>CM024754.1:95716593-96316593 GCA_014218235.1 Colocasia esculenta | reverse complement strand
ACAAGTCACCGGCTCAGTAGGGACCTCCCAAAAGCAACGCACAAAACTAAAGAGGAGCAACCACGTCCTCAACCCCTAAGGGTCTCACTAGCAACCAAGCCACACCACATTCATATACGAACTACAATTAAACATAACACCCCACTGAACACAACCTCGGAAAGTTAGAGGAACAACACAGACTAGCACCACACTACTAGTCCACCACCACTGAACGCCTAGGCCATAAGCCTTGTAGGCAAAAACACCACAACAACCGTCGCCTAAGCCACATGCTTCACAGGCAACCCACCCAGCAGGGTAACATATTGGCAACCACAAGCCAATCCACTACACACTAAACCATACACAGGAGCTTATTCAAAACGGGTAAAACACAACGGGTGGCAAGTCACACCACATGCCCTCCATAAAAAAACAAGTCCACCTCAACACCTAGAAAGACTGGTACACAATGTACCACCACAAAACCGTAAAGCAACCCACGAAGGGTACAAGTACCTGCTACCTCAAGGTACCACAGCACAAACACCCCCACGAGGGGTGCAGGTACCTACCACCACGAGGTACCCCCACAGAACCACAACCTTAACTGTGCCACCACCAAGGCACACCCCACTGAGGAAAACCTCAATCAACGAGTAACAACACAAAAGCGACAATTGGTGGCAAAGTACGAGTCGGAAAGAAACGACGCCACCACACGGGAACGGACTACTGGCTGATCAAACCAGTATCCAACCCGGACAACACAACACAAGAACTACCTCTCAGTCTCGTAGCCACAGACCCTCGTCCAGCTACGGCTCTACAAACTCACAAGTCAAGCAACTAACTGTGGAGACCAACAAACACCACCACCACCTGCAGCCTCACACACACTGCAGGCCCATGCCTGGCACCTTTAGGGACTTAGGCCTGAGCTCCCTAAAGTGAGGCACTAGTAACAGGACTAGCTGGGGCCCAGTAGGTCTACTGGTGTCCGTACCCCCAACCACGAGCGCGCTACAAGCGACCAAATGTAAAACCAGCTCAACACAAGTCGCTGCCCTCTGTCGTCTTTCCCTCAGCTGGATGTACAACTCAAACTCAGGAGTGAGGGTGTCCAGGAAGATGACACAGACCTCAACGGTACCACACTATACCAGGACAAACCCCGAGCACAACAAACACAACGTGCCTGACTCACAAAGAACCTGGGATACCCGACTGAAGAGGCATTCTGGAATAGGCGCCGGACCACCAACCTCGGCAAGCACACAAACCACGCAGGTCACTTAACATAAACATAAAACTTAAACCTCAATACCTGACCACAACTGGCCCGTCACTGGTCACCATATGACCTCCGAGCAGCCACACACTATAAAACGCAGAATTCACATTATGACATGGCCAACCATTGGCCACCTCATGGCTTCCAAGCCAACACCCAACCATATTCACATAAATCCCATTAATACGGTAAACAGGCCTGTCACTGGTCGTATCGCGATCTCCACGGCCACAAACAATTTATCACATACTAGACATTTAACGTAATAACCTCTTAAACACAATATGAATTCCCAAATAACCATATTAATCCTTATACATGCTCTACTAACAGTGACGAGCATAAACCATTTAGTTCAACACTAGGGCTAGGTCCATGCAGGTCCCTCACTGCCCGGCCATCATAAGACGATCACAGAAGTCAAAACGCGTCGGAGACAGTCGACGCCTTACAAATCGCGTCGATCCTCCCAGATGCCACACTGAACCCTAACGCGCCAGGGCCAAGCACTGCGACCAGGTCGCGTCGGACCTGTACAATGCCACTATAATCGTGTCCAACTAATAGGATGCGCCACAAAGTGGTAACGCGGCAGGGCCTAGCACCGCGACCAAGTCGCGTTGGCACGACATGCCGCCTCAAAGTCCGATCGGTCAAACAATCGGTCAACACTCAAGATGCATTCGACAACTCAGACGCGTTCCAAAGAAATGCGTCGGGTCAAGGGGCCGCGTTCACGCCACCGCCTCACCCATCGGACCAAAACCCATGTCGCGTCCACACAAAGCGACGCGTTCAACAGAACGCGTCGGGGAAGCCTGCCACATTTCCAAATGCAGCAGGGGGGCCAGTGCACAGGCCAAACCCCACCTTCCCCACTGGCCCACCACGCACAACCCAATGATACAAACCTCGTTTCAAAGCAGTAAACATGATATTCAACTCATAACAAGCCACCCACACTTGCACCACCCACTAAAACCGTAAAAAGGTAATTAAACCACAAGAGGGAAGTCTCCCTACCACTCGAGCAAGCTCGAGGGACGCAAAACATCCACTCCACCGGCACACCCATGCTCCAAACACCGTTCCCGCGTGGACCCCGCGCCGCACGAACCACCGAAAAGCCACAAACGCTGCACGAGCCGCAGAAGACGCCATGGGAGCTCCGCAGTAGCTCCCCACGCTGGATAGAGCCTTTACTACTCTGTCTGGCCGAAACGACAGATTTAAAACACATCTGTAAATCGCGTCGCCTTCAGACGCCGTGTTTAAACTTTAAACACGTCCGCCAAGACCGACGTCACTCAGAAAACGACAAGCCGCTCAATACAAAGGCGGTAAGTGAATCGCGTCCAGTGAAGCTGCCGCGTTTTAAACGCGTCCAGCAACCCCGACGCCTCTTCACCAGAAGACTAACAGGCTAAACGGGCTAAAACTGAAGGCCCACAATGCCTACACAACGCGCGAAGACCACAACCATAGCTCTATGACCCCACATTGGTCATGAGCACCGCATCAAAACACTAAAGCTCAGATCCTAAAAATTCGCGACGTTACAGTATGTGTATGTGAATGTGTGTCCTTCTTTATGGTGGTTCAGACTATGTGTCACAGTAATTAAGTGTAAAAGTGTGAAAGATGTGAACATGTGAAATGTGAATATGGAAAGTGTTCTGTGAATGAGATAGCATTGAAAGATGTGAAACCATGTGAATGTGAATTAATTATGTTAAAACAACAAGCTAAATATGTGGAAATGTGTTATAAAATCATGTGAAATGATTAGATATCATACTAGGATTGTTAGTTACCTTGTGCTAATTTTCATGATCATTTGTTTAGAAATATGAATGATATGAATTGAGTTTAGCAATATGAATCATGTTACATATTATGTGTAGAAAGCATGCTATAGGTTTTTCATGTATAATTGTTTAATTGACATGAAGCATGTACCATGTATTTTCCTTATTGTTAAAAGATAGCATGTGTATGTGATATGTGTAAGGATGTACCTTAGGTTGCTTGCTGGGTCTTGTTGAAAGACTCATACTTACTTTAACATACAGGTGAGACAGGAGTCCCCGTACTTGAGGAGGACTTAGTGAGGAGCGACTCTGAGCGTGAGAGTAGCTGCTTTTGTGGAGATCGCTGCTTAGTTCGCTTTATTTCATAGTATGTAAACAATGTATTTCATTTGGACTTGTAATAATGTGGACATTGTTATTTCTTTTATTGCTATATAGACTGTGGAATTATGTGAATGATGATGGAATACAATTTCTTTTTATTTCCGCTGTACTCTTTGTTATTTATGTACATCTCAGCCTATTGTATTGTGTTGGGTAAATGTCCTACTGTAATGACGCCCTTTATATCGATGTTGATTGGTATAATCGTACCGGTATAAGGAGGGTCGTTACAACCTGAATCGCGACGACCTGGGTGGTCGCGATTTACCTTCACCAATCACAATGGAAGTCGTAGTGAGGCGCTTGAATCGCGACGTATGTGTCAGTCGCGATTTTGAAACTTCCACCTAAGGCTTAATTTCCTTGCCTATTTTGTATCTATTGCTGTGTTTTGGACTTGCCTCCAGGCTTGTGCGGCCATGGGGTTTAAAAATACTCTCTCCCTGCTCTCTTCATGCTCTCTAACGTTTTTATAGTGCAGGATTCAACCCATCAAGCAAGAAGAGGAAGAAGAGGAGGAGAGAAGCAGTGGATCATGCTGGAGCTCCCCCAACCAAGAGACAAAGAGTTGAGGGATTCCAAAGGTTAAGCAAGGTGGATGGACACATATGCAAGTTGATTCAAGCAAATTGGTAAGTTGATGAGATTTTTGCATTGATTTTCATGTTCCTCATGTTCTTCATGTTCTTGTTCTCTTATTCTCTATTTTCTTTATTTTTCTTTTCTTTTATCTTTCTTCTCCAATACCCACTATGGCCGAACCATCTACTCATGACCATGTGCCATAACCCATCCAAAATCCTAATTTCCTCCCATGCGCCACCCTCATCTTACCATACTCAACCCATATCATATCATCCATGTGCATGCATGCACCAACCTCCCTCTTGGCCAAATCTTGTCCATACATGTCTTCACAATTCTAGGACTACCCCCTCTTCCCGGGCACTAGAAGATATATGAGACTCCTATGGCTCCAGAAGTTGACCTCCTTATTAGCCTGGACATGAAAGTCATCCTCTCTCTAGGTGAGGAATCCCAAATCTTGCCATCCACGCCAAAAGATACCATGAAATCCACCTTGATTGGGCAGCCATGGGTGCACTTGTAGAACTATGGCATCCTCAAACCCACACCTTCCTCTTTAAAACCTTCAAAGCCACTATCCTGTTAGAAGAAGTTGAGTTGTTGTTAAGCTTGAAGCGAATGAGAAGAGGTGACGAAGACGAGATGGCGACCATGCCGAGGAACATTTCAAGCAAAGAGGTGCTCGAGAGTTTCATGAGCGAAAGGGCAGCCCGCGACCTCCAAGCTAGAAAAGGTGTGAATCTGCAAAGGCTAGTGGTTTGGACTACGGGAGAGACACCGAAGGCGGAGGATGATGTGAAGCTGGAGAGAGTAATGAAGGGATTCGCCATATGCCTGGTGGGTGCACTCCTCTTTCTGTCTGTGGACAATATACTTGAAGAGGAGCAACTAAGTGCGGTATGCGGCATATGGGAAGGAGAGAGACTGGGACCGGTGGTGCTAGCCTTCCTCTATAGCGGGCTCATGACAGCGAGCTTGTGTAGGCCTCCCTATGGCTCCATGTTATTATTCACTTGTTGGACTGACTTGCACTTTAAGTTTGATGTGAATAACGAAGCTACCAGCTTGTCCCGGCTCTTTTCCAAGAGCCCACTCCATCACATGGATGGCTTGGTTGGCTTAGAAGGGCATGTGGCAAACCGTGTGCCACAACTCAAGATGCGGGTAGATTGGCGTGATCACCTCCGAAGCATGCCAAGGAATGCGTTCACTTATACTCCGGCGCCACTTCTAGCCAAGGACCTATAGACGCGACTAGCGCCCGGTGTGGAGTTGCGATTGATTTGGGCGACTGAATTTGTACTACATAATGCACACCGCTGCCTGTCTCAACTTGGGCTCCCACGGCATGACTTTGCGGGGCCGTCTCATCTACCGCCGATTAAGGGAAGGGAGATCGGTACCAATAATGACGGAGAAGAGGCAGACACCATCAAAGCACTGTGGAAGGTCTGCTCTTTCAGGCGGCCGGTCCCACATGTGGAGGAGGTGGAGGAAGAGTGGATGAAGTATGTAAAAGAACTCATGAAATTATGGCCCAAGGTGGCCGTTTGTAAACGACATAATTGAATCCTCAATGAGAAATAAATAGCATCCTTTACACAGCCAAATTGCACTGTCTTACATGATTGTATCATCCAAAGCATTGAGATTTTTCCTCAAAATTGGCCCTCGGGTGAGCCTCTTGAATCGTGATGGACACAGGCGTCGCGTTTAACATCATGATCTGCAACCATGTAGGCCGTCGCACTTAATCTTAAACTGCGACCATCTACCACATCGCGTTTCAATTGTACTTCAAATTCAAATTACGCGCCTTAAACTCAGCGCCAGGGTAATGATGGACCTATGAAATGTGACGACGACCTCCATCGCGTATTAAATAGCATCCTTAAAATTACGACGACTGTGTCCGTCGCGTTTTAAACATGTTCTGGAAGCTATTAAGCACCCGAGAGCCCCTCCATCTCTCCCTTTCACTTCCCTCTTCTCTCAACTCTCTCATCTCTCATTCCCAAGCTCCGGCCTCGCTCCCTCTCTCAAACTCTCTCATCTCTCGAACTAGACTTTGGCAATGAAGAAGACGGCGACAAAGTGCCGGCGTGCGGAGGGTTCATCCGTGGAGAAAGAAACAGGGATGTCGACAACGACAACGGTGATGGAGGAGGAGATGGTGGAAACATCGGGGATGTGTGGACGATCCATTTCGCCGCACCCCCGTCGGACTGCGGGGTACACCGGTGGCTCACGAACATCGCTGGACTCTCGTTGGCGATGATGGGTCACTGGTTGACCTCGTTGATTCCCTGGTTGACTGAGTTGACTGAGGAGGAAACAAAGAAAACCATAAATGGAGGGAGATGTTTGTGATCGTTAGGGCCTTACCTGTGCCCAAGGAGAGGTTGTGATCACGTCGGTGCAGTAGCCTTACGTAGCAGACAGAGATGGGGCCTCAACTTCCCTTTCTTCAGTCGGCCAAAGAAAGAGAGCTCCATGGCCTTCTTCGGAGTATTCCTGTCACAAAAGAAGCTCTATTAGACTCAAATGCAGTGTAGTAAATGTCCCAAACGAAAAAGCAAAGCCCAAAAGGCGAGTCTCGTACCGATTGCGGACTTGAGAAGAGGGGTGACCAAATGTTATGACCACCCTTCTTCCCTCCGTTTTTAGTTGGGAAACCCCTTTCTAGGTGTGTAGGAAGGTGCCCTACGTGCCTAGAGTGTGTGGGAATGTGTGTGTAACATGCAAAAGCTAAAGGGAAAGGAAGGGAAAGAGAGGAAGAGGAGGGAGATGATCCTCATTACTGTGGCGTTGCTGACTCCTTGTGAGGCTCCTCCAGCTCGGGATGAAGCCTCCTAGACATCCCAAGTGATGAGAGAAAGAAGAAGAAGAGTGGTGGAAGGTAGGGTGCAATTTTCTCTCTCTTCTCTCTAAGTGACAAAGTATGGACGTCCAGCCTCCCCCCCCCCTCACTTAGAAGGCCAAAGGGGGAGTTAAATAGGAAGTGGGGGCGCAGCTTGGGAGCTTTGGATGCTCAAGTGTGAAGAAACACACTTGCACACTTGGCAATCCAAGTATTAAGGCTCCAACCAATGGGGAGAGGCCAAGTAGGATTTTTACTGGGTCAAGGGGGTGCCAAGGTGGCCCATTTGCCCGTTGGGAACGGTCCCATGCACTGCATGGGCGAGAGAATGGCGCAAGTGGGCTAGATTCTCGGGGTAGTTGCACAGACCTGGTAAACCATGTTGACATCAACAGATCCTGCCGCCAATACCATGCAGACGTCCACCGATGTGGACGCTGACATAAGTAAACGTCCAGGAGGCTTGCCGTCAACATGTAGTCAGCGGCAATCGATGCTGCCGTCTACATGGCATTGAAAGGTTGCGGAATTCCCTATATGGTAATCTAGAAGGGGGTTGAATAGATTACTGTCAATTAAAAAGTTCTTATCACCTGCTTTTCACGAAGACACAAACTGTGAAAACTGTAACAGAGTTTAAACTAAACTTTGATGTGTGTAACTTGACAATAGATAGAGAACAATCTATCAGACGTGGGTAGAGACACCGTGCCTACCAAACATCTAACGTAGAAATGTTCAAACCATAGGACACGGAGTTTTACGTGGTTCGGAGTACACAACTTGTGTATCCTACGTCCACGGTCCACACACACACGCAGAAAAGACTGCTTATGAGCTAGTTCAACGACTACAACTCACACACACGAGTTGTCTGATGTGAAACCACGATCAAAACAACACAAGCCTCGTGAATCAAGTACAAGGACTGCTTGAGACACAACCACACACACACGGATATGTAAAAACTAAAACAGGGAAGAGTTCTGAGTTGAAACACAAATCCTGATGAAGAACTCTTCTAATGAACGTCTGGATGGACTTCAAGCTTCATCTTGAGGGACACAACTTGATGGAGAGGCTTGAGTCCACGACGATCAGACTTCAATACTGCTGGATCAACAGTTGGTTCAATCTCTGAACAGTAGGGTGAAGCAGAGCAGCAGCAACACCTCTTGTTCTTGGACTTTCTCTAGGGTTTTTGGGGGAGGCTGCTTCTGTACGACATTACCTTCAAAAGATAGCTTATATAGTGGTGTCCATATATGGAGACGTGGTAGTTGGAACCACCATGTTTAGCAACTTAAAAACTTTCCGTATCTGAAGGTTTTCTTCGTCTGTCGACAACACTGGGTGCTCCTGTCGACAGGTGTTGACAGGAAGAGGATTGGGAGTTCGGGAGACAGTTTCTTGTCAGTGGCTGTCGAACAGGCGACACTGGTGCTGTCGACAGGCACTCCTGTCCTGAGGTGTGGCTTTCTGGCCTGTTTGTATATGTCGACAGGGGCCTTTCTGGCTGTCGACAGGTACCTGTTTTTCTTACTTTTCTTGATCTTTTGAACCTTGTTTTGGTACATGTCTTGCATAGTATCTCACCTACATAAAAGAACTTAGTTAGGGAGATATAATGACATATAAATGATTAATTAACATGTTTGTTTCATTTGCATTCCAAGAGTCATTATCATCAAGTTTCATTACTTATCATTCATCAATTTTGTCCATGAAATATTCATGCTCATCATAAAAATAAAGATGTGATTTGTTGGCTTAGCATTCTCATTAAGCATTCAACATATGAGAACTCAACATTCTCCCCATTTTTGATGATGACAAAATTTTCAAATTGAGCCACAATTTTCCAACAATTTTAAATTCATTACTCAATTGATTTCTCCATGTATTGCATGTATTGCTCAATTGATTTCTCCCCCTTTTGACAACATCCAAAAAGGGCATTCCATTGCATAAATCAATGTAGCAGGAAGAGAAATTGTGCTTTCATTAAAGGGTAGGCATTACACAATAGCATATTGGACAACATGACAAAATGCAAATCAAGTAAACAACATGACTCTGAAAGCAAAGTACAACAGCAAGACTTGCTATTGCTAGTTCTGTCTTGTCATCTTGTTCACAAATCTTGTCCTATCATAATCACTCTCTCTAGCTTGTTTTATATATCATGTCTTAACGAGTTTTATTCGTACTCGCATATCATTCATCGTACTTGCCTAGTTCTAAAATGTTAATCACTTATATCATTGCCCGCACATTGAGATATAAATCCTACTGGGCTAGTTTGCTCATCCCCTACTTTTACCCAATCTAGGTGACTATGACGTTCAAGAGGAAGAGCAAGTCGAGGATGGGAATGCGTCCGAGTGAAGAGCGTTCCAAGCATGAGTCTATTTATAGTAGTTTGCTTTGAGTGTTAGATTCATGTAGTAGGAAGTGAGGAATAAGTGTACTTTCCTTTTTATTGAGTCTTAGTCCTGTACTAGTATCCATTTGGAATACAATGAGTTGAGATTGAATAAAAGATTAGTTGAGTTCAATATTTGGGCCCTATGATGATGTATGTTGTTATACATTTAGTGCGTGCTAGCTAGAGGCTTATTTGCCGACTGTCCACGTCTCGGATATCGACTTTAATTAATCAATTAATATCCACTGCGTAATTCTCGGGACGTGACAGAGAGAGACCTGGCAGCCCCAGTAGCAGCAGCAGCAGGGAGGAGCTTCCTCCAGGACCACACCATACCAGCGTCTTGCAGGTAGTCGTGGTAGTGCAACTTCTTCTTCTTTGGGCTCGGGCAGTTCGGGAAGTTCCAGTTTACGCTCGAAGTTCAGGCAGATGAACACTCGCAGGGGAGGATGGAGCTGGCAGTAGAAGTGCCAGTCGAGGTTCGCAGAGCAGTCGGTCTAGCAGGGAGCCGAGCAGGGCAGACAGGAGGCAGTTTGTTACACTTGTGGTTTGCTAGGCCACTTCAGGAGGGATTGCCCGATGGGGCAAGCCCAGCAGTCGCAGCAGCCAGTGCAGTACAGTCAGTAGTTGCCGCAGTATCAGTACCCTCCGCAGTAGCAGGTACCTCGTCAGCAGTAGCAGGGGCAGTACCTTCAGAAGCCTCAGCAGCATCAGCAACATCAGCAGTTTCAGCCGTACCACCAGCAGCAGCAGTTTCCACAGCACCAGCAGCCGCCGCAGCAACAGCAGCCCCATCAGGCACCGCAGCGTGGGCATGGTCATGGTCGTGTGATGGCTCTCACCAGGGAGGAGGACGAGGTGTTGAACCTGGTTATAGGTACCTTGCCTATCCTTGGTAGAGCTTCTCGTGTTCTGGTTGATCCTGGTGCTTCTCTTTGTTTCGCTTCCGAGGAGTTTTATGAGTCGCTTGTTCGTCACACACCTGAGAGGCAGTATGATGTGATGGTTGATCTTCCTTCCAGTGATTACATGCATTCTTTCGGCTACCTTGAGGGTGTCACAGTTGAGGTCCAGGGACACTAGTTGCTAGCCAGGTTGTACGCGTTGCAGCTTCATGACTTTGATGTCATCCTTGGCATGGACTGGTTGGAGGCTCACTCGGCTGTGGTAGATTGTCAGCAGAAGACCGTGCGAGTTTGATATACCTGGAGTGCCTGTTCTTAGCTTCCGAGGTATCCAGTCTACCCGTCGACCTTCTATTTCTTTCTGTAGAGCTCGTCATTTGAACCGCAATGGTTGTGTAGCATATCTTGCTTTTGTCTGTTCTTTGGAACCTAGCGGGTCGTCGGTTTTTTGATGTACCTATTGTTTGTGAGTTTTCTGATGTTTGTTCGGAGGATCTACCTGGGTTGCCATCTGAGCAGGAGGTAGAGTTCTCCATTGAGCTTTTGCCTGGTACGATGCCTTTGTCTAAGGCACCATACCGGATGGCTCTAGCTGAGTTGCGCGAGTTGAAGTGCCAGTTGCAGGAGCTGCTTGAGTTGGGTTTCATCCATTGCCCAGGATTGATGACTTGTTTGATCAGTTGTAGTCAGCCAGAGTGTTTTCGAAGATTGACTTGAGGTCCAGTTACTACCAGTTGAGGATCAGAGGGTCAGATATTGGCCTGACAGCTTTCCGTTCTAGGTGCGGCCACATTGAGTTTGTCATAATGCCGTTTGGGCTCACGAATGCACTGACAACTTTTATGGATTTGATGCACAGAGTGTTCAGTGAGTACTTGGAGAGGTTTGTGGTCATATTTGTAGATGACATTTTGGTCTACTCAGCTTCTGAGGGGGAGCACGAGGTGAATCTGAGGATCGTGTTGGAGACATTGAGGAGTCACCAGCTTTATGCCAAGTTCGATAAATGTGAATTTTGGCTAAGGGAGGTGCACTTTCTCGGACACGTGATCTCAGGTTCAGGTGTGGCAGTGGACCCTGCCAAGGTTGAGGCAGTGTTGTCTTGGGAGCAGCCCACTTCAGTGTCAGAGGTTCGCAGCTTTCTGGGTTTGGCAGGCTATTATTGGACGTTCATCCAGGACTTTTCAAGGATTGCAGGGCCGTTGACCAGATTGACTAGATTTGAGACCAGATTTGTTTGGACAGAGGACTGCGAGCAGATTTTTTAGGAGCTGAAGAGGAGGTTGACTTCAGCGCCAGTGTTGGTGTTGCCGTCAGGTAGCGGAGGTTTTGTGGTCTACACAGACGCTTCGAGATCAGGTTTGGGTGCAATGCTGATGCAGTATGGTGGGGTCGTTGCCTATGCTTCTCGACAACTGAAGAAGCATGAGGAGAACTACCCTACCCATGACTTAGAGTTTGCAGCCGTGGTGTTCGCTCTGAAGTTATGGAGGCACTATTTGTACGGCGAGGCATTCGAGATCTTCGCCGACCATCAGAGTTTGCAGTATATCTTCACTCTGAAGGATTTGAACTTGAGGCAGCGCAGATGGTTAGAGTACTTGAAGGACTAAATGTCAATAGTTAGAGAGTTATAAGCATGGTAAGAGGGTCGCTGCATGAAACTACGTTTTCGGGTTGCACTTGCCTTTTATGTTTGTGTTTGACTTGATTAAAGCCTATCGAAACCATCCTTGTTTTCAAATTCCGATTTACTGGAAGCACCCTTGCATATCTAGGTTGGTTTAAAACTAGTTTCGTTATTTTTCATGCATTGTACAATTTGTTCTCTATTTTTGAAGCACCCTATGTCAATATAAGGCTATTCTAGACCGCAATCCAAGAACATGTCCTTTCTCTGTCAGATTCAGGCACAGACCCTGTGAACACGACGGCCCGATAGACCGCGTTATGAGGTCTTGTCACGACAGCAAACCCGTCGTGTTCTGAACGCGACGAGCGCCTCGTCTCTATCTCTCTGCCTGTTCTGACCCCCTTGTCGCGTTCTGCACATACCCTTGTCGCCTTCTTCATATGAACCCGTGCGAACTGCTTGCCTGATCAGACAAGCCTGTCACGATCCTTACAAGGCACTGCCGCGTTCTGATCTGACCCCGTCGCGATCCTTACAAGGGTCCGTCGTGACCTCAGGATTTTTCATGAAACCCCACCTATTTCTTTTACAAAACTTACTGCTATACCTGAGGTCTATTTAAATATGATATTTAGCATGTAATTCACATGTCTTAGGTCTGATCATTGCATGATGGTTTATTTAATGGCCTAAAAGTGATTAACCCATTTAAAAAGCCTTAATTACATGAATATATTCTAATTGCTTTCTTAATGATATGATCATTCATGAAACTTGTGATTTACTCGTGTTACCGTTCTAGCTTGATTTAAATGATAATTATTATCTTAAAATCGTGCAAACCCATGTGTAGTTAAATGCATTGTTCATTGCATGCCATCATGTTAAGTGCTTTCCGCGGGTTTGAGACCGATGGATTGTGATTGACACGCATACATCACTACACACTTGCACTTCTAGGCAGCCCTTTCTTGGGATTTGGAAGCTCTCTACCGGTCATTCCGAATCGGTAGACTAGTGACCTTTTCTCTAAGACCTCCGTAAGTCTCCTCTGACCATGGATTCCCACATGGCCGATGAGCAGGTTGTACCATTGAAGTATCCAGAAGTTAGCATGCACTTTCTTTCTCTTCTTGTTCTCGTGAGTGTGATTTACAATCTAGACTAAAGCCATTAACGTAAAGATTGAACTAAAGTATAAATCGTACTGTTATGCTGCCAAATTTATCTCTTGACCATTGTTATCATGAAATCATGTTCAATTACTTATTACTTGTTCCCATCATCATCATGAACATGACATTACACATGCTTACTTATTGAAACTCTCATTGGCCATTATTAATGACTGTGGGTATCTACATTTAAAATTTTACGTGAGATGCTGAAAGGGCACGGCGAGTGTCCAAGGGCTCCAGGCTAGCCCCAATGATGGAGAGTCATAAATATACTGTTAACCATGGGGTATAATGATTACTGGCGTTGCATCTGCGCTGGGAGTCTTGCTTGCTTGTTGAATGATAGATACAATAACCACATACACGTGTCCTGGTGTACATTCTTGATGGATCTTTTCTTGGTGTACATTAGTGTCTACGTGTCTGATTAGTGTTACATGATCGTGCTCGTGCGTGCTTGCTTTCTTGAGTGATATGGCCATCCTGCATTTATTGCAAATAGTGATATCTTGCGTTCTTGACATCAAGTGAAATCTTGCGTGCTTGTACAAAGTGATCTGTTGCTAGTTCTATCTTGTCATCTTGTTCTAAAATCTTGTTCTATCATGATCACTCTATCTACCTTGTTTCATGTATCATGTTTTAACGAGTTTTATTCGTACTTGCATATCATTCATCGTACTTACCTAGTTATAAATTGCTAATCACTTATATCATTGCCCGCACATTGAGATATAAATCCTACTGGGCTAGTTTGCTCATTCCCTACTTTTACCCAATGTAGGTGACAATGAAGTTCAAGAGGAGGAGCAAGTCGAGGATGGGAATGCGTCCGAGTGATGAGCGTTCCAACTATGAGTCTAGTTATAGTAGTTTGCTTTGAGTGTTAGACTGATGTAGTAGGAAGTGAGGAATAAATGTACTTTTCCTTTTTATTGAGTCTTAGTCCTGTATAGTTTCCATTTGGAATACAATGAGTTGAGATTTGAATAAAATATTAGTTGAGTTCAATATTTGGGCCCTATGATGATGTATGTTGTTATACATTTAGTGCGTGCTAGCTAGAGGCTTATTTGCCGACTGTTCACGTCTCTGGATATCGACTCGAATTATTCCACATTATTATTAATATCCGCTGTGAAATTCTCGGGACGTGACACAAAACAACCACAAAAAAATTGCCTGTAAAGATGTCTGAAACATTTATTCAAATTGATCTCTTGCTTTATGTCACAAGTTCAGATTTTCTTTTCGTTCAGCAAATATCTTGCAAATTAATGCCATCAGGCGCATGGGGTATTTGACAGAGGCCCACCTACCACTGTCAGAACCTCACCTTACCTTCTGATGCAACTGTCTGTCTGTATTTATTTTGCACTGAACTTGTGTCTATCCGAGGTTTCCATACTTTTACATATATCTCTGACTCACCTAACTCAGAAAGTATGGAGGTATCTTTTCTTTTGTCTTATCCTTATTGCAGAACATTTATTAGGCACGTTTTCAGCATGGAGCTTTCACAGAACATTAATTAGAGGATGACCTCTAAGCTGAGAAGCTAAAAGCATGGTCTGAAGCCGTTGGAAAGCTAAAAAGTTGAAGAACTAATGGATAATCAAAATCTCATCTGCACCCAAAGGATCAAAGACCACTCTTCAAACGGCTAGATCTCCAACGGATAGTTTCAAACGGACACATCCTCTGAAGCATATATAGAAGCCAAAGTTTGAACAAGAGGAGACACCAAGTGTGAAACTAGCTAGCAATTCATTCAACCCTCTCCTGCCTTCTGCTAGCAAGAGCTTCTACAAGCCTTCTCCTGAGTTGCAACAATTGAGAGCCTCTTCAATCAGAAAATCTCCAAGCTCTCTTTCTCACAGAAGTCTTGTTGGGTGGAATTTGTAATTAGATATCCTTTAGTCCACCCTTCCTGATTCAGAAAGGATCACAACTGTAGTTCTTATTTTTTACTCCTTTCTGAATTTGCTGTGTTTGCTCATTCTTTAGAGCAAACCAACAAGTGTTCTTTCAATTCTGTCTGTGTAAACCCACAGGAGGTTTGTTCCTGTTGTACCCCTTTGTAAAGAGAAGACTTTGTGAAAGGTAGTCTTGTACCCCTGTTGAGGGAAGACTTGCTTGGGAGCAAGTGGGCTTGTAAGACCTCTCAAGGGTGAGAGAAGGCCAAGTATTCTTGGCAGTTAGTGAAATATCGAGTGGTTTGCTTGAGGACTGGACGTCTTCTATGTGGGAATGACCGAACCAGGATAAAATTCATTGTGCATTTGTGTGATTGTTTTCTGCCAAGTTACACTTGAATCACATGCTACACTAAATTCTAACAGTTCTATTTAGTGTTGTCTAATTTCAATTAAAATTTTAAAAGGTTAAGAAGTCCTATTCACCCCCTCTAGGACATCATTAGTGCCATCTCGATCCAACAAGTGGTATCAGAGGGAGGTCTTCTCAGAAGAATCGAAAGATTTGAGAAGAGATGGAAGCTGAAAGTCACAACTATGATGTTAGTTTGTTACAAGGCCACCATTCTTTGATGGTGAAGATTATCACTGTAAGAAGAAGCGGATGGAGTGCTTCATCAGAGGCACAAATTTTGATCTATGGCAGGTATTAGAACAAGGTGATTTTGATATTCTCGGTGAATCTACCTGTGCTCTCTCCATAGCTGATAAGAGGAATATGTCGTTGAATTATAAGGCTAAAATTATCTATGTTGTGCCCTATCCAAAAGAGAATTCAATAGACTATCTGCATGTAGAACTACTAAAGAAATGTGAGATAACTACAAGTTACATATGAAGGAACTGATAGAGTAAAACAAACTAGGATAGATATTTTTGTTTCTTAGTATGAACAATTTAAAATGCTTCAAATGAAAACATAACTTAGATGTACAATCATTTTTTCAAATATAATAGTAGGACTGAGTTCTCTAGGAAAAGTTCTTACAAATGAAGAAACTGTAAGAAAAATCCTAAGATCATTAACAAATGTTTGGACCCCTAAGGTCACTGCCATTGAGGAAGCACATGATCTAACTCAGCTTTCCATTGATAAATTATTGGATCCCAAATGGCTCATGAAATTAACATGAAAGATTTTATAAAAATTCATCAAAAAAGAAAATGCCAAATGCTTTGAAGGTTGCAGATTCCTCCTCCTCTGAAGATTCAAAGGAGAAATCAGATGACAGTGATGATGAAGCTATGTTGTCAAGGAAACTGCAAAGAATCCTTGCAAAGAAAAAGAAGTTTGGTTCTAAGAGATTCTTCAAGAAGGACAAGAAGAAAGAACCAACATGCTACGAGTGCAATCAACCAGGACATTACAAGTCTGAATGTCCTAAGCTGAAGAAGAAGGATCAAGCAGAAAGATCTGAGAAGAAGAAAGGCAAAGAAAATAAATTTAGAAGGTACAAGAAAAAGGCAATGGTAGTAGCATGGGATAACGAAGAAGCCACCAGTTCAGACTCTTCATGTTCAGAATCTGAAGAAGAAGAAAAGGCAAATCTAGCCCTCATGGCAGGACTGGATCAGGTAAATTCTAAAATCTCTTTCACATCATGTTCTGAATCTAATTTTGATAGCCTTGAAGATACCGTCAATGAATTATATGAAAAATATAAAATATAGTTAAGCAAATAAAAATAGTTAAGTTAAATTTGCTAAATCAAGAAAAGGCCAACACCTTCCTCAAAATGAAGCAGAAAGGTTAGGACAAGTTTAAATGAAACAAAAAAAGAGCAAATGAATTACTGTGTGAAGACTTAAAAATAAAAATAGTAAAATGAAGGAAATAGAATGAAATTTAAAAGAACTTAGGATGAAGAAAATTAAAAGAAGAAAACAATTATTTAAGAGCTACCATAGAAAAATATCTAACTGTAAAACATCCTTATTTGTTAGACTAAAAGGTTCTAGGACAGGTAAGAAGAAATATGGAGTATGATATACACCTCCACATAATGAAGAAGATATTGTGTATCTTGAAAAGTATCCAACGCCACAACTTGTAAAAGAAAAGGAATTAAAACCTAGAAAGGTTAACCAATATGCTTACAAGCAAAAACAGAAATTTAACAACACTACACACATGAAGAATGATTTTAATTTATGTTGTAGTCACTGTAACCAGCTAGGACACACTGTTAGCACATGCACAACTAGACATTTGCGCTGGATCCCTAAGACTAACCGTCAAGGCCCAAGAAAATTGGGTACCAAAGTTACAACTTAAGTTTGTTTGCTGGTTCGCCTGAGAGCATCTAAATGGTATTTGGATAGTGGGTGCTCAAGGCATATGACAGGTGACAGGAAATTATTTACAAGCTTTAGAGATGAAAGTGGTCAGGTCACTTATGGAGATAATGGAAAAGGAAAGGTCTTAGGATGTGGAACAGTGGGAACAAAAGAAAAGAATCTGATAGAAGATGTCATGTATGTAGAAGGATTGAAGCACAACCTCATTAGCATCAGTCAACTGTGTGACAAGGGTCACCTAGTAAAATTTCAGAATGATAAGTATATTATTCAAAAGGATGGAAAAACAGTATTTGAAGCTCAAAGAGTCAAAAATCTGTACACCTTACAGTTAGCAGAACTAAAAGAAGTAAATTATATCTTGCAACCACCAAGAGTGAAGTAACTGATTCGTGGCACAGAAGACTAGGACATGCAAGCACTTCAGTAATCAAGAAATTAATCAAGCATGATCTAGTTGAGGGTCTCTTGAAGATGAAATTAAAGAAGTCTGGAATCTGTACAACCTGTGCAAGGGAAAGTAAACGAAGACATCATTTCAGTCCAAAACAGTGGTTAAAACATCCAAGCCTTTAGAGCTCATTCACATGGACTTATTTGGACCTATAAGAATAGTTAGTCTTGGAGGAAAAGTGTATGACTATGTAATTGTAGATGACTACTCAAGGTACACTTGGGTATCCTTTTTGGAAGCCAAATCAGAAACCTTTTCAGCTTTTCTGAAGTTCGGCAAATTAGTACAGAAGAACCAGAAGTCTCAGATAATCAGTATCGGATCTGATCATGTTGGGGAATTCAAGAATGAAGATTTTGTGAAGTTCTGTGAAGAAAATGGAATAGAACACAATTTCTCTGAACTAAGAACACCTCAACAAAATGGAGTAGCAGAAAGGAAGAACAGAACACTGCTAGACATGGCCAGAACTATGCTTACAGAGTACAATTTACAAAGATACTTTTGGACAGAAGCAGTCAACATAACCTACTACATCATCAATAGGTGCATGATCAGACCAATCCTAAAGAAGACACCTTATGAGCTATACAAGTAGAAAAAGCCCAACATCAGTCATCTTCGACCTTTTGGTTGTAAGTACTTTATTTTGAATAATGGTAAAGATAACTTAGGAAAGATAGATGCTAAAAGTGATGAAGGTTTTTTGTTAGGATATATTTCAAAACCTAGAGGATATAAAGTATTTAATAGGAGAGCTTTAACTGTAGAGCAAACAATGCATATCTTATTTGATGAGACTAACCCTTCTATTAAGAGAATAGAAGAAGAAGAAGATTGTGTTGAAGATCTGTGCAGGGATCTAGAACAGACATCTCTTGAAGAAGGAGAGAAAGAAGAAGAAAAGGAAGATCCACCACTAGAGGAACTTCAACAACAAGAAGAAGAACAAGAAGGACTGCCTAGAGAATTGAGGTATCACAGAGATCATCCAAGAGAAAACATTATAAGTGATCCTCAAGATAGGGTAAGAACAAGAGATATGAATATTTCTTGTGATTTTTCTGCATTTGTCTCT
The DNA here is from genome assembly GCA_014218235.1 of Colocasia esculenta. Taxonomy (NCBI): domain Eukaryota; kingdom Viridiplantae; phylum Streptophyta; class Magnoliopsida; order Alismatales; family Araceae; genus Colocasia; species Colocasia esculenta. The sequence continues at coordinate 96,297,724 of CM024754.1, read as the reverse complement.
CAAATTGAGCCTAGGACAATCAATGATGCACTGGCTGATGAATCTTGGATCCTTGCAATGCAAGAGGAACTTAATCAGTTCTAACGCAGCCAAGTTTGGACTCTTGTCCCTAGACCTTCTGACCATCCAGTTATTGAGACCAGATGGGTCTTCAGAAACAAAATGGATGAATCAGAAGTGATCACCAGAAATAAGGCTAGACTTGTAGCACAAGGGTAGTCCCAAGAGGAAGACATTGATTTTGATGAAACTTATGCCCCGGTAGCTATATTAGAGGCAATTAGAATTCTTCTAGCATATGCATGCTCCCTCAACATCAATTTATTTCAAATAGATGTTAAAAGTGTTTTCTGAATGGTTTCATAAAAGAAGAAGTTTATGCTGAGCAACCACCTGGTTTTGAAGATACTAAATATCCAAATCATATTTTCCATTTAAAGAAAGTATTGTATGGTCTGAAACAAGCTCCAAGAGCTTGGTATGAAAGATTAAGTACTTATCTTATATCACATGATTTCATAAGAGGTAAAGTAGATAACACATTATTTATTAAGAAATTTTTTAGAAGAAATCTTAATAGTACAAATATATGTTGATGATATTATTTTTGGTTCTACTAATGAACCACTTTGTAAATTCTTTGAAAACCTTATGCAAAGTGAGTTTGAAATAAGTATGATGGGTGAGCTTAATTACTTTCTTGGGTTGCAAATCAAGTAGACCAAGGAAGACACTCACATTTGTCAAACCAAATATATTTCTGATTTACTCTCAAAATATGGTTTTGACAAGTGTTAGCCCTTAGAAACACCCATGAGCTCAGGAATTAAGTTAGATAGTGATCCTCTTGGCAAGAAAGTAGATCAAAAGATCTATAGAGGTATGATTGGATCTTTACTCTATCTTACTGCCAGTAGACCAGATATAATATTCAGTGTATGTTTGTGTGCAAGATTTCAAGTTGATCCTAAGAAATCACATGTTAATGTTGTTAAAAAGAATTTTTAGATATCTTATAAACATAATAAATTGAGTTTATAGTATCCCGGTTGTTCTGATTTAAAATTAATTGGATATAGTGATGCTGACTATGCTAGATGCAAAATAGACAGAAAAAGTACTAGTGGTACCTGTCAAATTCTTGCAGGATACTTGATTTCTTGGTCTTCTAGAAAGCAGAATTCAGTAGCATTGTCCACAACAGAAGCAAAGTACATTGTAGCTGGAAGTTGCTGCACTCAACTGCTGTGGATCAAATATCAACTGGAAGACTATGGTCAAACACTTCAAGAGATTCCAATGCTGTGTGACAACACAAGCGCAATCAACTTGACCAAAAATCCTATTCAACATTCAAGAACAAAACATATTGAGGTTAGACATCATTTCATCAGGGACCATGTAAGTAATGGAGACATTTTACTTGATTTTGTCTCTACAGAAAATCAACTAGCTGATATTCTTACTAAACCTCTTCCTGAAGATAGATTTACATCTTTTAGAAGAGAAATAGGTATGTGTAACCCTGATTGAATTACTATGATAAATCCATGTTTGAATTTCTGCAAGTGTATGTTGAAAACTCATTGCAAATTTCTCTAAGTCCCAGTACTGCGACTGTTGGAAGTTGGAGTGCAAACTGCGACTTCTCAAAGTCGGAGTCTTCCACGACTCATGAAGTAGGAAGTGTTCACTCTGACTCTTGGAAGTCGGAGAAGGCACTTCAACTCTTTAGAGTCGGAGTCTGTGGAGAAGGAATTCACATTAATTTAAAATAATAAATGATAATAATTTTTAAATTTAAAGAGGTATTTATTACAATAACGGTTCATTCTTTTAATCACAGCCGTTCATCTCCTCATCTTTGGTCCGTTACTTTTCATCCACTATATTAGGACCACCCCTTCCTTTTCCCAAAGCACCCATTTGAACTCTCTCTCCGACTCTCCTATCATCTTCTTCCTCTTCCCGCATGTACTGTTCATCTCCTCCGGAACCGTTTTCTAAGAAACTGCAGACCTCTCATCTCCTCTGAAGAAAGGTAGGTTTCTTGATCTATAAACTTCATTTCTTTGATTCCTTTGATAGTCCTCTGAATCTTCTCCGTCCCTTTTTGTATAGATGACCTCCTCTAGGGTTCCTAAAGGAACTATGTTCACCCTTGAACAGTTCCAATGCCTTTCCTTTGCCAAGGTTTCCATCTGTCCGGGAAAGGTTGTAGATTTCAACCAGTTGCATGGTAGACTAGGTTGGGTAGAAGAAACCCTAGCGGCTATGGGCTGGTCCAGACTGTGCTAGATATCAGAACCAACTTTTGAAGGCGTCCTTAAGGCCTTCTTTGTGTCCCTTCAAGTTCCTGCAGAAGGTTCAGTGACAGGGTTTGTAAAAGACACCAAGGTAACAGTTTCAGAAGATCTGTTGGTAGAACTGTTGGATTGTCCAAACTCCGGCCATAGAATCAGTGAGATTGTGCCCATGGATAAGCAAAAGATAGGTGTCATTGGCAGACTAGGAATAGTTAGCAAGAAGAGTTTGCTTGTAAATGAGTTGTCTGTAGAAAAGAGGATCATCCATTCAATCATCACCAACATCATCACACCTAGGGTTGGGACCCACTCCTCCATAACTGCCAGAGATGGTAGCCTGTTATTTTGGGCTATTCAAAGACATAGGGTCAACCTGCCCTCCATCATCTTGGAAAGGATGGTAGCATCTGAACGTGTGGCATTATTGATTGTGCACTTCCGTTGTCGAGAGTTCTGTGCACGAATCAATATACTCACCTTCTCTAAACTGTCTCACAGATATAAAATTGCAAAGATGAACTCATACGGTGGTGAGAACAGGTCATATCCACGGAGAGGCTGAATAGAATTTGAATTAAACTACTTTGATTTGAAACCATTCTAACGGGTACATTTTCACCAAAATAACATTGCATGAAAATTAACTCTGTAAATTGCATCAATCAAATCACTCACACTTGACATGTCAAACTTAACAAGATAACAAGCAAAATTAAAATTAAAAGTGAATTGATATCAATGTACCCTCACAGTTGAGGGATCAAATCAGTAGACCGAAATCTTAAAAAAAAAAAATTCAAATCAATGTACCCTTAAAGCACAGGGGATGGACAATCAACAAAATAGCTTTCCACAAACACCGATTCACTGCCCTCACAGCTCACTCAGCTCTCACAACGGCCGAACTCTCTAATCTGTAAAACCCAATCCTCACAGCAGCAGGAACAACAGAATTGAACAAATCAACACAATATTGAATTAATGCAAATACTGAACCAGAGAAGAATCCTCACAGCAGAAATAACTCTCCTAGCTCTCACAAATCTCATAGCTCTCACAGATCTCACAATAGCAGAACTTGCCAATGCCGAACAATCTTTCACTGCCAAATATTAAACTAAGAAATGAACAATTGCATTGGATTGTTCTCCCCTAAAACATAGAAGAAGTAGAAATGAATAGATGCACTGAATCGAATCATCTAAATACAGAAGAAATGGAAGACAAAATCCCAAATGCTGAACAACTAAAAGAAATAAGTAGGAAGCATTCGGTTCTCTCTCACAGCAGAAGCAGAAGAGATGAAAGAAAATCCCCAAGAACACCAGAGTTCCCCACAGATGAAGAACGAAGAAGAAATAGAATATAACAATTGCACTGGATCAAAACTATCTAAACGCAGAAGAAAGGGACAATTTAAACGCAAAAGAAATCAACGCTCCCAGCAGCAAATGACAGCAACAAAGAAAACCCAAGAACAAATTCCGAACTCCCTCTGATCTGAACAACACAGAAGAATGGGAAAGAACGAATCCCCCTGGATCGAACTCCAATAGCTCAAATGCTTAACACCAGCCCCAACAACGCACAGCTCTGATCTCCTGATGAACAGAAAAGAAATGAAAGCTCAAAAATCCCTAAAACTTTCCACTGGCGAGCCTTCCCCTACTCTGCTGAAAAGAGAAGTTACAGAAATAAAACTGGAAGAAATATCCTAAACATTTCTACTCGCGAAGCCTCTGCACTGTGGAAGAACAGAAAGGAAAAATTAAGAACAACTAAAATCTCCAACCCAGGAAGAACTCGTCTCCCTTCTCTGCTGAAAAGAAAATATAGGAAAAAGAAAGCTAAAAATTCCTAAGAAATTCCCACCCGAGAGCCTCCGGTGAAGAGGACCTTGGGGTCCTTTTATAGGCCTCAGGGCCTCTGCTCTGCCCCAAATCGCTTCTCCTCACAGCAGCCTCTGCTTCCCACCCAAATTTGCTTCGCACGGGTACCAGGGCACTGGCCGCCCTGGTTCACGCCTCCTGCACATCCGGGCTCCATCGTGCCACTCTGCATGCACCAGCTCCGATCCGGCCACATCAGCTTCACAAGAGCTCAGCACGACCAGGCTCTGCAGCGCCATCGCACAGTCGGCATCCGACCGCTCCGCCTCCGAGTTGGCACACCAGCCTGCCATCTCAGCCATCGTGGCCCGCCAGTAGACCTCCGCACAGCTAGGGCTATGCCTGAGCTGCACACCAGGCAGCTGCGCACCACCGGCTACACCTCAGCTCGCCGTGCCCAGCCCCTGCTCCAGCACACACCAGATCTGGGCACCCATCTTCCTGGCGCAGCTGCTTCGCACAGCAGCTCCACGCACCCAACCGCCTTCTGCCCAGCCCCATCGCCTGATGAACCAGAGCTCCTTCCAGCTTGTTCGTGAAGCTTCCACTGCCTCCCAGACTCCTGTTAGGAAGAAAGATAAAGAAGGTGTAGTGGGGTATGTGGCCACTTATGGTGAGATGAGATTAAAAAAATATGTAATGGTCATATAAGGGAGGGGGTATGTGTCATGATAGGATTGGATATGGTGGAGTATTTATTTACAAACTCACACTTACTATTAAAAGATATTTACAAAAACAAAATTTATTTATATACAACATTTATTTACAAAGATTTTTTTTTATTTCCCAAAATGAACCTAGTTAGTTAATCTGAAAGAAATGATTAAATGAAAATCTAACATGTATTCTGACCCAACATGTTCAAAATCTTATTTATGGATAAAAATTAAACTCAAAATGTGTATTATTTATAGACAATAGATGTCAAAACTCAACTATATGTATGAAATTTAACGCCAAAAATTTTGTAATTATCACTCCCCCCTACTTGAACATTGCTAGTCCCTTAGCAATAAAAACTACTCCAAATGTAGGACTAGAAGATACAATGTCTCATACTAAATAGCCATTATGTAAAAGATTAATGTAGAGATATGTCTTTCCTGATTGTAAGAGTTTATGGCAAGAAATTAATGCACAAATTATAGCTCACTTAAGAGTTCACATCAGCCCTCCTGGAGCTCCTCTGCCTCAGCTAGTACTTGAGATTATATTGATTCGATGGAGAAGAAAAGAATTGTGGAGTAAGATCCTTGCTTAGTCACATTGTGTTGTTTCTCTTAGTTCCATCCTGCCCCTCCTCCTTGAGGATTATTTCTCTGAGTTGAGGATATTGCCCCTTTATTTGCACTTTGTGCACTCAGATTTTTCTTTCTTTTTTATCCATAATGCTGCACAACCCATCACTTTTCAAGAGTAGCGAGTCCAACTTTACTCAGATCCGGGACATTTTTCATGGATATATATATATTTTCTTTTGCTTTTGCTTTTTCTTTTCCTCTTAAAGGAAGGATGGGCAGTCAGGTTCCTTGATCACACGCCTTCACTTCCTTCGCAATTTACTTAAGGGGAAGGGAGAAAACCAATCACCTCTCTCCTACTAGCCTTGACAAAATTGCTACATTCGGGTTCAGCTAGTCTAAGTGGCTGTGTAGTGTGTGTATGAAAACCTCTTGCCATAAATCCTTACATAAGGTAGACAAGAGGTACATGTAATCCTTTACTAAAGACTACCTAACATGGATGTTTGCAAAGGGATGTGACAACTACAAAATTTTAATGGTTAAAGATCAGACACATAGTCTGGATTGCGCAATGCCACGCATTTTTATTCAAAGATGAAACATTGTGAAAAATTTATTTGTATATGTACAAGCTCAAGAAAAAGAAATGAAGCAATGGTTGGGATGAGGACTATGAATGCATGCTTATTCTACCTCTCCCCCCTACTTATTTACAGGAAAAGAAAGTAAGACAGAGAATTACCTGATGAAGGAAATCTGTACACTTGGGTTGCCTCCCAAGAGCGCTAAGTTTATCGTCTTCAGTCGGACACAATTAGGCTCCTCTTGGCTCAGCTAGCTTGGTAGACTCAATTTTCAAAGAAGGTGGGCTTTCAAAGAAATGTTTTAACCTCTGCCCATTAACAGTGAACGATTGTCCAGTTTTATGATCAAGAATAATGACAGCGCCATTGTCATAGACTTTGACAACAGTGTAAGGACCATCCCACCGGGACTTCAATTTTCCCGGAAATAGACGAAGCCTAGAATTAAACAACCAAACCTTATCACGCACTTGAAAAGATTTTCTATGAATGTGTTTATCATGGAATGCTTTGGCCTTGGCTTTATAAATCTTGGAACTTTCATAGGCCTCATTTCTGAGCTCTTCTAGCTCATTCAGATGTAGGGTCCTTTGTTGACCAGCTTGGGCTAAATCAAGATTGACCTGTTTAATAGCCCAATAGGCTCTATGCTCAAGTTCGACCGGCAGATGACAAGATTTTCCAAAGACAAGCCGGTAAGGGGACATTCCAATGGGAGTTTTGAAAGCAGTTCGGTAGGCCCATAATGCATCATCTAACCTTTCTGACCAGTCTTTCCTATCAGGCCTAACCGTCTTCTGGAGAATGTTCTTAATCTCCCTGTTTGATACTTCTACCTGGCCACTGGTTTGCGGATGGTAAGGTGTTTCCAACTTATGGGTGATCCCATACTTCCTTAGGAGGGTTCTAAACTGAGTGTTAATGAAATGTGGCCCTCCATCACTAATGATTGCCTTGGGCCACCCAAATATAGAAAAGATGTTTTTCTGAACAAATTTGATGACCACCTTATGATCATTGGTCTTTGTGGCAATGGCCTCTATCCATTTGGACACATAATCAACAGCAACTAGAATGTACGTGTATCCAAAAGACGGTGGAAAAGGTCCCATAAAGTCTATCCCCCATACATCAAAAATTTCTACAACCAGAATGAGGTTAAGAGGCATCATATCCTTCTTAGAAATATTTCCCATTGTTTGACATCTAGAACAGGCCTTACAAAATTAGTGGGCATCCTTAAACAATGTGGGCCAGTAGAAACCAGAGTCTAAGACCTTAGCAGCGGTCTTCTTTCCTGAAAAATGCCCTCCACAAGCAAGAGAATGGCAAAACTTGAGGACACTTTGATGCTCACTCTCAGGGACGCATCTTCTTATCACTTGGTCTGGTCCAATGAAAAATAGCTCCGGGTCCTCCCAAATATAATACTTGTCCCTAGCAAAGAATCTCTCTCTTTCATTTTTGGTCCAATCTTCAGGTACTCGTCCAATGACTTTGTAATTCACAATGTGTGCGTACCATGGAGATGAAATATTGGAGACAGCTAAAATGTGCTCATCCGGGAAAGCATCTCTAATAGGCATGGAGTCCGGGGCAATTATTCTGGACAAATGGTCAGCTACCACATTCTTGGACCCTTTCTTATCATGAATTTCCAGATCAAACTTCTGTAACAAGAGGATCCATCTGATCAACCTAGGCTTAGCATCCTTTTTGGCAAGCAAATGCCTTAAGGTAGCATGGTCAGTGAAAACAATGATTTTAGCTCCTAAACGATAGGATCTGAACTTCTCTAAGGCAAAGACAATGGCTAGGAGCTCTTTCTCAGTGGTTGTGTATCGAATCTGAGTGTCATTCAATGTTCTGCTTGCATAATAAATCACTACAGATCCTTTATCAGTTTTCTGACCCAAAATGGCACCTATAGCAAAATCTGAATTATTACACATTATCTCAAATGGTAATGACCAGTCTGGAGATTATAGAATTGGAGCTCTGGTCAAAATGTCCTTTAAGTCCTCAAATGCTTTATGACAAGCTTCGTCAAAAATGAAAGGAGTGTCTTTTAACAAAGAAGTCAATGGTCTTGAAATTTTGGAAAAGTCTTTGATGAACCTCCTATAGAATCCAGCATGACCAAGGAAGGATCGAATTTGTTTGACAGAGTTGGGAGGAGGCAATTCAGAAATGAGATTTATCTTGGCTTTATCTACCTCTATCCCTCTCTCTGAGACAATATGTCCTAAGACAATCCCCTCCTTAACCATGAAGTGGCTCTTTTCCCAACTTAAGACAAGATTGACATTAATGCATCTTTTGAGCACTTCAGTCAAATGGTCGAGGCACGAATCAAAGTCATTTCCAAACACAGAGAAATCATCCATAAAGACTTCTAAGTAATTCCCAACCATATCTGAGAAGATAGACAGCATGCAACGTTGAAAAGTTGCAGGGGCATTGCACAGCCCAAATGGCATGCGTCTAAAGGCAAAAGTTCCAAATGGACATGTGAAAGTGGTCTTTTCTTGGTCCTCAGGGTGAATAACCACTTGGTTATACCCTGAATATCCATCAAGGAAGCAAAAGAATTTTTGGCCTGCAAGCTTCTCTAAGATTTGGTCAATGAAAGGCAAAGGGAAATGGTCTTTCTTGGTCATCGCATTCAATTTGCGATAATCAATGCACACTCTCCATCCTGTAGCCAGCCTAGTGGGAATGAGCTCACCCTTTTCAGTTTGAATTACAGTTAGTCCTGACTTTTTCGGCACAACTTGAGTTGGACTAACCCACTGGCTATCATAGATGGGATAAATGAATCCAGCATCTAACCATTTGACAATCTCTTTTTTAACAACGTCTTTCATGTTAGGATTAAGCCTTCTTTGCATTTCTATTGAACTTTTAGCATTTTCTTCTAAGTATATGCGATGTGTGCACACTGAAGGACTTATCCCTCTCAAATCATCAATTGTCCAACCTATAGCTTTCTTATGACTCTTCAAAACTTCAATCAATTTCTTCTCTTGCCCCTTCCTCAAGACCACTAGCAATTATGATGGGCCAAGTCTCATTCTCTCCTAAAAAGATGTACTTTAAATTAGTCGGGAGTGGTTTTAACTCAACCTTAGGAGGACTCTCTAATGGAAATGATGGATCATTATCCTGAAACATGGAACTAAATTGTCCTTCCTCTCCCTCAAACCCTAGAGCACAGGGTTGGTCTACCGCTTCTTCCACACAAGATTCTTCCAAAGAGTCTACCATTAGACAACTTTCTCCTTCAACATGATGTCTAGATGCCCTAAAAATGTTGATACTAACCCGCCTATCCCCAAATGATATATCCATCATCCCGGTAGCACAATCAATGTTAGCCCTGGCTGTGGCCAAAAAGGGCCTACCAAGGATGATGGTGGACTGAGTTAAATCTTGGGGGGTGTTCATGTCCAGAATGATGAAATCAACGGGAAAATAACAATCATTGATTTTCACAATAACGTCCTCAACTAAGCCTTTAGGAGTGGTGACAGAACGATTGGCTTGTTGAAGGACAACAGAAGTGGGTTTCAACTCTCCTAGCTTGAATTTCTCAAAAATGGCAGAAGGTAGGAGATTGACACTAGCTCCCAAATCTAAAAGGCCGCTCTCAAAAGTGACTCCACCGATGGTGCAAGGAATTAGTGGAGTGCCTGGATCTTTGAGTTTTTTAGGGAGTTGGTTTAAGACAATGGTACTCACAATTTCTGGAAGAATGATTGTTTCAGTTTTGTTTCTCACTTCACGTTTGAGAGTACACATTTCTTTTAGAAATTTGGCATAGGCAGGCACATGCTTGATGGCATCAAGGAGAGGAATGTTGATGTGAACTTGCTTAAAAAGTTCCAAGAGTTCTTCATTACCAGTTGGTTTGTTTTTAGATTTTGGCTTTAATGCTTCAGGAAAAGGGACTCTTGGAATGTAACAGCTTGGGTCTTCATTCATCTTGGTTTTGTCTAGAGGTTCTTCAATTATTTTCTCTTTTCCCTTGGATTTTTCTTTTTCAGCATTTTCTTCAATCTTTTCCTCAATTTCAATTTCATTTTCATTTTCTTTATCCTCATTCAATGTTGACATGTGTGGGTGAGGATTTGTTCTAATTCTTCCACTTCTTAAGATAGACACAGTTTTTGCATTCTCTACTTGGGGGCCCCTAGCTTGGGCAGGAGGATGGTCATGTTGTATAGGTTGATTCTGAATTTGTGGTGCTGGAATGTTCTGGACAAAAGCTTGTTGTGTGTTTGATGGTGAAGGTGCATTTGGTCGAGTAGGTGGTCTGTACCCCTGGGCTTGTTGGTATTGCTGGTTCTGGTAAAATCCGGGAGGGTTGTTCCTTGGGTTTGCTACAGCTTGACTTGGAAACTGCCCGGACTCCCTCCTATGACATACATCAGCAATCTGTGACTCTATCCTTGCCAAATTTTGTTGAAAATTTTGATTTTGAGTTTGATATTGAGTTTGGTGTTCTTGCACAGTTTGACATAGAGTTGCCATCATGTTTTGGAGTTGATTCATTTTATCGTCCCAATTGGGCTGAGGAGGTGGTGGTTGATATGAAGGTTGGTGGAAATTTGTGTGAGCAAATTGATTTGAATTTTGATTTTCTTGGACATGTGGAGGTTTGGAGTAAGAAGATTGGCCAAATCCCGAATTCTGATTGGGATAGGATTGACCGTACATCGATTGTTTGAAAGAAGGTTGAGAAACTTGTTCAGATTGATTTTTCCATGAAAAATTCGGGTGATTTCTCCAATCAGGGTTGTATGTATTAGAATATGGATCATGAGAGGGTTTGTAGAAACCTTGGGCAGCTTGGACTTGTTTTTGAATGAAAGAGGGTAATTGGGCAGTAGTGGGACAAGCATTGGTAGAGTGAGCTGGGCTAGCACACATAGCACAAGTTTCAGGTGTTTGAGAAAATTTGGGTGTGGCTTGCCCAGTTAAAGACAGTAATTGATCGAATTTTTGTTCCCACTTCTGCTCCAATCTTTGGTCAAGTCTAGCTAACAGGTCTTCTACCCTAGAGTCTGATTCTCCTCTCTCTCTTAATTCATACATCCCTGCCTTCTTTATAGGTCCAAGTGCTCTCTCATAAGAGTGGAGTGAGGCATGATTGATAGAGTTCTCACTCAATGTTTCAAACAGATTATATGCCTCATCCTCACTCTTAGTCATGAATGCTCCTTCACATGAGGCATCAACCATCTGCCTATTTGATTCAGTCAATCCTTCATAAAAAGCTTGGACTATTTTCCACCTCGACAGACCATGATGGGGACATTTTCTAAGCAACTCCTTCAATCTCTCCCACGATTCATGAATTAACTCTCCCGGGTGTTGGGAGAATCCAGTTATTGCTCTTCTCATTATATTGGTGCGGCCAATGGGGTAAAATTTCTTCAAAATCTCCTGCTGCATTTCTGGCCATGTTGTAATTGTTCTCCCTATTGTTCCTAACCAATATTTGGCCTTGTTTTTCAAAGAGAATGGAAATAGGGTCAATCTCAAGGCATTTTCAGTGAAGTTTTGGATCCTTACAGTGGAACAAATCTCTAGGAACTCATCTATATGCCTATAAGGGTCTTCATTGGGATTGCCATAAAAAGATGGCAACATCTGAATGGTTCCAGGCTTGATCTCAAAATGATTTGCCGGAATTTCCGGCATGATGCAAGTAGCAGGTTGATAATTAGAAGGAATAAAATACTCCTCCATCTGTCTGGGTGCAACCTCCTCCATATTCCTAGCAATTTGGTTTTGATCTTGGTTGGCCATCCTAGTTTTCTTATGAAAGAATCTTTCAATCTCGTCTATAGGTTGGGCCAAATCTATGTTCAAAGATCGTCTACCAAGCATGCACAGTTGAAAAGCCTTCTATTTAAGATTTTTGATTTTTTTAGATTTTTATTGATTTTTGAATTTTTATGATCAAACACAAACAAACAAACACTTTCAAAACAAATTGACCTAGACACTAAGTGTTCCTTGGAGTTATGTTATTTTTCTCAAAATCAGATTTATGCTTGCTTAAGTCCAATCCTAACTCTTCTTGTACTGGCCAGGTAAGAGGTGGAGTAGAGGGAGGCCCCCCTTGCTTTCGCAAGGACCCAATTAAATAACCTCTAGCTCACTTAAGCATAAGCTTTTTAACCTCTAATCCTAGACACCAAACTTAAAGAGAAGTTTTGAATTTAAGAAAGGATAAATCTAATTATGAACCCTAGGGCCAAGTCTACTATTTTTTATTAAAAGTTTTGGCAAATGCAAGAATGTGGAAAATTTTTGTGATTTTTGGGCAAAGGAAAGGGTGATGAAATCCCTCACCTTATCTTCATGATTTCTAAAGGGTGATGCCCTTAAGCAGTCCCTTTTACAAATGTGAAGTGCAACAATCAAGTTCAAACAATGGGTTGTCTAATGCTAAGTCTAATGCATGAAAAAAGCGATGGAAGTCTTACCTTTCCCCCGCACTCTTCAATGCAAGAAAAGAAGTGGAACTAAAATGACAATTAAATGATGAATGTCCTAAAACAAGTGATTCTACTCTTAAGAAGATGAAATTTTTATTTACAAACAAACGACTAACATGAAAGAGCGATTTGGAATTTTTTAGATTTTAGATTTTTAAATTTTTTATTTGGTTTTTGAACTAAATGAAATGAAAATTAACTAAGAAAATATAAAGTGGTACTATAGACTAGTCTCAAACCACACAAACCACAAAGAGTCCAATTATTACATGCCAACGAGAAAGAAATCTCTGTACATGCACAGAGAGTACATGAAATCCTCACTACAAACTTCACTCTCACTCTTTCTATCTAAAAGACTAAATTAAAAGCAAATTTGAGAGAAATCAGCACGCTCTCCTCCTCCAATGGGCATCAAAGGTCAAGCCCAATCTCCATGTTCCACTCCTCGTGCAAATCTGAAATAAGAAGCCCAATAACAAGTCAATGTAAAGCCAAAGCAAATAGAATCAAATGAAAGCAGAATTAAATCAAACTCTAATGCCTCCCTGGCAACGGCGCCAAGATGAACGTGCAACATTATTGATTGTGCACTTCTGTTGTCGAGAGTTCCGTGCACGAATCAATATACTCACCTTCTCTAAACTATCTCACAGATATAAAATTGCAAAGATGAACTCATACGGTGGTGAGAACAGGTCATATCCATGGAGAGGCTGAATAGAATTTGAATTAAACTACTTTGATTTGAAACCATTCTAATGGGTACATTTTCACCAAAATAACATTGCATGAAAATTAACTCTGTAAATTGCATCAATCAAATCACTCACACTTGACATGTCAAACTTAACAAGATAACAAGCAAAATTGAAATTAAAAGTGAATTGATATCAATGTACCCTCACAGTTGAGGGATCAAATCGGTAGACCGAAATCTTAAAAAAAAAAATTTCAAATCAATGTACCCCTAAAGCACAGGGTATGGACAATCAACAAAATAGCTTTCCACAAACACCGATTCACTGCCCTCACAGCTCACTCAGCTCTCGCAATGACCGAACTCTCTAATCTGTAAAACCCAATCCTCACAGCAGCAGGAACAGCAGAATTGAGTAAATCAACACAATATCGAATTAATGCAAATACTGAACCATAGAAGAATCCTCACAGTAGAAACAACTCTCCTAGCTCTCACAAATCTCATAGCTCTCACAGATCTCACAATAGCAGAACTCGCCAATGCCGAACAATCTTTCACTGCCAAATATTAAACTAAGAAATGAACAATTGCATTAGATCGTTCTCCCCTAAAACATAGAAGAAGTAGAAATGAACAGATGCACTGAATCGAATCAACTAAATACAAAAGAAATGGAAGACGAAATCCCAAATGCTGAACAACTAAAAGAAATAAGTAGGAAGCATTCGGTTCTCTCTCACAGCAGAAGCAGAAGAGATGAAAGAAAATCCCTAAGAACACCAGAGTCCCCCACAGATGAAGAATGAAGAAGAAATAGAATCTAACAATTGCACTGGATCAAAACTATCTAAACACAGAAGAAATGGACAATTTAAACGCAAAAGAAATCAACGCTCCCAGCAGCAAACGACAGTAACAAAGAAAACCCAAGAACAAATTCCGAACTCCCTCTGATCTGAACAACACAGAAGAATGGGAAAGAATGAATCCCCCTGGATTGAACTCCAATAGCTCAAATGCTTAACACCAGCCCCAACAACTCACAGCTCTGATCTCCTGATGAACAGAAAAGAAATGAAAGCTCAAAAATCCCTAAAAATTTCCACTGGCGAGCCTTCCCCTGCTCTGTTGAAAGGAGAAGTTACAGAAATAAAACTGGAAGAAATAAAATCCTAAACATTTCTACTCGCGAAGCCTCTGCACTGTGGAAGAACAGAAAGGAAAAATTAAGAACAACTAAAATCTCCAACCCAGGATGAACTTGTCTCCCTTCTCTGCTGAAAAGAAAATATAGGAAAAAGAAAGCTAAAAATTCCTAAGAAATTCCCACCCGAGAGCCTCCGGTGAAGAGGACCTTGGGGTCCTTTTATAGGCCTCAGGGCCTCTGCTCTGCCCCAAATCGCTTCTCCTTACAGCAGCCTCTGCTTCCCGCCCAAATTTGCTTCGCACGGGTACCAGGGCCCTGGCCACCCTGGTTCACGCCTCCTGCACATCCGGGCTCCATCGCGCCACACTGCATGCACCAGCTCCGATCCGGCCACATCAGCTTCACACGATCTAAGCACGACCAGGTTCTGCAGCGCCATCGCACAGCTGGCATCCGGCCGCTCCGCCTTCGAGTTGGCACACCAGCCCGCCATCTCAGCCATAGTGGCCCGCCAGCAGACCTCCGCACAGCCAGGGCTCCGCCTGAGCTACACACCAGCTACACCTCAGCTCGCCGTGCCCAGCCCCTGCTCCAGCACACACTAGATTTGGGGGCCCATCTTCCTGGCGCAGCTGCTTCGCACAGCAGCTCCACGCACCCAGCCGCCTTCTGCCCAGCCCCATCGCCAGATGAACGAGAGCGCTTTCCAGCTTCTTCGTGAAGCTTCCACTGCCTCCCAGACTCCTGTTAGGAAGAAAGATAAAGAAGGTTTAGTGGGGTATGTGGCCACTTATGGTGAGATGAGATTAAAAAAATATGTAATGGTCATATAAGGGAGGGGGTATGTGTCATGATAGGATTGGATATGGTGGAGTATTTATTTACAAACTCACACTTACTATTGAAAGATATTTATAAAAACAAAATTTATTTATATACAACATTTATTTACAAAGATTTTTTATTTATTTATTTATTTCCCAAAATGAACCCAGTTAGTTAATCTGAAAGAAATGATTAAATGAAAATCTAACATGTATTCTGACCCAACATGTTCAAAATCTTATTTATGGATAAAAATTAAACTCAAAATGTGTATTATTTATAGACAACAAATGTCAAAACTCAACTATATGTATGAAATTTAATGCCAAAAATTTTGTAATTATCAGCATCCAGGAATCTGCAGGAGTCCCTCCCTTATGGACCTCTGTTGACCCTAATTTTTAAAAGATTTTCAGTAGATCTGAGTGGAGAAATTTCAGTGGGCATGAATGAAAAGATTGGCTTATCTACTCTGAGAAGAAGCCACTACAGTTTGGAAAACAAAGCTCAGAATTTGTGGATTAAGGATTCTGTGTCCCAGTGCACTCATAAAATTTTCCTAGATGAGCACAGAGTTCCTCCTCTATTCCAGTTGTTCAGCATGAAGAAGTTAGAGAAGAAAGAGTAGAAGTCCCTGCTCAAGACCAACAAGAGCAACAACAAGAAGAAGAGCAACCAAGTATTCAGCAAGAGCAAGAGTGTAGCAACCTGAATCTTTTTTGAACAAAGATAAAAATTTACATAATATTAAAATTTGAATTTATTAGAAAATTAAATAAAAAAATAAATTACATAGAAAATTAATGGAAAGAGAATTAAATAAAACCCATTAAATGAAAACAAGTGATGGGCTTTACTAAATGGACCCATTGGAAATTAGTGGGCCAAAATTGGATTTATAAAAAAGAGAATAATGGGAAAATATTCTAAATTCGCAACTTAATTATTAACTAATTAGAAAAGGGGAATTTAATACATTAAATAAGCAAATAGAGTTAGATTTGGAATCCTAAACCTACCCTAATTGATTGGCCACGAATTTGGCTCTCTTCTCAACCCAAACAGGAAGTGGAATGCTTAGAAGGAAGGTAGGAAATAGGAAAACTCGGAATTAATAGGAATTAGACTTAAACTAGGAAAGGGAATGAGGAGAAGCTTAAATACTTCTCTTAAACTCTCATGGCCGGCCCTAGCTCATGCCAAGAGGTTGCTGGACCAGGAGGAGAGGCCAAGAGGAGGAGATCTTGTGGGAGAAAGGAGTTCTCAAGCCCTCAACCCGAGTTCTTCAAGTCTTAACCCTAGAAGAGGAAAACGATCAAAGGTAGGCAATCTCACGAGCATAAACCATGAAAAAATTTATGTAGGATGTCTCATCTATCAGGAGCAAAAGCCCTTTAATTTCATATTTTTCCATCGAGTAAATATTTAGTTCTCAATTTTCCAAGTTCTGTGAACTTCATGACCCCGAACCATCTTATTAAATTCATATCTTCATGTATACTTGTCCTTATGCCATGAGATTTTATGAGATTTTTATGGAAGATTCTGATGGATGTTAGGTTTCTTTTGCCCCTGAAAGCCTTAATTTCCATCCATCCTATTATGCGAATTAATTCGTTGATCCCAACTGTACACAGCTCGGTGTTCATCATGAATACTCTTTATTAAACCATGTTGAAACCTTCGTTGCTTTCTGATTCTGATTTACTGGAAGTACCCATGCATGTATGGATTTGTTTAAAATTGGTTTCGTGATTTTTCATGCACTATACAATTTGTTCTTAGTTTTAGAGCAACCCTATGTCAAAATAGGGAAGGTCTGGTCCGTAATCCAATGCTCTGTCCTTTCCCTGTCGAACTCTGGCACTGACCCTGTGAACACGATGTCCTGATAGGCCGCGTTCACAAGGCCATCGTGACAGTACCTCTGTCGCGATCAGATCGTAACAGACCGGACGGCGCGAACTGCTGCCCGGTCTGCCAAAACCCGTCGTGTTACCTTCATGCCCCTGTCGCGATCTGAGAGCCTATCCTGCCGGACCTGTCGCGATCTGTACTGCACCCAGTCGCGATCTGTTCTGTCCCTGTCGCGACCCGTACAAGGGTCCATCGCGATCTCAGGATTTTTGCATGTAAACTAACATTTTAGCAAGTCTTGCTGTTCTGCAGTAATCCCAGGTCTTGTTAACTGTCTTAATTTCAGAAAAAAAAATGAAGTTGTACATATTGAAGGTATTCTAAATTAATAAAAGTTAATCACATGACCTTTTCATGTCTATGATTTCTTGTCACATGTGCACACACTTTGAACCATCCAAATATGGCTTAATTGGTGTGAACATGTTACATAATATATCTGGTAATTCATGCAATTAGATTGCCTTATTTATAAATGAACTTGTTTTCGATCCTCGTGTTGTTTTGGAACACCGATACCGACGCTCCACTGTTCTAGAATTCCTCTAGAACGTCGAGCACTTGTTTCTTTATATACACACTCTGTTGACTTGGACGAACTATCCGTCGGATACTACTTCTGCCGGACTAGTGAGTCTTTGTTCAAGGCCTCCGTAAGTCTCCTCTGTCCATGGATTCCCACATGGTCGACGAGCCGGTTGTACCCTAACACCTATTACCCCTTTAGGGATCAATAAGATCCAAATGGCTATTAGAAGTTTGCTCTTATCTTGAATCACGCCGAACCTATGGGCTTGTGCTTAACATGGCCAGTGGTAGAGTTGTGAGTTCCACCTGACTGTCAACACCAAGTGCACGTGTTGTGCAACTGTTACTATCGTCTGATTACTCGACGTGTTACGTACAATGTCCACTAGCTCTCATCTATGCTCTACTCACTCATCTTTTCACGTTCACTCTACTATCTCGTCTATTCATCTAGTGCTCTCATCTATTTTCTTGGTACTTTATATTGGCCATTGACTGATTGTCTAAAGATAAACAACATAACCAATGCCAGCGCAATAAGGCCTGATCTGGTCCCGGGGAGAGCGCCCGAAAGTGCCATTTGCCTATGGGAGTTAAATGATCAGGATGTTGGCATTACATCCAAGTTCCATACTATCAAGATTAATCTATTGACAATCAAAAGTGTTATATTCTCTCGTTGTCTGTTGACAACAAAGTGCTATGCTATACTCGTTGTGCTATTGCTATACTTTGTGCTATTTGTGCTATGGCCATCCTGCTATTTAGTGCTATACTCGACACTTGTACTATATTTGGAAAGTTGTGCTATTTCGTTCACATGCTCTCCTGCTATCTATTACTTGACTCTCTCACTCTATCATTAGTTACTCTGCCTTTAATGCATTAACTATTTAAAGCCTGCTTGACTATTAAGATTTAAGTCCTACTGGGCGTTGTCGCTCACCCTGCGTTATTTTTCGTTGTGTTCTCAGGTGAGACCGAGGATGAACTATACACTCAAGAGGACGGGAACGACCAGGAGTGATGTCACGAGTGCCCTAGTGTCCTAGCAATATGTTAAGAGTCATAGTTTAGTCTTTTGTTTATTTCAATGTAATTGGGCCCTATAGATTGGCTCTGATATTAGTGTTTGTAACTAGATATTGGAAAGTTATTAATGAGAAAGATTTGCTTTAGTGTTATTCATTGTGCAATGGTTTGATTTCTAGTACTTGCTCTATACCTTTACCTGCAACTGCCTCGCGTTCTGATATTCCGTGTCGGGGCGTGACAGTTTTGTGGTATCAGAGCCTAGGTTATTCTTAAGTATAGGATGATCTAGGTTGACCAGCCTCGACTAGAGTCAATTATGCTACCTAACTCACACACGCACAAATTAAATGTCACATCTGTATCATAACAGTAAGCTATTTTTGTAGGAACTAAGCAATCGAGATGGTTGCTGAATGTGCTCAAATAAGGGGCATGCCACAGACCATTCAAGAACTGACTCATGCAATCATACAAGCTACCCAAGGTGGCGAAAATCGTGGCAGTGCAGGCGAGCTGCATCGTAACTTCAGGAGTCCGAACCCGCCTAGGTTCAGTGGATCGACGATCAGGATGAAGCTAAGCACTGGCTGAAGGAAACGGAAAGAATTTTCCATGTTATGCAATGTGCAGCAGGGGATAAGCTGCTACTAGCTACTTTCCAACTGAAGAAGGACGCCCACGCTTGGTGGGAGTCAATGGAAGCTAATAGGGAAAACAGTCAATTCACCTGGACCGAATTCAAGGAAGCATTTAACACCAAGTACTTCTCCGAGCGTGTCCAAGAAAGGAAGGCTGCGGAATTCGCTGCTCTTAAACAGAGGAGCCTGACTGTGGCCGGGTATGAAGCCCAGTTCTTAAGACTGGCGTGCTATGCTGCACATCTGGTGAACACTGAAAGAATGAAGGCTAAGCGTTTTCTCAATGGCCTTAAGCCACAATACATCACCCAACTAGCACCTCTCGACATCCAGACCTATGCCGAGATGGTGAAGAAAGCTCAGTTGCTGGAAGATGCTACGGACTTCACCGACCCTATCAAAGGGAAGTTCGTGAAGAAGGAATTGACCTCGGGTCAATCATCTGCTAGGCCAAACAAAGGCAAGAAGCGTCCCCTCAACCTCACAGAGGGTCCTCGCCAAGAAAGGAAACCCAAGGCGATAGTCCCATACACTCCAGCAAAAAGCAACTGCAAACACTGCGACAAGCCGGGTCACACGGCTGATGAATGCTGGAGGAAGGTCGGCGCATGTCTGCGCTGCGGAAGTCGCGAGCACCGCGTCCCCGAGTGCCCGCTACTAAAAGAGAATGAGAAGCACCCTAATGCGCCTAAGAAACAGGGCCGACTGCAAGCCCTGCATGATGAGGAACCTGCTATGGAAGGTGGCATGGTAGAAGGTACCCTTCAAGTTTTCTCATTATCAGCATTTGTTTTATTCGATACTGGAGCCTCTCATTCATTTATATCTCAAAACTTTGAAGCCGACCTGGTGTGTATGTCCATG
Organism: Colocasia esculenta; assembly: GCA_014218235.1. NCBI lineage: Eukaryota > Viridiplantae > Streptophyta > Magnoliopsida > Alismatales > Araceae > Colocasia > Colocasia esculenta. The sequence continues at coordinate 96,277,532 of CM024754.1, read as the reverse complement.
GAAGGCTACGATGTAATTTTGGGAGCCGACTGGTTGTCCACTTATGGGGCAAGTGTCGACTGTAAGAAAGGGAAGGTTACCTTTAGTGACTTTCCTAAATTGGCATTCTCCGGGATTAGACATAAGAGATGGATGTCTCTAATCTCCACCATAAAAGCCCATAACATGATAAGAAAATGTTGTATTGCTTTCCTAGCAGCCGTAGTAGTGGAAAAGAAGGGTTCTAAGATAGAAGACATTCACATAGTTCAGGATTACCCAGATGTATTCCCCGAAGATCTGCCAGGGATTCCACCAGAACGTGATGTCAACTTCACCATAGAGTTGATCCCTAGAGCTGCCCTGGTATCGCGTCAACCGTACTGGATGTCACCTGTCGAGCTAAAGGAGATGAAGATGCAACTGATGGAGCTACTAGAAAAGGGGTTTATCAGACCAAGTACTTCCCCATGGGGAGCGCCTGTGCTGTTCGTCAAGAAGAAGGATGGATCGATGAGGCTCTGCATCGACTATCGACAACTCAATCAACTCACCATCAAGAACAAGTACCCTTTGCCCAGAGTCGATGAACTGTTCGACCACATATCTGGAGCACAATATTTCTCCAAGATCGATCTGGCTATCACCAAATGAGGATCAAAGAGGACGATATCTTCAAGACGGCTTTCAGGAGCAGGTATGGGCACTATGAATTAGTTGTTATGCCTTTTGAGCTAACCAATGCTCCTGCAGCCTTTGTGCAACTAATGAACAGTATATATCGGCCCTACCTTGACAAGTTCATGGTCGTCTTCATCAATGATATCCTCATTTATTCAAAGACCAAAGAAGAGCATGAAGAACACCTGAAGATAGCACTACAAGTTTTGCGAGACAACAAACTGTACGCAAAGCTTAGCAAGAGTGAATTTTGGCTCGAGGAAGTGTCCTTCTTGGGCCATGTCATCTCAAAGGATGGCATCTCAGTTGATCCCTCCAAAGTCGAAGCTGTACTCAACTGGGAGAGACCAACCAATGTCATCGAAATCAGAAGTTTCCTAGGACTGGCTGGCTATTACAAGCGGTTCGTCAAGGACTTCTCCAAGATCGCCGTTCCTCTCACACGACTGACACGAAAGGAGACTCCATACTCCTGGAGTAAAGAGTGTGAGAAAAGTTTCCAAACTCTCGAAGACTGTCTTACCTCAGCACCTGTTCTCGCTCTGCCAATAGAGGGAGAAGGTTTCTCTGTCTACACCGATGCCTCAGGGATTGGGCTAGGGTGTGTACTGATGCAAAAGTAGAAAATCAACGCCTACTCTTCAAGATAACTGAAGACGCATGAAGTCAACTACCCCGTGCATGATCTTGAGTTAGCTGTCGGGGTCTTCACCTTGAAGATCTAAAGACATTACCTCTACGAAGAAAAGTTCACTGCCTACTCAGACCATAAAAGTCTGAAGTATTTATTCTCCCAGAATGAACTCAACATGAGACAGAGAAGATGGCTAGAATATCTGAAGGATTTCGACTTCAACATCCAATACTATCCAGGCAAGGGAAATGTCGTGGATGATGCTCTTAGTAGGAAACCAATGGCGTCTGTCTCAAGTCTAGTCCTTGGTGAGATGCAACTACTGGACCAATTCGCAAGGTTAGACTTAAATATTGAACATAGAGATGATCGAGTCTTGGTTGCCAATATCAAGATTCAATCTGATCTGCCCGAGGAGATCAAAGCCCAACAAGATAATGATCCGTTCTTAGTTCGCATTAAGGAAGCTCTAGCTGAAAGGCCGGACTTTGCCATGACTGAGGATGGAAAGCTAGTATTTCAAGGGAGGACATGTGTCCCCGACAATGAAGAACTGAAGAGGAAGCTAATGGATGAAGCTCACAAGACAAAGTATATTATTCATCCTAGAGGTACCAAAATGTATCAAGATATGAAGAGAACATTTTCGTGGCTGAACATGAAGAGAGAGGTAGCTGAACATGCCGCTCACTGCCTTACTTGCCAACAAGGGAAAGTGGAGCATATGCGCCCTGCTGGTGTGCTCAGACCGTTAGATATCCCAGAATGGAAATGGGAAAGCATTGGCATGGACTTCATTATGGGGTTACCCAAGACTCGTGGTGGACTCGATGCCATATGGGTCATTATTGACCGGCTAACCAAATTCGCTCACTTCCTAGCTATAAAGAGTAAGTGGTCGGTAGAAGTACTAGATGCCTTATATGTCAAGGAGATTGTAAGACTGCATGGAGTACCATCATCCATAGTCTCGGATCGAGATCTGAGATTCACATCTCATTTTTGGAAAGGACTACAAGGTGCACTTGGTACTAAACTCAACTTTAGTACCGCGTACCACCCACAAACTGATGGACAAACTGAAAGAACCAACCAAATTGTTGAAGACATGTTGAGAGTCTGCACTATAGATTTCCAAGGTCATTGGAACGAGCACCTACCTCTAATTAAGTTTGCCTATAACAACATTTATCAGGCAAGCATTAAAATGGCGCCGTTCGAAGCACTCTACGGAAGAAACTGTAGATCATCTGCATGCTGGAATGAGGTTGGAGAACAACAATAGCTAGGCCCAGAGATGGTACATAATACCACAAGAGACATTCAGGTAATCAGAGATCGGCTCAAGATTGCTCAATCCAGGCAGAAGAGCTACGCCGACAAAAGGAGGCGAGATCTGGAATTTCAAGTGGGTGATCATGTATTTCTAAAAGTGTCACCTACTCGTGGCATTCAAAGATTCGGTGTAAAGGGAATGCTCAGCCCTAGATTCATCGATCCTTTTGAAGTGCTCGAAAGGATTGGTGAGGTTGCATACCGACTGACATTGCCACCGGTTCTGGCATGTGTACACAATGTGTTCCATGTCTCCATGCTCAGGAAGTATGTCTATGACCCTACACACATCATCCGCCACGAGAAGTTGGTGTTGAACAAAGATGTGACGTGCGAAGAGAAGCGAGTGAAGATACTAGAATGGAAGGTTCAACAGCTCAGGAACTGTCCCATCCACGTGGTTAAAGTGTTATGGAATAACCGCGGAGTGGAAGAAGCCACATGGGAACCGGAAGGAGCCATCAGATGAAACTACCCCGATCTTTTCGGTAAGACATTCCTCCCTTATGATCATAAGAATTTGGGGACCAAATTCCTTTTAAGAGGGGGAGGATGTAGCAACCTGAATTTTTTTTGAACAAAGATAAAAATTTACATAATATTAAAATTTTAATTTATTAGAAAATTAAATAAAAGAAAATAAATTACATAGAAAATTAATGAAAAGAGAATTAAATAAAACCCATTAAATGAAAACAAGTGATGGGCTTTACTAAATGGACCCATTGGAAATTAGTGGGCCAAATTGGATTTATAGAAAAGAGAATAATGGGGAAATATTCTAAATTCGCAACTTAATTGTTAACTAATTAGAAAAGGGGAATTTAATACATTAAATAAGTAAATAGAGTTAGATTTGGAATCCTAAACCTACCCTAATTGATTGGCCGGGAATTTGGCTCTCTTCCCAACCCAAACATGAATTGGAATGCTTAGAAGGAAGGTAGGAAATAGGAAAACTCGGAATTAATAGGAATTAGACTTAAACTAGGAAAGGGAATGAGGAGAAGCTTAAATACTTCTCTTAAACTCTCATGGCCAACCCTAGCTCGTGCCAAGAGGTTGCTGGACCAGGAGGAGAGGCCAAGAGGAGGAGATCTCATGGGAGAAAGGAGTTCTCAAGCCCTCAACCCGAGTTCTTCAAGTCTTAACCCTAGAAGAGGAAAATGATCAAAGGTAGGCAATCTCACGAGCATAAACCATGAAAATTTTTCTGTAGGATGTCTCATCTATCAGGAGAAAAAGTTCTTTTATTTCATATTTTTCCATCGAGTAAATCTTTAGTTCTCAATTTTCCAAGTTCTGTGATCTTCATGACCCCGAACCCTCTTATTGAATTCATATCTTCATGTATACTTGTCCTCATGCCATGAGATTTTTATGGAAAATTCTGATGGATGTTAGGTTTCTTTTGCCCCTGAAAGCCCTAATTTCCATCCACCCTATTATGCGAATTAATTTGTTGATCCCAACTGTACACAGCTCGGTGTTCATCATGAATACTCTTTATTAAACCATGTTGAAACCTTCGTTGCTTTCTGATTCTGATTTACTGGAAGTACCCATGCATGTCTGGATCTGTTTAAAACTAGTTTTGCGATTTTTCATGCACTATACAATTTGTTATTAGTTTTAGAGCAACCCTGTGTCAAAACAGGGAAGGTCTAGTCCGCAATCCAATGCTCTGTCCTTTCCCTGTCGGACTCTGGCACGGACCTTGTGAACACGACGGTCGGATAGGCCGCGTTCATAAGGCCGTCGCTACAGTACCTCTGTCGCGATCAGATCACGACAGACCGGATGTCACGATCTGCTGCCCGGTCTGCCAGAACCCATCGTGTTCAATTCATGCCCTGTCGCGATCAGAGCGCCTGTCCTGCCGGACCTGTCGCGATCTGTACTGCACCCTGTCGTGATCTACTCTGTCCCTGTCGTGACCGTACAAGGGTCTATCACGATCTCCAGATTTTTGCATGTAAACTCACATTTTTGTAAGTCTTGCTGTTCTGCAGTAATCCCAGGTCTTGATAACTGTCTTAATTTCAGAAAAAATGAAGCTGTACATATTGAAGGTATTCTAAATTAATAAAAGTTAATCACATGACCTTTTTATGTCTATGATTTCTTGTCACATGTGCACACACTTTGAACCATCCAAATATGACTTAATTGGCGTGAACATGTTACATAATATATCTAATAATTCATGCAATTAGATTGCCTTATTTATAAATGAACTTGTTTTTGATCCTCGCGTTGTTTTGGAACACCGATAGCGATGCTCCACTGTTCTAGAATTCCTCTAGAATGTCGAGCACTTGTTTCTATATATACACACTTTGTTGACTTGGACGAACTCTCTGTCGGATACTCCTTCTGCCGGAATAGTGTCTCTTTGTTCAAGGCCTCCGTAAGTCTCATCTGTCCATGGATTCCCACATGGTCGACGAGCTGGTTGTACCCTAACACCTATTACCCCTTTAGGGATCAATAAGATAGAAATGGCAATTAGAAGTTCGTTCTTATCTTGAATCATGCCGGACCTCTGGGCTTGTGCTTAACATGGCCTGTGGTAGAGTCGTGAGTTCCACCTAACTGCCAACACCAAGTGCGCGTGTTGTGCAACTGTTACTATCGCCTGATTACTCGACGTGTTACGTACAATGTCCACTAGCTCTCATCTATGCTCTACTCGCTCATCTTTTCACGTTCACTCTACTATCTCGTCTATTCATCTAGTGCTCTCATCTATTTTCTTGGTACTTTATATTGGCCATTGACTGATTGTCTAAAGATAAACAACATAACCAATGCCAGCGCAATAGGGCCTGATCTGGTCTAGGGGAGAGTGCCCGAAAGTGCCATTTGCCCATGGGGTTAAATGATCAGGATGTCGGCATTACATCCAAGTGCCATACTATCAAGATTAATCTATTGACAATCAAAAGTGCTATATTCTCTCGTTGTCTGTTGACAACAAAGTGCTATGCTATGCTCGTTGTGCTATTGCTATACTTTGTGCTATTTATGCTATGGACATCCTGCTATTTGGTGCTATACTCGACACTTGTGCTATATTTGGAAAGTTGTGCTATTTCGTTCACGTGCTCTCCTGCTATCTATTACTTGACTCTCTCGCTCTATCATTAGTTACTCTGCCTTTAATGCATTAACTATTTAAACCCTGCTTGACTATTGAGATTTAAGTCCTACTGGGTGTTGTCGCTCACCCTGCGTTATTTGTCATTGTGTTCTCAGGTGAGACCGAGGATGAACTATACACTCAAGAGGACGGGAACGACCGGGAGTGATATCACGAGTGCCCTAGTGTCCTAGCAATATGTTAAGAGTCATAGTTTAGTCTTTTGTTTATTTCAATGTAATTGGGCCCTATAGATTGGCTCTGATATTAGTGGTTGTAACTAGACATTGGAAAGTTATTAATGAGAAAGATTTGCTTTAGTGTTATTTGTTGCCAGCTAGCTAGCCAAGAGGGGGGGGGGGTGAATGGGATATTAAAAAATATTTAATACTTAAAACATGTTCACAGAATAGTCACAAAAACACACTTCGCAGATTGTTAGTGTTAGTGAAGGAAAAATGAAACACACAAAAGCAATCACACGATACAGAGAATTATCCTGGTTCGGATCTCCTCTCCTTAGGAGTCCTACGTCCAGTCCCTGAGTAATATCTCAGGACTTCACTAACAAGGGTACAGTCCCCCTCAAGGACACTACAGTACCCAGCTCGCCAGCTGGTCTTCCTTCACACGAAGGGAACAACACCCTGGAACTCACCAGGTTTTCCTTCAATGAAGGGAACAACACCCTGGAACCCACCAGGTCTTCTTTCCAATGAAGGGCACAACACAAGAAAAGTGTTCAGAGATGAAGCCCCTAGATCAAGCTTATAGAACACTGCTTGATCTGAAGCTAAGAACTGAGAAGGAAAAGATCTACAACAAAGGACTCTTCTTAGAACTAAAGGCTCTCTCACAGATCTACAATTAGCACAGAGAGCAAGAGCTAGAACATATGGGAATTTTTGCTTGGCTCTAGGAAGGCTTGCAGAAGGTTGTAAGCGTTGTATCACTTGTTGTTCTCTAACCGTTATTATTTCTTCAGGAGCTTCATTCATCTATATATATCACCCTTTTGAAATTCGAACGTTGAAGTGCCCGTTGTCTCTAAGCATAAGTGAACGTTAGACTGCTTGACGCTTGGAAGCTTCCAGTCAACAGTCCTTTATCCTTTCATGCACGCAAAGAGAGAGAGAGAGGATCTTCTGTAATATCCTTTGGCTTCTATTCTTTCCAACATTGTATGACGAATACTGTCAGAGACCTGCACACATTTTAGGCTTAAATAATAGACAGCTAAGCTATCTCTTGTTGTCAGTCAACGTTAGAACGAATGTTCATCAAAATAGTAATGCCATTTACTGTTCTAAAAGATGTTAACAGAGTAAGCACGATAATGGAAGATCTCATCTGCATGCATGCAGTGATACGTTCAGTCTTCATAAATGCACAGTTGATAGAAAGATAAGAGTGAAGACTTTGACTTTTCAACATATTGGAAGTTGACTTGAAAAACAAATCATTGTCTTCCATGAAATCGTTGTATGCATGACTTACAGAATCGTTATAAACAAACAGATGCATACACAAATCATTATACATGAATAACCAAATCGTTATAAGCGAATCGTTGTGAAATGTATCGAATCGTTACAGCGACCAAGTCGTTATGTAACTTGATGAGCCGTTACAGTGACAGAGTCGTTATGTAACTTATCGAATCGTTATGAGAGCAAATCGTTATGATGACTTAAGGAGTCGTTGCAGAAAGCGAATCGTTATGATCACTTAAGGAATCGTTGCGAGAGCAAGTCGTTGTGATCACTTAAGAAATCGATGTGAGACCAAATCATTGTTCTCTCTTAAGAAATCGATGTGAGAGAAAATCGTTGTTCTCACTTAAGAAATCGATGTGAGAGAAAATCGTTGTGAACCAAGTCGTTACGAGCAAATCGTTGCGATCACTTAATGAATCGTTATGATATCAAACTTGATAATGAATCCTTATGAGTATGAAATCGTTATGGCTCTACTGAAATTGTTACACTTTAGAGGAAATCGATGTGAATGAGGAAATCGTTATGATTCTAAGGAAATCATTATAATAACTAGAGAGTCGATGTGTACTTAGAAAATTTGTACTTTGAACTTACATTGCTATAGAATAAATACTACTTACCCATTTAGCTTGATATTCCTTGTTTCATTTCCTGTGCTCAAGACTCAAGAAAATATGTTAGAATAATTTTGTTAATCACCAAAATAGATAAGTAATTTGTATAAATTACATGGGGACAGTTGGATCATCAATCTCCCCCTTTTTGGTGATGACAAAACATAGCACTAAACAAAGATGTTCTGAAATAAAACTTTAGTGACATTTCAGAATCATATGAGATGTATTTCAGAAATGCTATATATTTCTCCCCTTTTTTGTCAATAAGCAAAAAGATAAAGCATTAAGACGAAGAAAGAGAGAAAGATAAATGAGAGAACAGAAAATGATGGTATTACTCTTGAAGGGGTACAGGGAGATAGAAAGCAGGAGACAAAAGAGAGGCATAATGAGAAATAACTTCCCAAGACTGCTCTTCCTACTGCTCAAAATACACCTTGAAAACCGCAGGAGATACAGGATAGGTTGGTCCCATGGTGCGAGCCATCCTTTTGAGATAGAGAGCCAACTGATCATCTAGGAAGTCAGCATAATGATCTCTGTCAAAGGAGGTTTTAAAGAAGTTGACTGTCCCAAAACTAGCACAGGCAAGAAACTGATCTAGAGTGATAGGGTAGAAGATTTGCTTGTGCTTCAGTTCCTGGCGCATGGCTACATAAACCTTGTATCTTTCAACCCAAGTTTGAAAGGGATCATGGACAAGGTGAATGGAGTTCATGTCCAGAAATGTAGTAGTTAACACTAGAGGATTACCTTCCCTGGCTTGAGAATCATTAATATCAGTGAGTTACTGAGCTGAAAGGGGATAGAACTGGATCCAATCTATAGAGGAGAGTCTTTCACCTTCTGACAGGGCAGGAGCAAGAACATCAGCACTGACATGGCCCTGGTGATACTCTCTAAACAGAAATATGTGGAAAGCAACCAGATAGCCCTTCTGCACATTGATTCTGCCCATGACTCTGGTAAAATGCTCAAAGATAATTGAGCCTACAGAGGAATCCATGATCAGAGAGTAAAGAGGGGGAAGAAAGGTAGTATCAGGCAACTGGAGTGTTGCAAAATCAACTTGGACAGCTTCAGTGTGGGCTTCAACTGATCCAAGTGCTTTGATGGCTTCCTTGAACTGACCCAGCTGAATCTCAGGGAGGCGATGGAGATACTGGTAGTCATTGAACATTTTGAAATGCCGGATCATCTTGATCTCCTTTTGAATGAAGGGAGCCCAGGTGTCCTTGTGGTGGATCAGGAACCATTCAGATAATGTCAGGGAATGGTCCCTTGGAGGGAACCTGGTAGATCTGGCAAGAAGAAATTTATTGTAGAGAGCTTTATGCCCCCGAGCCCACTACTCTTCAGTTTGGGATTCGGCTAGAGAGAAGATTTTAGATTTTATGAATTTGGAGAGGGAAGTATAAGGCAAAATGACATTAAGGTAATCAGTAAGATCTAGATGAGGGAGATTGAAAATGGAAGCAAAAACAACCTTTTGGAGGAATTCTCTATAAACGGGTTTATTTTTGGTATCCATTGTCAGAGAAAACCATAGAGGGGGATAACGAGGATCAGAGGATTTAGATGATGTGGAGGTGATTTTGCATTTCTTATGGACAGGACTAGAAGAGTCTGTCCTATGAACATGTTCTCCAACCTTCAGAACAGATCGGAGAATGGCTTCCTCAAACTCATCTTTGATGGCCCTAAGAAAGGGACCATCAACCTGAGTACCCTCCGGAATGAGTGTAATGAAGGAGGGAGGAGGAATAGGATGAAGAAAAGAATGAGAGGTGGAATGAGGTATATCAATTGGTCCATAAGAGGAGGGACCAGAGGATGAGGAGGCTCCAGCTGATGAGGAGGTTGGAGGTACCTCAAAGAGAGGATTAGGTGGAGGAATGTGTGTGGAAGAGACATGAGGTGAAGAGGATTGGGAAGGAAATGGGGTAGGAGAAGAGATGGTTCTGGGTTGTGGCTGTTTAAATGGTTGAGGAGCTGGTGGAGCTCTTGAGGAGAAAGGTGGAGAAGGAGGGGCTGGTGTCTGAATGGGTGAAGGAGCTGGGGGCTCTGGAGCAACAACTTCTTCTGCTTGGATTTGCTCAGACTCAGTCTCTACTGGCCCGGTTGGCCCTGACCTTTCCTCAACTGGCCCTGCTGGCCCTTCAGCTGATGGCCCTGTTGGCCGAGGTGCATCTTCAACAACAGATGACCCGGATGGCCCTAATTCTTCTGCAGTTCCCTCAGATGGCTGAGGAGCAGGTGGTGGAGTAGAAGGAGGTGTTGGTGCTCTTACCTCCTTCAAGATATCGGAAAGCATAGACTTCATGCTCCCTAATTCTTTATTAAACCATCTGATAGCATTCTTCACTTGTGACAACTCTTTTGATGCCGAGGCCTGGCTCATAAAAATTGAGTTGATATCAGATTGCACTGAGCATAGAATTTCACCTTGGGCATCCAATCTCTCTATCACAGGCTTCAAACTTATAACAATTTTCTGTCTCTGGGGCCTCTGATGTGGAGCATCCGCAGGGAGAGGAATATCTGAAGCAACTTCCTTTCCTTTCTCCCTTGCCTTGACCACGGGTTCCTGTTGATCACCATGATCATCCTGCTCATCTGATTCTGAAGAACTGGCGGTTTCTCCTTCTCTGAATTGATTTACTGGGGGATTTCCTGTTCTCTCCCCTTGAGCATCACCTTCTTTCTCACCCAAAGTCTCCCCTTCAGCAGGGGCATCTTCCATGGGTGCATCATCATGAACTGCTGCTGTTTGTTCCTCCTGGACAGGAGGATCTTCCATCTGAACATCATTGTGGCCGGATGCCACATCCTCATTTTCTTGATCTTGCTCCCCCTGAGTAGGAACATCTTCCACTTGATCATTTTCAACAATAATTTCTTGCTCCCCTTGAATGGGAGCTACCTCCATAACAACTCCTTCAGTGTGGCCTGATGTCACAGCTTCAAGGATAGGTTCTTCTTGCTCCTTCTGGCTGGGAGCATCTTCCACAGAACTGCCATCTGTGTGGCCTGGTGCCACAGATTCCTCAACACTAGCAACCTCTTCCACACCTTGAGTGCTTGGAATGGACTAAAGTGCTCTTCGGAGGACTGACCCTATCCTAGAAGTAGGAGGGACAATCTCTTGGAATTCTTCTACAGGTACGAGGTGCTCTAGAGGAATATCCTTTATCCTTTTCTCACTAGTTCTGATTTCCTCAACAATTTCCTGAATAATATCTGCTGCTTGCTCTTCTGCTGGTGCTGCTGCCTGGTCTGCTGCTGCTGGTGCTTCTGTCTGTACTGATTCCTCTTGAACCACTGCAGTCTCTGAACTGCGACCTTCTTGATGTTCTTCTTGGACAACAGGTACCTCTACTGCTACTGCAGATTCTTCTTGAACTATTTGGACTGCAGCTTCTCCTACCTCTTCCTGGACTTCTTGGGCTTCACCAATTATGGCCTTACCCTCAGCCACCAAAGTTTTGGTCCAAACACCATTTACCACAGAAAATCTGCTTTTCCTTAAATTTCTGCTATGGATAGCTTGCCCCATCTTCTCTACTACTGCTCCAGATAAATTTATGCCAAAATGTTTGAATACTTTAGTGAGCAGATGGGCATATGGTAGAGACACATTTAGTTTGCTCTTTGCGACCCAAATCTAAGCATGAGCAAACTTCATTCACTCCAGAATAACTTCAGCCATGCTTATCTCCTTGTTCTGGATGGCCCAGAACATCATGTCCGAATCTGCCTTGGTGCACGTGGAGAATGTAGCACTTCTTGGAATCAAAATTTGACAAACTATAAAGTGCAATAGACGGTTGAATGCATTCATCTGATTAATATCTAGTTTTCCATCCTTCAACCGAAATTCGGGACCTATATCCACAGTGTGAATCCCACTGTGACCAGTGGTGCTAACTCCAAATAAAGACCTCAATAGCTCATGATCAACTTTAACCTGGGTACCTTTGACAAATGATGTCAAGGACCCGTCCGCCTCAGTTCTCAAGCAAACATAGAAAGCCTTCACTAAGTCTGGATAGCTTACCTCAGAGAAAGTTGCAATCTCTGTCCACTTCATCCTTTCCATTGCTGCCACGATGCTGTGCATCCCATTCTTCTCCAAGTCTGTAATGTCCACTGCCTTGTTTCCACAGAGCTTCGTCTTCACAAAAGTGAACCTTTCCTGCTGCTCCGCTGTGAGGAACTCGGCTCCATAGCCCCCGACGCTGCCGGAAACAATAGGTGCGGCCATGGATTTTAATGGGGAAAGTTTCTGAAGGGTTGGAGTGAGGAGAGGAGCAGAAACCCCTAAGAAATTTCTCGCAGGAAGGAGTTTGGAGGTTGAAATCTCAGAGAGTTGATGCCGGAGTCGATAGGGTATCGCCTCAGGCAGGAGGAAGGAGATGAAGAAAAGGATGTGAATCGTTTCCACACAGATTTCGGGTATATTAGGGAAATAATGACTTTTTCGAAACTGGAGGCGCCATTATGACGGAAAACGACAAAATGACCAGTTCAATAGGAATAAGAGACTTATAAAATAGCGAATCGCTAGGAATAATTTTACAAGAATATTTGTGGAAATTCACTTAAATCCAGGGAGGGAAAATAATTAACATTCTGATAATGTATATTTCAGTTTTATATAGATAAATCTTTCATAATTTGCACATGCCTAATTCCCTTCTAAGAGATGTAAACCTCTCTTCAGGTAAGGCCTTTGTGAAGATATCTGCTAACTGATTATTTGTATCAATAAAGAAAATATCTATGTTCCCATTAGCTACATGATCACGAATTAAATCATATCTAACCTCAATGTGTTTTGTCCTTGAATGCTGTACTAGATTCTTGGTGAGATTTATAGCACTGGTGTTGTCGCATAACAGGGGAATTGTCTTGATATGTATCCCATAATCCTTAAGTTTCTGTTTTGTAGCACCCCGAAAATTTTAATTACATAGAAATTCAAAATAAATTGAAATAAATAATTTCCATAATATCGGAGTATTTAAAATATACGTAGCATTATCGTATGTGCTAAAACATATCGGAAAATTTTGTAAAAATTATAAATCAACCTCACACATTATTACTAAATGTTCCACCAAGAAATTTGTGTCAAGAAAAATCGGATTAGCCAAGTTTAAAGTGTTTTGCGACTTATTATCGTAATTCATAAATAAGTCGAAAAATCATTATCACACGTACTCGGATGAGTCAGAAAATTAAATAAAAATCATATACGGACTTCAAATAATATCCTGTAATGACCCATCAAGGAATTTGGGTCAATAAAAATCATTTGGGCTTGGTTTAAGAGTTATTGTGACCGATTATCCAAATTAGGAAACAAGTCGGAAAACCGTTAACACGGAAATACGACGCAACCAAAAATTAAATAAAAATGTTGGGGAGACTTCCAACATTATATATTAATGACCCAATATCATAATTGGGCCAATGGACCACATATGGCCCAAAAATCAAATGGAGCTAGAAAATACATGGAAATTCGTAACTATAAATAGGCTGAAATTAGAAAGAGGCAATTAGAGTTGAATTGGGATGAGAACATGCTTTCTTGGCAACCCAAATTCGTGCTTAACTATGGTGGAAGGTTTCCTAAAGCCTCACACACTCTAATGGAGGAAGAAATCCTCAAATTAGGAAACTAATAAGCCAAAACTGCAACCATAGTTTCCTTGTCACAATAGGACTCCTAAACACCATGGATGCTTAAATGCTCTCCACCAAACCCTTGGGGACGAGTTTACATCTTGTTGGGGTCGTGTGGAGGAGTTCTTGGCAGCTGGGGAGCAGAAGATCGCCCACACCAAGCCGTTCTTCTTCCCCGTTGCGTCTGCTGCGACCTGCACAGATAATCATCTTGAAGTCGACCAAAAGTAGGTCAAACCCTAACCAAACCTTTCAAGGCTTATACCCCTAGAAATAGGGTCGAGTCTAGTTCCTAACCCCACTGGTTTCACTATTTTTCACTCAGTAGATCAGGTACAGTAAGCATTCTCCTGCAAGTGGTTTGAACACGGGTTTTCTGGAAAAATGGGACTTCTTCAACCCTGAAGGTAAGTTTTCTCAGACAAACCTTAACAAATCCTATTCCAATGTGTAGAGCATCAAGTTAACTTTTGTTTCCCACTGATTTCATCGAATTCCAATGAGTACATCTTGCGTTATAGGCGTTTTTCCAAAGTCGTGCATGTCTGAGACTTTTTACATTCATGTGGATTTATCACACATCTCGGGGTCGTTTAAAATTATTTAAAAATCATAGTTTGCATCTATTCCATGTTCCCTACAACCTTCATGTTGAGACTTTTGTCCGAAAAACTCTAGTTTAGAAGATATAAGTGTTGCATGAATCACACCCATGTTTCCTGCATGTCATGGTTCTAATGATCTCATGATGTCTGTTTAATGGCTTAAAAGTGATTAACCCATTTAAAAACTATAATTTCATGAACAATATTCTAATTATTCTCTTAATGACGTGATCATTCATGAAACTTATGATTCGCTCTTGTTACTGTTCTAGCTTGATTAAAATGATAATTATTATCTTAAAATCGTGCAAAACCATGTGTAGTTAAATGCATTGTTCATTGCATGCCATCATGTTAAGTGCTTTCCGCGAGTTTGAAACCAATGGTTTGTGAATTGACACGCGTACATCACTACACACTTGCACTACTAGGCAGCCCTTTCTTGAGGATTTGGAAACTCTCTACCGGTCATTCCGAATCGTTAGACTAGTGACCTTTTCTCCAAGGCCTCCGTAAATCTCCTCTGACCATGGATTCCCAGATGGCCGACGAGTTGGTTGTACCATTGAAGTTCCCTGGAGATAGCGTGCACTTCCTTTCTCTTCTTGTTCTCGCGAGTGTGATTTACAATCTAACTAAAGCCATTAATGTAAAGATTGAACTAAATTATAAATCGTATCGTTATGCTGCCGAATTTATCTCTTGACCATTGTTATCATGAAATCATGTTCAATTACTTATTACTAGTTCTCATCATCATCATGAACATGACATTACACATGCTTACTTATTGAAACTCTCATTGGCCATTATTAATGACTGTGGGTATCTACATTTAAAATTTAAGTGTGATGCTGACTGGGCACGGTGAGTGTCCAAGGGCTCCAGTCTAGCCCCAATGACGGAGACTCATAAATATACTATTAACCATGGGGTATAATGATTACTAGCGTTGCATCTGCGCTAGGAGTCGTGCGTGTCGTGTTGAATGATAGATACAATAACCACATACACGTGTCCTGGTGTACATTCTTGATGGATCTTTTCTTGGTGTACATTAGTGTCTACGTGCCTGATTAGTGTTACATGATCGTGCTCGTGCGTGCTTGCTTGCTTGCGTGATATGGCCATCTTGCATTTATTGCAATTAGTGGTATCTTGCATTCTTGAAAGCTATTGACATCAAGTGAAATCTTGTGTGCTTATACAAAGCGATCTATTGTCAGTTCTATCTTGTTATCTTGTTCTAGATCTTGTTGTATCGTGATCACTCTATCTAGCTTGTTCATTTATCATGTTTTAACGAGTTTTATCTGTACATGCATATCATGACATTCATCCTGCTTACCTAGTTCTAAACTGTTAATCACTTATATCATTGTCTGCACATTGAGATATAAATCCTACTGGGCTAGTTTGCTCATCCCCTACTTTTACCTAATCTAGGTGACTATGATGTCCAAGAGGAGGAGCAAGTCGAGGATGGGAATGCGTCTGAGTGATGAGCATTCCAAATATGAGTCTAGTTATAGTAGTTTGCTTTGAGTGATAGATTCATGTAGTAGGAAGTGAGGAATAAAATGTACTTTTCCTTTTTATTGAGTCTTAGTCCTGTAATAGTTTCTATTTGGAATACAATGAGTTGAGATTTGAATACAAGGTTAGTTGAGTTCAATATTTGGGCCCTATGATGATGTATGTTGTTATACATTTAGCACGTGCTAGCTAGAGGCTTATTTGCCGATTGTTCACGTCTCGAGATATCGACTCGAATTATTTCCGAATAATTTATATCCTCTGCGTAATTCTCGGGACGTGACATGTTTGATCCATAGAATTTGTGTACAACAGCTTCCAGCAGCCACGTACTCAGCTTCAGCTGTTGACAGAGCTACTGAATTTTGCTTCTTTGAGGACCATGATATCAGACATCCTGCAAGAAGTTGACAACAGCCACCGGTGCTTTTTCTATCGATTTTGCATCCAGCGTAGTCAGCATTAGAGTATCCTACCAAAATAATTTGACATGATTTTGGATACCATAGACCTAAGTCATGAGTCTTGGCTAAATATCTGAAAATTCTTTTAACACTAATTAGGTGAGATTCCTTAGGGTTTGCCTGATACCTAGCACACATGCATACGCTAAACAATATATCAGGTCTACTGGCGGTTAAGTAAAGTAATGATCCTATCATACCTCTGTAGATCTTTTGATCTATCTTCTTACCATCCTTGTCACTGTCCATCCTTGTTGATGTGCTCATAGGTTTTGACAGTGGCTTGGCATTATTGAATCCAAACTTCTTTAAGAGTTCTTTGATGTACTTAGCTTGACAGATGTGGATGCCTTCTTTTCCTTGTTTGATTTGCAGTCCAAGGAAGTAGTTAAGCTCCCCCATCATGCTCATTTCAAATTCTCCCTTCATAAGCTTCTCAAAAAACTTTCAAAGAGATTCATCAGTAGAACCAAATATTATATCATCAACATATATTTGAACAAGAAGAATATGTTTGACCTTAGATTTGACAAATAAAGTACTATCTACTCTCTAGTGAAACCATGGTCTAATAGGAATGAGCTAAGCCTTTCATACCAGGCCCTAGGTGCTTGTTTTAAATCATATAAAGCTTTGTGCAACTTAAAAACATGATTGAGAAAATCAATATCATCAAAACCTGGAGGTTGTTCTACATAAACTTCCTCCTTAATAAAACCGTTTAGAAAAGCAGACTTCACATCCATTTGAAATAATTTCAAATCTAATGCAGATGCATATGCAAGTAGAATTCTAATAGCCTCAAGTCTAGCTACAGGTGCATAGATTTCATTGAAATCTATGCCTTCCTCTTGGAAATAGCCTTAAGCTACCAATCTGGCCTTGTTTCTTAGAATCACACCAGCTTTATCCAATTTGTTTCTGAACACCCATTTGGTGCCGATCACTGGATGATCTGATGGTCTAGGAACAAGTGACCATACATGATTTCTCTTGAACTGATTCAACTCATCTTGCATGGCTAAAATCCAAGATTCATCAGTAAGAGCTTCATTGACTGTCCTGGGCTCTATTTGAGAAACAAAGGCTAGATAATCACAGGGGATTACATTACCTCTTGTTCTTACCCTACAGATGGATCACCAATAATGTTTTCAGGTGGGTGATCTTTCTTGTATCTCCATTCCTTTGGAAGATTTTCATGAGAGATATCCCTTTGTTGCAGGTCTTCCAGAGGTGGATCTTCCTTGTCCTCAATTGATGTGTTCTTTAATATTTTGGACAACTCATATGTTTCATCAATGTCACTATTGACTTCCTTTTTCAAGGAAGGGTTAGTTTCATCAAAGATAATATGTACTGATTGTTCAATTAATAAAGTACGTTTATTAAATACTCTATAACTTTTAGGTTTAGAAGCATACCCCATGAAGATGCCTTCATCTGATTTGCATCTAACTTACCAATGTCCCTTTTTTGTTGTTGTGGATGAAACATGGACATCCGAATGTCTTGAAATGACTGACTTTGGGCTTCTTTCCCTTGTACAACTCATATGATGTTTTATTCAGTATGGGCCTGATCATTACTCTGTTAATAATGTAACTTGCTGTGTTAACTGCTTCAGCCCAAAAATATCTTGGCAGATCATATTCTGACAACATCGTCCTTGCCATATCCAAGAGAGTTATGTTCGTTCTTTCAGCAACTCCATTTTGCTGTGGTGTCCTTAGTGCTGAGAAATTGTGCTCAATCCCTTGGTCATTACAAAATTTCGCAAACGTTTCATTTTGGAACTCTCCTCCATGATCTGACCGGATTCCAATGATGCAGTACTTCTTGTCCTTTTGTATTTTCTTGCTGAAGCTCACAAAACTATCAAACGTATCATATTTGTGCTCCAAGAATGAAACCCATGTGAATCTGGAATAGTCATCTACTATAACAAATCCAAAATTCTTTCCTCCAAGACTTGTGGTCCTCACTGGCCCAAATAAGTCCATGTGGAGGAGTTCTAAGGGTTTAGAGATGGTTACCACAGACTTTGACTTGAAGGAACTCTTGGTATGCTTTCCTTTTGCACATGGTCTGCATACACCATTTACTTTTGTGCTGACTTTTGGTAGACCTTCCACTAGGCTTCTCTTGATCAGCTTTCTCATGCCATCCAGACTGCAGTGGCCTAATCTTCTGTGCCACAGCTCAATTGACTGCTCTTTGTTTGCTGCTAAACAGATATCCTGACCTTTTAAATCTTCAAGGTAGAGTACATACAAGTTCTTTTCTCTGTTGGCTTCAAAGATAACCTCTCCATCTTTCATAATGCTGCACTTTGACTCTTGGAATTTGATTTGATGTCCTTTTCACACAGCTGGCTGATGCTGATGAGGTTGTGCTTCAGTCCTCTAATACATAGTACATCTTCAATAACTGTTTTCCCTTTACTGCTCACTGATCCACTGCCGATTACAGTTCCCTTTCCATTGTCTCCATATGTGACTGTGCCTTCTTCAGCTTCGAGGTGAGAGAACAGCTTTTTATTTCCAGACATATGCCTTGAGCACCCGCTGTCCAGGTACCATTTTGATGCTCGAAGGCTTCCCTGAAATAGAGACACTAAGCTTTAGGTACCCAAGTTCTTTTGGGTCCTTGTTGGTTAGTATCATCAATTTTCCTTTTGATTATCCATATTTTGTGTTTGGTTGGACATGATACTTTAATGTGTCCTAATTTATTACAATGACTACAGCAAGACATGTTTGTTACTTTTTCAATTTTAATATACTTAAGGTTTGCTTTGTATGCTACATCTTGTTCAGGTATAAATTTTGGAGTTGGATATATTTTAGAGTATGTTATTTCTTCCTCATTATCGGGTGGAGTATAACCTAATCCATGCTTCTTTCTACCTGATCATCTAGCACCTTTTAGTATTAATCTAGTTTTGCCATTAGTAAATTTTTCTAGCGTACTTGATAGTCTTTCATTTTCTTCTGTTAATATTTCAATTTCCCTTTTTAATTCGTCTGAACTATCTTATTTCTCTAGTTTGATTATTTGTTTATTTTTATCTTTTAGATCTTCGGATAGTCACTCACTTCTCCTCTTAAGTTCATTAACCTACTTCTCTAGTTGTTCATTTTCTGATTTTAAATCTGAATTAGTATTCTCTAGACATGCAACATTTTTCTTACTAGCTTTTAGTAATTTAGATACTTCTCTATATTTACTATAAAGCTCGTTGAAAGCTTCTTCTAAATCATCTGAATCAGAATCATTACAGGAATCGAAAGATGAGTCAGAAGTTACCTTTTCTTCAGTATTTGCCATGAAGGCCAGGTTGGCTTCTTCTTCTTCCTCACTGCTTGAGTTTGACTCGCTGTTCGAGTTGCTACTGTTGCTCTAAGCTGCTGCCATTGCTTTCTTCTTATATCTCCTGAATTTCTTGGAACTGTCTTTCTTTTTGAATTTAGGTTTCTTGAGCTTCGGACATTCTACTTTGATATGCCCGGGCTTCTTACATTCGTAGCAGATGGGTTCAGCTTTCTTTGAGTCTTTGACTTCAGGCCTTTTGAAGTCTTTCCCTTTCTTGAAATGTCTTTTCCTAGATTGATACTTTTTCTTTCTAGCTAAGATGCGTTGCAACCTTCTTGACAGCGGAGCTTCTTCATCTTCACTATCTTCGTGGCCATCACTGTCATCTGAGAGTTCTTCTGAAATGTCCTCTTCTTCCTTGAGTGCGTTGGAGTGCCTCTTTCTGCTAGAGGACTCTCCTAACCTTTCCATGTTTATCTCATGGGCCATGAGGGATCCAATGAGCTTCTCCAGGGACATTCTCTTCAAGTCATTTGCTTCTTCTATCGCGGTTACTTTGGGAGTCCACTAAGATGGAAGAGACCTCAAAATTTTCTTACCATATCTCCCATTTCATAACTTTTCCTAGTCCAGCCAATCCGTTTGTAATATCTGTGAATCTGCTGAACATTTGGGTTATAGACTCTCCTGACTGCATCTGGAACCTTTCGTATTGTGTCACCAGAATGTCTATTCTGGTTTCTTTCACTTTATCCGTGCCTTCATAAGTGATTCTTAATTTTTCCCACATCTCCATTGCGGATTTGTAGGCTGATACACGGTTGAATTCCTTTTTATTGAGGGCACAACACAAAATGCTTTTGGCTTTGCAGTTGAGAGATATTTTCTTTCTATCATCATCAGTCCATTTGTCCTTTTCGTTGGTGACTAGAAGATCACCTTCTTCAACTATTGACCAAATCTGATAATTGAGACCTTGTAGAAAGTATTCCATTCTTGTTTTCCAGTAGGTGTAATCTTCTCCATCGAACAACAATGGCCTGTTGACTGACTGACCTTCAGAGTGACCTTGGGCTGCCATTTGATCTTTACTCTTCAGATCGTTGGATCTTCTTCTTTGTCGAAGAGACTTGCTCTGATACCACTTGTTGCCCAACTAGCTAGCCCAGAGGGGGGGTGAATGGGATATTAAAAAATATTTAATACTTAAAATCTGTTCACAGAATAGTCACAAAAACACACTTCGCAGATTGTTAGTGTTAGTGAAGGAAAAGTCAAACACACAAAAGCAATCACATGACACAAAGAATTATCCTGGTTCGGATCTCCTCTCCTTAGGAGTCCTACGTCCAGTCCCTGAGCAATATCTCAAGACTTCACTAACAAGGGTACAGTCCCCCTCAAGGACACTACAGCACCCAGCTCCCTAGCTGGTCTTCCTTCACACGAAGGGAACAACACCCTGGAACCTACCAGGTCTTCCTTCCAATGAAGGGAACAACACCCTGGAACCCACCAGGTCTTCCTTCCAACGAAGGGAACAACATAAGAAAAGTGTTCAGAGATGAAGCCCCTAGATCAAGCTTATAGAACACTGCTTGATCTGAAGCTAAGAACTGAAAAGGAAAAGATCTACAACAAAGGACTCTTCTCAGAACTAAAGGCTCTCTCACAGATCTACACTTAGCACAGAGAGCAAGAGCTAGAATAGATGGAATTTTTGCTTGGCTCTAGGAAGGCTTGTAGAAGGTTGTAAGCATTGTATCACTTGTTGTTCTCTAACCGTTATTATTTCTTCAGGAGCTTCATTCTTCTATATATATCACCCTTTTGAAATTCAAACGTTGAAGTGTCTGTTGTCTCTAAGCATAAGTGAATGTTAGAATGCTTGACGCTTGGAAGCTTCTAGTCAACAGTCCTTTATCCTTTCATGCACGCAAAGAGAGAGAGAGAGAGAGAGGATCTTCTGTAATATCCTTTGGCTTCTATTCTGACCAACGTTGTATGGCGAATGCTGTCAGAGACCTGTACACATTTCAGGCTTAAATAATAGACAGCTAAGATGTCTCTTGTTGTCAGTCAACGTTAGAACGAATGTTCATCAAAATAGTAATGCCATTTGCTGTTCTAAAAGATGTTAACAGAGTAAGCATGATAATGGAAGATCTCGTCTGCATGCATGTAGTGATACGTTCAGTCTTCATAAATGCACAGCTGACAGAAAGATAAGAGTGAAGACTTTGACTTTTCAACGTATTGGAAGTTGACTTGAAAAATAAATCGTTGTCTTCCATGAAATCGTTGTATGCATGACTTACAGAATCGTTATAAACAAACAGATGCATACACAAATCGCTATACATGAATAACCAAATCGTTATAAGTGAATCATTGTGAAATGTATCGAATCGTTACAGCGACCAAGTCGTTATGTAACTTGATGAGCCATTACAGTGACAGAGTCGTTATGTAACTTATCGAATCGTTATGAGAGCAAATCGTTATGATCACTTAAGGAGTCGTTGCGGAAAGCGAATCGTTATGATCACTTAAGGAATCGTTGCGAGAGCAAGTCGTTGTGATCACTTAAGAAATCGATGTGAGACCAAATCGTTGTTCTCTCTTAAGAAATCGATGTGAGAGCAAATCGTTGTTCTCACTTAAGAAATCGATGTGAGAGCAAATCGTTGTGAACCAAGTCATTACGAGCAAATCGTTGCGATCACTTAATGAATCGTTGTGAGGGCAAATCATTGCGATCACTTAACGAATCGTTATGATATCAAACTTGATAACGAATCCTTATGAGTATGAAATCGTTATGGCTCTACTGAAATCGTTACACTTTAGAGGAAATCGTTATGATTCTAAGGAAATCGTTATAATAACTATAGAGTCGATGTGTACTTAGAAAAATTTGTACTTTGAACTTACATTGCTATAGAATAAATACTACTTACCCATTTAGCTTGATATTCCTTGTTTCATTTCCTGTGCTCAAGACTCATTGAAAATATGTTAGAATAGTTTTGTTAATCACCAAAATAGATAAGTAATTTGTATAAATTACATAGGGACAGTTGGATCATCATTATTCATTGTGCAATGGTTTAATGTCTAGTACTTGCTCTATACCATTACTTGCAATTGCCTCGCGTCCCGATATTCCGCGTCGGGGCGTGAAAGTTTTGTGGTATCAGAGCCTAGGTTATTCTTAAGTATATGATGATCTAGGTTGACCAGCCTCGACTAGAGTCAATTATGCTACCTATGTGAGTTGTGGTTAGAGTTAAGGGTAACTAGCTAAAATAAATTCACACACGCACAAATTAAATCTCACATCGGTATCATAATAGTAAGCTATTTTTGTAGGAACTAAGCAATTGAGATGGCTGCTGAATGTGCTCAAATGAGGGGCATGCAACAGACCATTCAAGAACTGACTCGTGCAATCATGCAAGCTACCCAAGGTGGCGGAAACCGTGGCGGTGCAGGCGAGTTGCATCGTAACTTCAGGAGTCTGAACCCGCCTAGGTTCAGTGGATCCACGAATCCAGATGAAGCCGAGCACTGTCTGAAGGAAACGGAAAGAATTTTCCATGTTATGCAATGTGCAGCGGGGGATAAGCTGCTACTAGCTACTTTCCAACTGGAGAAGGACGCCCGCGCTTGGTGGGAGTCAGTGGAAGCTACTAGGGAAAACAGTCAATTCACCTGGACCGAATTCAAGGAAGCATTTAACACCAAGTACTTCTCCGAGCGTGTCTAAGAAAGGAAAGCTGCGGAATTCGCTGCTCTTAAACAGAGGAGCCTGACTGTGGCCGAGTATGAAGCCTAGTTCTCAAGACTGGCGCGCTATGCTGCACATCTGGTGAACACTGAAAGAATGAAGGCTAAGCATTTTCTCAACGGCCTTAAGCCATAATACATTACCCAACTAGCATCTCTCGACATCCAGACCTATGCCGAGATGGTGAAGAAAGCTCAGCTGCCTGAAGATGCTACGAACTTCACCAATCGTATCAAAGGGAAGTTCGTGAAGAAGGAATTGACCTCGGGTCAATCATCTGCTAGGCCAAACAATGGCAAGAAGCGTCCCCTCAACCTCACAGAGGGTCCTAGCCAAGAAAGGAAACCCAAGGAGATAGTCCCATACACTCCAGCAAAAAGCAACTGCAAACACTGCGACAAGTCGGGTCACATGGCTGATGAATGTTGGAGGAAGGTCGGCACATGTCTGCACTGCAGAAGTCACGAGCACCGCATCCCCGAGTGCCCGCTACTAAAAGAGAATGAGAGGCGCCCTAATGTGCCTAATAAATAAGGCCGACTGCAAGCCCTGCATGATGAGGAACCTGCTATGGAAGGTGGCGTGGTAGAAGGTACCCTTAAAGTTTTCTCATTATCAGCATTTGTTTTATTTGATACTGGAGACACTCATTCATTTATATCTCAAAACTTTAGTGATACTGTAAATACCAAACCTATATCCATGGGTTGTGAGTTCTCTGTCACAACACCACTAGGGGAAAAGGAGAAATTGAACAAATACTTTCCCTTTGCCGATGTAATGATCGGAGACCATAACCTAAAAGCCGACCTGGTGTGTATGTCCATGGAAGGCTATGATGCAATTTTGGGAGCCGACTGGTTGTCCACTTATGGGGCAAGTGTCGACTGTAAGAAAGGGAAGGTTACCTTTAGTGACTTTCCTAAATTGGCATTCTCCGGGATTTGACATAAGAGACTGATGTCTCTAATCTCCGCCATAAAAGCCCATAACATGATAAGGAAAGGTTGTATTGTTTTCCTAGCAGCCGTAGTAGTGGAAAAGAAGGGTTCTAAGATAGAAGACATTCACATAGTTCAGGATTACCCAGATGTATTCCCCGAAGATCTTCCAGGGATTCCATCGGAACGTGATGTCAACTTCGCCATAGAGTTGATCCCTGGAGCTGCCCCGGTATCGCGTCAACCATACTTGATGTCACCTGCTGAGCTAAAGGAGTTGAAGACACAACTGATGGAGCTACTAGAAAAGGGGTTCATCAGACCAAGTACTTCCCCATGGGGAGCGCCTGTGCTGTTCATCAAGAAGAAGGATGGATCGACGAGGCTCTGCATCGACTATCGACAACTCAATCAACTCACCATCAAGAACAAGTACCCTTTGCCCAGAGTCGATGAATTGTTCGACCAAATATCTGGAGCTCAATATTTCTCCAAGATCGATCTTCGATCTGGATATCACCAAATGAGGATCAAAGAGGACGATATCTTCAAGACAGCTTTCAGGAGCAGGTACGGGCACTATGAATTTGTTGTTTTGCCTTTTGAGCTAACTAATGCTCCTGCAGCCTTTGTGCAACTCATGAAGATCATATATCGGCCCTACCTCAACAAGTTCGTGGTTGTCTTCATCGACGATATCCTCATTTATTCAAAGACCAAAGAAGAGCATGAAGAACACCTGAAGATAGCACTACAAGTTTTGTGAGACAACAAACTGTATGGAAAGCTTAGTAAGTGTGAATTCTGGCTCGAGGAAGTGTCCTTCTTGGGCCATGTCATCTCAAAGGACGGCATCTCAGTTGATCCCTCCAAAGTCGAAGCTGTACTCAACTAGGAGAGACCAACCAACGTCACCGAAATCAGAAGTTTCCTAGGACTGGCTGGCTACTACAAGCGGTTCATCAAGGACTTCTCCAAGATCACCGTTCCTCTCACACGACTGACACGAAAGGAGACTCCATACTCCTGGAGTAAAGAGTGTGAGAAAAGTTTCCAAACTCTCAAAGACTGTCTTACCTCAGCACCTAATCTCGCTCTGCCAATAGAGGGAGAAGGTTTCTCTGTCTACACCGATGCCTCAGGAATTGGGCTAGGGTGTGTACTGATGCAAAAGGAGAAAGTCATCGCCTACTCTTCAAGACAACTGAAGACGCATGAAGTCAACTACCCCGTGCATGATCTTGAGTTGGCTGCCGTGGTCTTCGCCTTGAAGATCTGGAGACATTACCTCTACAGAGAAAAGTTCACTGTCTACTCAGACCATAAAAGTCTAAAGTATTTATTCTCCCAGAAAGAACCCAACATGAGATAGAGAAGATGGCTAGAATATCTGAAGGATTTTGACTTCAACATCCAATGCCATCCAGGCAAGGGAAATGTCGTGGCTGATGCTCTTAGTAGGAAGCCAATGGCGTCTGTCTCAAGTCTAGTCCTTGGCGAGATGCAACTACTAGACCAATTCACAAGGTTAGACTTAAATATTGAACATAGAGATGATCGAGTCTTGGTTGCCAATATCAAGATTCAATCTGATCTGCTCGAGGAGATCAAAGCCCAACAAGATAATGATCCGTTCTTAGTTCGCATCAAGGAAACTCTAGCTGAAAGGCCGGACTTTGTCATGACTAAGGATGGAAGGCTAGTATTTCAAGGGAGGACATGCGTCCCCGACAATGAAGAACTGAAGAGGAAGCTAATGGATGAAGCTCACAAGACAAAGTACACTATTCATCCTGGAGGTACCAAAATGTATCAAGATATGAAGAGAACGTTTTGGTGGCCGAACATGAAGAGAGAGGTAGTTGAACATGCTGCTCACTGCCTTACTTGCCAACAAGTGAAAGCGGAGCATATGCGCCCTACTGGTGCGCTCAGACCGTTAGATATCCCAGAATGGAAATGGGAAAGCATTGGCATGGACTTCATTATGGGGTTACCCAAGACTCGTGGTGGACTCGATGCCATATGGGTCATTGTTGACCAGCTAACCAAATCCGCTCACTTCCTTGCTATAAAGAGTAAGTGATCGGTAGAAGTACTAGCTGCCTTATATGTCAAGGAAATTGTAAGACTGCATGGAGTACCATCATCCATAGTCTCGGATCAAGATCCGAGATTCACATCTCATTTTTGGAAAGGACTACAAGGTGCACTTGGTACTAAACTCAACTTTAGTACCGCGTACCATCCACAAACTGATGGACAAACTGAAAGAACCAACCAAATTGTTGAAGACATGTTGAGAGCCTGCACTATAGATTTCCAAGGTTATTGGAAGGAGCACCTACCTCTAATTGAGTTCGCCTATAACAACAGTTATAAAATGGCGCCGTTCGAAGCACTCTATGGAAGAAACTGTATATCACCTGCATGCTGGAATGAGGTTGGAGAACAACAATGGCTAGGTTCAGAAATGGTACAGAATACCACAAGAGACATTCAGGTAATCAGAGACCGGCTCAAGATTGCTCAATCCAGACAAAAGATCTACGCCGAAAAAAAGAGGCGAAATCTGGAATTTCAAGTGGGTGATCATGTATTTCTAAAAGTGTCACCTACTCGTGGCATTCAAAGATTCGGTGTAAAGGGAAAGCTCAGCCCTAGATTCATCTGTCCTTTTGAAGTGCTCGAAAGGATTGGTGAGGTTGCATACCGACTGGCATTGCCACCGGATCTGGCATGTGTACACAATGTGTTCCATGTCTCCATGCTCAGGAAGTATGTCTATGACCCTACACACATCATCCTCCACGAGAAGTTGGTGTTGAACAAAGATGTGACGTACGAAGAGAAGCCAGTCAAGATACTAGAATGGAAGGTTCAACAGCTCAGGAACCGTCCCATCCACGTGGTTAAAGTCTTATGGAATAACCGCGGAGTGGAAGAATCCACATGGGAACCGGAAGGAGTCATCAGATGAAACTACCCCGATCTTTTCGGTAAGACATTCCTCCCTTATGATCATATGAATTTGGGGACTAAATTCTTTTTAAGAGGGGGAGGATGTAGCAACCTGAATTTTTTTTGAACAAAGATAAAAATTTACATAATATTAAATTTTAATTTATTAGAAAATTAAATAAAAGAAAATAATTACATAGAAAATTAATGGAAAGATAATTAAATAAAACCCATTAAATGAAAACAAGTGATGGGCTTTACTAAATGGACCCATTGGAAATTAGTGGGCCAAAATTGGATTTATAGAAAAGAGAATAATGGGGAAATATTCTAAATTCGCAACTTAATTATTAACTAATTAGAAAAGGGGAATTTAATACATTAAATAAGCAAATAGAGTTAGATTTGGAATCCTAAACCTACCCTAATTGATTGGCCACAAATTTGGCTCTCTTCCCAACCCAAACAGGAAGTGGAATGCTTAGAAGGAAGGTAGGAAATAGGAAAAGTCGGAATTAATAGGAATTAGACTTAAACTAGGAAAGGGAATGAGGAGAAGCTTAAATACTTCTCTTAAACTCTCATGGCCAACCCTAGCTCATGCCAAGAGGTTGCTGGACAAGGAGGAGAGGCCAAGAGGAGGAGATCTCGTGGGAGAAAGGAGTTCTCAAGCACTCAACCCGAGTTCTTCAAGTCTTAACCCTAGAAGAGGAAAACGATGAAAGGTAGGCAATCTCACGAGCATAAACCATAAAATATTTTTTGTAGGATGTCTCATCTATCATGAGCAAAAGCTCTTTGATTTCATATTTTTCCATCGAGTAAATCTTTAGTTCTCAATTTTCCAAGTTCTGTGAACTTCATGACCCCGAACCCTCTTATTGAATTCATATCTTCATGTATACTTGTCCTCATGCCATGAGATTTTTATGGAAGATTTTGATGGATGTTAGGTTTCTTTTGCCCCTAAAAGCCCTAATTTCTATCCACCCTATTATGCGAATTAATTCATTGATCCCAACTGTACACAGCTCGGTGTTCATCATGAATACTCTTTATTAAACCATGTTGAAACCTTCGTTGCTTTTCGATTCTGATTTACTAGAAGTACCCATGCATGTCTGGATCTGTTTAAAAGTAGTTTCATTATTTTTCATGCACTATACAATTTGTTCTTAGTTTTAGAGCAACCCTGTGTCAAAACAGGGAAGGTCTGGTCCACAATCCAATGCTCTGCCCTTTCCCTATCAGACTCTGGCACAGACCCTGTGAACGCGACGGCTCGATAGGCCGCATTCACAAGGCCATCGCGACAGTACCTCTGTCACGATCAGATCGCGACAGACCAGACGTTGCTATCTGCTGCCCGGTCTGCCAGAACCCGTCGCGTTCCTTTCATGCCCTGTCGCGATCCGAGCGCCTATCCTGTCGGACCTGTCGCGTTCTATACTGCACCCTGTCGCGATCTATTCTGTCCCTGTCGCGACCCGTACAAGGGTCCGTCGCGATCTCAGGATTTTTGCATGTAAACTCACAATTTTGCAAGTCTTGTTGTTCTGCAGTAATACTAGGTCTTGTTAACTATCTTAATTTCAGAAAAAACGAAGTTGTACATATTGAAGGTATTCTAAATTAACAAAAGTTAATCACATGACCTTTTCATGTCTATGATTTCTTGTCACATGTGCACACACTTTGAACCATCCAAATATGGCTTAATTGGTGTGAACATGTTATAATATATGTGGTAATTCATGCAATTAGATTGCCTTATTTATAAATGAACTTGTTTTTGATGCTCGCGTTGTTTTGGAACACCGATACCGACGCTCCACTGTTATAGAATTCCTCTAGAACGTCAAGCACTTGTTTCTATATATACACACTATGTTGACTTGGACAAACTCTCCGTCAGATACTCCTTCTGCCGGACTAGTGAGTCTTTGTTCAAGGCCTCTGTAAGTCTCCTATGTCCATGGATTCCCATATGGTCGACGAGCCGGTTGTACCCTAACACCTGTTACCCCTTTAGGGATCAATAAGATCCAAATGGCTATTAGAAGTTCGCTCTTATCTTGAATCACACTAGACCTCTGGGCTTGTGCTTAACATGGCCAGTGGTAGAGTCATGAGTTCCACCTGACTGCCAACACCAAGTGCGCGTCTTGTGCAACTGTTACTATCGCCTGATTACTCGACGTGTTACGTACAATGTCCACTAGCTCTCATCTATTCTCTACTCGCTCATCTTTTCACATTCACTCTACTATCTCGTCTATTCATCTAGTGCTCTCATCTATTTCCTTGGTACTTTATATCGGCCATTGACTGATTGTCTAAAGATAAACAACATAACCAATGCCAGCACAATAGGGCCCGATCTGGTCCAGGGGAGAGCGCCCGAAAGTGCCATTTGCCCATGGGAGTTAAATGATCAGGATGTCGGAATTACATCCAAGTGCCATACTATCAAGATTAATCTATTGACAATCAAAAGTGCTATATTCTCTCGTTGTCTGTTGACAACAAAGTGCTATGCTATACTCATTGTGATATTGCTATACTTTGTGCTATGGCCATTCTGCTATTTGGTGCCATACTCGACACTTGTGCTATATTTGGAAAGTTGTGCTATTTCGTTCACGTGCTCTCCTGCTATCTATTACTTGACTCTCTCGCTCTATCATTAGTTACTCTACCTTTAATGCATTAACTATTTAAATCCTGCTTGACTATTGAGATTTAAGTCCTACTGGGCATTGTCGCTCACCCTGCGTTATTTGTCGTTGTGTTCTCAAGTGAGACCGAGGATGAACTGTACACTCAAGAGGACGGGAATGACCAGGAGTGACGTCACGAGTGCCATAGTGTCCTAGCAATATGTTAAGAGTCATAGTTTAGTCTTTTGTTTATTTCAATGTAATTGGGCCCTATAGATTGGCTCTGATATTAGTGGTTGTAACTAGACATTGGAAAGTTATTAATGAGAAAGATTTGCTTTAGTGTTATTCATTGTGCAATGGTTTGATGTCTAGTACTTGCCCTATACCTTTACTTGCAACTGCCTCGTGTTCTGATATTCCGTGTCGGGGCGTGACAAAGAGCCACTGTAGCAAGAACAATTTCGTGCCCCATCTCTTGAGCATAATGCACCAGAAGAGACCGTCAGTCAAGTACTCAGAGATTTGAGGGGCAAGGGAGTAGCACAAGAAGAAGACATTCCAAGGACTACTCCACTTGTGCAAGAATTTGAAGAAGTAGAGCATCACTCCTCCCCTCCTCATTTTGAGACCAGGCCAAGGACTCACGGGGAGAGTAGTAGCAGTACCAGCATAATGATGGATATTTTGATGCAACAGCAAGAGGGCTTGTCAGTTCTTCAGAAGCAAGTTCAGCAAGTGGATGTTAAGTTTGATTTCTTGGCTGAGGAGGTCCGGCAGATGAAGGACCTTCTGCTTCAGTTAGTGTGCCAACAGGGCACTAGTCAGCCATCTGCTCCACCCTCTACTATTCAAGAAGAACACCAACCACAACAGCAGCAGCATAAAGAACAAGAAGAACATGTTCAGCAGCCAGAGCAGCAGCAGGAAGAGCAGCAGCATGAAGAGCAGCAACAACCAGAGCCAGAGCAGTCTTCAGCAGTAATTGAGGAAGATCAACAGAAGCAAGAGCAACAACAATAGTTATCAGTGGCAGTTGAGCTTGAGCAGTAGCAGCAGCAGCCTCCTCAGGAGTCTAGGCCTAAGCGATCTCTAGAGTCTCAGGATTTGGAGGTAGATACCAGATCTAAGGTCAAACGTTTAAGAGGAAGGTAGAAGGAAGCTCCATAGGAATGGTTAGTCTGTTTTCCCTCCTCCACCTTTGACCACTTCCTCTCCTCCCACTGGACCAACACCTCCTGCTCCTACTACTTCCACTGCTCCTGCCCCTCCTGAATTAGAACAACCTGCATCCTCATCTCATCCTACTGCCCCTACTGCTCCTACACCTCCTGCTCTCTCTACTGATGAGCAACAACAACACCTCCACCTCCTCCTTCTACCTCATCTGATCCTCCTCCCTCTACCCCCTTACCAGAGGATCAGCCCTTGCCTTTGACAAAGTTAATATTTTTCCTTATATCCCTTGAAATACTATTTCAAACCCTCCAAGGCAAGCATACCCACTCTCCATACTTCAGCTCCTCATTTCTTTTCTTTTCTTCCTACAACCTCCACACCATTGGCTGGCAGATCCACTCTTTCCCTTCGAGAGATTGTACCCAGTGTGGTACTTTCATCTACAAGTGGAAGTCAATTAAAAGAGAATCAGGCCAAACTCCTCCCTCCTTTTTGATATACTTTTATCTACCATTCTAAACATCATATGGACTTGTTCAGGGAATTCTTGTCTATCAAAGCATTCCTTGAAGTCCATGAAATGCCAGGTTTCACCTTTGAGGACTGGCTTCCCTCTCTCCTCCATACATCTCAAGTCCAGTTGGCTGATTGAACTTAATTACTCAGAAAAGCCACAGTCTATCTACCAAAGCTTTTCTTGAACTCTATCCTGGTGAAGCCACCAAATTCCAACAAACTCAGGCTAGAAACCAATTTATGGATATTACCCTTCACTTGAACCTTAGATTTTATGACCTATTTGGTACCCTCCTTAGAGAGTCGCAGGACAAGTACACAAAGATGAAGGAATTCAATGCAGCTAGGTTCAGATTGGGATTGCCTGATGTTAACAAGGGCCAATGGGAGAATATTATTAGAGGTCAGAGACAGATTTCCCCTTCCATGTCCATTGGACTATCGTCTGGATTGTACCCCAGCCTGGTTGGTGCCATTTCTGCAAGAAAAGATTTTGCTCAGCTAGTTTTCAACAGACATCCGCATAGCCACCAGGTTCAAAATGAAGTATAACTTGAACTTGTCATTCCATAGGTTTTCCCTTATGCAAGCTCCTCAGAACTCCTAGCACATGTTAGATTTTCAGATCTATTTTGCTGAGTCTGAGAGGTTCTTTGAAGATCAATGGGCAGCTGCATACCCCGAAGATCATATAGATTGTAAGAAGTTGAAGATCTCTGTTAGTAAGTATCTCTGCAAAGGATATGAGACTCTTTGGAAGTCTATTGCTCATAAGTGGAAGCAGAGGTACCTAGTCTATTACCAAGGCAAGGAAGCTGCAATTCATCAGGGTCTACATTGAAACATTACTGTTCACGAATTTCTACATTTAGCAGCCTCTAAGAAGTTTGTCCCTCTCAAGGTCCTTTTGTACCCTGGTAATTTTTAGAAGCGACTTACCTGGTACCATAAGAGACATGTAAAGTTCTATAGAAAGATCCCCTCCATAGGTTCTACCTATAGGATAGAATATGGTAAGTTTCTAAACTTCTTTCCTAAGAATAAGAAGAAGCTTTGGGCTCTTCTCCAGCCTTTCCTTGCTCAGATCCCTCCTTCTCTGTATTTACCAAGTTCATTATCAGCTTCATAGACTTGTTTTGTCTTTGAACATTTCAGTTGTATGAATGAAAGTTCTGTTCCTCATCTCTCTCTCTCTCTCTCTCTCTCTTAGTATCTTACATTTTCTGTTAATGACACAAAGGGGGAGAAAGAAAGTAAGAAACAAATACCTCAATCTATAGGAGAACATATTTGTGCAATCTTAAAATTTGTTTTTTCACTGTCTATTTAAAAGTTTTTAGCATTAACAAAAAGGGGGAGAATTGTTGAGCAACTATCCCCTAAGAAAATCATTTAAGACTTTAAATTAGTTTAACATGGTGATTTTGCTATGACAAAACCTTTTAAAAGATTTCTTACAAACAAATCTACTGCAACATATCACAAAACAAAATTTGAACAATACTGTAGTAACACTATCTTGAAAATTTTCTAAGTCCACAGAATACTCTATGTATCATACTATCTCGACTGTGGACTCCGACTCTGAAAAATTGAAGTGGACTCTCTTTGGAAATCGAATGAACTCCATCTCCTGAAGTCGAAGTCCTCACTCTGACTTCCAAAAGTCGAAGTCTACTCTTCGACTCCAAAAAGTCGAAAATCTCTGCATTGATATCCAACTCCAGGAACTCGAATGAGTTCACTCCGCCTTTATGAAGTCGAATTCTTTCTGGGACTTCTGTAGAGTCAAATTCTTAGTCTATTTCTCATGTCTTAGACTCCGACTCCAGAGAGTCGAAGTACATCTCTTTTTGTCTCCGACTTCCCTGACATCTGTACTTCACTTTTTCCATGCAAATATTATTTTATAGTTTCATGAAATGTTGATTGTTTGGTATTACATTTGCTTAATGATATCTTCTATAGAACACATAGCACCTGTATATCATTCAAAATTATATCCTATCATGTTATTCTTATTTAATGTATTATGACAGATAGGATATATTATACTCAAAGCAACCACAAAAAATTGTCTGTAAAGATGTCTCTAACACTTATTGAAATTGATCTCTTACTTTATGTCACATGTTCAGATTTTCTTTTCGTTCAGCAGATGTCTTGCAAATTAATGCCATCAGGTGCATAGGGTATCTGACAGAGGCCCACCTACCACTGTCAGAACCTCACATTACCTTCTGATGCAACTGTCTGTCTATATTTATTTTGCACTGAACTTGTGTTTGTCCGAGGTTTCCATACTTTTACATATATCTTGACTCACCTACCTCAGAAAGTATGGAGGTATCTTTTCTTTTGTCTTATCCTTGTTGCAGAACATTTATTAGGCACATTTTCAGCATGGAGCTTTCACAGAACATTAATTAGAGGCTAACCTCTATGCTGAGAAGCTACAAGCATGGTCTGAAGCCGTTGGAAAGCTAAAAAGCTGAAGAACTAATGGATAATCAAAATCTCATTTGCACCCAAAGGATCAAAGACCACCCCTCAAACAGCTAGATCTCCAACGGATAGTTTCAAACAAACACATCCTCTGAAGCATATATAGAAGCCGAAGTTTGAACAAGAGGAGACACCAAGTGTGAAACCAGCTAGCAATTCATTCAACTCTCTTATACCTTCCGCTAGCAAGAGCCTCTACAAGCCTTCTCCTGAGCTGCAACAACTGAGAGCCTCTTCAATTAGAAAATCTCAAAGCTCTCTTTCTCACAGAAGTCTTATTGGGTGGAATTTGTAATTAGATATCCTTTAGTCCACCCTTCATGATTCAGAAAGGATCACAATTGTAGTTTTTATTTTTTACTCCTTTCTGAGTTTGCTGTGTTTGCTCATTCTTTAGAGAAAACCAACAAGCGTTCTTTCAATTTTATATGTGTAAACCCGCAGGAGGTTTGTTCCTGTTGTACCCCTTTGTAAAGGGAAGACCTTGTGAAAGGTAGTCTTGTACCCCTGTTGAGGGAAGACTTGCTTGGGAGCAAGTGGGCTTGTAATACCTCTTAAGGGTGAGAGAAGGCCAAGTATTCTTGGCAGTTAGTGAAATCTCAAGTGGTTTGCTTGAGGACTAGACATAGGACTTCTATATGGGAAGGGCCAAACCAGGATAAAATTCATTGTGCATTTGTTTAATTGTTTCCACCAATTTACACTTGAATCACACACTACACTAAATTCTAACAGTTCTATTTAGTGTTGTCTAATTTCAGATAAAAATTTAAAAGGTCAAGAAGTCCTACTCACCCCCCTCTAGGACATCATTAGTGCCATCTTGATCCAACAGAGCCGTCGAGCTCTTGTGTGTGTTGTACTCAATTTGATTGAGTAGTGTGTGCCTTACTGTGTGAGGGGTGGATGTAGGAGTCACTGAATGTGATCTCCAAACCACCTAAAAATCTCTCGTGTCTTGTGGTTTGATTGCTTCATCGTTATATGCATGCATAGGATTTCGATCTCACTGTTTGATTGATTGTCTCACACATTAACTACACATAATCACATTAGATCAGTGAGGTTTTCTATTTGAATGAATCTATAATCTGGAGTAATTTTTAATTACTTAAGTTTCCATTGCAATTAATCATAGATCTATTCAACCTCCCCTTCTAGATCTATTCACTCTGCATATTCGATCCTACAATTGGTATCAGAGTAGGTCAATTTCTGATTCTGATCTGATTTGATTGCTTCTATTTGATCTTTTGAAACATCATCTGATTTGCTTGAACAATTTGATTGCTTGATTTGCTGAAATATCACTTGATCTATTTGCTTGCTTATTCACTGTCTCTTAATTTGATCTATGGATTCTCATTATTATTTGCATCTACATTTCCAGACCCAGAATTTTCTGATGCTCCATCATTGGATCCAGATTTTTGATTTTTTGAATCATTTGCTTGAGATTCTTCTGTGTGCCCTTTAGTAAACAGCTGGTCTTCATCTTCATCTGAGCTATCCAACTCAGCAAATTCACTTTTCTTCTTACCTTTTGATAGAGCTTTCTCTTTAGCAAGACGATAGTGGGTGAATCATCGACTACCTCACGGATATGTCATAGCTTTCCTCTTCTGAGGAGTAACTTTCTCTTGAACATCATGTCTAGTCTTGCTTCTGTGCTCAGAGGGCTCTCGGATGACTACACCTGGTTCTGCAACCTTCACTTTTCCACCCCTTCGAGCTTGAAGTTTGGGTGCCATTGCCATGAAAAGAGAGTGATTGCTTTGCCGGAGAGGAAGGAATATCTCACTCAGAGATGAAAAGTGCTTTTGGAGGCGGGAGAGAGGAATTGGCAACAAGCAGGTTTGCCATGGGAGATTTGGGGGAATTTAAGAGAACATGTCGACCTGCCCTAGAAAGGGTACAGTGAATTGACGGGTCACAAGATCTTAAGCTGGATCCACAGTAAAATGTGACAAGATTTGTCGACACAGAAGTCCATGTGCGTCGACCTACTTGAGGTAAAACAAAAATCATTCTAGATAAAAAG
The DNA here is from genome assembly GCA_014218235.1 of Colocasia esculenta. Lineage (NCBI taxonomy): Eukaryota > Viridiplantae > Streptophyta > Magnoliopsida > Alismatales > Araceae > Colocasia > Colocasia esculenta. Next base: position 96,241,441 of record CM024754.1, on the reverse strand, counting down.
AAATGAGAAAGAGTGTTGAACCATGATGATCATGACCTCATTACATTTTTCAGGAAGTAACATGGAATTAAAGTAATTACTCTTATCCCTATTTAGTTGCTCCTTTTTCTTTTGAAGTTAATGGTTTGAGGATTATAATATTTAAATATGACCATTAAAAAATGAAAAATAACCTTGAGGCATATTTAATAGATATAAAGTATAAAAAAATGTTTATTACTCCCCTTTTATTCTTACTTATCTGTTTCATATGGACATGTAACGACCCTCTTTATATCGGTATGATTATACCAATCCACATCGATATAAAGGGCGTCATTATAGTGGGACATTTACCCAACACTATACAATAGGTCGAGATATACACAAATAACAAAAGAGTACAGTGGAAATGTAAAACATTGTTATTCCATCATCATCCACATATTCCACAATCTATATATCAAGTAAAGAAATAACAAATGTCCACATTATACATGTCCATATGAATAACAATGTCCATTCCACATACTAGTAAAGTAAATGTGAAACTACGCAGCACTCCACAAGCAGCTACTCCTCGCGCTCGGAGTCGCACCTCACTATGTCCTCCTCAAGAACGGGGACACCTGTCTCACCTATAAGTCAAGGCAAGTATGAGTCTTCCAAAAGAAAGACTTAGCAAGCAATCTAAAGATAACCTCCTTACACATATCACATACACATACTAATCTAATTAACAATAAAGGAAACACATGGCACATGCTTCATATTAATTAAGCAAATACATAAGAACAACCTATGACATGCTTTCTATACATAATGAATAACATAATTCATGGTTTCAAATTCTTTTCATATCATTTCACAATTATACACAATTTAATCATGGGAATATGTAGATGGTAAATAGCAAATCTAGCATGATATCTAATCATTTCCATATGCATTTATAACCCTTATTGACATCTTGAACTTGCTGTTTTAATACAAAATTATTACATTCACATGGTATCACATCTCTTCACATGCTAACACATTCACATTACACTATCACATGCTCATATTTCACATTTGCACATTTTCACATTTATACACTTAATTTGCCGTGAAACATAGTCCGAACCACCATAAAGAAGGACACATATTCACATAATCACATACCCATCACCTAGGTAATACAGTGATGAATCTTGGTTAACTGCGCAGAACTGGGAGAAGCCCTCTCCACCCTAACCAGTGGTACTTGTTCACCTATAGGATTTCATCCTTATGCCCATAGGATATCACATACACATTGAGCCTTCCCATAGAGACTTTACTACAGTACGACTCCAAAGCCTTCTATGGTAGCAGTGTCAATTTCGGCACAATTTACACATTAACACTTTATCACATGGTTTACATTATTCACATGTACTATTTAACTCATTCACATGCACTATTTAACTCATTCACATGCTTCTGTTTACAGAACATGAGATTACTATTTCATAGTGGCAAATTATCATAATTACTCCTAAACATGCTATTAATTACTTTAATTTACATGATTTGACTCATATATACTTAATCATGGTTTAATACTCTCGTTAAAAGTAAACATTACTTACTGAGATCACAACAGTACCAAACTTTTATCAAAGACTCTATACTGGTAATACATCGCATAATTAAAATTTTCAGATTTTTCGCAGCTGTAAAACTGACTTTAACAAATTAAACAGATTCCATGCAGATTTATCAAGAAATTCACTTTAACATAACATACAGTAAAACAGTCAGTGTTAATAGCTCTAAAACCTTAAAACAGTAACCCTAATATCATGGAAATTTTCTGAAACCCTAACATGCAATGAATCTATTTATTCAGAATTAAACATGGTCAGATCATGCTTATTGTCTAATTACAGAAATTATACTAAATAATGTCATGCTCTGAAAATTTACAAAAATTCATGATATGACCTACAGACCGTACTTGTCAAACCCTAATTTTCTAAGCATGCACAGACAACAATAAGTTCGAATAGCATTACACAAACATAATACATGAGGTTCTATGAAAAATAGAAGAACTTGGCGGCAAGGTCCTTGCCATCAAGGTGGGTTAACGGCACACGATGTTGCTGCCAACTCAGGATCTTGGTGGTCATAAGCTTGCCATCAAGTTCCTGTCTACATAAAGTGCAGACTGAATGCAAATAACTTGGAGAATTGGGGGTTCCAAAACACGAATAAAATCCAGAAAAATTCCTAGGACCTAAAGAACATGTGTAGGGATGAGACCCCTCAATTACTTGCCTGTGAAAAAAATCTAGGAAGATCTAATTTCATTGGTGAAGCACTCCTCGGCCAAGCCAAGAAGGTGCAGAAAACTCCTCCCAAATCTAGTTTTCCTGCCGATGTAGATTGATCTCCGGAGTCGGGGAAGCCTCAACAATGCAAGGGACACCTCCTAGTCGATGTAGATCGCCAGAAGAAGCTCACACACGCCGGATCAAGCTAGCAAAAGTTTGGTTTTTCCTCAAGAAACCCTAGGTTTTCCTATGAGCGAAAAGACCTAATCTTGCTGGAAACTGGTGGTTTTATAAGGCTAATGGGTTGGGGTATGCATTTCATTAGGTTTCCTGCCGTTGGAGGTGGGTTGCCTAATCAAGAACCGCAAGAAACACAACCATTTTCAGATTTGAAATCGCAACACAACTGGAGAAGTAAACGACCACCTTGCTGCCGTTAACAAGAAGTCAGCGTCCATCGATCTGGACGTCAACATGAAATCAACGGCACACTAGTTTCCATCAACCTGCCCTTAACGTCAAGGGATGCTGACGTTAACTGGGATTTTGGGTAGATAACAGAAATATCTATAACATACATACACCATATAAATACATATAGTAAGCACTGCATTATTCAAATATAATATGTATAGAATTAAATAAATAATATATGTACATAATTAAACATATATATATATACATATGCACATAAGTAAATAAATAATTATAATATGCAACAAATCAAATAAGTATAATATGACAAAATTTGAGGGCCTTACACCCTCTCCCCCTAAAAGAAAACTTCATCCTCGAAGTTAGAATGAAAATACTAACCAAACAAGTGGGGATACTTCTTCTTCATGGAGTCCTCAAGCTCCCATGTAGCTTCCTCCTGCGAGAAGTTCCTCCATAACACCTTCATGGACACAATGCTCTTGTTTCTGAGGTGCTGAACCTTCCGGTCTAGGATAGCTACTAGTTGCTCTACATACGACAAGTCTGGCTGAATCTCCACTGGCTCGTGGCTAATAACATGCGAGGGATCACACACATATCTCCTAAGCATAGATACGTGGAAATCTGGGTGCACACTCGCTAGTGCTGTGGGTAAAGCTAGCGTATATGCCACGCTGCCCATCCATCTAAGAATCTTAAACGGGCCAGTGAATCTAGGACTCAACTTGCTATGTCTGCCAAACCTGACAACGCCTCGGGTAGGCGAAACCTTAAGAAATACATGCTCGCCAACCTCAAACTCCAAATCCTTCATTCTGTTGTCGGCATAACTCTTCTGTCTATCCTGCATCGTAACAAGCCTCTGCCTGATAAGCTGAATCTTATCCAAAGTCTCCTGCACCAACTCCGGACCAACTAACTGCCTATCACCCGTCTCCTCCCAGCACAAACGAGATCTACAGGGCCGCCCATACAAAGCCTCAAACGGATCCATGCCAATGCTCGCATGAAAACTGTTGTTGTAGGTGAACTCCACAAGAGGTAAATGATGCTCCCAATCACCCTTCCAATCAAGCACGCACGCTCTCTCTAACTTTCTGGCCAATATCTCGAACTAATTGTCTGGATAGAGAGACATTATTAAGAATATACCTTCCCTGAACAAAAGCACCTTGTTCCTCTGAAATAATATTGGGAAGAATGCCAACCAGTCTGTCACATAAGATTCTAGAAATGATTTTGTAGTAAAAGTTGCATAAGCTCACCAGGTGAAAATCATTCAAAGTCTCCGGGGTCTGATTCTTGGGGACAAGAGTAATAAGCGTAGAGGTAATACCCCTAGGAAAAGAATGGCTCTGGAAAAAACCAATCACAGCTGCGAAAACTTCACTATGAATAATGTCCCAGCAAGAAGTATAGAAAATGCCAGTGAATCCATCCGGACCAGGAGAACTATTACCATTTAATCTGCACACAGCTTTCTTAACTTCATCTAAGGTAGGGGGAGTACAGAGGAAGTTATTCTGATCTTCAGAAATAATGGAGGGGATTACCTGAAGGAGGGATTCATCAATAGTATGAGCAGAAGACTGAAGGAGGTTCTTAAAGAAACGAACAGCCTCTTCACGCAAGGCCTCCTGGTCCTCAGACCAAGAGCCATTAATGAGGAGACGCTGAATCCTATTTCACCTTCTATTCCCTTAGACAGTTGCATGATAAAAGGTTGTATTTCTATCACCTTTTCCCATCCATTCCATACGAGATTTTTGAGCCCATAAGACTTCCATGCAATGCAACGCCCTTGAGAGAGCAGCAGTCGCTTCACCCAATGCTGATCTATTCTCCGGTGAAGGATTATTATCAAAGTTCTCCTGTTTGACTCTAACATCATCCTCCTATCTACGAACATTGCTTTCAACATCTCCAAACATAGATTTGTTCCATAATCGCAATTCCTTCTTAACCGCCTTGAGCTTCAGGAAAAGGATAGTAAATGGATTAGGGTGCCACTGAACGTCCTCATTCCAAGCCTTAGTGACAGTCTCCATGAAAGGTCCACATGGCCTAGAAGATAAATCTAGCATGGGACTTGTTCTCATTATGAAAGTAGACCATCAAAGGAGCATGATCAGAAAGGCCCCTAGGGAGATGCCTCATGCAGAGCCCCGGGAATTCACGATCAAAACTACTGTTAAGCAGAAATCTGTCCAGTCTAGCTTTGATAGACGCCTGCCCAGTCTTGTTGTTGGACCAGGTAAACTTTGGAATAATAAAACCAGCATCCTAAAGAAAAGTTGCATTTATAAAACCATTAAAATCTATCATAGCATTCATGTTACTGAACCTCCCCCCAGTTTTTTCAGTAGGCTGAACAATACAATTGAAATCGCCTCCAACGATCCAAGGAACATCAACAGTGTCAGAAATGGAGATAATATCATCGAAGAGGGTACGTCAGATGCTGGCATCACAACTAGCATAGACAATAGTAACCATCCAGCAAATTTTGTTATTTTCCATCGCCGCTAATGTAATTTGCTGATCAGATCTGCTAAGAGTGTGCATGGAAATATTCTGCCAGAAGACCCAAATCATAGATTCTTCGCCCCCATTACCAGAAAAATCCTGCATATTAATATACTTACAAAGAATAGAGGCCCGAGCCAGAGGGACCATGGGCTTAGCAATAGCAATCAAGTCAATGTTAACCATCTTAACCATCCTCCTAAGAGTACGCCTAGAAGTATTCTTGGAAATACCCCTCACATTCCAAAAGAGAATTGGACTATTCATGAAGAGGAATAACCTGCCGAACCTCCTACTATAGCAACCTGAATTTTTGAGAAAAATAAAAATTTAAATAATAAATTAAAAACTCAGCTAAAGGGATATTCAATGAAAAGAGTATTAAATAAAATCTATTAAATGGAAAAGAGTAATGGGCTTTGCTTAATGGATCCTCTAGAACTTATTGGGTCAAAATATGAATTTACAAAGGGAGAATAATAAGAAAATACTCTAAATTCGAAGTTTAATTATCTCCTAATTGGAAAAGGGGTTATTAAAGCAATAAAAGTGGCAATTATAGTTGGAATTAGATTCTTAAACCTACTCCATATAGTCTAGCACGAATTTAGATCCCATCCTAACCTAAATAGAGGTTGGAAAGCAAGGAAGGAAGGTTGGAGTTAGGAAATCTCGTAATAAAAGAGCAACTAGAATAGAAGTAGGAATAGGAACCCATACATGCATAAATACACCTATTAAACCCTCTTGGCCGACCCTAGCTCGTTGCCAAAGGTTCTTGGATGTGGAGAAGAGGCCAAGGAGGAGGAGAAATTGAGGAGAGGAAGATCCATCAAGCTTCTTCCTTCGTTCTTAGAGTTCTAAGCCCTAGAAGATAAATCGAGTCAAAGGTAGGCATTCTCACGAGCAAAATTAAATTAAACTCGTCTGTAGGTAGTTCCAATCACCAGGAACAAAAGCCCTCTTGATTCCCTCTTTTTCATCGAGCCAATCTTTTGTTCTTGATTTTAGAAAATCTGCAAACATGATAACCCCGAGACATCATGTTTAATTCAAATCTCTATGAATACTTGATCCCATGCTACGAAATTCTTGCTGTAGATACTTCATGTTGTTAGGGATCTTTTGCTCCTAAAAGCCCTAAATTCATCGAGCATACTGATCGAATTTAATCAATCTTTCTCTCTGTGCCATGTTCTGAATAACTCGTTCTTGTTCATGTTCAAACCCTGTATGAACCATGCTCTCTTTCTCTAATTCCGATTTACTGGAAGTACCCTTACATGTCTAGTTTAATTTGCAACTTGTTTCGTGATTTTTCATCGACTATGTAACTAGTTATGATTTTTCAAAGTACCCTGTGTCCAAATAAGTCAAGTTGGCACGCAATCCGATGTAGAACATTTTTCCCGCTCGAACTCAGGTGAAGTACCTGAGAACGCGACGGCTCGACACGTCGCATTCTCAGAGCCATCACGACCATCATCTTGTCGCGTTCTGAACGCGACAGGAGACCCCGTCGCGTTCTGGCCGCCTGAGCAGACAGCCTGTCGCGACCCGTACAGGACCCTGTCGCATCCCATCATGACCCTGTCGCGACCCTTACATGGGTACGTCGCGTTCACAGGATTTTGCATGAAAACCCATAAAATTTGTTACTCTCACTTTCTACAATATTCTTATGCCTTTTCAACAGTCATACACAGTAAAAACACCTATTTTTAATAGAGCTATATTGAATGCTTTAAAATACATATTCACGACTTCTTTTCTATCTATGATTCTCTTACACATGCACACACACGAACCATCCATATATGGCTGAAATCTGGCATAAAAGATCTCATAATGTATCTGGTAATTTATTGCAATAAAGTATATTAATTGCCCTATTTTAAAGGACTTGTATTCGTTTCTTGCGTTGTTTATATACCGATATCGACGCTCCACTGTTCTAGAATTCCTCTAGAACGTCGAGCACCTGTTTTTATATACACACTTTACTTGGCTTGTGGCGAACTCTCCGTCGGATATTCCTTTCACCGGACTAGTGAACCCTTGCACAAGACCTCCGTAAGTCTCCTCTGATCATGGATTCCCACATGGTCGACGAGCCGGTTGTACCCTAACACCCATTACACCTTTAGGGATCGATATGATCCAAACGGCTATTAGAAGTTCACTCTTACCTTGAATCACGTCGGACCTCTGGACTTGTGCATAACATGGCCAGCGGGAAGATCGTGAATTCCACCTGACTGCCAATATGACGTGCGCGTGTTGTGCAACTGTTACTATTGCCTGTTTACTCGTCGCATTACGACAATCAAAACACAAAACGTGCTATACTCTCTCGATGTCTAGAATGACAAACAAGTGCTATACTCGTCGTGCTATTTTTACACTTGTGCTAGTTGTGCTATGGCCATCCTGCTATTCGTGCTATACTCGATACTTGTGCTATTTTTGGAAACTATACTCGATCTCGTGCTATTGTGCTATCCTGTTACCTGTTGTGCTATCTCTTGGTATATTTTGACTCTCTTGTACCTGCTATCTTTAGATACTCTGCCATTAAATGTGTTAATTATTTAAAGCCTGCTTGAGCCTGAGATTTAAGTCCTACTGGGCGTTATCGCTCACCCTACGTTATTTGATGTTGTGTTCTCAGGTGAGACCGAGGATGACACATACACTCACGAGGAAGGGAATGACCAAGAGTGAAGCCAGGAGTACCCTCGAGTCATTATGTTATTTTAGAGTTGTAGTTAGTTATTTCCTTCTATTGCAATGTAATTGGGCCCTATAGAATGGCTCTGATATTAGTGGTTGTAACTAGACATTTGAAAATTTATTAATGAGAAAGATTTGCTTTAGTATTATTCAATGTGCAATGGTTTGATGTCTAGTATACGCTCTATACCTTTTCCTTGCAACTGCCTTCGCGCTCCGATATTCCGCGTCGGGGCGTGACAGTTTTGTGGTATTAGAGCCTAGGTTATTCTAAGTATAGGGTGATCTAGGTTGACCAGCCTCGACTAAGAGTCAGTAATCCTACCTATGAGAGATGTGGGTAGAACCATGGGTAATCAGCTAAAATAAACTCACACATGCACAAATTAAACTTTTAATCAGCATTATAACTATCAAACTATTTTGTAGGAACTAAACAGCTACAATGACTGCGGAACGTGCCCAGATGAGAGGCATGCAATAGTCCCTCCAGGAACTGACTCGTGCCATACTACAAGCCACCCAGCAAGGCGGTGGTAACTGCGGAGGGAACCAACCAGGTGCAGGCGAGCTGCATCGCAATTTCAGGGGTCTGAACCCGCCTAGGTTCAGTGGGTCTACGGATCCAGATGAAGCAAAGCACTGGCTAAAGGAAACGGAAAGGATCTTCCGTGTAATGCAATGTGCGGATGGAGACAAACTCCTATTAGCGACATTCCAACTGGAGAAGGATGCCTGCGCATGGTGGGAGTACGTGGAAGCCACGAAAGCTAACAACCAATTTACTTGGGCCGAATTTAAGGAAGCTTATAATGCTATGTACTTCTCTGAACGAGTACAGGAAAAGAAAGCTGCTGAATTCGCTGCTCTTAAACAGCGAAGCCTGACAGTAGCAGAATACGTAGCCCAGTTTTCTAGATTGGCAAAATATGCTATACATCTGGTGAACACCGAGAGGATGAAGGTTAAGCGCTTTCTAAATGGCCTTAAGCCTCAATACATTACTCAACTCGCACCTTTCGACATCCCGACCTACGCCGAGATGGTGAAGAGGGCCCAGCTACTAGAAGACGCTACGGACTTCACTGACCGTATCAAGGGGAAGTTCGTAAAGAAAGAAATGACATCGGGACCAGCATCTGCCAAGCCGACCAACGGCAAAAAGCGTCCTTTCCACCCAACTGAGGGATCCAGCCAAGATAGGAAACCCAAGGTCTTCATCCCCAACACTCCAACAAAGAGCCACTGCAAACACTGTGACAAGCCTGGTCACACGGATGATGAATGCTGGAGAAAATCTAGAGCGTGTCTGCGCTGCGGAAGTCGTGAGCATCGCATACCCGAGTGCCCGATGCTGAAAGAAAATGAGAAGCGCACTGCTATGCCTAAGAAACAGGGCAGGCTGCAAGACCTGCACAATGAAGAAACCATCGAGGAAGGTGGCGTGGTAGAAGGTACCCTGCAAGTCTTTTCTTTGCCAGCATTTGTGTTATTTGATACTGGAGCTACTCATTCATTTATATCTCAACACTTCGCTGACACCCTGACTGCAAAACCTACAACCATGGGTTGTGAATTCTCGGTCACAACACCCTTGGGGGAGAAGGAGAAACTAAACCAATACTTTCCATCTACCGATGTAATGATCAGAGACCTTAACCTAAAGGCCGACCTGGTATGTATGTCCATGGAAGGGTATGATGTCATATTGGGAGCCGACTGGTTGTCCACATATGGGGCAAGCGTCGATTGTAAGAAAGGAAGGGTGACGTTTAGTGACTTTCCTAAATTAGCATTCACTGGGATTAGACATAAGAAGTGGATGTCTCTAGTCTCCGCCTTAAAAGCCCATAACATGATAAGGAAAGGATGTTTTGCTTTCCTTGCGGCCGTCATAGTCGAAAAGAAGGGTTCAAAAATAGAAGACATCCACATAGTCCAGGACTACCCAGATGTATTCCCTGAAGACTTACCCGGAGTTCCCCCTGAACGTGACGTCAACTTCGCCATTGAGTTGACTCCTGGAGCTGCCCCGGTATCACGTCAACCGTACCGGATGTCGCCTGCCGAATTGAAAGAACTAAAAGCACAACTGATGGAGCTGCTAGAGAAGGGGTTCATCAGACCAAGTACCTCCCCTTGGGGAGCACCTGTGCTATTCGTCAAGAAGAAGGATGGGTCGATGAGACTATGCATCGACTATCGTCAACTCAACCAATTGACCATCAAGAATAAGTACCCATTGCCTAGGGTCGATGAACTATTCGACCAGATATCTGGAGCCCAATACTTCTCCAAGATCGACCTTCGATCTAGTTATCATCAAATTAGGATCAAGGATGACGATATCTTCAAAACAGATTTCAGGAGCAGGTATGGACATTACGAATTTATTGTCATGCCTTTTGGTCTAACCAATGCTCATGCAGCCTTTATGCAACTCATGAACAGCATATATCGGCCATACCTTGACAAATTTGTGGTCGTCTTCATCGACGATATCCTCATATATTCAAAGACCAAGGAAGATCATGAAGAACACTTGAGGACCGCACTGCAAGTCTTACGAGACAACAAACTATATGCAAAATTAAGCAAGTGCGAGTTCTGGCTCGAAGAAGTGTCTTTCTTGGGCCATGTCATATCAAAGGATGGCATCTCTGTTGATCCTTCCAAAGTCGAAGCTGTACTCAACTGGGAGAGACCAACCAATGTCACAGAAATCAGAAGCTTCTTAGGACTGGCTGGATACTACAGGCGGTTCATAAAGGACTTCTCTAAGATCGCCGTACCACTCACACGTCTGACACGAAAGGAGAATCCCTACTCCTGGAGTAAAGAGTGTGAGAAGAGTTTCCAAACTCTCAAAGACTGCCTTACCTCAGCACCCGTTCTCGCTCTACCAGTAGAGGGAGAAAGTTTCTCTGTCTATACTGATGCCTCAGGAATTGGGCTAGGCTGTGTACTAATGCAAAAGGAGAAGGTCATCGCCTATTCCTCAAGGCAATTGAAGACGCATGAAGTCAACTACCCTGTGCATGACTTAGAGTTGGCTGCCGTGGTCTTCGCATTAAAAATCTGGAGGCACTATCTCTATGGTGAGCAATTCACTGTCTATTCAGATCATAAAAGTCTAAAGTACCTATTCTCCCAGAAAGAACTCAACATGAGGCAGAGAAGATGGTTAGAATATCTAAAGGACTTCGATTTCAACATCCAGTACCATCCAGGTAAGGGAAACGCCGTGGCTGATGCTCTTAGTAGAAAGCCAATGGCATCTATCTCAAGTCTAGTCCTTGGCGAGATGCAATTACTTGAACAATTCGCGAGGCTAGACTTAAATATTGAACATAGGGATGATCATGTTTTGATTGCCAATCTCAAGATCCAATCCGATCTGCTGGAGGAAATCAAGATGCAACAGGACAACGATCCATTCTTGGTTCGTGTCAAGGAAACCTTAGCGGACAGACCGGATTTTGCCATGACTGAAGATGGAAGGTTAGTATTCCAAGGGAGAACTTGTGTCCCAGACAACGAAGCCCTAAAAAGGAAACTAATGGATGAAGCTCATCAAACTAAGTACACTATTCATCCAGGAGGTACCAAAATGTATCAAGACATGAAAAGAACATTTTGGTGGCCGAATATGAAGAGGGAAGTAGCCGAGCATGTAGCTCATTGCCTCACATGTCAAAAGTGAAGGCAGAACATATGCGCCCTGCCGGTGTACTCAACCACTAGATATCCCAAATGGAAGTGGGAAAGCATTGGCATGGACTTCATCATGGGTTTACCCAGAACTCGTGGTGGACTTGACGCCATATGGGTCATCGTTGACCGGTTGACCAAATCTGCGCACTTCTTACCCATAAAGAGTACATGGTCTGTGGAGGTGCTAGCTGCATTATATGTCAAGGAGATCGTGCGGTTGCACGGTATTCCGTCATCTATTATCTCAGATCGAGATCCAAGGTTCACCTCTCATTTTTGGAAAGGTCTGCAAACTGCCCTTGGTACGAAGCTTAATTTTAGTACTGCCTTTCACCCGCAGACTGATGGGCAAACTGAGAGGACAAATCAAATTGTAGAAGACATGTTAAGAGCCTGCATTATAGATTTCAATGGTCGTTGGAATGAACACTTACCCTTGATTGAGTTCGCCTATAACAACAGTTACCAGGCGAGTATTAAAATGGCACCATTTGAAGCACTTTATGGCAGGAATTGTAGATCTCCTGTGTGCTGGAATGAAGTGGGAGAACAACAATGGTTAGGACCTGACATGGTACAAAGTACAACCCGGGATATACAGATGATACGAGATCGACTCAAGATTGCTCAGTCTAGACAGAAGAGCTATGTTGATAAGAGAAGACGGGATCTGGAATTTCAAATAGGAGATCATGTGCTGTTGAAGGTATCTCCTACCCGTGGTATTCAAAGATTCGGAGTGAAAAGAAAACTTAGTCCAAGATTCATTGGTCCTTTCGAAGTACTTGAAAGGATTGGTGAAGTTGCTTACAGACTGGCCTTGCCGCCAAATTTGGCAAGTGTGTACAATGTCTTCCATGTCTCCATGCTTAGAAAGTATGTGTACGATCCTACGCATGTCATTCGCCATGATGATCTGGTGTTAAACAAGGACATGACGTATGAAGAGAAGCCGATCAAGATACTGGAACGAAAGGTACAACAACTCAGAAATCGTCCCATTCACGTGGTGAAGGTCTTATGGAATAACCGCGGAGTGGAAGAAGCCACATGGGAACCAGAAGGAATTATCAGACGCAACTACCCTGATCTATTCGGTAAGCCATTCTCTCCTGTAAGGTCATATGAATTTGGGGACCAAATTCTTTTAAGAGGGGGAGGATGTAGCAACCTGAATTTTTGAGAAAAATAAAAATTTAAATAATAAATTAAAAACTCAGCTAAAGGGATATTCAACGAAAAGAGTATTAAATAAAACCCATTAAATGGAAAAGAGTAATGGGCTTTGCTTAATGGATCCTCTAGAGCTTATTGGGTCAAAATATGAATTTACAAAGGGAGAATAATAAGAAAATATCCTAAATTCGGAGTTTAATTATCTCCTATTGGAAAGGGGTTATTAAAGCAATAAAAGTGGCAATTAGAGTTGGAATTGGATTCCTAAACCTACTCCATATAGTCTAGCACGAATTTAGATCCCATCCTAACCTAAATAGAGGTTGGAAAGCAAGGAAGGAAGGTTGGAGTTAGGAAATCTCGTAATAAAAGAGCAATTAGAATAGAAGTAGGAATAGGAACCCATACATGCATAAATACACCTCTTAAACCCTCTTGGCCGACCCCAGCTCGTTGCCAAAGGTTCTTGGACGTGGAGAAGAGGCCAAGGAGGAGGAAAAATCGAGGAGAGGAAGATCCATCAAGCTTCTTCCTTCGTTCTTGGAGTTCTAAGCCCTAGAAGATAAATCGAGTCAAAGGTAGGCATTCTCACGAGCAAAATTAAATTAAACTCGTCTGTAGGTAGTTCCAATCACCAGGAACAAAAGCCCTCTTGATTCCCTCTTTTTCATCAAGCCAATCTTTTGTTCTTGATTTTAGAAGATCTGCAAACATGATAACCCCGAGACATCATGTTTAATTCAAATATCTATGAATACTTGATCCCATGCTACGAAATTCTTGTTGTAGATACTTCATGTTTTAGGGATCTTTTGCCCCTAAAAGCCCTAAATTTCATCGAGCATGCTGATCGAATTTAATCAATCTTTCTCTCTGTGCCATGTTCTGAATAACTCATTCTTGTTCATGTTCAAACCCTATATGAACCATGCTCTCTCTCTCTCTCTAATTCCGATTTACTGGAAGTACCCTTACATGTCTAGTTTAATTTGCAACTTGTTTCATGATTTTTCATCAACTATGTAACTAGTTATGATTTTTCAAAGTACCCTATGTCCAAACAAGTCAAGTTGGCACGCAATCCGATGTAGAACATTTTTCCCGCTCGAACTCAGGTGAAGTACTTGAGAACGCGACAGCTCGACACGACGCATTCTCATAGCCATCACGACCATCATCTTGTCGCGTTCTGAACGCGACAGGAGACCCCGTCGCGTTCTGGCCGCCCGAGCAGACAGGCCTGTCGCGACCCGTACAGGACCCTGTGGCGTCCCATCATGACCTTGTCACGACCCTTACATACGTCGCGTTCACAGGATTTTGCATGAAAACCCATAAAATTTTTACTCTCACTTTCTACAATATTCTTATGCCTTTTCAACAGTCATACACGCAGTAAAAACACCTGTTTTTAATGGAGCTATATTGAATGCTTTAAAATACATATTCACGACTTCTTTTCTATCTATGATTCTCTTACACATGCACACACACGAACCATCCATATATGGCTGAAATCTGGCATAAAAGATCTCATAATGTATCTGGTAATTTATTGCAATAAAGTATATTAATTGCCCTATTTTAAAGGACTTGTATTTGTTTCTTGCGTTGTTTATATACCGATATCGACGCTCCACTGTTCTAGAATTCCTCTAGAACGTCGAGCACCTATTTTTATATACACACTTTACTTGGCTTGTGGCGAACTCTCTGTCGGATATTCCTTTCGCCGGACTAGTGAACCCTTGCACAAGGCCTCCGTAAGTCTCCTCTGATCATGGATTCCCACATGGTCGACGAGCCGGTTGTACCCTAACACCCATTATACCTTTAGGGATCGATATGATCCAAACGGCTATTAGAAGTTCGCTCTTACCTTGAATCACGTCGGACCTCTGGACTTGTGCATAACATGGCCAGCAGGAAGATCGTGAATTCCACCTGACTGCCAATACGACGTGCGCGTGTTGTGCAACTGTTACTATTCCCTGTTTACTCGTCGCATTACGTGCAATGTCCATTAGCTCTCATCTATACTCTACTCGCTCGTCTATTCACGTTCTCTCTACTATCTCGTCGATTCATCTAGTGCTCTTAACTATTCTTGGTACTCTATATTGGCCATTGACTGATTGTCTAAAGATACAATATAACCAATGCCTGGCAATATATAAAGGGCCCGATCTGGTCCTGGGATGTGCGCCCGAAAGTGCTAGTGCCCATAGGAGTTAAATGATCAGAGTGTTTGGCATTACACTCAAGTGCTATCTATCTCGACTATCTATATGACAATCAAAACACAAAACGTGCTATACTCTCTCGATGTCTAGAATGACAAACAAGTGCTATACTCGTCGTGCTATTATTATACTTGTGCTAGTTGTGCTATGGCCATCCTGCTATTCGTGCTATACTCGATACTTATGCTATTTTTGGAAACTATACTCGATCTCGTGCTATTGTGCTATCCTGTTACCTGTTTTGCTATCTCTTTCTATATTTTGACTCTCTTGTACCTGCTATCTTTAGATACTTTACCATTAAATGTGTTAATTATTTAAAGCCTGCTTGAGCCTGAGATTTAAGTCCTACTGGGCGTTATCGCTCACCCTACGTTATTTGATGTTGTGTTCTCAGGTGTGACCGAGGATGACACATACACTCACGAGGAAGGGAATGACCAAGAGTGAAGCCAGGAGTACCCTCGAGTCATTATGTTATTTTAGAGTTGTAGTTAGTTATTTCCGTCTATTGCAATGTAATTGGGCCCTATAGAATGGCTCAGATATTAGTGGTTGTAACTAGACATTTGAAAAGTTATTAATGAGAAAGATTTGCTTTAGTATTATTCAATGTGCAATGGTTTGATGTCTAGTATACGCTCTATACCTTTTCCTTGCAACTGCCTTCGCGCTCCGATATTTCGCGTCGGGGCGTGACATGCCGCCTTAGCCTGTGATCTCGTTTTGGCCCCTCCTATCTTCTGAGATTTAGCTTCCTCTAAAACTTCTGGGATCGGCATAAATATATTCTCTTTAGCTGCAAGGATAGAAGCCTGTCTTAAAAACCTGCCAGTTGGTTTAGATAAGCATCTGCTCAAGGCCATGGAAATGTTCCTTTCTTCTCCGTCTTCCTCATTCGGCACAGACACCGGGGAGGAACTATTGGTAGCCATGTTAACCTCTGTCGCTACCACCATAACAGCATTGCACCCTATCTCATGTTGCACCTTCTCCTGCAGGTTGTGCCCATGCATGCCATGCAACGTCAGGGGGAACATATCCAGCATGTCTTGATTAAGAATCTTCATCACTGGGACAGGAGCTAGAATAGGTTGAACTGTAGCAGAATCACCTGCATCAAACAACTGTGAGCCAACCGGATTGCCAGGCACCTCTTCCAACACCAAAAAGCGATTTCCAGAGGACAGGGCAACATTATCCACCCTTTGCACCTTTTGACGCCAAGCCTTCTTTGGGAGAACAATTCCTTCCTTCTCACCCTGGTCAATCATAGCAGCTTCACCTTGAGTGTTAACTGAAGCATCTGAAGTCTTCTGTTTCTTATGACAATCTGAGCCTGCATGACCAAGCTTGTGACAGAATGAACAAGGAGCTGGGATATTATAATAATTAACCTTCTGCCAAAACCCATCTGTACCACATACGATCCAAATCCTTTCTGGCCTTGGTTTCACTATGTCCAATTCAACACAAACAAAGGCCTCATTGGTTTGTGTTAAAGCCTTAGTTGGTTCATAAATCCTAAGAACTTGTCCTAGATTCCCAGCAATGGACTTAAGATAATCATCATAATAATAGTTGACAGGAAGCATAGGAAATCCAACCCATACCGGGATAATAGTTGGGTCAGCATTGAAATCAAATTGAGGATCCCACTTAAAAAATTTGTATAAAAGACCTTTAATGTATAAGCTTTTTGTCATGATGACCTTCAGATAATCTTCCTCAGCATCGAACCGTAACAGCATGTGGCGAGGATTAAGAACACTTATAATATAATCGTTCTTGAGCAGAAGCCTTTGAGAAAGGCATGCCTTGAACTCCGGGATTGAACAACGCCCATACGCACATCTAACTATGAGAGCTAGTTTAAAAGTATGAATGGACGTACCTACTTCCTCTCTGGAGAAAAAGACTGCTGGTTCCCTAGAATCAGTAAAAAATGGTGGTTTCACTCCAATGTTGATAACCGGGGGCGGCTTGGACGCTGCTATGATCTGCGCGTAGGACCTCCTCCCGGGTGAGGCAAGACCACCAGCTCTTACACTCGTCCCTTCCTCCATCAGGATGGCCATGGCAAACAGGAGCCAGTTGCGTTCTTGGAGTGACCTCAGATTCTTTTCTTTTTAAATTGATTTTGTAGGTCATCAATGATCCTATCAATTCATCTAGTTGCATTGTGGACAGGTCTTTAGAGTCCTCAATGACAGTGGCCTTAGTGTGCCAAGAGGATGGAAGAGACCGAAGTATTTTCCTCACTAAGTCACTTTCACTGTACTCTTTCTTAGGACCTTTCAAACCGTTGATAATAATCATGAATCGTGCAAACATGTCTGAGATTGTTTCTTCATTGTTCATTTTAAACATTTCATATTCAGAAACAAGCATGCTAGCTTTGGTTTCCCTTACCTCAGACATACCTTTATAGATGAGTTCCAATTTGTCCCACATCTCCTTTGCAGATGAGCATGTGGAGACTCTTAAGTATTCCTTTGGATGCTTAGCACGCTACATCATATTCATGGCACTCCAATTCAATGTTGCCCTTTGAATTTTCTCTCTTGTCCAGGTGTCCTCATCAGCAGGTAGCTCATAGGATCCTTTTCTTACTATCTTCCATAGCTCATAGTCTTGATCTCTCAGAAATACCTGTATGCGATTTTTCCAATAGGTATAGTCAGTTCCATCAAAGAAGTGAGACCTAGTCACTGAATGTCCTTCAGCTAAAAATCCCTTGCTAGAGTTCATCATGCAGAATCTCTCCTGACCGTTAGATCAAGCAATTTAAGCTATGAAACCAGAGAAACGCTCTCTGATACCAATTGAAGAGTGTGCGGAATTAGTCCTAACGGGAATCTAGAAGGGGGATTGAATAGATTACCACCAATTTTTAGCAAATAGACCTTAATTTCGAGATTAAATCAGATTATAAGAAACTTGCAAGAATGTAGATCAAATTAGAGTCTAATTATGTGTGCAAAGTGTGTACACAAGATTAGCAGTATGGAAGATGTGAGATCAAATAATCGTGTCTATCAAACATCTAACGGTAGATCAAAACAAACCACAAGATACAATGGTTTACGTTGGTTCAGATTACACAACTTGTGTATCCAACATCCACCAGCCACACACACATGCCAAACTATTTATAAAGCAAGTTCAACACTTACAACCACACACACACAAGATCTAAGATGAATAAGATCTTAGATCAAACCACACACATGCGAATTGAGCACAAGAATTGCTCAATTCAACATCACACACATGAAATGAAGAGTTAAAGTGCAGGAAGAATTCAGAGTATGAAAGAAACAAATGGAATGGTTGAATTCTTCAGATCCTTCGTCCAGATGCTCTTCAGACTTCGAATTGTAGATGATCTGATATTGGTACTTGAGCCTTGAGAACGAATTTGCTCCAATTTGGTCTTCTAAGACAGATCTTTTGGTTGTTGATGCTTGGAGCTTAGAGCAGAGCACTGGGAACCTTCCTCTGGTTCTTCTGAGCTTTGGAATTGGTGTGGAGGCTCCCTTGGTGTGAAAAGAAGGCTAAGAGGTCTTTATATAGGTGTGTCCTAGTCTCACACAGCCATTGGGATTCATGTGTATGAGAAAAGGACGCCCTAATAAAGAGCACGTGTTGCTTACGTGTTGCAACTTAACCGGCGGCTGTCGACAGATGCACATCGGCTGTCAACAGTTACTATAGCAGATCTGCCATCCAGAACTGAATTCCTAAAGCATAGGCTGGGTTGTCGACAAACACATTCTGGCTATCGACACCTGCTGCTTGCTTTGATTTTCTAGAAGCTCATTGTTGGAATTCTTCGGTGGTTGTCGACAGATGAGTCCTGGCCTGTTGATAGCTGCTATTTTCTTTGGTTTTCCAGAACCTTGTTGTTGGATGGTCTTCACTGGTTGTCGACAGAAACAAGGGTGTTGTTGACAGCTGCTGCTTGAGATCATCCATCCAAAAACTTCTTTGCTTAAGGTTTCTTCAAGTTGTGCAATACCTTTTTCATGTAGTCTCCTACAAGAAACAAGCTTCAATTTAGATATCATGTAGGCATTGTGTATGCACAATCTTTATGTCATTGTGTCATCATAAAAAACATACAATCATATGAATGTTCATACAATCACATCCCAACAACATTTTCTTCCTATCCAAACATTGTGTTTTCTTGGTCTTCTCCTCCATAGGTGGTTTCACTGGTAGTTGGTGAAAGACTCTCATCAGATGGTGTCCACACATTGAGCATGTCTATTCTTCACCTTGGCATCTACTTTTCAGTTCTCTCTGCTTCATTCCATGTAGTGCCCTAGAATTTTTATTGAACTGTATAATGCAATTGTGAATGTGTTTCTGCATTTAGTTGTATGTTGATGTGTGTTGAACTTGGCGTCATCATCTACTAACGTTGACTATAGTAAACGGCATGATCAATTGCCGTCTACTGTCTGTTAATGATAGAGTTTTGTGTCGTTGATTATTTTCTAGAATATTTACTTTTTCGGGCAAGAAAGTTGACGACATGATCGATGGACGTCTACTTCATGGTGAACGGAAGCATGGGTTGACGTTAACTTGACTTGCCTATTTTTGTTGTTACCGTTCTGGGGGAGAGGAAATCGGCTGTTTCCAAGCATTTAAGGGGGAGATTTGGTGCGTTTCTGATCCAAGGGCTAGGATTAGGTTTGGTCAATGCGTAGGGATCTTTATAAGACTCGGTTTTGGCCTTTGGGGGAGATTTTCACACTGGTTGGGAAGAGAGAAAAGGAAGGCCGAGAGAAGAGTTCCAGAGCTTCGTTCGGGCGATTTGAGGCCTGCTGGACCAAGGAGGATCATCAAGCATTGAGGTCAGAAGCTTCTCCAATTGTTGGAGTTGTGCTAGAAGCTAATTTTAGGTGATTGAAGTCGGAGAGGAGGACTACCTTGTTGCCAAGGTGGGCATCTTCGAATCTCTTTTTGTCACTCCAAAAGGAGGGTTCGAGGCAAGTGACATGGGAGATCAGTTTAGGATAGTGTATTCTTTAGTTTTATTATTTTTACAAATTTTTAAACCATCGAAATAACATGTGGGAAGGGGTGTAATTTGCGTTATTTCATGTGCAAGTTCTGTGTTTTCTGGACGGATGAACTTAACGTCCATATCGACTACCGTTTAGTTTATGTAAACGATAGCATTGACCGCCGTCTATTTCTTGTAAACGACAATGTTTTGGACGCCTATTGTATGTTAACGGCGCTATGTGCCGCTCTCTACTGATATTAATGACAGGATATGCGGACGTTGACTCTGTGTAAACGCCACATATTTGGTCGTTAAGTTTATCAGTGTTATGTTTTCTGCAATCTGATCATATTTCCTTAGTTGTGATTCATACATGTATGGAGTTTATGGTCGGGTTATATTCTGTGTAAATCAGTACTGTTAAACTGTGGACAGGTCATTAAAATGGTGTATGGACCATGTGTGGTTGTTTTCATAAAGAATTTTATATGATTTAGTAAAAGAAAAGTGAAATAGATTCATGTTATAATGTTATAGTTAGAAACTGTACTATTGTTAGATGATACTACAGACATACTACATTCATTTTTCACATAATTACTGCATGATTTTATCACCGTTGTACATTGTTGAGTAGTTTAAATTGATGAAGATTAATTATGAGAAATGTTTACAGAACTCAGAAAATTATGAAATTTTCCATGTGCCTGGTATGATTATAATTAGATTTACTGTCAAAAGTTTGGTATTTTTAGAGCACTGTACATACTGTTATGAATTTCTGAATGATAAAATGTATATGGAAATCAATAGACAAGAAAATATGTATATTCATGTTGGATTTTGATAAAAGTAGTACCATGATAGGTTGTTGTTATACATTAGAGTTTTAATTTCAGAACTGAGAAAACATGTTAGGTGATATTGTAATGTCATCTTGGTGAATTATGCATGAATGTATGAAAGAGCATGATAGTCTTATATGAAAAACATAAATTGCATGATTATATATATTATTACACTTTGAAATGAATTAGCCAATAAGACATTGGTATGATAGAGATAACTACAAGGAACTACACCATGGAATGCCCCTATGGTAATGGTTCACCTACATGAAATGATCTACATGAATCCGTGGGCAATGGATTGGTATCTTGGAGGTAGACATATTCTACTTGTTAAGGTGGGAAGGACTTTCCCCGGTATTGCGCAATAACCTAGACTTCATCACTGCTTTGTCTAGGTGATAAGTGAATGACTACATGCTATATGATCTCTATTCATAGTGTGGGCTATGTCTTGGCTACTACATGACTACATGATCCACATGTTACATACTACATGACTACATGATCTACATGCTACATACTATATGAACTACCTGTCTACATGATAAATGACTACATGCCACATAAACTACATGACACTTGTTATATGAATTACATGCTACATGTTAAATTGACTACATGCTACATGATGATGAAGTACATGTTACATGATGTATATTAAAGGTTACTTGAGATTGTTTACATGTTACATGACATTGAACATAAGTTTTAAGAATTTGATTACATGCCATGCTTCATGAACTTGTTTTAATCAATTGTTGTAATATGAGATGCAAGCTATATGTTACATGAATTGTGTTATTTCATGATAACTAAACATGTTATGTACAGAATGTTTGCCAAATGACTTAGAACATGTTGATAGGAAGAGCTATATGATATCAAGGATGTGAAAGAAATATGCTACCATGTTTTAAAACCTAGTATATGTTATATCTTGAACTGTCTTTCATGTGACTTCCTGGGTCTTTTAGACTCACACTTGATTAACATTTCAGGAGAGACAGAGGATACCCAGAAGTTAGTGCACTCTGACTCGGAGCGTAAGGACGTGGAGGCTTAGTGATTTACTTGAGTGTTTGAGGGATCATGTATGTCAGGACAGAATGTGCTTTGAATTATATGCATTTGGACTTATGGATTGTAATAAGTTGGACTATTACTATCTTTCCCTTATGTTTTAGACTTCATATTTGAATATGATGTTGATTGAAAATTTTGGTTCCATGTTCCGTCGCATCTTGTTGGAATTAAATTGTCATTTATGTATGTCTCAATTTGTACCATCTATCGTTGGATATTTTCCACTGTAATAGCTCTATTGGATCCAATGTGAGTTGGAATAACTGTACTGGATCCAAGAGGGGCGTTACAGAGATTGGTATCAAAGACCTTCCAGGTTGAGCATGTACATAAATGGAATATCAACACTGTGTTCATATGCTTAAGTCTGCATAAGGAATTAGTCCAAGATTTATGTAGAATAATAGGTTATTATAATAGATGCTTGTTTTGCAGACTATGGCTACCCGTGGACATAGAGGAGCAGGCCCGACTATAGGTGATGAGTCGGCAGGAGGTTCCCAGGCTCTAGCTCAGCAGGCGCCAGATCAGATAGGTGTACCCTTGCCACCCCCACCACCACTGTGGACTATGGAGCGTTGATGCAAGGGTTGGTGCATGCGATGCAGACTCAGGCACAGACAGCAGCTTCTTAGCAAGCGCAAGTTCAGGCTCAGGTTGGTACTTAAGAAGTGTTACCAAGGTGTTGATTGGAAGAATTCATCTAAGAACTTGACTTGGATGTAGGCGCAAGCACCTGCTCACGAGGCAGGCCATGGAGGTGTGTCGATGATGGAGCGGTTCAGGAGGATGACCCCACCTTTCTTTAAGGGGGAGAGTGATCCCATCATGGTGAGGAGTTGGCTTCAGGAGACGGAGAAGATCTTTCGTGCTATCTGATGCGCGGAAGAGGAGAGAGTGACCTTAGCCACATATATGCTGCAGGTAGAGGATAGTTTTTAGAAGGGTTATGTATATTGTTTATGGTGCTACCTTAGACATATCTATCTTCTTTTGAAGGAGCATGCTGATGTGTGGTGGTCATCAGTACTACGCACACAATTTGATGATGGAGCTAGGGAGGTTGCATGGGCTGAGTTCGTTCATCTGTTCAGGGCGAAGTATATTCCAGAGCATGTGCAGAATCGCATGGAGCAGGAGTTTCTGACATTGACCCAAGGGTCAATGAGTGTGCTTGAGTATGGGGCTAAATTTGCGGAGCTATCCAAGTATGCGCCTCACATTGTGGCTGATAAGCAAAGGAAAGTGAAGAAATTCATCATGGGGTTGAAGCCATCCCTGAGGACTAGACTGGTGGCATTCGAGCATCGATCTATGGAGGAGTCTTTGTCAGTGGCTTGCATGCAAGAAGCCGAGATGGAGGTATATCTAGAGAAGAAGAGGGCTTCTTTGAAGAGGCCTAGATCAGCATTTCAGCGGCAGGATAGGAAGAAGAAGGCCCTAGCATTTCAGCCTAGGGCAGTGGTACCAGTGAGAGTGGTTGCACCGACTCCGAGCAGTGGCGCAGTGGTAGAGAAGCCGTTGTGTACTCAGTGTGGGAAGCGTCATGGAGCAGAGGTCTGTTGGGTTACTTCTGGTAGATGCTTGAGGTGTGGTGACAAGAACCACAAGATCTTGGATTGTCCGAAGATGGCGCAACAGACTGCAAGGGTAGCAGCAGCTAGACTAGCACCGAGAGCAGTAGGGAGACTGAGGGCTCAGGCTCGAGTGTTTGCTTTGACGAGAGACGAGGCAGAGTTGGCAGAGCACGTCACAGAAGGTACGGTTTTGATTATGGGTATGCATGCTCGAGTTTTATTTGATACTGGTGCTACGCATAGCTTTATTTCCGAGAAGTTTGCAAATATTTTGATAAAGGAGAGTGGCTTGGTTCTGGAAGTGTTGGAGGTTCCCTTGTCTGTTCGTACTCCAGTCGGGACTATGCTGACTGGGCAGTGTTTTTCTTCTCTTCATGTAAATATTGAAGAGCGAGCTTTACCTGGTAGCTTTTATCTATTGAAGATGAAGGACTACGATGCTATTTTGGGCTTAGACTGGCTCGAGGAGCATTATGCCCTTATGGATTACAGGAGGAAGATCATTAGTGGTTTTCTTGCTAGCGTAGTTATATCCGAGGATTCGAAGTAAGCCTTAACCATGGAGGATATTGACATTGTCCGAGATTTTAGTGATGTTTTTCCCCAGGATTTGTCTGGTTTGCCCCCTGCAAGGGAGATCGAGTTTGGCATTGAATTGGTACTTGACACAACACCTATTTCTATTGCTCCTTATCGTATGGCCCCAGCGGAAATGGCGGAATTGCGGAAGCAACTGCAGCAATTGCTTGGTAAGGGTTTTATTAGGCCCAGTGTATCACCTTGGGGAGCACCTATACTCTTTGTGAAGAAGAAGGATGGGTCGATGAGGCTATGCATTGATTATCGCAAGCTCAATCAGGTGACTATTAAAAACAAGTATCATTTACCTCGCATTGATGACTTGTTTGACCAGTTGCGTGGAGCTTCAGTATTTTCTAAGATCGATCTTCATTCTGGCTATCATCAACTCCGAATCAAGTCGGAGGGCTTTTAGGACGAGATATGGCCATTATGAGTTCCTGGTCTTACCATTTGGTTTGACAAATGCTTTAGCAGTTTTCATGGACTTGATGAACAGGGTTTTCAGGCAGTATCTTGATTCTTTTGTTATGGTTTTATTGATGCTGTGCTGATCTACTCGCCTAATGAGGAGACTCATAGAGAGCATTTGAGAATTGTGCTTGAAGTCTTGAGGGAGCACAAGCTATATGCTAAATTCAGTAAATGCAACTTCTGGATGAAGGAGGTCCATTTCTTAGGGCATGTCATTTCTGGAGATGGTGTTTCTGTGGATTCAGCAAAGGTAGAAGTTATCCTTGGCTGGGAGACACTGAGATCATTTGCTGATATCAGGAGTTTCCTTGGCTTAGCTAGCTATTATAGAAGGTTTATAGAGGGTTTCTCTTCTATTGCAGCTACTTTGACAAGGCTGACTAGGAAGGGAGTTAAGTTTGAGTGGTTTGAAGCTTGTGAAAGGAGTTTCTAGGAGCTGAAGACTCATTTGACCTGAACGCCAGTGCTTATGTTGCCCCATGGTGTGGATTCTTTCTCTCTCTACACGGATGCTTCGAAGATTGGGCTTGGTTGTGTTCTTATGTAGGGAGGGAGAGTTGTGGCATATGCTTCTAGGCAACTTAAGAAGCATGAGCGCAATTATCCAACTCATGATTTGGAACTAGCGGCAGTGGTCTTTGCTCTAAAGATCTGGAGGCACTATTTATATGGAGTGAGATTTAAGCTTTTCTCTGACCACAAGAGTCTCAAATATCTGTTCTCTCAGAAGGAGTTGAATCTGAGGCAACGGAGGTGGATTGAGTTTCTAAAGGATTATGACATTGAGCTTTCTTACCACCCAGGGAAAGCCAATGTGGTGGCAGATGCATTGAGCAGGAAGAGGCAAATGATGCGGCAAGACTGGAAGATGTTGGAAGATGCATCAGGATCATTGGTTGTTCTAGAGCCACAATTGTGTAGCATGTTCTTAGCTCAGTTGAACCTTAGATCTTCTATTCATGATAGGGTTCTTGCCTTGCATAAAGATGACCCACTATTGCTGGAGTTGGTTGGAAAGGCTGGCATAGTTAGAGATGAAGATGGTGTAATTCGCCTGAATCATCGGGTATGTGTCCCTAATGATGCGGATCTGCGGAAGGAGATTCTGGAAGAAGCACATAGATCACAGTTTTCTATTCACCCATGTAGTGGAAAGACGTATAAGGATCTGAAGTGTTCTTTTTGGTGGTCTGGCATGAAGTGGGATGTTGCTGATGTAGTGGAGAAATGTTTGATATGTCAACAGGTGAAGGCAGAACGTCAGCGACCTTCATGTTTGATGCAAAAGCTGGATATTCCTCAGTGGAAATGGGAACAGGTGACTATAGATTTTGTGATTGGATTGCCTAGATCGGCTAGAGGGAATGACTCTATATGGGTGATTGTTGATAGATTCTCAAAGAGTGCTCATTTTCTGGCTATGAAGAAGAAGCAGTCCATAAAGAGTTTGGCTAGATTGTACATTGATGGCATTGTGAAGCTGCATTGGATTCCGAAGTCAATTATCTCAGATCGTGATCCGAGGTTTACTTCTAGATTTTGGCAGAGTTTGCAGCAAGCTTTTGGAAGCCAGTTGAAGTTGAGTTCGACATTTCATCCATAGACGGATGGACAGTCCGAGAGGACTATTCATACATTGGAGGACATGCTTAGGGCTTGTGTTCTTGACTGGAGAGGAGATTGGGAATGCCACTGAGCTCTTGTGGAATTTGCATGCAACAATAGTTTCCATTCGAGTATAGGTATGGCGCCATTTGAGGCCTTATATGGGAGACCTTGTAGATCCCCGTTGTGTTGGGAAGAAGTAGGAGATCGACATATGGTTGGACCGGAAGTGGTGCAGGAAACATCAGCGAAGATCCAGATGATTGTGTAGAGATTGAAGGCAGCTCAAGATCGTTAAAAGAGTTATGCGGATTCGAGGAGGAAAGACTTGGCTTTTGAGGTAGGAGACCATGTTTTTCTCAAGGTGTCGCCAACCAAGGGTGTTGTGAGATTTGGAAAGAGAGGTAAATTGAATTCGAGATTTATTGGTCCCTTTAAGATATTGAAGAAGATGGGGAATGTGGCATATCAGCTAGCTTTGCCACCATCCTTGGCAGCAGTGCACCCAGTCTTCCATGTGTCCATGTTGAGAAGATATGTTCGAGATCCAGCTCATGTGATTAGTTATGAGCCAGTGCAGTTTCAGCCAGATTTGTCCTATGCGGAGCAGCCTGTAGAGATTCTGGATCGAAAGGTGCAAGAGTTGAGATCAAAGTCCATTTCTTTTGTGAAAGTGCTATGGAGGAATTTCTCGCGTGAAGAAGCAAGTTGGGAGCTTGAAGAAAGGATGAGGAAGCAATATTCGTCATTATTCGGTGAGTATTCTAACTCAATCTTCGAGGACGAAGATTATTTTAAGGGGGAGAGGGTGTAGTGCCCTAGAGTTTTTATTGAACTGTATAATGCAATTGTGAATGTGTTTCTGCATTTAGTTGTATGTTGTTCTATGTTGAACCTGGAATCACCATCTACTGACGTTGCCTTTAGTAAACGGCATGATCAATTGCCGTCTACTGTCTGTTAACGATAGAGTTTTGTGTCGTTGATTATTTTCTAGAATATTTGTTTTTTCGGGCAAGAAAGTTGCCGACATGATTGATGGACGTCTACTTCATGGTGGACGGCAGCATGGGTTCACGTTAACCTGACTTGCCTACTTTTGTTGTTACCATTCTGGGGGAGAGGAAATCGACCGTTTCCAAGCATTTAAGGGGGAGATTTGGTGCATTTCTGATCCAAGGGCTAGGATTAGGTTTGGTCAATGCATAGAGATCTTTATAAGACCCGGTTTTGGCCTTTGGGGGAGATTTTCGCACTGGTTGGGAAGAGAGAAAAGGAAGGCCGAGAGAAGAGTTCCAGAGCTTTGTTTGGGCGATTTGAGGCGTGCTGGACCAAGCAGGATCATCAAGCATCAAGGTCAGAAGCTTCTCCAAGCGTGGGAGCTGTGCTAGAAGCTAATTTTGGGCGATTGAAGTCGGAGAGGAGGACTGCCTTGTTGCCAAGGTGGGGATCTTCGAATCTCTTTTCGTCACTTTAGAAGGAGGTTAGAGGCAAGTGTCATAGGGGATCGATTTATAATAGTGTATTATTTAGTTTTATTATTTTTACAAATTGTTAAACCATCAAAATAAAATGTGGGAAGGGGTGTATGTTTCGTTATTTCATGTGCAAGTTCTGTGTTTTCTGGACGGATGAACTTAACGTCCATATCGACTGCCGTTTAGTTTATGTAAACGACAGCATCGACCACCATCTATTTCTTGTAAATGACAACGTTTTGGACGTCTACTATATGTTAACGGTGCTATGTGCCGCCGTCTACTAATATTAACGACAGGATATGTGAACGTTGACTCTGTGTAAACGCTACATATTTGGCCGTTAAGTTTATCAGTGTTATGTTTTCTGCAATCTGATCATATTTCCTCAGTTGTGATTCATACATGTATGGAGTTTACGGTCAAGTTATATTGTGTGTAAATCAGTATTGTTAAACTATGGACAGGTCATTAAAATGGTGTATGGACCATGTGTGGTTGTTTTCTTAAAGAATTTTATATGATTTAGTAAAAGAAAAGTCAAATAGATTCAAGTTATAATGTCATAGTTAGAAACTGTACTGTTGTTAGATGATACTACAGACATACTACATTTAGTTTTCACATAATTACTGCATGATTTTATCACCGTTGTACAATGTTGAGTAGTTTAAATTGATGAAGGTTAATCATGAGCAATTTTTATAGAACTCAGAAAATTATGAAATTTTGCATGTGCGTGGTATGATTAGAATTAGATTTAGTGTCAAAAGTTTGGGATTTTTAGAGCACTGTACATACTGTTATGAATTTCTGAATGGTAAAATGCATATGGAAATCAATAGACAAGACAATATGTATATTCATGTTGGATTTTGATAAAAGTAGTACCATGATAGGTTGTTGTTATATAGTAGAGTTTTAATTTCAGAACTGAGAAAACATGTTAGGTGATATTGTAATGTCATCTTGGTGAATTATGCATGAATGTATGATAGAGCATGATAGTCTTATATGAAAAATATAAATTGCATGATTATATATATTAATGCACTTTGAAATGAATTAGCCAATAAGACAGTGCTATGATAGACATAACTACAAGGAACTACACCATGGAATGCCCCTGTGGTAATGGTTCACCTACATGAAATGACCTACATGAATCCATGGGCAACGAATTGAAATCCTGGAGGTAGACATGTTCTACTGGTTAAGGTGGGAAGGACTTTCCCCGGTATTGCGCAATAACCTAGACTTCATCACTGCTTTGCCTTGGTGATATGTGAATGACTGCATGCTACATGATCTCTATTCATAGTGTGGGCTATGTCTTGGCAACTACATGACTACATGATCCACATGTTACATGCTACATGACTACATGATCTACATTTTACATGCTATATGAACTACCTGTCTACATGATAAATGACTACATGCCACATAAACTACATGACACTTGTTATATGAATTACATGCTACATGTTAAATTGACTACATGCTACATGATGATGAATTACATGTTACATGATGAAGATTAAAGGTTACTTAAGATTGTTTACATGTTATATGACATTGAATATAAGTTTTAAGAATTTGATTACATGAACATGTTTTAATCAATTGTTGGAATATGAGATGCAAGCTATATGTTACATGAATTGTGTTATTTCATGATAACTAGACATGTTATGTAAAGAATGTTTGCCAAATGACTTAGAACATGTTGATAGGAAGATCTATATGATATCAAGGATGTGAAAGAAATATGCTACGATGTTTTAAAACCTAGTATATGTTATATCTTGAACTGTTTTTCATGTGACTTGTTGGGTCTTTTAGACTCGCACTTGATTAACATTTCAGGAGAGACAGAGGATACCCAGGAGTTAGTGCACTCTGACTCGGAGCGTGAGGACGTGGAGGCTTATTGATTTACTTGAGTGTTTGAGGGATCATGTATGTCAGGACAGAATGTGCTTTGAATTTTATGCATTTGAACTTATGAATTGTAATAAGTTGGACTATTACTATCTTTCCCTTATGTTTAGACTTCGTATTTGAATATGATGTTGATTGAAAAATTTGGTTCCATGTTCCATTGCATCTTGTTGGAATTAAATTGTCATTTATGTATGTCTCAATCTGTACCATCTATCGTTGGATATTTTCCACTGTAATAGCTCTATTGGATCCAATGTGAGTTGGAATAACTGTACTGGATCCAAGAGGGGCGTTACATTCCACTACATTACGCTTCATGCCTTTTCATTCCATTACACTCCATTTCACTCCACTTCGTGTCTCTCCGCATCGCTCCCTTGCAAAGTAGACGCCAAGGCGTGGCAGCTATAGACACGCTAAAATTGACACCATCGCGGGCAAATTTTGAATTACGCCAAAATGCAACAAATGGCTTCCTTTTTGCCTTGCGAGAGTATTTTCCCCATCATTCAGGGTCTCCCCTAATTCTCCCCTCATTTCCTGGTACTTCCCCTCATATTTCCTGGCTTGTTGAAGATTTGGGCAAAAGTCATTATTCACAACGAACACAGTGGTCGCACTTTACATTGACTGATGGAGACAACAGAAACGCATCGTGTCAAACCGTCTCAATTCTACATCGATTGCTGAAGGCTGAATTGATTGATCGTATCCGCGTCAGATCTATACATCATGTTTCATACATCGATTGTTGTGCACTAATTCACGACCACTTATGTCGTCGCATTTCTTTGTTCTTGTTGATATCTATTCCGACTGGAGCTGGTATCGATTGAAGACATAAGTATCGATTGGTGTGGTATGCGACGTGTAAGTCCGTCGCGATTTGTTATCGATTCCCAGTCCGCTTTCGATTGGTCTTACTTATATGCGTCGCTTATGTACGTCGTGATTCTCAACTTCTATATTTTCTCAATAATTATCTTATTCCATTTTTGGAAATGCTTATTGCCTTTTATGAATTGTGTTTGATTCCCCCGTCGCAATTCTAATTTCTATATTTAACTTTTGGCAAGTTTCCATAAAAAAATTCATAAATACATCTCCTATGTGTGTTGCGATTAATGGTCAGAATTTGATTTTGATTGAAATTCCATGAATGCATCCAGCTGAGTCATCGCGATTCAATTTTAAGTACGACCACTATGTTTATCGTGATTCTCAATTATTGTCCACCTTGAAATTCGAGCATGTACCCTATATATACACCCCATGTCTCGTCTTCCCAGAAGGTTAGGAGCCCCTAGAGAGCCATCATGTTCAGTGAGTTGTAAGAGAGAGATTCTAAGGCGGAGCCCTGTCGGACTGCCGTCTCAAGCTTCCATCACCTCTCAGCTCCACCGTCTCTTCCAGCAGCAGAAATAGCATCATCTGCAAGTATTCAAACACTCAACAACAAGCAAACCTGCGCCTACATCTATTGGGGAAGCACCCCCCTCCTTCTCTTCTTATTTTCATTTGTTTATTCATCACCATCATCACCTCCTCCAAGCCCCAACATGGCTGCTTATCTTCCTTTTGTTTTTTCTCTTTTTAATGATTTCCAATCAACACACACACTATTTGCAAGCATACATACACACACCTTATTTCCTAGAAGTTTTAAAAGCCATAAAAGGTGAGATCATCTCCATGCTCTTCATGTTATTTCAATTTATTAAGAATTGATACTACACATCCACTTGGCTAATCCTCTTTTCTTTGTGTGTTTTTCTTAGGGTAATCATCAAGAAAGCGCCTTCTACCACGACCGACTGTGCTCGTAAAAAAAGAAGCGAACCTACTCTCTCCCACGCAATCTCTCCACTCTAAAAGGTACTCTACGATCATCTCCTTATTTGCACTTATTGCACCTCCTTCGACACCCTCGTGTGTCTGGTGATCACGAACACATCAAGGAGTGGTGCTCTGTCTTCCTCTTTATTTTTATTCATCTTGTCTCTTGTGGAGACTTGAGTCTTTTTAAGACGATAGTTGGGATCTACATGGGGCAGAAAGCTCTTTCAAAAGCTGCAACAAACTTCTGCCAAGTGATCTGCCTGAGCGGGCAAGACTGAAATGTGGTTTCCCACTCTGAAGTCCACCAAGCCAGTGCCTGACTCTACAACTAGTAGCTCGCCAACAAAACCCTGTCCTCCTCAGCACACCCCATGGAACGGAAGGTCCGCTCCACTATATCTAACCACGACTAAGCTGCATCAGGGTCTTGGTGCCCCTCAAACTAGGGAGGCTAAAATTGTAGAAACTCCCTCAACACCCTCGCGTGCCCTCCCTGAGGTGCTAGAGCGTCACAGTGCTGAGTGACAAGTTGTGTCATCGCCTAAAGAAAATAGGTCCAGTCAAACTCAGGTCCAGCTCGGGGAGGAGGTGGTGGTGGCGCAACACCACTGTGTGCATCCTGTGGCCTAGGCTGCACCTTCTGCGGTGGTAGGGCATCTCGCGCCTCCTGCTGAGGTGCTTGCTCAGCCACCTCCTCAACACAGCGTCACCTCGGTGCCATAATGGACCTATACGGGACATGCACACCAATTAATACACAAAATTACTCTTACATTGCTTGTTGCTACTGTACTCTTTGTGCTCTTAGTTACCAACTTGTGGCAATTCCTTATATGTCTCGACAGACCAGGCTCTGATACCAACTATAATGACACATGATTCGAATCACCAGTTACCCACTAGTAACTCGAACCCTAAACCGCCACCCACGAGCGGAAGCTCAGAAGAGTTAGAAGAAAGTGCATGAGGAGAACATATAAGAAAATGTACAAGCCACAAAAACTAAAAACAAACCACTATATATATAACAATATGGTACAACTCAGACCACATCCGACAAAAGTAAAGAGCATAGCAAGAACGTACACAAACGAGTAACACTCTCAACAGCTAAGCAGAACCAACATTGGAGTGAATCGGCTCTTCAGCACCTAGAGCCAACGATGAACCACCTGAAAGGGAAGGGAGTGAGTTGTTGGATCTCTTGTTTTGATGATGATTAACTATGATCCATACAAATGTGGAAATCATACTTCAATTATATCTAACATTATTTTCCATGTGTAGCTCACAGAAATGTTCATATGATGACAGTGGTGTTGACACAATTCAGATAGTGTGTCGACACATGACTCAATCCCAGAGCAAATAATCATGAAAGCAAGCTAGTTGTGTCGACACAAGTTCAGTGGTGTCGACACATCCCATGCATCCAGTAAATAGTGAAGTATGAAAGTGCCAATGGTGTCGATACAAGTTGGTTGTGTGTCGACACATCTTATGTATCTAGGAAGCAGTCAGAGAACTTAAGTGCCAGTGGTGTCGACACAGGATGATTGTGTGTCGACACTTCCTGTCCCTCCCAAAAGCTTGTTTTGCAGCCAATGGAAAGTGTGCCGACACAAGTGCAAAGTGTGTCGACACAGCTCATCTGTCAAAGCTGCTAGGACACAAAGTCAGGAACATGTGTCGACACATATCTCATGTTGTGTCGACACACTTCGACTATTTTTCTAGATCTAAGTTTAAGGACACGTGGATGATTTTGGTTGAAGGGTTTTGAGCGGGAATTTTTATGCCCCCAAATTCCAAGGCATTTCGTGGACACATGAGACTATAAATGCACATCATCCACTCATGTTTTGGGGTACACACACCTCAGTTCTCTCAACTCCTAGAAGCAGAAGGCGAATTCAGAGAGAGACTTCATATTGGAGAATTGCGACCAGATCTAAAGAATTGGAAGATCCAAGCACCTTGGTTGATCAACCTCAAGTGGAATTCCATGATTTCAGAGCCTACATCCTGGCGCTGAAGCTAGAGATCTGAACTCTCAACTGGAAGTAGAACAGGGGGAAATCGAACCAGACTTCTTCAATTTGCAATTCGAGTGTTCTGTCTGGTTCCTTACTTAAAACTCATTTCCTAGTGTGTGGTTTGTGAAATTGGAGCAACTCTTGTTATCAATTTCATGTGTGTGTTCAGATCTGAGATCTCTGTTATCTCAGAGTGTGTGTGTTGTAGTGTGACCCATTTGGACTGGCGATATAAGCCACTTTGTGTGTGTGTGTGGATGGTGGATGTAGGATACACAATTGTGTAATCTGAACCACCCTAAATCATTGTGCCATTGTGGTTTGATTGTCTGTGCGTTAGATGATTGGTAGGCTTGCTACTCTCACATCATTTGATCTATCTAGATTGCTCAAAATTGTGCTTAAGTTTGAGATCTAAGTTTCGCATTGGTTTCTTTGAATTTCTAATTGAGTAAATTTTAAATTCAGTTGAAATCTATTCAACCCCCCCCCTTCTAGATTTCATCATAGTTGTTTTCCGCAACATTTCATTTGGTATGAGAGCGGGTTCTCATTGCACTTACTAAGTGTTTGATCTAGCGATCAAGAGTTTTTGCTATGGAAATCACTAAGGGATTTATGGCTGAGGGTCACTCAGTTACTAGACCTCCATTTTTCGATGGATCTGACTATTCTTATTGGAAAAATAGGATGCAGGTATTCTTAAGAGCTCAGGACTATGAACTCTGGAAGATTATTGACAAAGGACCTGCTGAACTTCCAGAAGATGAAGATCTATGGACCAAGGAGCAAATCAAGAAGTCCACACTCAACTGGAGTGCTATGAATATGATGCAGTGCACAATTCATCCCAAAGAGTACTCCAGAGTCTCATCATGTAAGTCTGCGAAGGAGATGTGGGATAAACTTCAACTAATCTATGTGGGAACATCTGAGGTCAGGAAACAAAGGTAGGTATCCAAGTCTCAGAATATGAAATGTTCAGGATGAAGGGTGATGAGACCATTTCTAAAATGTTTGCTAGGTTCATGCTTATTATAAATGGTCTTGGAGGTCTAAAAAAGATTATTCCAACAGTGATCTTGTTAGAAAGATACTTAGGTCTCTTCCATCAGCTTGGCACACAAAGGCCATTGTTATTGAGGATTCAAAGAATTTATCAACCATGCAATTAGATGAGTTGATAGGATCATTAATGACATATGAGATTAATTTGAAAAGAAATGCATCTGTCATTACTTCTAAGAAACCTATTGCTTTGAAAGCCTCATTTAGCTCCAAGAATATGATTGAAAAATCTAATGAAATTGATGAAGATGATGATGATGAATTGGCCTTATTGATAAGGCAATTCAAGAAATTCTTGAGAAAGAAAGGAAAAGGTAAGTTTAAACCTTCCAATAAGAAAGATTTTTCAAAGAAAAATGATTTCAATAAGAAAATTGAAACAACCAAGAAGACTGATATAATTTGTTATGAATGCAGGAAACCAAGACACATGAGAGGAGAGTGTCCTGATTTGAAGAGAAAGCTGAAGAATCAAATGTTTAAGAAAACTAGAGCCATGCTGGCCACATGGAGTGATGAAGATGAAGAAGAGCAAGAAGGAAGTGAGTCTGATGAAGAAGAAGTTACATGTCTTATGGCCAGGAATGAAGAGAACAATGAGGTAAGCTCTTCATTTGAAGAATTTTCAACTGATGATTGGGAAGAAGCATATGCCACTTTATTTGAAAAATTGTGTGAATTAAAATCTGAAAATAAATCATTGAAAAAGAAAATTATAGCATATTGCATAATTCTCAAGAATCTGAACAAATAAATCTTCTGAATAATGAAATTGTTAGCTTGAAACAGGAACAAGAAGATTTAAATGAAGAGCTTGATCATGTCAAAGAAATATGTCAAAGCACTGAAAAAGAGAAACAAATTTTCATTGGTGAAAATGAAAAACTTAAGAAGGAAAAAGAGGTGTTTCAGGAAGAATTGAAAATTGCTCAAAAGGAACTGAATGACAAGAAAGAAACCTTGTCCAAATTTGTTAAAGGAAAAGAAAACCTAGATGCTATATTGGGAGTTCGGATGAACATTACCAAGCATGGTTTAGGTTTTCAATCAGAGAACAAGAAGAAAATTAGACAGACTTTAATAACATCATTTGTTAAAGGAACCACCTCTCACAATCAGTCAGGAAAGAACATTCAGGAAAAATCACCAATGAACTCAAAAATAAAAAATCAGAATCAATTGAAGAATTCCAAAACACAATCCAAACATGGAAGAGTTCAAGTTAATGATCAATAGAACTTGAAGCCAAATGTTAGATCTATCTCATATCTAAAAAACAACAAAAAATTCATGGTTAGATCTAACTCTAATTTGAAAAGCAACAAAAATTTCACACCACACATATTCATGACATGCACAATTTGTAAGAAATTAGGACATATTGATGACAATTGCAGATCAAATGTGAATGTACATAGAATGAAACAAGTATAGATTCCAAATCAAATTGCTATTGAATTGAGAAAACTGATGGGACCCAAAGCAATTTGGGTACCAAAATTCTCCTTCTAAACCTTTTTGCAGGAATGTCTTGCAGCCCACAAGAGAGACAAATGGTACCTTGATAGTGATTGTTCAAGACATATGACTGGAGATAGGGAGAAATTATATTCATTAACTGAGAAAGATGGTGGACAAGTGATCTTTGGAGGTAAAAACAAAGGTCAAATCATTGGATCTGGAAAAGTTGGTAAGAATCCTTCAAGATTTATTGAAAATGTCTTGCTAGTTGAAGGCCTTGATCATAACTTACTGAGCATCAGTCAACTTTGTGACAAAGGCCTTAAGGTAATTTTCAGTTCTGAATCATGTGAAATCGTTGAAAAGGATTCTAGAAAAATAAAGTTTCTTAGTCAAAGGATTAACAATGTTTATCTAGTTGACCTGAATGAACATCAACATGAAAATCTTTGTTTAGTTGCTAGCCAGCATGATCTATTTCAATTGTGGTATCATAGGCTAGGTCATGCTAGTGAGAATGTTTTGAATAAATTGATGAGACATGCTCTTGTGAATGATTTACCTAAAATGAAGAAAAAGAAAAATGTAATTGTTTGTTCTGCATGTTCTCAAGATAAACAAACTAGAAAATCATTCAAGTCTATTGCACCTTTAATAACTTCCAAACCCTTTGAATTGTTGCATATGGATTTATTTGGTCCTACTAGGACACTCAGTCTTAGTGGACATAAATTTGGGTTTGTGATTGTTGATGATTTTTCTAGGTTTACCTGGGTATTTTTTCTGTCTCACAAGAGTGACACATTTGAAAACTTTCAAAATTTCATTAATAAAATTGAAAATGGAAAAACAAATAAAATCTGCTCCATACTTACTGATCATAAAGGAGAATTTAGCAATAATCTATTTTTTGATTTTTGCAAAGAAAAAGGAATTGATCATAGATTTGCTTCCCCAAGGACTCCTGAACAGAATGGTATTGTAGAAAGAAAAAATAGGACTTTGGTGGAGATGGCCTGAACTTTGTTGATTGAAAGTCAGCTTCCAACATGCTATATTCTCAACAGAGTCATGGTAAGACCAGTCCTTAAGAAAATTTCCTATGAACTCTTAAAAGGTAAGAAACCTCACATTGCCTATTTTAGAGTCTTTGGAAGTAAAGTCTTCATTCATAATAATGACAAACATGATCTAGATAAATTTGAAAAGAAAAGTGATGTAGGCATTCTTCTAGGGTATTCTGAAAACTCAAGGCCATATAGGGTGTTTAATAGTGAATCAAGAACTATAGAGGAAACTCCACATGTCATCTTTGATGAAAATTGTGAAAAACCTAATGACCATGATTCTTGCAGGAACCAAGAAGAAGATGTTGATATCTTTTTAAAAGAATCAGATCAACCACTAGAGAATGAAGAATTTCCTGAACAAGATGTGTCAACTCAACAAAGCACCTGGTCGACACCAGATCAAGTTAGTACAATGACAAGAGGTAACTTCAAATATTCCAAAGATCATCCACTTGAGAATGTTGTAGGTAATGTCAATGATAGAGTTCATACTAGGTCTCATTTCAAAAATATCATTGAATAAGACCAAATGACTTTTATATCTCAAGTGGAACCTAAAAACATTGAAGAAGCCTTGAAAGATGATTCTTGGGTAGAAGCAATGCATGATGAGTTGAATCAATTCAAAAGGAATAATGTTTGGAGTCTAGTTCTAGAAATCCTGAAAACTCAATAATTGGAACTAGGTGGGTATTTAGGAATAAACTGAATGAGGAAGGAAAAGTTGTAAGGAATAAAGCTAGATTGGTAGCAAAAGAATACAATCAAGAGTTTGGGGTAGATTTTGAATAATCATTTGCACCAGTAGCTAGATTGGAAGCTGTAAGGATTTTATTGGCATATGCATATTCAAAAAATTTCAAATTGTTTCAAATGGATATGAAAACTGCTTCTATGAATGGTTATATCAAAGAAGAAGTGTTTATTGCACAACCACCTAGATTTGAAGATCATGATAAACCTAACCATGTTTATAAACTGCACAAAGCTCTTTATGGATTGAAGCAAGCTCCAAGAGCATGGTATGACAGGCTGAGCAGTTTTTTGGTTAGTAAAAATTATTCCAGAGGTCAAACAACTTGAAGACGGATTTTTTATCAACCAAGCAAACTATGTCAAAGAGTTACTGAAAAGATTTCATTTTGAATAAGCCAAGCCAGCATCCACTCCCATGAGTACAAGCATCAAGTTGGACAGTGATGAAAAAGGTAAAATGGTTGATGCAAAACAATACAGAGGTATGATTGGATCTCTTTTATATCTTACTGCAAGCAGACTTGATATTCAGTTTAGTGTTTGTCTTTATGCTAGATTTCAGTCTAGTCCCAAGGAAAGCCACTTGCTTGTTGTTAAGACAATTTTTAGATATCTCTGTGGTACATGTGAATTGGGTTTATAGTACCCAGCTGGTTGTCATGCTAATTTAATTTCATATTCTGATGCTGACTATGCTGGTTGTAAACTTAATAGAAAGAGTAATAGTGGTTATTGTCAATTCTTGGGAAATTGCATGATAACATGGGCATCCAAAAAGCAACACTCAGTTGCACTCTCTACTGCAGAAGTAGAATATGTTACTGCAGGGAGTTGTGCAGCTCAAGTGTTGTGGATCAAGAGTCAATTACTTGACTACAATATTGATATTGGATGTTCATCTATTATGTGTGACAATACTAGTGCTATTAATCTTTCCAAAAACCCAATTCAACATTCTAGGACAAAACATATTGAAATTAGGCATCATTTTCTTAGGGATGAAGTTGCAAATAAGAACAATGAACTGAAATTCATTCCAACTGAAAAACAAATTACTGACATTTTCACAAAGCCATTGGCAGAAGATAGATTCACATCGTTGAGAAGAGAGCTTGGAATTTGCCATATGCAATAAAAACTGAAATCAATTGCGATTCTCAGGCAAAGATCATTTGGTATATCAAATGGTGATCTGTGGAAGGACAAGTCAGGCTTGTCTGAAAACTATCATTATGTGTGAGGCAAAACCTCTGCCAAGTACCAATGATCTTCCTTGTGTAAGAATCATTAATTAATTTTTAAAAAATTGAAATTGGTTGTGTTTAAAACATGCCTGTTTGTTAATGTTCATATCTCTCATGCTGATCATGCTTGACTGAATGCTGAAATTGAGTGCTAAATTGCTTATACATCCTTGAATACCATCTGTTTCATTAATGCATATTTTGAGGGGGAGCATTAAATTTTTTTTTAGAAGAGAAATTGAGGTTTGAGAGGAGGCTACAATGGTATCAAATTGGCACATAAAGTATTTGAGAACAATCTGCAATATTTGATCAAATTTGATGGGCCAATCAGTGCATATGCTAAGCTATCAGGTCGACACACAATCAGTGCAGTGTCGACACTAGGCCATTGTTCCTCAGTGGTGAGTGATCTTTTCACAGATTCTGTGTCAACACACATCCATTTCTGTGTCGACACATATCTTCAATACCTTTTTCAAATCTTTCAATCTGAGCCACATTCATTTCATTTAACTTCTTGTAAATTCCATGATTGAAGAAGGGATTTCTTTATTTTTGGTAAAAATTGATCATGTCAATAATTCAGGAGGAGCTAAAGGCTTCACCGCTTTTTCTCTCATCAAACCAGAACCAATTTAGTGATTTGATGAATATGTAACTCATGAAATGATCATTAATTCTTCTAAAAATAACCAAGAATGCATTCTTAATAGTCTTAAAATATTCTTCAAGTCAACATTCTTTTATTCTCTGAAATCCTAAAGTAATTTGATTTCTTTGGTTAAAGAATGTTCAATTTAGTATTGTCCTTACACATTTCTTTTAAGTTTGATAAAGGTTAAAGTTGTGTCAATTTCTTGATGTTCATTAAAACAAGTTGTCTTCTGGCAGAGCAATGGCATGTACACTGAGAAACTGCACACCTTAAAAAAAAAACGATGAGCTATGTATGTCATGAGGTGTCATGCTATCTCTGTTCTAAGGGGTTAAATAAAAAATATGTAAGATCAATGTTAACTGAGTAATTGGAAATCTTGGCATCTAATGAACGTATATTTCCATGTCAAAAGGTTTTCATTAACCCCTTGAGGCAGAATAATTAGTAAATCTTCAGTAACTAGGGACTCTAGTGTGTGAAAAACATGTGTACTTGAGTGAAAAAGGTTGACTATATTTGAATGCTCAATGCCTCTATTTCAAGAAAACTCAATCAAACAAAATGGACAACTTCTTGCCTAATTCAGACTTTTTAAGGATGTTTAACTTCAATACTAATTGCATTTATCCTGGAGAAATCACCTTACTTTGATTTAGTAAGGTTTAAAAGAATGAATTGTTCTGAAGAAAATATTTTAATTCAATTAAGTTGTAATCCAAGTTTTTCAGAATTACTTAAATATTTTCCTTCTCATCATTTTTCAAAAATTCTGTAGTTCTTGTCAACTTAGGTCGACACACATTCATCTTGTGTCGACTCAGACTGATCTCAGGTCGACACATATCTGTTCCTGTGTCAACACAACATGTTGTTAGGTCGACACATGTCCTTCCTGTGTCGACACAACTGGACCCAAGCACTGGTTCCGATTTGGAATAAATGAACCTGGGGTTCATCTTATCACTTTTGTTTGTGTCGATCCTATTCTTAAATGCTCTCACTTCTAGGTCGACTCTATTTGTCGGTTTCACAATCTTTCAAACTTCCCTCTCCTCCCACAATCTTGGACGCACAGCTCTCTGCATCTTCTAGGGTTCTTCCTCCATCCATCCAGGCTTCTCCATCTCCTTTCATCACAAGCATCCATGGCACCCAAGCAGACTCCAAAGCGTGGAGCCAAGTCCAGGGCGGCTGCAAAAGGTGTAGTTATCGAGGAACCACCAGCGGAGAGAAGAAGCAAGTTCTGCCATGATCCGTCCAAGAGAAAGACAGGCTCTGTTCATACTGGTACACCCTCCAAGTAGGGCAGATCAACCCCACAAAGCAAAGACAAGTCTCCTATACCATCTCGATACCCTAAGAGGAAGGTTCTTCATGACTCCAGTTCTTCAGATGAAGATAGCTCATCTTTTGATGGTACTCCTTCTATAAACCCTAAACGAAAACTATTGGAAGAGTCCTCTTCTGACACATCTGGGTCTCCAGTGGCAACACCCTTTAAGTCTGTCACTGAAGGAAGGTCTATTTTGAAACCTAGGGCTGTTGATCTCTCTGATCAAGATCTTGCAATTACATTTCCTGAATTTTTACCTTACTTTGAATTTCAAGGCTGGCTAAAGTTCATATCTGAGTTCAGAATTTTTTATCCTCGGTTAGTTCAAGAGTTTTTTCAGAATATTGAGGATATAGAAGAAGGTTTTAAGTCTGAAGTCAAAGGTGTTAAGATTCTTCTTTCACCAGAATTGATATCTCATTTGTTTCACATACCTGACTCTGGTAAAGATTATTGCACCTATCAATTTGATCTTCATGAGGCATATACTCTTCTCACTGGACTCCCTCATGACAAGAAAACTTCCAAACAGACCAATGTCACTAGTTTCAATACCAACACTTTCCCTCCTCTGCTTAGACTAGTGCATCATGTCTTTACCACCATTATCACTCCACAAGGTGGTGGTAGAAATAGGCTTACTAACATTCAGAGGTTTGTTTTGTACTGCATGAAGAAGAATATCAAAGCAAATTTAGTTTTGATCCTGTCTCAAATCATCTCTGAGACAATTAGGAAAGAGCTTCCTAGATCTCTACCTTATGCTGCTCATTTGACTGTTGTCTTTGGGCAT
This sequence comes from Colocasia esculenta, assembly GCA_014218235.1. Lineage (NCBI taxonomy): Eukaryota > Viridiplantae > Streptophyta > Magnoliopsida > Alismatales > Araceae > Colocasia > Colocasia esculenta. Next base: position 96,199,454 of record CM024754.1, on the reverse strand, counting down.
TTTGGTGTTTCTTTTCTGAATGAGAAAGTGCAGAAGATACCTCAGAACAATATCTATTGTTTGCACCATCTGAAGAAATTTATGAAGTTCAGAGTTGAAGGAGATCAGGTGTTTAGAGGGCCTGTTGTGGATCAGCCAGCAGAAAATCTAGAAGGAGAACCTATTCTAGATGTAGAAATCCCTCAGGGTGATTCTGTGGAACAGCCACATGTTGAATCTGATATACCACAAGATATGCCAGTACCACCCACTCCTCAAGCCTCACCAACTCCTCAACATTTGCTTGTTCCTTCCAATTTCTTCCAGCAACATCACAGCTCAGCCTCCACTTCATCTGGTGGATCATCTGTTTCTCCTGAGCTTTATAAATTCCTTCAAGTTCAGTTTGACAACTTGAATTCTTCTATGAGGTAGATGTCTGCCAATTTTGAGCTCAGAATTCAAAGGCTAGAAAACACTGTGAACAGTCAATTTCTGAGACAGCAAGAGATGGCTGAGCATGCTACAAGAAGATTTAACAGACTTGTTGGCTCTTTGGGTGATGCTTCTACTCAACTTCAGTGTCTGCAATTTGATTTACAAGTTGTACTTTCAAACATTCTTGAGCATACCCAACAGAGTATTCAAACTGGACAAGATGTTGTAGTTCAAGTGTCAAAATGTCGACTGTCCTTTGCACATTTTATTGAAGATATGGAATATATGAAGGCACATACAGCTCACATTGATCAAGAAATTGCAGATCTCATAACTGATTTTGAAAATATATGGCAGACAGGCAATGTTGCTAGTTCATCAAGTGCTGCTTCTTCCATGTCTCAGGGCTACACTCAACTCCAAGCACATATATATTTCTGAAAATATCCAAAAATGGAAGAAACATTGCAAACAAGACTGACTTCTATGCAACTCTAGCTGAGAAATAATTTGGATGACTTGGAAGCACAAATGAAGTCTATTGAGGACAAGCTGCCTCCTCCTCCTCCTCCATCTCCATGATGATCTTTTTCTTTTGATGATGTCAAAGGAGGAGAAGAGTGTAATGGGTGCTACTTTAGTTCTACTTAGATCTAGTTATTAGTTTAAACATTGAATGTTATGCTTGCTCATTTTGGCATTTGAATATTGAATGATATGTTTGCTCTTGATGTGATGTGAATTTGTGGTGTAATTATCGTTTTTTGTATGCAATGGAATGATGTACATGACTGCCTTAAAACATCCTGTTTGAGTAAACAAAAATAATCAATGAATCATAGTTGCCATCATCAAAAAGGGGGAGATTGTTGGATCTCTTGTTTTGATGATGTTTAACTATGATCCATACAAATGTGGAAATCATGCTTCAATTATATCTAACATTATTTTCCATGTGTAGCTCATAGAAATGTTCATATGATGACAGTGGTGTCCACACAATTCAGATAGTGTGTCGACACATGACTCAATCCTAGAGCAAATAATCATGAAAGCAATCTAGTTGTGTGGACACATCCCATGCATCCAGTAAATAATGAAGTATGAAGGTGCCAGTGGTGTCGACACAAGTTGGTTGTGTGTCGACACATCTTATGTATCCAGAAAGCAGTCAGAGAACTTAAGTGCCAGTGGTGTCAACTCAGGATGATTATGTGTCGACACTTCCTGTCCCTCCCAGAAGCTTGTTCTGTAGCTAGTGGAAAGTGTGTCAACACAAGTGCAAAGTGTGTCGGCACAACTCATCTGTCAAAGCTGCCAGGACACAAAGCCAGGAACATGTGTCGACACATATCTCATGTTGTGTCGACACACTTCGACTATTTTTCCAGCTTTGAGTTTAAGGACACATGGATGATTTTGGTTGAAGGGTTTTGAGCAGGAATTTTTGTGCCCCCAAATTCCAAGGCATTTCGTGGACACATGGGACGATAAATGCCCATTATCTACTCATGTTTTGGGGTACACACACCTCAGTTCTCTCAACTCCTAGAAGCAGAAGGTGAATTCAGAGAGAGACTTCATCTTGGAGAATTGCGACCAGATCTGAAGAATTGGAAGATCCAAGCACCTTGGCTGATCAACCTCAAGTGGAATTCCAAGATTTCAGAGTCTACATCCTGGAGCTGAAGTTGGAGATCTAAACTCTCAACTGGAAGCAGAACAGGGGGAAATCGAACCAGACTTCTTCAATTTGCAATTCGAGTGTTCTGTCTGGTTCCCTACTTAAAACTCATTTCCTAGTGTGTGGTTTGTGAAATTGGAGCAACTCTTGTGCTCAATTTCACGTGTGTGTTCAGCTCTGAGATCTCTGTTATCTCAGAGTGTGTGTGTTGTAGTGTGACCCATTTGGACTGCCGATATAAGCCACTTTGTGTGTGTGTGTGGATGGTGGATGTAGGATACACAATTGTGTAATTCGAACCACCCTAAATCATTGTGCCATTGTGGTTTGATTGTCTGTGCGTTAGATGATTAGTAGGCTCACTACTCTCACATCATTTGATCTGTCTAGATTGCTCAGAATTGTGCTTAAGTTTGAGATTTAAGTTTCATATTGGTTTCTCTGAGTTTCTAATTAAGTAAATTTTAAATTCAGCTGAAATCTATACAACCCCCCCGATAAATAGTACGAAAGGAAGTGCAAGAAAGTAAACTACACTAAGTAACACTGCACTAAAAACACATAAGAACCGGTGGCATGATGCCCAACTCCTCACAAGAGCACGTCCAAAGATTGGAACCTAGCAGGCTCAACAGCACACAACAAAACACAACAACAGTCATACACACTCACACAAGAAACTAGGACCAGCTAGGGCCTATGGCTTAGTGCCTTGACAGCACAGAGTCCTCAAATCCTAGCCACGTATGCACACTCAAACGCTCTCCCTCGCGTCTGGTCCTCGACCGATTTTCTTTATGCCGGACTCAAATGGTGGAGAAGGGGACTATGAGACCCCGGATTTTCTGTCATTTTATATTGTGCATGCGATATTCATTTGTCGTAAATATAGTGCATGTATTAAACTTTGCATACTATAATTATTAAATTGTTCATGTGCTTATGCATGTATATAAATTATTTTTTGTGAACATAAATAATAGCTAATTTTGTATATGATGTACTTATATAAATACTGTACATGTTGTATTTAAGCAATGCTGCGCATATAGTATGAAGTACTACCATGCATCTTGTAAGCATATGTGAGTCTACTTCTGTACATGTATTATATTTAAGTGTGAATGCATTATCTAATGGTTGAGATGCATATTGTATTTATATGTTCATGCATATTGTATTTATATATTCCATGCATATTTTACGTAACTATGGTGCATAAATGTAAATATGTATATGTTTATCTTATGTAAATAATATTTGTCTATTCTTGGCATGTTAAATTGCTTATGGAATATATGGTACTTAAATAATACGGTGCATATATAATATGTCGAAATATTATAAGCATGCTATATTTATGTAAATCCATGCATGTTGTATGTAATTATGCTTTGTACACGTACAAATATATATGTTTAATGTTGAACATGTGATATCTACTCATTTCAATAACCATTAAATTATTTATGACATGCATGATACCTAAATAATAGTGTGTGTATTGCATTTATATGTGCGTGCATAATACATGCAACTATGGTGTATATGTATATATATGTATGTTACTTCATGCATATTATCTTTAATTGAGATTAGTACAATTTCTATTTAAATAAATAATATGTAATGCATATAATTTATATAGTGAATGTATATATATTTATTTATGCACACACTACATTGTTGGAGCATAATTGTACATAAACTGGATGCATATTGGTGTTTTGGCCAAGATGTTCAGTGGGCGGCCAACACTGTGCCGCTGACCGGATGCCTGTGATTGGCGTCCAGATCGATGGACGCCAATCACAGGGTAGGCGGCCCCAAAGCTGGACGCCAACTTCAAGTTGACTACAGCAGATGTTGACGTCAATATCCTTCCTGCGTAACAGTTTCAGATTTGGTAACGCCTATGTTATGTCTAGTTCCAATTTAGGAAACCGATCCTAAGTCGTAGTCAACTTACCCTAAAGTGTACCCAACCCATCCAACTCTATAAAAACACATCTTCTGGCCGCGCCAAGTCTTTTTGGTGTTGAAGAAACCCTAGAACGCCCTGTAAGAAAAGCTGAACTTCCAAGGCATCGTTCCGATGACTGGAGAAATTTCTTGGAGATCTACAACGACTGGAACGTAGTCCAACCATCAAGGAGGAATCCTCAACCCCGAGGATCATCCCACAACAACTGGAGAACCAGATAGAAGGAGTTTTCGAGCACCTTCTTGGCAGGGCCGAGGAGGGCTACATCAGCGAAGTTTGATCTTCTAGGATTTTATTAGAGGCAAGTAACCTATGTACATCAATCCTATACATGTCCCCTTAGGTCCCAGTATTTTTTCGGATTTTTCCTCGAGTCTTGGACCCTCCAATTTCCCCGTGAATGTGAGTGCTGTCTGCACAACCTGTTGTCTGGAGGTTAGCGGCAACATCCTCTGCCGCCAAGCTCATGTGTTGGTGGTAGGAGATGTTGTAGTTGACTCAGTAGGCGGTCAGCACTGTGCAGTCAAGTTCCTCAGTGTTCTGAAAAATTACTGTCTGATTTTCTTAAGCTATTTATGTGATTTCTCGGTATGAATGCATACTGCAAATTTTATATGTTGTCAAGGGTGATCAGTAGGTCATGTCATGAGATTTTATTGAATTTTCATGATTTGTGTGAATTACTAAAATTTTGATAATTGGACCATGAGTATAAAATGACCATGTTTAATCTATGTAAATAATTCAGTTGTGAGTTAGGATTTCATGAATTTTCTGAAATCATGTGATGACTATATCTACGCGTTAATACTGTTAGATTTGACTGTTTTACTGAAATGTCTACTTTAGAGAAATTAGTGAGAAATGTACCTGAGATTTGATTTAATTGTTATAAATATATTTCCTATTCAGAAAAATCTAAAAATTTTAGTATGTGTTATGGTTTTTGTTCTTAACCTGTGATAAAAATTTCACGATAATTTGATGATAGTAGGTATTATTATGTTTTTAAATCTGAAAATGGCCATGTTAAGCATGTTAGAGTTAATTATGTATAAATCAAAAAGTCAGTAGCATGTTAATGTCTTATTTTAAGTTTTTTATCACTGTTAAACAGTAAGGTGAATTTTTATAAATGGAAATGTGAAAATTATGCAAAGTGAACGTAAAATGGGATGAAAGTATGTGTATGAGCATGAGAAAAATGTAATAAGAATGATAATGGGGATAATGTAAAATTGGGCCGAGATTGACAGTGCTACCATAGGGGTCTGAGAGCTGTACCATAGAAAAGTCCCTATGGAAGGCTCAACGTCATGTATTAAATCATAAGGGCATTAGGATGAAATCCTGGAGGTGGACAAGTACCACTGGTTAGGGTGGAGAGTGCTTCTCCCGGTCTATGCAGTATCCAAGATTTGTCACTAGCTTGCCCAGGTGACAAATATGTGCAAGTGAAGTGTTAAGTGCTATGTGATAAGCACTAAGTACTAAAGTGAGTGTTTTTCCTCTACTTGGTAGTTAGGACTATGTGTCACGGCAACTTAAGAGATTAAATGTGAATAAAGTGCAAAGTGATAATGAATGTGGCACATGGTAAGTGCAATTGTTGTGATATGTGATAAATGTGAGTGCAAGAGTAAATAAATTGATATGTAAGGGAGAGTAAATGATAATGAGAGTACAATTGCATGAGAAAACCAATGTAATAATGCATTTATCTATATTCATGTCATTCATGTGTTAACATCATAATTGTAATATAATGTTTAATATCATTTTTAATATTATGTGATGTAGTTTCATAATCTCCATATGGTAGCGTATATGGATATAAAGGAATATAATGTGGAAAAATGAGCATGTAGAATTGTCAAATGAATAATATGGCATATGAACAAGTGTGAATCCATGTAATTAAGTTTAATTCATGTCAAAACAGCAAGCAAAATGAGATTATGATTATGATAAATACATGAAATAATGTCTAAGTTTCATGATAGAATTATTATTCATTTAGTATATAGTTTTATGCTTAATTTGTATATAAATGCCATCCAAATTGAATATGTTTTAGATCTCCAATCCACGTTTAATAAAGGTGATATCATTGTGATTTATTCATATTAAAACAACAAATGAAATGTGTAAATAAATGAGAAAAAGTGCATGTGAAACATGAATAGAGATCATGTTAGGTGTTTTCTACTTTAAGCTCAATTCCATGTTCTAATTGGTAGAATTGCTCCATGATATGGATAATGTTTACATAAATAAATCATGTACATGTTAAGTATATAAGAGTGCATATGTTTATGTCATGTATGTGTTAATATGATTATGCTTAATTATGATAGAATGTTTAGTATCATGTTATGTAGTTTACTAGAAAGCATGTGCAAGTGTTAAGAGAGTATGATAAATTTTACATTAAAACAACAAGTAAATGGTGTGAGAAAATGATATAAGTGCATGAGAAATTGGCTAGATATCATGCTAGGAGTGTTCATTATCTTCTATATAACCTTATGTTTTAAATTGGTAAGAATTGTGCAATGATATGATAAAGATTTGAACCATGTATCATAGGACATTCCATGTGTAGAGGACTTGTGTAGGCGTATATTATCTTCCATGTTTTTAATATGAGCAGGCATTAATTCGGAATATGTTTGGGTGAATTATGTGTTGTTGTCCATAAGAAGCATGTGTCATGTGAATCCTTGTGGTTAGAATGATAGAATGTGTTTTCATTATCTTGTTGAGTCTCTTAGACTCATACTTGCTTCGGCGTACATGTGTGACAGGTTTTCCATAGTTGAGGAGAGAATAGTGAAGGTCGACACCGCATTCAAGGAGTAGTTACTTGTGGAGATTTTTGTTTGTAGTTACTTTAATTCATAGTTGAATAATGTTATTCATATGGGCAATGTAATGGACTCTGCAGTTCTTTTCAAGTTGTAATAATGTAGACTCTAGCACTTTCTTTCTCTATATAGAGTGTGGAATGCGTGATGATGATGGAATGAAGTTTATTATTTCTTTTAATTCCGCTGCACTCTTTTAATATTCATGGACATATCAACCTTATCGTTTAGTGTTGGTTACTATCCCACTGTGATGACACTCTTTATACCGATGGGGATTGGTATAATCGTACCGGTATGAGGAGGGTCGTTACAGAGATGGTATCAAAGAAACCAAGTATGAGACTGTACACGAATAAACCATCATCTCACAATATTACAAAGTCTTTATAGAAATTTGTCCATATGTGTAGAAAGTAATAATAATGAATGAAAGATAGTTAAGAAAATAGATAGGATTTAGTAACTTAAATCCTAACCAGATTGAATTGTTTTGCAGGCAATGGTAAGTCATGGTAAGCGTAGTAATCGGGCTAGGGAGTATGCGCAAAGTCGCAAGGTAGAGAAATTTATAATGAAGCTCAAACCATCGCTAAGAGCCAGACTTTTGGAATCTGACCCTGATTGTAACACCCTGGAAATTTAGTGATTTAAAAAAAATTATAAATCAAGGGAAATAAATAAATTCTGCATTATCAGAATGATAAAACTTACGTACCATTATTTTACGAGAGAAAACACATCAGAACATTCCGTAAAAATTATAAATCAACCTCAAATATTATCCTTAAGTGTTTTACGAAGAAATTCATGCAACGAAAAATCCAATTAGCATAATATACGTCACACATGACGAATTACCTGAATTTAGAAACTGTCGAAAATTGATAACGCGGATAAATAACCTAACCATAAATTAAATAAACATGTTGGAAAGACTTCCAACATTATGTATTAATAACCCATTCGCAATATTGGGCCAATGGAGCACATTTGGCCCAAGGATAAAAATTGGGACAAGAAAATACCCAGAAATTCGTGTATGTAATTATGCAATAATTAGGGAGGGCAATTTAGGGTTAACATTTGGGTAATTAGTCATGAAAGGTAAGCCAAAACCGGACCCAACCCTAAGAGGGGGTTTCCTAAACCTTTGCTACCACCTTTGGGTGAGAGAATCCCAAATTTTAGGAAGGTGTCATGCTAAACCCGCAGCCCCTTTCCTAGTCCCATTAGGACATGTAAATACACCATAAATCCATAAGAACTCGTGATTAAACTCTTGGGGAAGGTTTGGAAACGAGTTGGGGTCGTTTGGAGGTGGGTTAGGGCTTCAGAGGAGGAGGAGAAAGGCTGGGAACCGGAGCTTCATCCCCCTTCATCCTCTGATGCGTCCAAAATGTAGACTGGTCTTAGATCTTCATAAAGGTAGGTGTTCTCGGGCCAAGATTAAATGAAACCCATACCATCTTGTAGAGCATCGAGTCTAGGTTCATACGCACTTGATTTGCCTAATGTTCATGGAGTGTACGTCGAGTTCTAGTCGTTTTCCCCAAGTCGCGCACAATTAGGGATTTTTATGTTCTTCATACTTTGCACATTTTTTGAGACCGACTTAGATCAAACCCCCATCATGAAAGTTATTCTATTAGGTGTCCTGGTCATCTTTCATGTTGAATGTTTTGTCTAAATATCATTATATAGAGAGATATAAGCATGGAAAGAGGATCAGTTGGTTTTCTGCGTTTTCGGGTTAAAGCTTGGAATTGCGTCCGGACCAAGCGACGCGATTCCAGCACCTGGTATCATGTCGGCTAGGTCCGACGCAATCCACTAAAAGGCGTCCATGAGAGGCGACGTGATTCTCGCACTGACCAGTCAACGGCCGCATGAGACTTCGCGCCTGCCTGGGAGTCTGTGCAAGTCTGAATCGCGGCGAGATCCCCGAACGCGATTCAAGCAGTTTTCCCGCCCATTGGATTATTTAATCAATTTCCTTTAACGCATCGCTATGCCTCGACGCGTTTCATGTTGAAAGGTGGCCTACAAGGCTGACGCGATTTACTTGTCTTCTCCTTTGGCCTGTTTTCCTATACACCTGTGTTTTGAAAAACGTCCACTGTGTTGGACGCTATTCATAGCCCGACCTGAGACTGTTCTTTTCTGCTAGCCAGTCAGTATGTTTAGTTTCTTGATCTATCAGCATGTGCATGATGTTATATAGTATGCATGTACCTAAAAGCAATCAACCCATTGAAAAAAAAATGGTAATGATACGAATATGATTCTAATGTGATTGACCTTATGTTCATTTGATTAATTATCTTGTGATCTTACTTATTGTCAATTTGACATGATAAGAATATGTTATGAATGTATGGATGAACACATGTTAGCGTAGATTTGTTTAGTTAAAGTGTTTCATCATGATTTGTACATGAGTTTCCTTAAGTTATATGCTTTGTGATGTTTATATTATTTGTTCATATTGCATACATGATAGGAACGATTCGTGACTTGTCACTTACACCTTTGCACGAATAGGCACACCTTTCTTGGGAATTGAGAGCTCTCTGCCGATCATTCCGAATCGACAAGACTAGCGATCTTTTTCTTAAGACCTCCGTAAGTCTCCGCTCTCTATGGATTCCCACATAGAGGCCGAGCTGGTTGTACCAAGAAGTACCCTAGAGATAGAGAGCACATGTTCCATGTACGATCTGTCATTAGCTATCCTCATGTCAAGACAATAACGAATTATGAAACATAAGATACGTCGTTATACTGCCCATTTGTTCTCTTGAGCTATTGTCATACCTTGACTCTATGATGATCATGTTCTTATTACATTGAGCTTATTATTGAAATTCCGTGGCCATGATATGAATATGTTTGTTCGGCACAACGTAGGACTTCAGTCCATTTGACTAATGCCTGTGCAATAGGGGCCCTATCTGGTCCTAGGGAAGAGTGCCCCAACATACTTATTAACCGTGGGAGTATGGACTTGTGGTGCTTGGCATGGCACTGATACGATATGCAAGATTTGTGGGAATGTGCCTTTGTTTGATATGATATGATAAGTTTGATTTGATATGAAATGATAAGATTTGATATGATATGTCTGTTCATATGAATACATGATATCTGTATGGCCAATCTCTTTTGATATGATTCTACTCTTGAACTATCTGTCCATTGTATATGCAATTCGATATATGATTTGATATGACATCCGTTCTATTCCGCAATTTAACTTGTTAGAAAAGCATGCATTAGCATTATCATGTTCATGTGCATTTCTGCCTATTTAAAATGTTAATCATGTATATTAGCACCCGCACAATATTGAGATGTAAATCCTACTGAGCTAGTTCGCTCATCTTGTCCTTTTCAAGTAGTGATGAGGAACCCGTGGAGTCCGATGGGGCAGGGCAAGAGTGATGATCACCCGACATTGAGGAGATGAAATACTAGGAATAGATATTTGAGTAGTCTATGTATTAGTGAAACATTTTCATTTGAATAAGGGACCCTTTAGTTAGTTCTTCTTATGTAAGGTTGTAACTACTTGAATGAAATGGAATAAAGTATACTTTTGGTGACCCTATTATAGTCTAAATGTGTTATTACGTTTAAATTATGACTATGTGCTATTCAACTGTGATACGTCTATTTGTATCGTTCACGCACCTTGGTATTTATTCCGCTGCTAAATATCGGGACGTGACAGTTGGTATCAGAGACTGAACTTTAGGGTCCAAGGGAATAGGAATATAGAATGAAACTAGATCACACGAGTCAAAATCTGTCGTACCTAATGTGAGCTTGGGTAGAGCCATGGGAATAGAAGTCACATGTGATATATTTAGATGACTGACTTATATTATTATTATGAAGGTACTTATTACCTCAATGGCCGCTGAACGTGCCCAGGCTAGGAACATGCAACAAACAATACAGAACTTGACTCAGGCTATCCTGCAAGCCACCTAGGGTGGAGGTAACCGCAGAGCCGGTGATCTCCATTGAAATTTCCGAAGTATGGATCCACCTAGGTTTGAAGGGAGTACTAACCCGGATGTTGCTGAACACTGGGTTAAGGAAATTGAAAGGATATTTAGGGTCATACAATGCACGGACCAGAACAAAGTACTGCTGGAGACTTTCCAATTGGAAAAGGATGCCAGGGCATAGTGGGAGTCGGTGGAAGCAACACTAAAAGGATGCCAGGGCATGGTGGGAGTCGGTGGAAGCAACACTGAATGGCCAGCAACTAACATGGGCTCAGTTCATTGAGCGATTCAACACCAAGTACTTTTCTGAGAGGGTCCAGGAACGGAAAGCAGCCGAATTTGCAGCTTCGAAGTAGAGAGGACTCACTGTGGCCGAGTATGAGGCCCAATTCTCTCGTCTGTCCCGATATGCTGTTCACTTGATTGGGACAGAAAGAATGAAGGTGAAACGCTTCTGAATGGCTTGAGGCCCCAGTTCATCACACAACTGGCGCCAATGGACATTCAAACCTATGCTGACATGGTAAAGAAGGCTCAGTTACTGGAAGATGCCATGGAGACTGCCGAAAGAATTAAGGGAAAATCCGTGAAAAGGGAGCAAGTGTCTGCTACAGGAAGGTATCAGCTGACCATCGGGAAGAAAAGGCCCAGTGGTGGTTTTACTGAACAAGCCGATAAGAAGCTGAAGGAGTTAGGCAAGCAGATCGTAGTGGCAACTGGAGAAAAATGCAAACATTGTGACAAGGCTAGTCACTGGTCCAAACAATGCTGGAGAGCGCAAGGGAGATGCCTGCGCTGTGGAAGTCGTGACCACAGGATCTCGGACTGCCCAATGCTGAAAGAACAAGCCCCTCAGGACAACCGTCTGAATGGATAGAAGAGGCAAGGCCGCTTGCAAGCTATTCAGGAACCTGAAGCTGCGGAAGAAGGAGGTATCGTGGAAGGTACACTTACTATTCTTACCCGACCCGCATATGTTCGATACGGGATCTACGCATTCCTTTATATCTCAAACTTTTGTTGATACCCTACTGTGAAACCCGTCCCAATGAAATCCGGAATAGTTGTGTCAACCCCGATTGGTCCTGGCACCAACCTTACAAACCATATGCCATCTAGTGAAGTGTTGATTGAAACCCAAAACCTACCTGTAAATTTAATATGCATGGATATGGAGGGGTATGATGTGATACTGGGAGCAGATTGGTTGTCTGAACATGGGGCTAGTATCAACTGCAGGAGAAGTCAGGTAACCTTTAGCCATTACCAAAACCTAGTGTTCACAGGGGATAGAAACCGCAAGAGATTGTCACTTATCTCTGCATTACAAGCCAAAAGGATGATGAAAAAAGGTTGTATGGCCTTTCTTGCTGTTGTTGTCATCACAAAGAAGGAAGTCAAAGTTGAGGACATCCATGTTGTCAGCGAGTATGCTGACATTTTTCTCGAAGACTTGCCAGGAATTCCTCCTGAGTGAGAGGTCGATTTCACCAACGAATTGGTCCCTGGAGCAGCACCAGTAACTAGGGCACCATGTAGAATGTCCCCCGCAGAACTGAAGGAATTAGAAGAGCAACTAATGGAACTATTAGAGAAGGGATTCATCCGACCAAGCACATCACCATGGGGTGCACCTGTCCTCTTTGTCAAGAAGAAAGATGGGTCGATGAGGCTATGTATAGACTACAGACAACTAAACCAGTTAACCATCAAGAACAAATATCCTCTGCCAAGGATTGATGAGTTGTTTGATCAATTATCTGGAGCTAAATACTTCTCTAAAATAGATCTCAGATCCGGCTATCACCAATTGAGGATCAAAGGAGAAGACATTCACAAGACAGCCTTCCGAAGCAGGTATGGGCATTATGAATTTATTGTTATGCCTTTTGGACTAACAAATGCCCCTGCAGTTTTCATGCAGTTGATGAATAGCATTTATCGCCCATATCTTGATAAATTTGTGGTGGTATTCATCGATGATATATTGATCTATTCCAAGACAAAGGAAGAACATGAGGAGCATTTGAGGATTGCATTGCAGATTTTAAGGGAGAATAAACTATATGCCAAGCTAAGTAAATGTGAATTCTGGCTTGAGGAGGTATCCTTTTTAGGGCATGTGGTAACTAGGGATGGTATCGCTGTTGATCCATCAAAGGTTGAGGTTGTGTTGAAATGGGAAAGACCGACAAGCGTCACAGAGATCAGAAGCTTTATGGGATTAGCAGGATATTATCGAAGGTTTATAAAGGATTTCTCAAAGATTGTTGTACCATTAACCAAGCTGACTTGGAAGGAAAATCTGTTTGTGTGGATCGATGAATGTGAAGAGAGCTTTAACAACTTGAAAAAGTGTCTGACTACTGCTCCTATCCTCACCTTACCCACTGAAGAGGGAGGATTTGAAATTTATTGAGATGCTTCTGGAACAGGTCTGGGATGTGTCTTAATGCAACAAGGGAAAGTAATCGCATATGCCTCAAGACAGTTGAAGATCCACGAAGTGAACTACCCAGTTCATGACCTGGAGTTAGTAGCTGTAGTATTCGCCTTGAAGATTTGGAGGCATTATATCTATGGTGAGAAATTTAAAGTTTTTTCTGACCACAAGAGTTTAAAATACTTATTCTCATAGAAGGAGCTTAACATTAGACAAAGAAGGTGGTTAGAATACCTCAAGGACTTTGACTTTTCCATTCAATATCACCCTGGGGAAGCCAATGTAGTGGCAGATGCTCTAAGTAGACAACCAGGATCTATGCTAGCTAGTATGATGCTGGGCGAATTACATGAGAAATTTGCAAGCTTGAACTTAGACATGGGAAAGAAGGAAAAGCAAGTAATGATTTCCAATCTCCAGATACAATCCGATCTATTGACCGAAATCAAGGAGAAACTGGGAGATGATCCATTCTTAGTTGAGATCAGGGAGAAGCTAGAACAAAGACCTGACTTTTCTCTATCAGCTGATGGAAGATTACTATTCCGAGGTGGAACATGTGTCCCTGATCATGGAGAACTCAAGAAGAGGTTATTAAATGAAGCTCACCAGTCCAAGTACACGATTTACCCTGGATCAACAAAGATGTACCAAGACTTAAAAAGGTTGTATTGGTGGCCAAACATGAAGAGGGATGTGGCCAATCATGTGTCATACTGTTTAACATGCATGAAAGTCAAGGCCGAGCATTTTCATACAGCTGGTGGACTGTTACCACTAGAAATCCCAGAATGGAAGTGGGATAGCATCGGTATGGACTTTATCATGGGATTGCCCAAGACTAAAGGCAGAATGGATGCAATTTGGGTAATAATTGATCGATTGACTAAGTCGGCTCATTTCTTGCCGATTAAGAGTACCTGGTCAGTGGATGTATTGGTTGCACTATATATTAAGGAAGCAGTTAGATTGCATGGGGTTCCATCTAACATAATATCGGATCGGGACCCTAGATTTACTTCACACTTCTGGAAGGGTTTACAAGAAGCAATGGGTACTAAACTAAACTTTAGTACTGCCTTCCATCCTCAGACTGATGGACAAACCGAAAGGACCAATCAAATTGTGGAGGATATGCTTCGTGCTCTGGTGCTAGATTTTAGAGGTCGATGGGATGATCAGTTGTACCTGATGGAGTTTGCATATAACAACAGCTATAAGGCAAGTATTAAGATGGCACCGTTTGAAGCCTTATATGGCAGAAGTTGCAGATCACCACTTTGTTGGGAAGAGGTTGGGGAGAACCAATGGGTTGGACCCGACTTAATTGAGGCAACCGTCAGAAAGGTTCAGATTGTCAGGGAACATTTGAAGATAGCACAATATAGGCAGAAGAGTTATGCAGACAAGAGAAGGAGAGAACTAGAATTTCAGGTTGGCGAACATGTTTTCCTGAAGGTCTCACCATCAAGGGGAATCCAAAGATTAGGGATCAAGGGAAAGTTGATTCCCAAATTTATCGGACCATTTGAAATTCTGGAAAGGATTGGTCAGGTGGCGTATAGACTTGCACTACCTCCACAGCTGGCAAACGTGCAAAATGTGTTCCACATATCCATGCTGAGGAAGTACTTATTCAATGCCGACCATGTAATCAACCATGAGGACTTGGAGATTCGGGAGGACCTGACTTATGAAGAGAAGTCGATCAAACTATTGGATCGAAAGATTCAACGATTCAGGAATCGTACCATACCTATGGTGAAGGTCCATTGGAGTCGAGACAGAGTTACCAACGCTACCTGGGAAACGGAGGAAAGAATGAAGAAAAACCACTCAGAACTATTCTCAGGTACGAACTATACCATTATGTGTAAATTTGAGGACCAAATTTCTTAAGTGGGGGAGGATATAACACCCCAGAAATTTAGTGATTTAAAAAAAATATATAAATAAAGGGAAATAAATAAATTCCGGATTATCGAAATGATAAAACTTATGTACCATTATCGTACGAGAGAAAACACATCGGAAAATTCTGAAAAATTTATAAATCAACCTCAAATATTATCCTTAAGTGTTCCATGAAGAAATTCGTGCAACAGAAAATCCAATTGGCATAATATACGTCACACGTGACAAATTACCCGAATTTAGAAACTAAGTCGGAAAATTGATAACGCGAAAAAATAACCCGACCATAAATTAAATAAACATGTTGGAAGGACTTCCAACATCATGTATTAATAACCCATTAGAAATATTGGGCCAATGGAACAAATTTGGTCCAAGGATAAAAATTGGGACAAGAAAATACCTAGAAATTCGTGTATGTAATTATGCAATAATTAGGGAGGACAATTTAGGGTTAAAAGTTGGGTAATTAGTCATGAAAGGTAAGACAAAACCGGACCCAACCCTAAGAGGGGGTTTCCTAAACCTTTGCTACCTCCTTTCGGTGAGAGAATCCCAAATTTTAGGAAGGTGCCATGCTAAACCCGCAGCCCCTTTCCTAGTCCTATTAGGACATGTAAATACACCATAAATCCATAAGAACTCGCCATTAAACTCTTGTGGAAGGTTTGGAAATGAGTTGGGGTCGTTTGGAGGCGGGCTCGGGCTTCAGAGGAGGAGGAGAAAGGCTGGGAACCGGAGCTTCATCCCCCTTCATCCTCTGTTGCGTCCAAAACGTCGACTTGTCTTAGATCTTCATAAAGTAGGTGTTCTCGGGCCAAGATTAAATGAAACCCATACCATCTTGTAGATCATCGAGTCTAGGTTCATACATAATTGATTTGCCTATATTTCATGAACTATACATCCAGTTCTAGTCGTTTTCCCCAAGTCGCGCATAGTTAGGGCTTTTTATGTTCTTCGTGCAAAGAGACCTACTTAGATCAAACCCCCATAATGAAAGTTCTTCTATTAGTTGTCCTGTTCATCTTTCATGTTGAATGTTTTGTCTAAATATCATTAGATAGAGATATATAAGCATGGTGATAGGATCAGTTGGTTTTCTGCGTTTTCGGGTTAAAGCTTGGAATTGCGTCTAGACCAGGCGACGCGATTCCAGCGCCTGGTATCGCGTCGGCTAGGTCCGACGCAATCCACTAAAAGGCATCCATGAGAGGCGACGCGATTCTTGCACTGACCAGTCAACGGACGCATGAGACTTTGTGCCTGCCTGGGAGTCTGTGCAAGTCTGAATCGCGGCGGGATCCCCGGATGCGATTCAAGCAGTTTTCCCGCCCATCAGATTATTTAATCAATTTCCTTTAACGCGTCGCTATGCCTCGACGCGTTTCATGTTGAAAGGAGACCTACAAGGCCGACGCGATTTGCCTGTCTTCTCCTTTGGCCTGTTTTCCTGTACCTGTGTTTTGAAAAACGTCCACTGTGTTGGACGCTATTCATAGCCCGACCTGAGACTGTTCTTTTCTGCTAGTCAATCAGTATGTTTGGTTTCTTGATCTATCAGCATGTGCATGATGTTTTATAGTATGCATGTACCTAAAAGCAATCAACCCATTGAAAAAAAAAAACGGTAATGATACGAATATGATTCTAATGTGATTGACCTTATGTTCATTTGATTAATTATCTTGTGATCTTACTTATTGTCAATTTGATATGATAAGAATATGTTATGAATGTATGGATGAACACATGTTAGCGTAGACTTGTTCAGTTAAAGTGTTTCATCATGATTTGTACATGAGTTTCCTTAAGTTATATGCTTTCCGATGTTTCCATTATTTGTTCATATTGCATACATGATAGGAATGATTCGTGACTCGTCACTTACACCTTTGCACGAATAGGCACACCTTTCTTGGGGAATTGAGAGCTCTCTACCGGTCATTCTGAATCGGCAAGACTAGCGATCTTTTCCTTAAGACCTCCTAAGTCTTCGCTCTCTATGGATTCCCATATAGAGGCCGAGCTGGTTGTACTATGAAGTACCCTGGCGATAGAGAGCACATGTTCCGCATACGACCTGTCATTAGTTTTCCTCATGTCAAGACAATAACGAATTATGAAACATAAGATACATCGTTATACTGCCCATTTGTTCTCTTGAGCTATTGTCATACCTTGACTCTATGATGATCATGTTCTTATTACATTGAGCTTATTATTGAAATTCTGTGGCCATGATATGAATATGTTTGTTCGGCACAATGTAGGACTTCGGTCCATTTGACTAATGCCTGTGCAATAGGGGCCCTATCTGGTCCTGGGGAAGAGCACCCCAGCATACTTATTAACCGCGGGAGTATGGACTTGTGGTGCTTGGCAGGGCACTGATACGATATGCAAGATTTGTGGGAATGTGCCTTCGTTTGATATGATATGATAAGTTTGATTTGATATGATATGATAAGATTTGATATGATACGTCTGTTCATGTGAATACATGATATCTGTATGGCCAATCTCTTTTGATATGATTCTACTCTTGAACTATTTGTCCATTGTATATGCAATTCGATATATGATTTGATATGACATCCATTCTATTCCACTATTTAACTTGTTAGAAAACTTCATTAGCATTATCATGTTCATGTGCATATCTACCTATTTAAAATGTTAATCATGTATATTAGCGTCCGCACAATATTGACATGTAAATCCTACTGAGCTAGTTCACTCACCCTATCATCCTGTCCTTTTCAAGTATTGATGAGGAACCCGTGGAGTCTGATGCGGCAGGGAAAGAGTGATGAGCACCCAACATTGAGGAGATGAAGTATTAGGAATAGATATTTGAGTAGTCTATGTATTAGTGAAACATTTTCATTTGAATAAGGGACCCTTTGTTGGTTCTTCTTATGTAAGGTTGTAACTAGTTGAATGAAATGGAATAAAATATACTTTTGATGACCCTATTATAGTCTCAAATGTGTTATTGCGTTTAAATTATAACTCTACGCTATTCAACTGTGATACGTCTATTTGTATCGTTCACGCACCTCGGTATTTATTCTGCTACTAAATATCAGGGCGTGACACTGATACTCTAGAAGAGGCTCTTAGAATTGTAAGTAAGAAAAAGGGTAGAGTGGAATCGCACGAGGGAGAGGTGCATGAGTGCGAGCGATGCGGCAAATGTCACGGCAGACATGTATGCTGGTTGAAGGAAGGAAGATGCCTAAAGTGTGGCAGCAAGGACCATCGGATTAAAGAGTGTCCGAATCTGAAGGAGCTCATTCCAAAAGATGTCCCAGCAACTACAACGATGGAGCTAGCAACACCAGCTAAGAAGAATGAGGATCATATATTATTTCCGAGATGGCATAGACGACGTCACCACAGGTACGCGATGCGATCTTCGAGGATGAATATCTTTTTCTAGGGGGGGAGAGTGTGAGACCCCAAATTTTCTGTCATTTTATATTGTGCATGCGATATTCATTTGTCGTAAATATAGTGCATGTATTAAACTTTGCATACTATAATTATTAAATTGTTCATGTGCTTATGCGTATATATAAATTATTTTTCGTGAACATAAGTAATTAGCTAATTTTGTATATGATGTACTTATTTAAATGCTGTACATATTGTATTTAAGCAATGTTGCGCATATAGTATGAAGTACTACCATGCATCTTGTAAGCATCTGTGAGTCTACTTCTGTACATGTATTATATTTAAGTGTGTATGCATTATCTAATGGTTGAGATGCATATTGTATTTATATGTTCATGCATATTGTATTTATATATTCCATGCATATTTTACGTAACTATGGTGCATAAATGTAAATATGTATATGTTTATCTTGTGTAAATGATATTTGTCTATTCTTGGCATGTTAAATTGTTTATGGAGTATATGGTACTTAAATAATACAGTGCATTATAATATGTCGAAATATTATAAGCATGCTATATTTATGTAAATCCATCCATGTTGTATGTAATTATGCTTTGTACACGTACAGATATATATGTTTAATGTTGTACATGTGATATCTACTCATTTCAATAACCATTAAATTATTTATGACATGCATGATACCTAAATAATAGTGTGTGTATTGCATTTATATGTGCGTGCATAATACATGCAACTATGGTGTATATGTATATATATGTATGTTACTTCGTGCATATTATCTTTAATTGAGATTAGTACAATTTCTATTTAAATAAATAATATGTAATGCATGTAATTTATATAGTGAATGTATATATATTTATTTATGCACACACTACATTGTTGAAGCATAATTGTACATGAATTGGATGCATATTAGTGTTTTGGCCAAGATGTTCAGTGGGCGGCCAACACTGTGCCGCTGACTGGATGCTTGTGATTGGCATCCAGATCGATGGACGCCAATCACAGGGTAGGCGGCCCCAAAGCTGGATGCCAACTTTAAGTTGACTACAGCAGATGTTGACGTCAATATCCTTCCTGCGTAACGGCTTCAGATTTGGTAACGCCTGCGTTATGGCAGGTTCCAGTTTAGGAAACCTATCCTAAGTCGTAGAAAACCTACCCTAAAGTGTACCCAACCCGTCCAACTCTATAAAAACACATCTTCTGGCCGCGCCAAGTCTTTTTGGTGTTAGAGAAACCCTAGAACTCCCTATGAGAAAAACTAAACTTCCAAGGCTTCGTTTCGGTGACTGGAGGAATTTATTGGAGATCTATAATGACTAGAGCATAGTCCAACCATCAAGGAGGCATCCTCAACCCCGAGGATCATCCCACAACGACTGGAGGACCAGATCTAAAGAGTTTTCGAGCACCTTCTTGGTAGGGCCGAGGAGGGCTTCATCGGCGAAGTTTCATCTTCAGGGATTTTATTAGAGGCAAGTAACCTATGTACATCAATCCTATACATGTCCCCTTAGGTCCCAGCATTTTTCTAGATTTTTCCTCGAGTCCTGGACCCTCCAATTTCCCCGTGCATGTGAGTGTTGTCTGCACAGCCTGCTGTCTGGAGGTTGGCGGCAACATCCTGTGCCGCCAAGCTCATGTGTTGGCGGCAGGAGATGTTGCAGTTGACTCAGTAGGCGGCCAGCACTGTGCAGTCAAGTTCCTTAGTGTTCTGAAAAATTACTGTCTGATTTTCTTAAGCTGTTTATGTGATTTCTGGGTATGAATGCATGCTGCAAATTTTATATGTTGTCAAGGGTGATCAGTAGGTCATGTCATGAGATTTTACTGAATTTTCATGATTTGTGTGAATTACTAAAATTCTGATAATTGGACCATGAGTATAAAATGACCATGTTTAATCTGTGTAAATAATTCAATTGTGAGTGAGGGTTTCATGAATTTTATAAAATCTTGTGATGACTATATCTACGCATTAATACTGTTAGATTTAACTGTTTTACTGAAATGTCTACTTTAGAGAAATTAGTGAGAAATGCACTTGTGATTTGATTTAACTGTTATAAATATATTTCCTATTCAGAAAAATCTGAAAAATTTAGCATATGTTATGGTTACTGTTCTTAACTTGTGATAAAATTTCATGATATTTTAATGACAGTAGGTATTATTATGGTTTTAAATGTGAAAATGGCCATGTTGAGCATGTTAGAGTTAATTATGTATAAATCAAAAGTCAGTAGCATGTTAATGTCTTATTTTAAGTGGTTTATCACTGTTAAACAGTAAGATGAATTTTTGTAAATGGAAATGTGAAAATTATGCAAAGTGAAGGTAAAATTGGGTGAAAGTATGTGTATGAGCATGAGAAAATTGTAATAAGAATGATAATGTGGATAATGTAAAATTGGGCCGAGATTGACACTGCTACCATAGGGGTCTGAGAGCTGTACCATAGAAAAGTCCCTATGCTCAACGTCGTGTATTAAATCCTAAGGGCATTAGAATGAAATCCTGGAGGTGGACAAGTACCACTGGTTATGGTGGAGAGTGCTTCTCCCGGTCTACGCAGTATCCAAGATTTGTCACTAGCTTGCCCAGGTGACAAATATGTGCAAGTGAAGTGCTAAGTTCTATGTGATAAGCACTAAGTGCTAAAGTGAGTGTTTTTCCACTACTTGGTAGTTAAGACTATGTGTCACGGCAACTTAAGAGATTAAATGTGAATAAAGTGCAAAGTGATAATGAATGTGGCATGTGGTAAGTGCAATTGTTGTGATATGTGATAAATGTGAGTGCAAGAGTAAATGAAATGGAAGGAGTGTAAATTGATATGTAAGGGAGAGTAAATGATAATGAGAGTACAATTGCATGAGAAAACCAATGTAATAATGCATTTATCTATATTCATGTCATTCATGTGTTAACATCATAATTGTAATATCATGTTTAATATTATGTGATGTAGTTTAATAATCTCCATATGGTAACGTATATGGATATGTACATGTATACATGTAAATGAATATAATGTGGAAAAATGGGCATGTAGAATTGTCAAATGAATAAGATGGCATGTGAACAAGTGTAAATCTATGTAATTAAGTTTAATTCATGTCAAAACAGCAAGCAAAATGAGATTATGATTATGATAAATACATGAAATAATGTCTAAGTTCCATGATAGAATTATTATTCATTTAGTATATAGTTTCATGCTAAATTTGTATATAAATGCCATCCGAATTGAATATGTTTTAGATCTCCAATCCATGTTTAATAAAGGTGATATCATTGTGATTTATTCATATTAAAACAGCAAATGAAATGTGTAAATAAATGAAAAAAAGTGCATGTGAAACATGAATAGAGATCATGTTAGGTGTTATCTACTTTAAGCTCAATTCCATGTTCTAATTGGTAGAATTGCTCCATGATATGGATAATGTTTAGATAAATAAATCATGTACATGTTAGGTATATAAGAGTGCATATGTTTATTTCATGTATGTGTTAATATGATTATGCTTAATTATGATAGAATGTTTAGTATCATGTTATGTAGTTTACTAGAAAGCATGTGCAAGTGTTAAGAGGGTATGATAAATTTTACATTAAAACAGCAAGTAAATGGTGTGAGAAATTGATATAAGTGCATGAGAAATTGGCTAGATATCATGTTAGGAGTGTTCATTATCTTGTACATAACCTTATGTTTTAAATTGGTAAGAATTGTGCAATGATATGATAAAGATTTGAACCATGTATCATAGGACATTCCATGTGTAGAGAACTTGTGTAGGTGTATATTATCTTCCATGTTTTTAATATGAGCAGGCGTTAATTCAGAATATGTTTGGGTGAATTATGTGTTGTTGTCGATAAGAAGCATGTGTCATGTGAATCATTGTGGTTAGAATGATAAAATGTGTTTTCATTTTTGTTGGTAGCTTAGTGTGTGTGAAATGTGTAAGTTCGATGTTTTAGATTACTTGCTGAGTCTTTTAGACTCATACATTCTTCGGCATACAGGTGTGACAGGTTTTCCATAGCTGAGGAGAGAATAGTGAAGGTCGACTCCGCATTCAAGGAGTAGTTACTTGTGGAGATTTTCGTTTGTAGTTACTTTAATTCACAGTTGAATAATGTTATTCATATGGGCAATGTAATGGACTCTGTAGCTCTTTTCAAGTTGTAATAATGTGGACTCTAGCACTTTCTTTCTCTATATAGACTGTGGAATGCGTGATGATGATGGAATGAAGTTTATTATTTCTTTTAATTCCACTGCACTCTTTTACTATTCATGGACATATCAACCTTATCGTTTAGTGTTGGGTTACTATCCCACTATGACGACGCTCTTTATACCGATGGAGATTGGTATAATCATACTGGTATGAGGAGGGTCGTTACAGGGACCCACGGAAACCGACTCGTAACCATCACAAGGGTTACGCATTGGATAGAGTTGCACTCGACGCCCAGGATCACCGGTGGAATAGCTCAACGCCAGTCATCTAGACGGAGCCCAGCTCAATGTCCGGGAAAAACACAACACAAGCACAAGCACGACAAAACACAACACATGCACAGATGGAGATGCTTTCGATGTCTGGCACACAGCGTGTCCTAGCCTCACACACACACAAGAGGTCTCACTGCTGGGACCTGCCTGTAGTGTTGATGACAACCCTAATTGTCGTTTAACCCAGGGTAAACGGCACAACCCTTGCCGTCTACCAAAGTAGATGGAAGTGTTGACTGCCATTAACCTCACATTGATGGCGAGGAACCTTGTCGTCAAGTTCATCCTGAAGAGATTGAAGTCAACCACCCTTGACGCCATATTCTTTAGCTTCCAGCAGCTGATATGGCCCTAGGCCACTCCTCAGGGAGATCTAGCCCCACACACAATCTGAGGATGGGAAATGCTTTCCCTCAAAAAACAATACCAGTGTAAAGCCGAAAAATAATGATCCAATGCTTAGATCGAGCATTGCACTCTCAAAACCCGGCATGGAGAAACCCTCCCCAAAATCACGATTTCCACACAAATCACATGCATTTCATGCTCATAATAGAACCAAGAGGGGTTCACAGGTAGGATCCCTACCTCAAGATGCCAAAAACACCAACAAGAAACCTCAAAATCGTGCCATTTTCCACACACACCCCACGAGGTCAAATCCCCAAGTCCGCCACATTCACGCCCGATTTAATGTTGCCATGAGCACCACGAGCTCCCCACGAGCTCCCGTCGGCCCCGAAAGTGGTGGAGAAGGAAGGAGGTGAAGGTGGAGAGTGAGAAGGGAGGGAGAGGTGAAAAAGGGAAGCCTCGGGTTGCCTTATAAAAATAGGACCGACACAGGTTGACGTCAACCTCACCGCCTGGAACTTGACATTAACATCAATTGCCGTCAAGTTTAACACTCAGAAAATTTCAGAAATCAGGGTAGACGACAACTTCCCTTGCCATCAAGACCAAGTAGACAACACACTATACTGCTGTCAATTCAATGTTGACGTCAAGCCTCCTTGACGTCAACCAGCTATATTCTAGGAAGGCCCATTAAGGGCCCGATAATGCCTATGGCCTTACATGGCTCCTCCTTGTCCTCTCTGAGGATGATATCCTTTAGCTTTTCTGCTAGTTCTCTTGTTCCTTCATCATCACTATCATTTTCTTTCTCTAAAGATAGGTTAGCATTATCAAATATGACATGAATGGTTTACTCAATCAATAATGTTTTTCTATTAAATACTCTATAACCTTTTGGTTTTGTGGTAGAACTAAGAAATATTCCTTCATCGGATTTTGCATCTAATTTACCCAGATTTGACTTACCATTGTTGAGAATGTAGCACTTGCACCTGAATGGTTTGAGATGACTGACATTTGGTTTCTTGTTCTTATATAGTTCATATGCAGTCGTCTTCAAAATAGCTTTGATCATTGCTCTGTTGATTATGTAGCATGTTTTGTTGATTGCCTCCACTAAAAAATATCTTGGCAAGTTGTACTCAGATAGCATTGTCCTTTCCATGTCCAAGAGTATTCAGTTCTTTCTTTCAGCAACTCCATTTTGTTGAGGTGTCTTTGGTGCTAAAACGTTGTGCTCAATTTCTTGGTCTTCATAGAAACTTATGAACTCCTTGTTCTGAAATTCTCCTTCATGATTTGTCCCAATACAATTTTGTTGAATTTCTGATCCTTTTGTACTAGCTTACTAAAGTTTACAAAGGCTTCGAAAGTGTCATCATTATTTGCTAACTATGACACCTATGTAAACCTTGAGAAATCATCAACAATGACAAATCCATAATTCTTTCCTCCCAAGCTTGTTGTAGACATTGGACCAAATAAGTCCATGTGAAGCAGCTCCAAAGGCTTGGTGGTGGTGACAATTGTCTTTGATTTGAAGGAAGTCTTGGCATGTTTCCCTTTGGCACAAGGTCCACAAACCTTATCATAGTGTGTGCTGATCTTTGGTAATCCTTCCACTAGCTCATACTTTATTAATTTTATGATCACATCTAAGCTAACATACCCCAATCTTCTATGCCATAATTCTGCATCAGAGCTTTTACTGGCTTCTAGACATACATCTTAATCTTTTAAATCTTTGAGATGTAGAACATATAAGTTATTTTCCTTGTGTCCTTCAAATATCACTTCTTTATACTTGATGATCAGATATTTTGATTCTATGAATTTTACCTGATGTCCCTTATCATAGAGCTGACTGGTACTTATCAAATTGTCCTTCAATCCTTTGACACAAAGAACTCTTCGATCAGATTCTTATTCTTGCTACCCACTATACCACATATAATAACAGTCCATTTACCATTGTCTCCATAGGTAACTGATCTTTTTTCTAATTTAAGTGTCTTGAATAGGATCCTATAATTTGTCATGTGCCTAGAGCACCCATTGTCTAAGTACCACTTGGATGCTCTAAAGCTAACCTGCACAAAAGTCATTGAGATTTAGGTACCCAAATTCTTTTGGGTCCTTGGAGGTTAGTTTCATAATAAACTTTCTTGGGAACCCATTTCAGGTGCTTTGTTGTGCAGTTTCTTTTGATGTGACCAAGCTTGTTACACTGAGAATAGCAAGAAGTGTTTATGTTTGTTTTACTGTTCTTTTCCTTTCTGTTTTTACCAAATTATTTTCTTAATTTTTTATTTACATAATTTCCTTCTGGTATGAATTTTGGTAGAGGATATGTTTCAATATATATTATTATTTATTATTTTTAGGTGGTGTGTAACCTACACCAAATTTATTTTTACCACTTCTTTTAGATCCTCACATAATAGATTATTTCTATGTTTTAGTTCTTCAATTTGTTTTTCAAATTGTTCACTTTTAGATTTTAAATCCGAGTTATTATTTTCTAGGCATTCAAATTTTTTCTTTAATAATTTAAATTGTTTAGATACATTTCTATATTTTTCATATAGTTCATTGAATGGATCTTCCAAATCATAATCACCAGAATATGGAAAGAATGAAAGGAAGTGTCAGAGATTACCTTGTCATCAAAATTTGCCACAAAGGCAGGGTTAACCCTTTCTTCTTTTTCTTCTGAGCTGGAGTCTTCAGATGAAGTCTCGTCATTGCTTCAAGCACCTGTCATAGCCTTCTTCTTGTATTTCTTATACTTCCTTAAAGGCTCTTCCTTCTTGTGTTCTTTCTTTTTGAGCTTTGGGCAGTCAATCTTAATATGTCTTGGCTATTTGCATTCATAACAGATAAGTTCTTGTCCTCTATTTGTCCTATCTTTCTTCAAGAATTTTCTTCCAGATTTGAGCCTTTTCTTTATAGTTGTCTTGACAGGAGGGCTTCTTCTTCACTGTCTATGCCACTACTGTAACGACCCACTCTGGCCTGGTACGACCATAATAACCCATATAGGACAAGTGGGAGATGCTACAGGGGAAAAGACCCCAACAATGTCGAACATCATGGTGGAATCTTTCATGATTAATGGAAATAGAGCGGAAGCAATATCACCATCAACTTTTACATTCACATCTCATAATCAAAAGAACAGATAAAGACAAGTATATAACAAAATGAACATTGTCCATATTTGAGCCGGTACATTTAATAGGGTTCAACATTACATTTCTTCTTTCCAGCTATAATATCACCAATTTCTAAAATCCAAGCAATCTCTATTCCTCATGATTCAAACCAAGTCTCGCCATTTTCTCTTTTGGAACCTCAGCTTCGCCTGAACATTAGCAAGAGTGAGCAAAGCAACTAGAAATTCCAAACATACAACCTACACTATAGCATATTTTTGAAAAACATGTAGTGGTAACAGTAACAAGAACAATGAGTGTAGCAAAAATAGTGGTAGTATCAATAGCGGTAATGATAATAGTAATAGTAGCAGTAATAGTAATAGTAACAATAACGAAAATTGTATCGATAATGGAATCAATAATGGTAACAATGACGATGATAGATATAGAAATAAGGACATTGGTAGAAAAATTGGTAGGAAACATCGGTTGAAACAACAGTAGGAAATAGCGGTAGGAACAGTAACAGTGATGGTAGTAGTAGCAGTTACAGTAATGGTAATAGTGACAGAAATAACGGTAGAAACAATGGTAGGGAATAGAAATAACAGTGGTAACGGTAATGGTAATGGTAACAGAGACAGTAGCGATAGCAGTGATAGTAGCGATAGCAATAACAATAGCAATAGCAGTGACAATAGCAATTGCAGTGACAATAACAGTAGTAGTGACAGTAGCAGTAGCAGTAGCAGTAGAAGTGACACTAACAGTAGGAGCATCAATGTTAAGCCTGACACATTGTCCTAACTATCAATAAAAGGTTAGCCATATAGTCAGTACGGTACGCTATCACCTAGACAAATGGTGATAGGTCTTGGTCATTGCATAGAATTGGGGGAAGCCCTCTCCACCTTAACCAGTGGTAGTTGTCCACTTCCAGGATTTTACCCATTGCCCTCAGAGCCATATACATATATTGAACTTTCTTGTAGGGGCATTTCTACAACATAGGTCCAGACACTTCCTATGATGGCAGTGTCTATTTTAAACCAAACACAGTGCCCAAACCATGGTAGGAAGTTAGTAAACAGTATGAGCTTTTCCATAGGGACATTTCTATAGTACGGCTCCAATAGAACCCCTATGCTAGTAGTGTCCATTTGGCTAACAACAGTAATGATGGCAATAACGGTATCGATAAGAGTTGTAAGGCCCTCGAACTTTGTTCTTTTATTTAGATTTTGTCATATGGTGGTTAGTTGCTTTTGTGTATATAGTTATGTGCAAATGTATATATATATATATATATATATATATAAATGTTTATTCTGTACATACTATATTTAAATGATGTTGTGCATATGTATATACTTGTTTATTCATGTACATGTGCTTTTATTTAATTGTACATAGGGTGTTTAAATTATACTGTACATATTGCATGTATATATATAGTGTATATATGCTATTTGACATTTCTGTGTTCTGGCCGAAAGGCCAATTAACGTCAACATGCATTGATGTTTAGAGGAAGTAGACGTCCAGATCGATAGACGCCAATTCCCAGTGAACGGCAGTGATGTGGCCGTTTATTTCCTAGAAATTGTTGCGGTTTCAGATCTGAAAATGGCTGCGTTTCCTTCGGTCCTGGTTTTGGAAACTACCTTACAACGGTAGGATTCTAATCTAAATGCGTATCCCAACCCCCTTAGCTTATATAAACACCCAATTTCGGCCGGATTAAGTCTTTTGGCCTTTGAGAAACCCTAGAACTTTCTGTGTGAAAACTGATCTTTGGCGACTTCGATTCGATGATTGGAGAGTTCTCTTGGCGATCTGCATCGACTGGGAGAGGCTCTGGACTTTGGTGAGGCTTCTCCGACTCCGGTGTGCAACCTGCATCGACACAGAAACCGGTTCGGGAGGAGATTTGGGCGCTTCTTGGCTTGGCTGAGGAGAGCATCTTCAGAAAATTTAATCCCCTTTGACAATTTTTCTGAGGCAAGTAATTGAGGGATATCATCCCTACCCATGTTCTCTAGGTCCTAGGATTTTATGGGATTTTTCCTCATGTCCTAGAACCCCCATTCGTCAAGTTTTATGCATTCAGTCTGCATTTCTACATACAGGAACTTGACGGCCAGCTTGCTGCTGTTAAGACCCAGAGTTAGCGGCAACATCTTGTGCCGTTAACCCTTGTTGGTGGCAACTCCTGTGCCGTCAAGTTCTTCAGGAATTGCAGTGAGACTGTTTTGATCGTTGTGAATTATTTGTTGGATTTTGAGTACCTGTGCATGCTGGAAAATTTATATGTAGTCAGGAACAGTCAGTAGGTCATGTTATGAGGAGGTGTCAAATTTCTCTAATTAGTTTTTTTTATTAAAATTTTTGTAATGGGATAATGAGCTTGACTTGACCATGATAATTCTTGATTAATTAGATCCATTGTATATTAGGGTTCATAAATTTTCCATGATGATATGATGACTGATTTCAAATTTTTGAACTGTTAGAATTGATTGTATTGATATGAACCAGGTTTAATGAATTTCTTCATGGATATGCCTGAAATCTCTTTTAATTTGTAAAATTGGATTTACTGTTCCGAAAAATATGAAAAATTAGGTATGTGACATATGAACTGTGTGAAGCCTGTGGTAAACGTTTCATGCTATTTTGATAACATTAGGCATGGTTATTGGTTTAATAGTGATAATTAACCATGATGAGCATGTTTAAATTTAATCTTGTAGAATTCAGTGATTAGCAGCATGATTAGGGCTTTGTTATGATCATTTATCAATGTGAAACAGTAAGATTGAATTCTGTAAACTGAAGCATGTGTGTGTTAAGTGCATGAGAATGAAGTGAATAGTACATGTGAATAATGAGAGAGAATGTGATAAAGTGCTTAATGTGTAATTGTGCCGATAGTGACACTGCTACCATAGAGGGCTGTGGAACCGTACTGTAGTAAAGTCCCTACGGGAAGGTTCAATGTGTGGGATATCCTATGGGCATTAGGATGAAATCCTGGAGGTGGACAAGTACCACTGGTTAGGGTGGAGAGTGCTTCTCCCGATTCTATACAGTTAACCAAGATCTGTCACTATGTTGCCTAGGTGATGGGTATGTGTATGTGAATATGTGTGTCTTTCTAGTGGTGGTTTGGACTATGTCACGACAACTAAGTGTAAAAAGTATAAATATGTGAATGTGAACATGTAAATTGTGCAATGTGAAATATGAGCATGTGATAGTGTAATATGAAAGTGTTAGCATGTTAAAATGTGAAACCATGTGAAATTGTGATTTATTTTCATTAAAACAGCAAACTAAATGTGTAGATAAATGTGATAATTGCATGTGAAAATGGTTAGATATCATGCTAGGTATGTTATTTACCTTGTACATTGTTCCATGCTCTAATGGTGTATAATTGTGAAGTAAACTAAGTAATATTCGAACCTTTGAATCATGTTGGTTACAATGTGTAGAAAACATGCTATAGGTTTCATATTTAGTTGTTAAGTAACATAAAGCATGTACAATGATTATTCCTAAACGTTTAAAAGGCTACCATGTGTATATGATATGTGTAAGGTTGTGTCTTTAGATTGCTTGCTGGGTCTTTTAGAAGACTCATCCTTGCTTCGGCGTACAGGTGTGACAGGTACCTCCATTCCTGAGGAGGACATTGAGAGGAGCGACTTCGAGCACGAGGAGTAGCTGCACTCTGTGGGATTTTACTTCATTATACTTTTCTTTCACTAGTATGTAAACAATGGAATTATGTAATTCATGTGGACATTGTACTTTACTTGGAATTGTAATTAATATGGACATTAGTATTTTCTCTACTTGCTATTGTGGATATGATGATGATGATGGAATAAGATTAGTTCTTTTATTTCCATTGTAATCTTTTTTTATTCATGTACATATCAACCTATTGTTTAGTGTTGGGTAAATGTCCCACTGTAATGACGCCCTTTGTACTGACGTGGATTGGTATAATCGTACGAGTATAAAGATGGTCGTTACAAGAGTCATAGTTGCGATGATGGTAAACAGTAATAATAACAGTGAAGGTAATAATAACGGTGACGGAAGATGGTAATAATAGTAGAGACGGTAACAATAACAAAGGTGGTAATAGTAACGGTAAGATAGGCTTATTCTTTGTAAATAGGTGTGAAAACTCATAAAACTCAATAGAATTAAAGAATATGATTGTGAATCAAAAAGTCCTAATCATTTGCCTCTTGCATGCCAAACCAATAATGAATTAAGCTAAAGCCCACCTTCGATACAATGCAGTTCTTCTATTGGATCACCCTGATACGTCTCTAGATCACGGTTCCTATGAGTAAAACTTCCTCCTTAGTATGAAGAAGAAGAACTCATGCTCTCCCTCTCTAGCTCTTGGCCACCCCATCTCTCTCCCTCATTTTCCATGGAGTGGTGGAATGGTGGGAAGAGAGGAGAGATACCCCCCTATTTATAGACCTCAAAAGCTTCTAGGATAGTGACACCTCGCCACCTTCCAATGGTCAAGATGGTGACACTTGTCACCATCTCCTCCATGCTTATCCTAAATGCCACCTCACCCCCTTTCCAGAAGCTTCTATTAACTAGGATGGTGACACTTGTCACCATCTCATTCAACTCCAACTTAAGCATGCCACCTAATTAACCCCTACACTTGTCAACACCTCATCCATCCTTATCTAATAACCCAAGTCACCCCTTTCGAGAAGCTTCCTTAGATGCCACCTCATAGGGACACCTCACTATGCCACATATATCATACCACCTTTTGTAAATTATTTGCTTACATACCCAATCTATTTGCATATATACCCATTTCATCCCACATGAGGGTAATTCCTCAAAATGACCTCCAATTAAGAATTTGAAGGGAATTTTGAGAACTTACAAAATTTAAATTAAACACTTATAAAATTGGTCAATCATAGCTCAAACTCTAATTTTTCATAATTATGTTCATAATTTTTCTATTATAGATATGCACAATAATTGTGTTTGTACTTTCTTAGCATTTACATTTGTAGTACCCTGGAAGTTTAGTAATTGAAAAATTAGAAAGAAATTGAAAATAATAATTTAATATTATCAAAATAGTAAAAAACATACACATCATGATTGTATGTGCAAAATGTGTTCATTGAATAAAATGAAACCCATGGCTAGACATTAAATAAGATGAGTTTACTATTAAATAGTATTATGGACCAGACATACACTTTTGGCCCAAAGAGCAAAAATGTAATGGCAATAAATTCCCAAAATTCGTAGCTCCCCAAAATTCGTAGCTCCAATTAGGCATAAATTAAAAAGGGCAATTAGAGCAAAATCTAGATAAATAGACTCCCAAGAGTAACCCAAGTTCATGCCCAACCATAATATGAGGTTTCCTAATAGTTATTTTGTAACGCCCCAGAAATTTAAAATATTAAGAAAATAGAAGTAATTTGGTTAAAATACCTTAGGGTTATTAATAAATTATGATAATTAGATGATAGACTTAAATAGTGGTAATGAACGTTATTCCAGTATCGTACCTCGAAGTGCGTGCCTCCACAGGGTGATACCGGAAAACGACATCGAAATAAAAATCCGAGAACATCATAATTTCAGAAAAATGTGGAGAAATTAAATATGCAATTATCTGAATTTTTCGACGTACGGATTTTGAGATTAAGTCGACGCGACCATTTTCTGGGTGATTTTTCACCTACTGTAAACTAAATTCCAAAAATTAATTAAAAATCACCACAATTAGTAAAATTATCATATTAGTCTATGGTCAAAATTTCATGGCAATCAGGTATTGTTTGGATAGGTTTATCTAAGGAGCAATTGGTCACCTGATTTACGGGTGATTTACGTAATGGATTTTTGTGGGAATCTTACTATGCTTACGTGTGGGGCACCAGAGAGGCCAGCACAATTACTTGTGCAGTAAACACGTTTGTTACTAACGTGTAAACCTGTGGAGTGTTGCATGGGATACGTGTTGTGGTAAAACCAATTGGGTTTTCACCACGACACCTCAAGGGGCTGATGTGCCGATGCATGGGAAATCCGCTGGGTCTATAAGAACCACTTCACAGCCTTCAAACCCACCTTTCCCACTCCTGTAGGTGGGTGTGTTGCTACTGAGACCACTTCACTTCCGTGCTTTTGAGCTGAGCTGCCATCTCTACTTGGAGAAGCTTCAACGGCTGATTCTTGGTGTCTCCTTTGCACTGGGAAGAACTGTTGATTGAGGCTATCCTGCGTGCAAGTTTGCAGTCCTTTCTCTTGTTTTGTGGATCTTCAAGTTAAAGGAACTTACACTGTCTCGTAAGGTAGGATTCGATCCTCATCTCTCCTCTTCTAACTCATGTCCTTGAATAAACTTTAGAACCTACTGTTTGGATGTTCCAGTTTCTGTTCTAGTGTCATGAACCCCTCTAGCACTTTATGTGTGTTTTGTATTTCTATAGAAGCTACTCCTTGAGTTCACATAATCTCTGGTTGGAAAGGATATTCCTCCAGTAGCATGTGGTAGTAGGTTCCTAGCTATCCATGTGTAGGATTCATCTCCTTTTCCCTGATCATGTTCTCCACACATGATAAATAACTCGGGTTGAGTAGTCAAGCTGATATATCTGTAATTCTATTGTGTTTCCTCTAATTTTGATGACTATTCTTACGTTAGGGAGGAAGTGATACTTGTTTTACTTCCAGATCATCTCTTCTTCTTCATATTCTTCCACCTTTGATCCTTGTTCATGCTATAGAAGTTATAATATTTTAGAACTGTGTGAGAACTTGTGTTTATTTGTTAGGTACTCCAAACTATGATTTAGATCTATGGAATACCTTGAGTTTTAGTATCTATCTTGTAGGAATCTTCCAATAAACCATTACTATCAAGACCACATTTCCAACACTATACTACGTCTAGTTTCTAACTAGACAAGCTTGAATTGCAAACTTCTTGTTTCACCTCGTTTGTTCGGTTTATAAACCACTATGAGAACTCCAATTAGACTCTTCCATTTGTTATAAAACATGTCTTGGTTTATAGGTTCTATAATTAGGATGTTTAGATCAGATTTACAAATCATTTCTGAAGTTCTGCAGCTACCTGTCGACAGCCAGCCCAAAGCTGTCGACAGGCGCATGTCTTCCAGAACTCCAGGATTCTGGACTGTGTGGATCTGTCGACAGATCCCCTGGTTGCTGTCGACAGATACACACAGTCCAGCAAACCTGAGTTCTGTCTGTAGCCATCTGTCGACAGCCCCTTTCTTACCTGTCGACAGCTATGACCCTGATTCGAATTTCAGCACTTTTTCATGTGCAAATCATTGCTTAAACTTCACCCTATTAGCCTACCAAGTTACCCTCATATTTACTTTGATATTTACTGTCATTCTACTATAAAGATCACCCACTTTGGATACCTTACTCATCATACAATTATCCTTGAAGCTGTCAACTCCGAATGGTACTCCGTTGAGTCCATTCTCCTGTATTCGGCAACTAAGTTCATATTACTTGATGACTTGAGAGTTCAAAGGCTTGAACACCTTGTGAGATATGATAAATTATGATGATGACATTTATTGGGTCCTTGGACCCCACCTGACTGATATGCCTGTGCAAATAGGGCTGGTCCAGTCCTGGGAGGAGCACCCGAATTCATTACGGGCCGTACGGGAGTGATAAGGATACCGGGATGTTTGGCATTGCATCACTATTTCCTGATTATGGTCATCATACTTCCTGTATTGTGTGAACTGATATATGAACCAATTCGTGAGCTATATACTTGAGCATGACCTGAGTTTTACTATCACTGTATCAAGCTACTATTCTGAGATCTGGTATTGCTTCTTTGATATCCGTTCATCCTATTACCTGTCCTGTGTGAATATTTATATGACTCCGAACCTGAGCCTTAATATGAATTTCTGAGTATGCCTATGTTTTCATACTACTGTTATACATTCACTGACATGTTATCTTGGTTATCTGCCTGTTCTTGATACCATTCATGTTCTTACCTAAATTATCATGTGTTCCTGATCCTTTGATTTAAGGATTTGAATTCTACTGGGCTAGTTAGCTCACCCATCCTTCCCTTTTCAGGTAATCAAGATGAGGGAGAAGTGTAAAATGGGCTGTGTGCAGAGTGGACACCGATGACGAGTCAACCAACCATTTACTGCTTTAGTTGCGTACTTGTAAAGTGTTATGAGTAGTAGCTACTCATCCTTACTCCTCACTTAGTGTGTAATGAGGAGCTTTATGTAATAAGACTTCCGCAGACTGCGTTATAATGAATAAACATAAATGTTATTACTTTGTGCCTGTTTTCTGTCATTTCCCAATAAATAGCCTTTTATTAGGACGTGACATATTTCACTCTAATTAGGATGGGAATCCTCAAGTTTAGGAAAGGATCAACCCAAACACGGAGTTCCCTCTTTCTTAGTTGCAATGGGACTCCAAACAACCCTAAACCCTTAAATACTCGTCATAAACCCCTTGGGGATGACTTACCAACTTGCTGGGGTCGTGTGGAGGATAGCTAGAGCACTAGAGGAGGGGGAGATCGCCCCAACCAGAGCTTTCTTCCCCAACCCACGTTCTGCTTCAATCTGTAGAAGACCCTTCTTAGGAACATTCAAAGGTAGGTGTTCTCAGGACAAATCATTACAAATCCTATACCATGTTAAAGACCTTCGTGTCTAGATTCATATGCACCTATTTTGCCCAATTTGCATTGAGCATACTTTGAGTATTAAGTGTTTTCCAAACGTCACGTAAAGTTGGGGTTTCTAGCATTCTCATCATGTTTTATGCATCCTGAGACCAAATTGGGTCAATCCAAAGTCATATATCTCTTCTACTCATCATTCCCTACAACTTTCATGTCCATAGTTTTGTTCAAGAACCCCTAGATTTTGAGTTATAGATCAAACAAGTGGATGTACGTAGTTTTCTATGTTTCGGGCAAGCAATCTAATCCGCGACGAATCCAGACGTTGCAGATTCTAGGGGCTTATCGCGACGCCCTTGACCATCACATTTTAGTGAGTCATGATCGCACGACCCGTGGCATTCCAGGTCTGTCCTGACAGACCATCAACATTAAATTATGTGTCCGGTGGGTTTTAGTGTACATCAAGAACGCGACCTACAAAAGCATTCCGATTAGGTCATTTTCTCGCCCTTACTTTTTGTGAAGATGATTGAGCAGTACGTTGCAATTTAAAGGTGACAAACATAACCGTAGCTATTTCAACCTGAACCTATTTACATTTTAGCAACCCTATTTTCACTGTGTACACCTTAGATATCCGCGGTGACTGAACCCGTCACGATTTCTAAAGCATTCCAGAGACCTTCCAGTCAGTCGTATTTTGTGTCTTGCATGTCTTGACGAATCTAGAGGCATTGTCCAGTTTGTCTAAGTGGCCTAAAAATGGTCAATCCATGTAAAAACTATAATGACCTGAAAATATATTCTAATTACTCTTAATTGCTTAATGTATTCATCATGAGATTAATATGATCCATCTTAATGTTCTAACTTGATTCAAACTAAAAAGTATACCATGTTAAAATGTAGAAAAGCATGTTGCTACAATGTTATTAATTGACGTATATCACGTCGACATGTTACTTGCTTTCCGCTATATTTTACACCAGTGGATTGTCATATCTTGAGGCACGTTCTACACTATATGTTTGCACAAATAGGCAACCCTTTCTTGGGGGATTGGAAACTCTCTATAGGACATTCTGTTCTAGTAGACTAGTGACCTTTCCAACAAGACCTCTATAATTCTCCGCACTCTGTGGATTTCCTCATGGAGACTGAGTTGGTTGTACCATTGAAGTTGTCAGAAGATAGAATGCACTTCCTCTCTCGTCTCTTTTTCGTGAGTGTGGCTTTATAATCATGAAACCAAGCTAATAAAGTAAGGATTTAACTAAAGTGTAAATTGCGCCATTATGCTTCTAAAATTCTCTCTCGACTATTATTATTATGAAATCATGTTCACATGACTTGTCTTTCTTGTCATCATTATAAACGTGATATTGAAATGTATATTTCTTGAAACTCTTGTTATTGGTCATGATTGACTATGGGTATCTACATTTGAAATAGTGAGATGTGTATCGGGCACGACTAGTGTCCAAAGGCTCCAGTCTAGCCCCATCGACAGAGAGTCGAAAATATATTATTAACCATGTGGTATAATGATTACTGGTGTTGCATCTGTGCTGGGAGTACTTCCGTGTTGAATGCTAGATACATAACCATATACACATGTTCATAGTGTGCATTCAAAGGTGGCATAGATCCTTAGTGCACATTGTGACATAGTGCTTGATTACTGTTACATGTTAAAAGTTATTGCTCGTACGTGCTTGCTTGCTTGTGTGATATGGCCATCCTGCATTCTTGCAAATGATTGACTTCCTGTGTTCTTGCAAACAAATGATATCTTGTGTGCCTGTTAATACTACTCTACTACTAGTTCTTGCTAGTTAAATTATTCTTGCTCTTGTTCAATCACTATTGTTCCAACAATCTTGCTTACATGTCATGTTTGAATAGTTTCTCATACATGCATATCTTGATAATCGTGCCCACCTAGTTCTTAAAATGTTAATCACTTATATTATTGCTCGCACATTAAGATATAAATACTACTGGGCTAGTTTGCTCATTACCTACTTCTTAACATTTTAGGTGACGTAGACATGGAAGAGGAGGACTAGGCAAGTGATGGGAATGCATCTGAGTGAAGAGCATGTTCCAACCATGGTATCCGCCATTAGTTTAATTTGAGAGTTTGTAACGACCCTCCTTATACCGGTACGGTTATACCAACCCATGTCGGTATAGAGAGCACTGCTACAGTGGGACATTGACCCAACATATACTCTAAGTTGAGATGTACACAAATATAGATGTAGAACAATAGAAATAAACAACAATATTGTTCCATCATCCATATTTTATCCACAGTCTATATAGTACAAGAAAGAAACTAAAGTCCACATAATTGAATTTCTAAGTCAAATTACATTGTCCACATTTGAATTACATAATACCCTTGATTACATACTTATGAAATGAATGTACAACAACGAAATCTTCACAAGAGATGCTACTCCTCTCGCTCGGAGTCGCTCCTAACAGTCTCCTCCAAAGAAGAGGAATCACCTGCCACACCTGTACACCGAAGCAAGAGTAAGTCTAATAGACTCAGCAAGCAATCCACGCACATTATACATACACACATCATATGCACATTTTACTTTCTAATAAAACAATTAACACATGTAACATGGTTTGAACCTTTTAAATTCTATGCATGAAATTCCTATAACATTAAAGGACATGATAGATGCTTTATGTTTCTTTTCACATTAGGTATAAAACCTATCACATGCTCTCCACACATTTCTTCAACATGCTTAATCAACTTAAAACTCATTCCATGCATGCTACAATATATATATGCAACTTAAGCATGAAATAACACATGATGTAAGCATTGCTCCTAGCATGGATTCTATTTACATTCTCATACACTTAACACAATTATAAACATGTTTAGCTTGATGTTTTGACATGGATTTAACATACTCATTTAATGTTTCACTAATTCACATGCTATCACATGGTTTTCACACATTCACATATTCATTTGCACATGTTAACGGCACCATCGGTGGCCGTTGACGTAGGATCTAAACGGCAGCAATGGTTGTCGTCTAGTTCCTGTCTGTGCAAACATAGACTGAATGCAGAAAAACTGGTGAAAAGGGGGTTCCAGGACACGAATATAATTCGGAAAAATACCTAGGACCTACTAGATGCATGTATGGACAATGGTCAAGGGATACTTGCCTCATAATAAATCACTAAAGGGAGTTATTTACCGATGAAGCTCTCCTCGGCCAGTGCCATGAAGCCTTCAAATCCTTCCCCGAACCAATTTTGCGTTGAAGCAGATAGTACACCGTCATCGGGGAAGCCTTCCTCTATGCCCAGACTTCCTCCCAGTCATGTCAGAACATCGGAAGAAGTCTCCAATCGCCGGATCAAAGAGTTCAAAGTCTCAGGTTCCCACAAGGTTTTAGGGTTTTGCCCAAAGAGCAAAAAGACTCAATCCGGCCGCAAAGGAGGTGTTTTTATACAACCTCAGGGTCTTGGGTATGCGTAGGTGGGATGGATGACTGTTGGGGGACGGTTTCCTAAACAAGGGCCGAGAAAATCGCGGACGTTTCCAGATTTGAGGTGCAACAGATCTAGGGAAGTAGACATCTAGATCCTTGGCCGCCTGTCTGGGGTTAGCGTCCATCGATGTGGACGCTGACCTCCCCTTAACGTCAATTCTTGTTGACGCCAAAAGGGTTTTCGGCCAGAACACAGAATTTTAGTAATTCTGCTTACACTAGGTATATACATACAATGTATCATACATATAACTTAATTGTTAAATGCAAACTTCATGTATGTGATATATATATATATATATATATATATATATATATACATATATACATGTACAATTATAAATACTTATACATATATACACAAATGTACTCAATTACATACATAAGGTATATATACATCACATGACAAAATTTAACCCAAATAGGCCAAAATTCGAGGGCCTTACACCCTCTCCCCCTTAAAGAAACTTTGTCCTCGAAGTTAGACTGACACTACTCAAATAATTGGGGATACTTCTTCTTCATAGCATCCTCAAGCTCCCAAGTAACCTCCTCTCGTGAGAAGTTGCGCCATAGAACTTTCACCGACGTAATACTATTGTTTCGGAGATGCTGAACCTTCCAGTCAAGAATAGCTACTGGTTGCTCAACATAAGATAGATCTGGCAGGATATCCACTGGCTCGTGACTAATAACATGAGATGGATCTCGGACATACTTCTGGAGCATACAGGATGAACACTAGCTAATGCCAGGGGTAAAGCTAGCTCATATGCCATGTTGCCCAATCGTCTGAGAATCACATACGGGCCAATGAATCTAGGACTTAGCTTACTATGCTTGCCAAATCTAACTACACCTCGAGTAGGTGAAATCTTTAAAAAAACATGCTCACCCACCTCGAACTCTAAATCCTTTCTCCTGTTGTCAGCATAACTCTTCTGCATATCCTGTGCCGCAACAAGCCTCTTCCTAATAAGCTGGATCTTATCCGAAGTCTCCTGAACTAACTCCGGTACGATCAACTGCCTATCGCCAGGCTCCTCCCAACATAAAGGAGATCTACAAGGCCTTCCATACAACGCCTCAAATGGAGCCATACCAATACTCGCATGAAAACTGTTGTTATATGCGAACTCCACAAGAGGTAAATGACGCTCCCAATCATCATTCCAATCCAGCACACACGCTCTCAACATATCCTCAAGCGTCTAGATAGTCCTCTCAGACTGTCCATCTGTCTGAGGATGGAACGCCAAACTAAGCTTCAACTCAGAATCTAATGCATCCTGAAGACCCTTCCACAACCTCGAAGTAAATCTTGGATCTTGATCCGAAATGATAGACCTCGGCACACCATGCAATCTAACTATGCTACTAACATACAATCTAGCTAAGCTCTCAACCGACTACTTCTTCTTCATAGGTAAGAAATGTGCAGTTTTAGAGAATCTATCTACCACTACCCATGTCGAGTCATTGCCCCTCCTTGATCTGGGCAAACCCGTTACAAAATCCATTGTGACAGCCTCCCACTTCCATACTGGGATCTCCATCTTCTGCATAGGACCAGATGGTTGCTGTCGCTCAGCCTTCACTTGCTGGCATACTAAACACCTAGATACATACTCTGCCATATCCTTCTTCATGCCAGAACACCAAAATGATCTTTTTAAATCCTAGTACATCTTAGTGTTACCCGGATGAATAGAGAATCTGGACCTATGAGCCTCTGCTAATACATGCTCACGGACATCCACTATATCCGGAACACAAACTCGATGATGAAACCTAATCACTCCATCCTCATCATGAGCAATGCCTGCCTTGCCCACTAACTCCTGGAGTCTAGGGTCGGCCTTTTACTGCTCGATCACCTCATCCAAGACAGTAGACCAGATGGATAACTGAGCCACGAAAGCCTGACATATTGGCTCTAACTCAGTCATCGCACAAGCAGCATCCTCCAACATCTTCCAATCCTGCTGGAGTGACGATCTCTTCCTGCTAAGAGCATCCGCTATGACATTCGCCTTTCCAGGATGATACTGAAGGTCGAAGTCATAGTCCTTGAGGAACTCAATCCATCTTCTCTGTCTCAGGTTTAATTCCTTTTGAGAGAAGAGATACCTCAAACTCTTGTGGTCAGTGAACACCTCAAATCTGACACCATAAAGATAGTGCCTCTAGATCTTTAGTGCATGAACCACTGCCGCAAGCTCCAAATCATGAGTCAGATAGTTACGCTCATACTCCTTCAATTGACGAGAAGCATATGCCACTACCTTTCCCTGCTGCATCAATACACAGCCTAAACCAATCTGAGATGCATCCGTATAAATGACAAAGCCTTCATCACCACTAGGCAATACCAATACCGGTGCAGATGTGAGCTTAGCCTTCAATAATTGAAAGCTACTCTCACACTCCTCGGACTATACAAACTTCACGCCCTTCCTGGTCAGCTTCGTCAATGGCGCGGCGATGGATGCAAATCCCTCAATAAATCACCGATAATAACCCGCTAAACCAAGGAAACTCCGAATCTCCGATGGGGTTCTGGGAATCTCCCAATCTAACACAGCCTGAACCTTTGCTGGATCAACTGCTACTCCAGCACCAGAGATAACATGCCCGAGGAAATGAACCTCGCGCATCCAGAAATCGCACTTGCTGAATTTTGCATACAGCTTGTGCTCCCGGAGAACTTCTAACACTACCCTCAAATGCTGACGGTGTGTGGCCTCATCTGGAGAATAGACCAGCACATCATCGATAAACACTACGACAAAATTATCTAAATAAGGCCTAAATACCC
This sequence comes from Colocasia esculenta, assembly GCA_014218235.1. Classification (NCBI taxonomy): domain Eukaryota; kingdom Viridiplantae; phylum Streptophyta; class Magnoliopsida; order Alismatales; family Araceae; genus Colocasia; species Colocasia esculenta. Next base: position 96,157,551 of record CM024754.1, on the reverse strand, counting down.
TGTTCATGAGAGGGGCATTGGTTAGACCAAACGGAAGAACTAAGAACTCATAATGTCCATAACGGGTTCGAAAGGCTATCTTGGACACATCCTCACTCCTAATCCTCAACTGATGATAGCCAGACCGCAAATCAATCTTGGATAAGACTGATGCATTCTGCAACTGGTCAAATAGATCATCAATCTGCGGTAAGAGATACCTGTTCTTCACAGTCACTTGGTTTAGCTTTCTATAATCAATGCATAACCAAAGTGAACCGTCCTTCTTCTTTACGAATAAAATAGGTGCGCCCCAAGGAGAAATACTAGGGAGAATAAATCCCTTATCTAGCAAATCTTGCAATTGCTTCTTTAGCTCTGCTAACTCCCCAGGTGCCATCCGATATGGAGCCTTCAAGATAGGAGAGGTTCCCAGAAGCAACTCTAGGGTAAACTCTATCTCTTTAACCGGTGGCAATCTAGACAAATCATCAGAAATACGTCTAGAAACTCCCGCACTACATCTATCTCCTCAAGGGTAGGTGACTGATCAGCTTTTGGTACTAATACCACGCTGGCAAGAAAAGCGTCACAACCCTTGCCTACCATCCTCATTGCCTTCATGGTGGAGATAAAAAACTTTCCCGCAAGGTTCGTTGGCAATGGATATGAAAACTCATCCTCACCAGGAATACGAAAAACAATCTTCTTCCCACGACAATCCACTAATGCATAGTGCTCCTCTAGCCAATCCAGACCAAGAATTGTATCATAGTCCTTCATCTTTAGCAAGAAGAAACACCCCTCTAGGACTCTATCTTCAATGCACACAGGTAACGACGGGATACACTTCCTAGTCGATACCATTCCCACAGGTGTGTGCACAGATAAGGGAACCTTTAAATCCTCAGACTCTAATCTTGACTCTAAAGCTAATTGCCTAGCAAACCGCTTGAAAATGAACGAGTGAGTGGCACTCGTATCAAACAAAACCCGAGCGTGCACACCCATGAAAAGAACCATACCTTCGGTGACATGCTCTGCCTGCCCCGCGTCCTCTCTCGCCAAGGCTAAACACTCGAGCTTGGGCTCGAGGCCTTCCTAGTCGTCCTGTAGTTGGCGCTGCTGCCGCTGTCGCTGCTGGAGCTGGTGCTGGTCACTGGACTCCCTGCTGAAGTATAGGGCAGTCCCGGATCTGATGTTCACTGCTCCTGCACTTCAGACACTTTCCCGCCAACTTCCAACACTCTGTACCACCGTGTGCCCTTCCACAGTGAGAACACTCCTTCTTGCCACTAGGTCTACTACCCGGGGAACGTTGAGAAGCTACCTGCTGACTACCCACTGCCATAGGACGTTGCGGTGACTAATATGTTGGCCCGGCTAGCTTGGCAGCTCGATAACCTAAAGGGGGGGGGGTTGAATAGGTTTTTATGATTTCTGAAATAGAAACTTAAGACAGAAAATTATCACTTGAAAGTTTGATTAGTTTAGTGTGATAAAGAGTAGCAGTGTGGAAGCAAATAAATAATCACACAAATGAGACAAGAAATTTATCCTGGTTCAGCCCTTCCCACATGGAAGTCCTACGTCCAGTCCCCAAGCAACCTCTTGGGATTTCACTAACCAAGGGTACAGTCCCCCTCAAGGACACTACAACACCCAGCACCCCAGCTGGTCTTCTCTTTCCCGGGCAAGAAGGCAGCCCACTTCTTTTACAGGTTCAGAAGCAAACCTCCTGGTACAAACCCCAGTGCGGTTCTGCTAGACACAAACCCCTAGCTAGGTTCTACACTATATACAGTCCTACAGCTGGACAGAAATCTTTCTTAGAAAATAAAGATCAAACTGAGAGCTATTACAAGATGAACACTTAAGAACTAGCTCACAGTCACAAAACTCTCCCCAAAAATTACAATGAGCGTAAAGAGAGAATGAAGAGAGAAAAGAAAGCTTGAATGCTTCAGATGCTTGAACACTTCTTCTGGGCTCAGGCTCTTTCTCTCTTTTCCTTTGAGTGTATGTGGCGATGAGGTTCCTCACTGGTTGTACACTCCTTCAAAGATTTTCAGGAAAGCTCTCACTTTCTTTCTTCAGCCTTGCTTCATCTTTTATATGAGAGGCTTTTGAATAGATCCGTTGAAGAGATCCGTTGGAGCTCTTCTAGACATTGCTGATCTTCTCTTCATTTGACTTAATCAGACTCTGGTGGTCTTCGATGTCTGTAAGCATAGAAGAGAGTGTTAGCATAAAAGAGTGTTTATAAGATAACAGTGCATGCTACTGTGTTTCTGCTATCATGATAAAAATAGTAGTTTATATCTTTTTCTGACACGACTCTAAGATATGCATGCAGCTTTTTGTCAGAAGATATTTGACTTTTCATTTAAGCGCCAAAAACACTTCAGAGCAAATCGATGTTTAAGTTACTTATCAAATCATTATACTTATAAGACTTAACAAATCGTTATGAATCTTAACAACTCGATGTGAGAAGCAAATCATTATGGCACTTATCAAATCGTTGTGAGAACCAAATCATTGTGAGAGCAAATCGTTGTTCTCACTTATGAAATCGTTATGAGAACCAAATCGATATGAGAGCAAATCGTTGTTCTCACTTATGAAATCGTTATGCGAGCAAATCGTTATGAGCCTTAACGAGTCATTATAGAAGGCAAATCGATGTGAGGGCAAATCGTTGCGCTCACTTATCAAATCGTTATGAGCCTTAACGAATCGTTATAGAAGGCAAATCAATGTGAGGGCAAATCGTTGCGCTCACTTATCAAATCGTTGCATGATAAAATCGATGTTTCACTTAACGAATGGTTACACGATCAAATCATTGTGTAACTTATGAAATCGCTGTTAGTGAAATCGATGTGGCACTTTTGAATAGAAATCGATGTATATTGAATGAACATCGATTTAGCATTTTAGTGCGCCATAAAATAATCATAAATATTGATGAAACAATCTAATCATAAATTTTGTTAGCACCAAAATATGAAGGTAATAAAGAGTGGTTCAACAATCTCCCCCTTTTTGGTGATGACAAAATTTATGTGAATTGACACAAATATATGAAGCAAAGAAAATGCAGAAAATTCATAGAACATACAAATTCTCCCCCTTTTTGTCACTAACGAAAAAGGAAGGATCTTACCATGCATTCTCTCCCCTTTGAGAAAATTTCTTACCATTGAGGGGTTCAACAATAATAGATATTCAATGAATAACTCCCCCTTAGTGAAGGCTCCCCCTGAGCATGAGACTCCCCCTTAATGTGAGGCAAGTCAGATCTTGTTGCTCTTGACCTTATACATGTTGATTGTCAAGTCTTCAAGATTTTTATCTGCATACATCTTAACAGTAAACTTGCAAACATTGTTAGTAGCAATTAAAAAAAATTCAATATTTATGACTACTCCCTCTTCAGATGATATTTGGATGAAGAGTTGGCAGTCACTCCATGCCTTGGAGCATCAGGATCGCCTTGAGCATCCTTGATCCTGATGCTCCAAGGCTACCCTGCAAACAAATTATTCAGAAATAGGTATCCAAATATTTTTGGGTCCTTGATTGTTAGATGCATGAAAATATCCTTTCGAGATCCATACTAGGTGCCTTGTTGTGCAGGTGTTTACAGTGTGTCCTAATTTATTGCAATGAGAACAACAATGAATGTAATCTATTTTGCAGTTTAGAACACAATTTTTAGAAACCTTTTTCTTTTGATAAGACTTGTTCATTTCAGAGGCCTTTTCTGAGGCATTTTGGTTTCTTTTACAAATTTTGGCAAAGGATATTTTCCTGGAGTTATGGCTTATTTTTCTTTTTTCGGAGGAATATATCCAGGCCCTTGTTTATTATTTCCATATTTTGATCCTCTTAAGCATAAAGCTAGAGATGTTTTTCCTTGAGTTAATTTCTTAACTGATTCTTTTAAATATAGATTTTCTTCAGTTAGAGTTTTTAATTTTTCTTCTAACTCTAACTTCTCATTATTCTTACTTTTCAAATCTTCATTTAAAAGATGATTATTATCTTTACTGACCATTAGTTGTTTTTTCCAATTGTTCCATTTCTAATTTAAGATCAGAATTAGTATTTTCCATACAAGTAAGGTTGTTCTTGATATTTTTCAATTCTTTTACAACAACCTTGTGTTTATCATAAAGTTCATTAAAGACTTCTTCCAAGTCTTCATATTCTGACCCTGAATTTGTGCATGAATTAAAAAATGAGTCAGAATGTACCTCATCTAGTCCTACCATGAGGGCTAGATTTACTTGCTCTTTCTCTGAACTTGAGCTTCATGAGTCTGAGCTTGTGTCCTCTTCATTTTCCCAAGCAGCCGCCATGACGTTTCTTTTGAACTTCTTGTGCTGCTTCTTGGACTTTTCGGTTTGACCAGTCTTCTTGAGTCTTGGACAGTCTGGTCTTAGATGTCCAGGTTTTCTGCATTCATAGCAGACTGATTCTTTCTCCTTTTTCTCTTTCCTTTGGATCCTTCTTGACCCATTTTTCTTCTTCTTTAAAATCTTTTGAAGTTTGGACAGTACTTCATCAACATCATTGTCTTCAAATCCTGCAATTTTTGAGCTAGAAGAAGAAGTAGAAGGAGCAGCTACCACTTTAAGGGCATTAGTACATTTCTTCTTAGATGAGCTTTCAGATAATCGCTCAATATTTATTTCATGTGCCATGAGAGAACCTATTAAATTATCAATCGACAATTTGGTTAAATCATGGGCCTCTTCAATAGCAGTTACTTTAGGTGTCCATGAAATAGTTAAAGACCAAAGTATCTTCCTAACGGTTTCCTTATTAGAAAGAGTTTTACCAAGAGAGCTTAAACCAACTACTATGCTTGAAAATCTATTATACATCTGAGTAATGTTTTCGTTTGGAAGCATTTTAAATTGTTCATATTGAGAGACAAGAATATTTATCCTAGTTTGTTTCACTTTATCTGTTCCTTCATAAGTTATCTACAGTTTATCCCACATTTCTTTTGCAGATTTACATGCAGAAACTCTACTAAATTTCTTTTTGGATAAAGCACAACATAAATAGTTCTTAGCTTTGAAATTTAATGATAATTTATTTTTATCTGCTGTTGTAATAGCAGTAGTACCTTCAGCAGGAACAATAACATAATCTCCTACCTCAATTACCTGTCACAGATCAAAGTCTTTGCCTCGAATGAAGCATTTCATCCTCATTTTATAGTATTGGTAGTCCTCTCCATCAAAGAATGGAGGTCTGGTGACTGATTGACCTTCAGCATATCCTTGAGCTGCCATGGATCTTTGCTCTAAGATCGTTGGATCTTCTTTGAATGTTCAGAGACCCTCTCTGATACCACCTGTTGGCCCAGCTAGCTTGGCAGCTCGATAACCTGAAGGGGGGGTGAATAGGTTTTTCTGATTTCTAAAACAGAAACTTAAGACAGAAAATTATCACTTGAAAGTTTGGTTAGTTTAGTGTGATAAAGAGTAGCAGTGCGAAAGCAAATAAACAATCACACAAATGAGACAAGGAATTTATCCTGGTTCGGCCCTTCCCACATGAAAGTCCTACGTCCAGTCCCCAAGCAACCTCTTGGGATTTCACTAACCAAGGGTACAGTCCCCCTCAAGGGCACTACAACACCCAGCACCCCAGTTGGTCTTCTTCTCTTTCCCGGGCAAGAAGGTAGCCCACTTCTTTTACAGGCTTAGAAGCAAACCTCCTGGTACAAACCCTAGTGCGGTTCTTCTAGACACAAACCCCTAGCTAGGTTCTACACTGTATACAGTCCTACAGCTGGACAGAAATCTTTCTTAGAAAATAAAGATCAGACCGAGAGCTATTACAAGATGAACACTTAAGAACTAGCTCACAGTCACAAAACTCTCCCCAAAAATTACAATGAGCGCAGAGAGAGAATGAAGAGAGAAAAGAAAGCTTGAAGGCTTGAATGCTTCAGATGCTTGAACACTTCTTCTGGGCTCAGGCTCTTTCTCTATTTTCCTTTGAGTGTATGTGGCGATGAGGTTCCTCACGGGTTATACACTCCTTCAAAGATTTTCAGGAAAGCTCTCACTTTCTTTCTTCAGCCTTGCTTCATCTTTTATATGAGAGGCTTTTGAATAGACCCGTTGAAGAGATCCGTTGGAGCTCTTCTAGACGTTGCTGATCTTCTCTTCATTTGACTTAATCAGAATCTGGTGGTCTTCGAGGTCTGTAAGCATAGAAGAGAGTGTTAGGATAAAAGAGTGTTTATAAGATAACAGTGCATGTTACTGTGTTTCTGCTATCATGATAAAAATAGCAGTTCATATCTTTTTCTGACACGACTCTGAGATATGCATGTAGCCTTTTTGTCAGAAGATATTTGACTTTTCATTTAAGTGCCAAAAACACTTCAGAGCAAATCGATGTTTAAGTTACTTATCAAATCGTTATACTTATAAGACTTAACAAATCATTATGAATCTTAACAAATCGATGTGAGAAGCAAATCGTTACACCACTTATCAAATCGTTGTGAGAACCAAATCATTGTGAGAGCAAATCGTTGTTCTCACTTATGAAATCGTTATGAGAACCAAATCGATATGAGAGCAAATCATTGTTCTCACTTATGAAATCGTTATGTGAGCAAATCGTTATGAGCCTTAATGAGTCGTTATAGAAGGCAAATCGATGTGAGGGCAAATCATTGCGCTCACTTATCAAATTGTTATGAGCCTTAATGAATCGTTATAGAAGGCAAATCGATGTGAGGGCAAATCGTTGTGCTCACTTATCAAATCGTTGCACGATAAAATCGATGTTTCACTTAACGAATCGTTACACGATCAAATCATTGTGTAACTTATGAAATCGTTGTTAGTGAAATCGATGTGGCACTTTTGAATAGAAATCGATGTATATTGAATGAACATCGATTTAGCATTTTAGTGCACCTTAAAATAATCATAAATATTGATGAAACAATCTAATCATAAATTTTGTTAGCACCAAAATATGAAGGTAATAAAGAGTGGTTCAACATGATATGCCGCCTTCTTTCTATCCTGCCGCTGGAAGGGAGCTGCCGGCCTCTTCTGTGAAGCCTTCTTCTCCTCAAGGTATTGATCCATCTCACTCTCCTTACGGCACACCGCACTAAGAGCCTCATCCAAGGTACGATGATCGAACGCCACAAGCCTCGATCACAGTGATGGCTTAAGGCCCATCACAAACTTCTTCGTCTTCCTGCACTCATCAACAATGATATGAGGTGCATACTTTGATAGCTCAGAAAACCTGGCCTCGTACTCGAGTACGGTTATGGAGCCCTGAGTCAAGGTGAGGAACTCCTGCTCCATCTTGTCCTGGATATGCTTGGGAACGAACTTGGCTCGAAAGAGCCTCACGAACTCGTCCCAAGCAACCTCAACAGCACTGTCCTCAAATCTGGTACGCAGTAATGAGGACCACCACACTTCAGCTCTCTCCTGCAAAACATCCTTCATAAGCACTAATCCAAACAATCTAAACTTAATGTAATTAAATGCTTAAGCAACAAACACATACCTGTAGCATATAGGTGGCCAGGCTGACCTTGTCATCCTTAGCACACCTAATAGCCCGAAAGATCTTCTCGATCTCCCTCACTCAGCTCTCCGCAAGCAGTGGATCACTCTCCCCCTTAAAAGAGGGTGGAGCCATCCTCTTGAATCGCTCCATGATGGAAGGACCACCATGATCATGCCCCTGGGGAAACGGAGCTGGAGCCTGAGCCTGCTACAACAAACAATACAATTCAACATATATAACACAATAGCAATGTAACAATCATATATTTAAAAGAAAATAGACTACTTCTATCCAACATTGCTAACCTGAGCCTCCAGCTGAGCCTAGAGTGCAGCCTGAGTATGTGCCTACGTCTGCATAGCCTGCACTAGGCCTTGCATGAATACTCCATAATCAACTGGTGGTGGTTGAGGAAGTACAGTAGGTCCCTATGGAGCTGGGGCCTGCTGCTCATCCCTCTCCTCATGCCTAGGCTCATCCTCTCTAGCATGGGCACCACGCCTGCCACGAGAAGCCATATCCTGCAAGATAATTTAATCAATATTAAAAATTAAGTTGTTTAGTTCCTAACCATTTTCTTATCTATCTTTCATTCATTATTAATTATTTCTACACATGTGGACAATTCTATAAAGACTTAGCATATAATGAAGATGATGGTGTATATTCATGTACAATCGCAACCGGTGTCTCTGATACCAATCTCTGTAATGACCCTCCTTATACCGGTACCGTTATACCAACCCACGTCGGTATAGAGAGCGTTGCTACAGTGGGACATTGACCCAACATATACTCTAAGTTGAGATGTACACAAATATAGATGTAGAACAGCGAAAATAAATAAGAATATTATTCCATCATCCACATTTTATCCACAGTCCATATAGTATAAGAAAGAAACTAAAGTCCACATAATTGAATTTCTAAGTCAAATTACATTGTCCACATTTGAATTACATAATACCCTTGATTACATACTTATGAAATGAAAGTACAGCAACGAAATCTTCACAAGAGATGCTACTCCTCTCGCTCGAAGTCGCTCCTAACAGTCTCCTCCAAAGAAGAGGAATCACCCGCCACACCTGTACGCCGAAGCAAGAGTGAGTCTAATAGACTCAGCAAGCAATCCACGCACATTATACATACACACATCATATGCACATTTTACTTTCTAATAAAATAATTAACACATGTAACATGGTTTGAACGTTTTAAATTCTATGCATGAAATTTCTATAACATTAAAGGACATGGTACATGCTTTATGTTTCTTTTCACATTAGGTATGAAACCTATCACATGCTCTCCACATATTTCTTTAACATACTTAATCAACTTAAAACTCATTCCATTCATGCTACAATATATATATGCAACTTAAGCATGAAATAACACATGATGTAAGCATTGCTCCTAGCATGGATTCTATTTACATTCTCATACACTTAACACAATTATAAACATGTTTAGCTTGCTGTTTTGACATGGATTTAACATACTCATTTAATGTTTCACTAATTCACATGCTATCACATGGTTTTCACACATTCACATATTCATTTGCACATTTCACAATTTCACATTTCACTTATACACAATCACATTATTGACATTAAATGCCGTGACACATAGTCCAAACCACCTCTAGAAGGACACATAATCACATACACATACCCATCACCTAGGCAAAATAGTGATAGATCTTGGTTAACTGTGCAGAACCGGGAGAAGCACTCTCCACCCTAACCAGTGGTACTTGTCCACCTCCAGGATTTCATCTTAATTGCCCATAGGATTTCACACACTATGAACCTTCCCGTAGGGACTTTAATACGGTACGGTTCCATAGCTTTCTAAGGTAGCAGTGTCACACATGACACAGTTCATACACTTTTCATATTATTAACATAGTTCACATACACTTGTTTACACTATTGCATTCACTTATACATGATTTCATAGTTCAATTTATCGAATAACATGCTACTGTTTACAATGTAAAACAGGTCATAAACTAACCCTAATCATGCTGCAATTCATTAAATTATGAACAATTATCCTAAACATGCTCCACATTGTCCTTTTTCTATGTTAAATCCGAATCAGCACTAACTGTTATCCAATCAGCTTGAAATTATTACTACAGACTGCTTACAGGTAATCATCATACATATCATTTTTCATATTTTTTAGAAAGATACAAAATTTATGAAAATTAGAACAAGTATTCTGCATAATTATCAAGAACTCAATTAAGTATGATTCATAGTGTTACAAATGTATTTAATAGTTCTAAAACTTGTATCTACCAGTCATGATATCACATAAATTTTTTGGTATTTTAACATGTACCATACATTTTATCTAAAATTAAAACATACAATTTATGCTCATTGTTCTATTTTCCATAAATTTTAAATATTCACATAGCAAATAGAAATTCGCCCAAATTACCAGACAAGACCTGATATATTTATACATCTCACAGAAATTTCCTAATATCCTAATTAAACATGGATCCACATAAACAGTAATTAATAGGACTAAAATATGCTCAACAAATACTTTCATTGATTTTAATAAATAGTGCAATGAACGAAAATTCATCATTATCACATAATATGATCCACTAGAGATAGTTGACAATATAGCATTTTTTCAGTATATCCTCATATTCGAAAATCTGGAAAATAAATTACAAAGGTTAGACATGCACACTGTCACCACCTGAAGAACTCAGCAGCACACAGGTGGCCGCCAACCATGTTAACGGCACCATCGGTGGCCATTGACGTAGGATCTAAACAGCAGCAAAGGTTGCCGTCTAGTTCCTGTCTGTGCAAACACAGATTGAATGCAGAAAAACTGATGAAAAGGGGGTTCTATGACACAAATATAATCCAGAAAAATACCTAGGACCTACTAGATGCATGTATGGACAATGGTCAAGGGCTACTTGCCTCAAAATAAATCGCTAAAGGGAGTTATTTGCCGATGAAGCTCACCTCAGCCAGTGCCAAAAAGCCTTCAAATCCTTCCCCGAACCGATTTTGTGTTGAAGCAGATAGTACACCGTCGTTGGGGAAGCCTTCCTCTATGCCTAGACTTCCTCCTAGTTGTGGTATAACGTTGAAAGAAGTCTCCAATCGTCGGATCAAAGAGTTCAAAGTCTCAGGTTCGCACATGGTTTTAGGGTTTTTCCCAAAGAGCAAAAAGACTCAATCCGGCCGCAAAGGAGGTGTTTTTATACAACCTTAGGGTCTTGGGTATGCGTAGGTGGGATGGATGACCGTTGGGGGACGGTTTCCAAAACAACGGCCGAGAAAATCGCAGACGTTTCTAGATCTGAAGCGCAACAGATCTGGGGAAGTAGACGTCCAGATCCTTGGCCGCCTGTCTGGGGTTAGTGTCCATCGATGTGGACGCTGACCTCCCCTTAACGTCAATTCATGTTGACGCCAAAAGGGTTTTCGGCCAGAACACAGAATTGTAGTAATTCTGCTTACACTAGGTATATACATACAATGTATCATACATATAACTTAATTATTAAATGCAAAGTTCATGTATGTGATATATATATATATATATATACATGTACAATTATAAATACTTATACATATATACACACATGTACTCAATTACATACATAAGGTATATATACATCACATGACAAAATTTAACCCAAATAGGCCAAATTTCGAGGGCCTTACAGAGTTAGATTGATGTAGTAGGTAGTGAGGAAGTATAATCTCATGTAATTTTCCCTTTTCTTGAGTGATTGTAGTTTGAAGTCCCTGAAGTTGTATTAGACATTAATGAGAATTGAATAAAAGCTTAGTTTTGTTCATTATATGGGCCCTTATCTTTTTTGTGTTGATGCAAATCTAATGCTCGCTAGCTAGAGGCTTATTTGTCAACTATTCACGTCTCATATGATCGATCTAAATTAATATTTCCACTGTGTAATTCTCAAGACGTGAAAATTTAGTGGTATCAAAGCCTAAGTTACAAAAATAGGATTTTTTAAGTCCTAGGTTTAAGTGCTAGCCAAGAACTTAGGTAATGGACATTACGTATAGTGCTTGGTGAGAATGGGCAGAGGCTGGGAATAAGCTAGTTTTACTCATTAAGCACTTGTATCCATCAATCATCCTGATATGTTTAAGAACGTTAATTGGTTGTTGTCCTTTCTCAGAAACTCCATTATTCCTTAGCAATGGCAGGCAACCACAACCAGTGGCAAGCCATGCAAGAGACTGTGGTAGGACTAACCTAAGCATTGTAGAATGTAATGCAAGCTAGAAATCAAGTTGGAGCTATGAACGGAGCAGGTGATCTGCATTACAGCTTCTGTAGATTGAATCCACCCTGCTTCTATGGATCCCCTGACCTAGATGAAGCGGAAAATTGGCTAGAGGAAATGAAAATAATTTTCCAAGTAATGCAATGCACTGAGAGGGAGAAGGTGTTACTGGCTACTTTCCAACTTAACAAGGATGCTAGATCCTGGTGGAAGGCCACATTGGCCCATCTACCTAATGTTGCTGAACTATAATGGGAAGAGTTCTTGGAGATATTCCTAGGAAATTACTTCTCTGAAAGGGTGCCAGAAAAGAAGGCAGGTGAGTTTGCCGCGTTGAAACAAAGAGGAATGTCCATGGATGAGTATGAAGCTTAGTTCTCTCATTTGGCGCAGTATGCCCCACATCTGGTGGGCACAGAAAAGTTGAAGGCTAATCGGTTCATGGATGGGCTCATGCCCGTATTCATTGAAAGGCTGGAACCACTTAAACACCTGTACATATACAGAGATGGTCTAGCGAGCTCTGCTAGTGGAAGACACTATGGCTAAGGTGGAAAGCCTCAAGGGAAAGGAGGCAGCAAAGCTAGGTTTCATGAAGAAAGGGGGGACCAATACAGCCAAAACATTTTGCTACAACAACAACAATAATGACAATAAGAGGCCAAATATTAGAAAAGACTATGGTCTAGAAAAGAAAGTCAAAGTGGAAGGAAGACAATTGGCTGAAAATTGTCGATTCTATGATAAGCCAAGGCACCAAGCTAAAGAGTGTTGGAAGAAGCTAGGAGCATGCCTGAGATGCTTGAGTTGTGCTCTAACACAAGCAATCAAACACCCCTTTCTCTTGGTATCTGCATCTATATTTAGCTGGGTGAATTCTTCTAACAATCGCCATTCTCCCCCCAAAAGGCTTGATAAGGTAACCATTGGCTTCCTACTAAGAGCATCTGCCACGACATTTACTTTGCCTAGGTGATATTGGATAGTGAAGTCGAAGTCTTTTAGATACTCCAATCACCTTCACTGTCTCATGTTCAATTCCTGCTGAGAAACCATATATTTCAAACTTTTATGGTTAGAAAATACCATGAACTTCTCACCATATAAGTAATGACGCCATACTTCAGGGCGAAGACTACAGCAGCTAGCTCCAGATTAGCACAGGGTAATTATCTTTGTGCTTATTCAATTGTCTAGACACATAACATATCACCATCCCATTTTGCATCAATACACAACCAAGGCCGATTCTTGATGCATCTGTGTATACTTCGAAGCTTCCCTTGGCTACCAATAACGTCAGTACAACGCGAAACTTAAGTGCTCCTTTAGTGACATGAAACTGTCTTTACATTCAGTAGTCCATGTGAATGGGTTCTACTCCCTGGTAAGTCTGGTCAATGGTATAGCTATCTTTGAGAAGTCTTTAATGAAGCGATGATAGTAACCAACCAGACCCAGAAAGCTTCTAATTTCTGACGCAGTTGTCAGTCTTTCCCAGTTCTTCACTGCTTCTACTTTAGATGGATCTACAGAGATACCTTCCTTGGATATGATGTGACCAAGGAAAGATACTTCCTCCATCCATAATTCACATTTGCTAAGTTTTACATAGAGTTGATTATCCCTAAGCACATACTGAGCAATCTTCAAGTGTTCTTCATGCCCTTCCTTAGACTTGGAGTAAATGAGGATATCATCAATGAACACTACTATGAACTGGTCTATGTATGGTCTGTATATATTGTTCATAAGTTGCATAAAAGGCCGTTGTAGCATTTGTCAAACAAAAACATAACTACGAACTCATAGTGATCGTATCTACTCCAGAATGGTGACTTGTGTATATCTTCTTCCTTGATTCTTAGTTGATGGTAGTCTGATCTCAGATCGATCTTAGAAAAGTATTGTGTACCGGAGATCTGATCAAACAGCTCGTCGATGTAGGGCAGTGGGTACTTATTCTTTATCGTCAATTGATTTAACTGACGGTAGTCAATGGATAGTCTCATTGTTCCATCCTTCTTTCTAACAAATAATACCGGTGCACCCCATGGGGATGTGTTGGGCCTTATAAAACCTTGATCTAACAATTCCTAGATCTGCCTTTTCAATTCCTCCAATTCAGTAGGGGACATGCAATATGGAGCTTTGGATACAGGGGCTGCCCCAGGGAGTAATTCAATTGTGAAGTTTACCTCCCGTTCAGTTGGTATTCTAGGTAAGTCTTCTAGAAAGACATCGGGGTATTCCCTGGCTATAGGAACATCAATAGATAGTCCATAAGTAAAATGGTCATCAGTCGATGGCAAAATATGAGTAATAAATACTGATAACACCAATCGATGTATTTTAATATTAATTGGAATGTGAATAAGGCAATTGTTCAACAATCGGAAAGAAAATAACATCAATCAATACGAGACAGATCACTTGTTCACCAATCGATGTGAGCTAACACCAATCGTTAGAATATGAATCAATTGATAGGATATAAGAGTCAATCGATAGAATATGAGCCAATTGATAGGAGTCATACAATATAGTCATCAATCGATTAGTTGTTCATCACTCGAAACATTTGAACACTAATCGGTAGAATGAGTCAATTGATAGAAATATTGTTCTCTAATCGATATGAATTGGTTCTTCAATTGATAGAGACTTGTTCTCCAATCGATACGAATATGTTCTCTAATCGATAGACACTTGTTCTCCAATTGATAGAGATTTTCTTCAAGAATCGATAGGAAACTAAGTCACCAATCAGTATGACTTTTTGATCATTAATCGATAGGAGGCTTATACACTAATCGATATGGATTTAGACATTTTTTCTTGAAGTAAATAATATGGAATTTTTTGGGTCGAGATAGAGCTTTAGATGTCTTAGAGGGGGGTGAATAGGACTTCTTGCACTATTAAAAATTTATCTGAAAATAGATAACACTAGATAGTATCGTTAGTACTTAGTGTAGTGTGTGTGAAACAAGTGAAAACTTAGCAGAAACAATCACACAAGTGCACAAAAGATTTATCCTGGTTCGAACCTCCTATTTGTCACGCCCCGCCAATTTAGCAGCGGAATAAATCGGGGAGACGTGAACGAAGTACATAGTAGAGTAAAATGTACCACAGTTGAATGATTCAGAGCATCTAATAAACAATAATTGAAATAAACTCTTCATTTCATTATAAAATCACTAAGACTATTACAACCACTAATTCGGAGCCAATACGTAGGGCTCAATGACATCATTACATACGAAGAGAAAATCTAAAGTAATAACTACTAGACTCCAATTGTGCTAGGGTAACTTCATCTTTTGACTCCGGGTCACTCATCACTCGGGTCTTGTCCCATTGGTGTGTACAACGTCATCATCTATCTTACCTGAGACACAATAACAAATAACGAAGAGTAAGCGATAACGCCCAGTAGGACTTAAATCTCGTGAATCAAGCAGGCTTTAAATAATTAGTAATTTAAATGGCAGAGTAATTAATGATAGAGCGAGTCATGTAAAGTCGGGAAAGTAATAGCACAAGTGACATGGTTCAGATAGCAGATGAATCAAGTATAGCACGATGATTAAAGTCAAGTCACGATAGAAATGATAACAACACGATAGAAAATAATGTTAACATCAAACAATAGCAAGCAACATGTATTGCAAGGAGAGAAAAAGTAGTTGGCCATATAGAGAGTAAATTGCACTTTGATTGATTTTCTTATCAATCGAAATAGTATAGCACTTTTAATTAACTTTCGTCAATCGAAATAGTAATGGCACTTTGATTATCTGTAGATAGCCAAGAGAGAATATAACACTTTTGTCGTCAATAGACAACGAGAGCATATAGCACTTTGTGTTGATTATCTTACATTAATCTTGATAATATGGCACTTGGATGTAATGTCAACATCCTGATCATTTAACTCCCGTGAGCAAATGGCACTTTCGGGTGCTCTCCCCAAGACCAGATCGGGCTCTATTGCGTTGGCATTGGTTATGTTGTTTATCTTTAGACAATCAATTAATGGCCAATAGAGAGTACCAAGAAATAGATGAGAATTACTAGATGAATAGACGAGATAGTAGAGAGAGTGTGAATAGACGAGCGAGTAGAGTATAGAAGAGAGCTAGTGGACATTGTACGTAACACGTCGAGTAAACAGGCGATAGTAACAGTTGCACAACACGCCCACTTGGTGTTGGCAATCAGGTGGATTTCACTACCTTTCCGCTGGCCATGTTACGTACAGGTCCAGAGGTTCGGCGTGATTCAAGATAAGAGCAAACTTCTAATAGCCGTTTGGACCATATTGATCCCTAAAGGGTGTATTAGGTGTTAGGGTACAACCGGCTCATCGACCATGTGGGCATCCATGGACAGAGGAGACTTACGGAGGCCTTGAACAAAGACTCACTAGTCCGGCAGAAGGAGTATCCGACGGAGAGTTTGTCCAAGTCAAGAAAGTGTGTAGATAGAAACAAGTGCTCGACATTCTAGAGTAGTTCTAGAACAGTGGAGCGTCGGTATCAGTGTTCCAAAACATCACGAGAAACATACACAAGTATATTTAAGAATGAGGCAATTTAATGGCATAAATTACCAGATAAATTACGTAACATGTTCATGCCAATTAAGCTATATTTGGATGGTTTAAGTGTGTGTAAGTGTCATGAAATTGTGGATAGAAAAGATCATGTGCATATATTTTAATCACACATAAATGTCTAATTTATAACAAGTGTAATCTTCTATGTGTATGATTGTTAAACAAGAGTACAAGCACTGTGGAGAGTCAAAACATCAAAAATTTGGGGTTTTTATGCCGAAAGCCAGAACGCGATGCACCCTTGTAAGGGTCCCGACAGGGTTCAGGCAGATCACGATAGGCTCTTGTACAGGTTGCGACGGACTTGTCAGTTCAAGCAGGTAGGTCGCGACGGGGTCATGTGAGGGTCACGACGGGCTCAAGCAAACCGGGCAACAGATCGCGACGACAGTCCCTGTCATGATCAGATCGTCACAGAGGGCACTGTCACGACGGCCCTTGTGAACGCGGCCTATCAGGCCGTCGCGTTCACAGGGTCTGTGCACGAGTCCAACAGGGAGAGTACAATGCATTAGACTGCAGACCTGACTTACCTTATTTTGACACAGGGTGATTCCGAAAAACATATCTAATTGTACAGGCGATGAAAAATCGTGAAACCAATTGCGAATTGTTCTAGACATGCATGGGTACTTACAGTAAATAGGAATTTGAAAACAAACAGGGTTTCGACATGCTTTGGTCATGGTATTCATGAAGAACTTAGAATAGTACACAGATGAGATCAACGAAATAATTTGCATGATAGGATGGATTGAAATTAGGGCTTTCAGAGGCAAAAGAAGCCTAACGACCATCAGAATCTCTACTGAAAATTGCATGGCATGAGATCAAGTGTTCAAGGGGAACAAGATTTAACAAGGGGGTTCGGGGTCAGGATGAGTGCAGAACTTCGAAAAGTAAGAAGTAATTATTGACTCGATGATAAATCATGAAACTTGAGGGTATTGTTCCTGGTACATGGAACGATCTACAATCAAAATCTCATTAGTTTTTCTCATGAGAATGCCTACCTTTAATCATTTTCCCCTTCTAGGGCTAGAATTTGAAGAACGAGAGAGAGAGCTTAAGGGAGGCCACGAAATCTCCTCCTCCTTGGCCTCTCCTCCTAGTCCAGCAAGCCTTTGATACGAGCTAGGGCCGGCCATGGGGGTTTTAAGAGTGTATTTATGCTTTCTCTCTTTCCATTTCCTATTTGGACTCTAATTCCCATTAATTCCAAATTTCCTATTTCCTCTCCCCTTTCTAAGCTTGAGAACTTCTAATTGGGTTAGGATGGGAGCTAAATTCGTGGCCAACCTACTAGGGTAGGTTTAGGAATCCAAATCCAACTCAAACTTCTTAGTTAATGCATTAAATACCTCTTTTCTATTTAAGTAACAATTAAGTTAGGAATTTAGGGTATTTTTCTATTATTTCTCTTTTAAAAATCCCTATTTGGACCAATAACTTTTATATGATCTATTTAACAAAGTCCACCACTTCTTTTTGTTTAATGTGTTTTAACTTATAAAATTCCCTTTTAAAATTAGAGAATATTAGAGCTTCGAATTTTATTCATGGGCTATGGGAAGTCCATTGATCTAATTTTTCATGATGGATTATCATTACATATTGTTTGCAGTCTATCCCTCATTTTATTTTTAATTGTTAATCTACTTGGCTCATATGATAATGTTTTTTCTGAATTATTCCTTAATTACAATAATAAGTCACCTCAATTTCTAAAACTTGGTCTGAATTATTTTTCTAAGCCCAATTTTCTTAATGGGTCATCATTAAATGACGTTGGAAGTTTCTCCGACAGGTTCGTTTAATTTATGTGCGCGTTATCTTTCCGTGTTAACGGTTTTCTGACTTAGTTTTCTAATTTGGATAATTAGTCATGTTGTGACGTACGCTTGGCCAATCGGATTTTTCGTTGCACGAATTTTTCATGGAACACTTAGGGATAATATTGGGGGTTGATTTATAATTTTTATGGAATTTTTAAATGTGTTCTTACTCATACGATAACGGTATGTATGTTTCTATTATTTTGATTTAAATAAATTATTATTTCAAAATTTTAGGTATTTAATTTTTTTCTGGGGTGCTACATCCTCCCCCACTTAAAAAGAATTTGGTCCACCAAATTCCATGACTCCTTCGATTACATGTGAATCATTTATTGAAAAAGGCATTAATCATCGTGAGTTCAGAGGTACCTTCCACGGTTCCCACTTCTCGATTTAGAGAGAGATGCACCAAGGCTTCCAGTGTACCTTGTTGGTTTAATTCCTCATGATGTTGATTCTCAAATTGTGGGAAGTCTCTCATCTTGTGGTTGGAGCTACCACATCGCAAACATTTTCCTTGTTTCCACCAGCAATCCCCCGATCTGTGGCCCTTCCTATTGCAGCGCTTGCATCGCCCCCTGCGAATAATGGCTATGTGTATGTCATTCTTCTTATTCTTCTTTATTTTTCTCTTATCACCGTTTGGATGGTTCCCTTTCATCATGGAATTGAGTTCTTCTGTGTTAGTGGATGGTTCTTTTAGAAGAGGGCAGTCTCGTAGTTGATGTCTCGAGTCGCCACAACGTAAGCATGCACCAATTCTTCGCCAACACTCCTTGGCCACATGACCTGGATTGTGACAGTGATGGCAAGTGATCTCATCATTATGATTCAATTGCTGGTTGGCCTTCTTGCCATGGTTATATCTTCTCTTCCCATTCTGATTGGTCTCCTTTTTAATCTCCTTAGTCGCTTCCAGAGCTCTTCCTAGCAGTTGAGCGGCTTGCTGACATGCCAGAACTAGCCTCTGGGTCGATCTCATGTCGGCATCCATTAAGAGTCCCTTCATGAATAAGGTTGGCATTAGGATGCTAAAGTAATATTAAGTTCATACATATGTATAGATAAATGTATTTAAATCTTAACCATGGTCCTACCCAATCCTCACATAGGTATGGCGGTTGACTTAGACACGTGTCATGGCAGTTCGTCCTGGAACACCCTATACCTAAGAGATCTCATAAGGACATCCTAGAACATCATAAACCTAAGATATCCTATCAAGACATCCTAGGCTCTGATACCAAGTGTCACGCCCCACCAATTTAGCAGCGGAATAAATCGGGGAGACGTGAACGAAGCGCAGTTGAATGATTCAGAGCATCTAATGAATAATAATTGGAATAAACTCTTCATTTCATTATAAAATCACTAAGACTATTACAACCACTAATTCAGAGCCAATACGTAGGGCTCAATGACATCATTACATACGAAGAGAAAATCTAAAGTAATAACTACTAAACTCCAATTGTGCTAGGGTAACTTCGTCATTTGACTTCGAGTCACTCATCACTCGGGTCCTGTCCCATTGGTGTGTACAACGTCATCGTCTATCTTACCTGAGACACAATAACAAATAATGAAGGGTGAGCGATAACGCCTAGTAGGACTTAAATCTCGTAAATCATGCAGACTTTAAATAATTAGTACTTTAAATGGCAGAGTAATTAATGATAGAGCGAGTCATGTAAAGTCGGGAAAGTAATAGCACAAGTGACATGGTTCAGATAGCAGATGAATCAAGTATAGCACGATGATTAAAGTCAAGTCACGATAGAAATGATAACAACACGATAGCAAATAACGTCAACATCAAACAATAGCAAGCAACATGTATAGCAAGGAGAGAAAAAGTAGTTGGCCATATAGAGAGTAAATTGCACTTTGATTGATTTTCTTATCAATCGAAATAGTATAGCACTTTTGATTAACTATTGTCAATCGAAATAGTAATGGCACTTTGGTTATCCGTAGATAGCCGAGAGAGAATATAGCACTTTTATCGTCAATAGACAACGAGAGAATATACCACTTTGTGTTGATTGTCTTAGATTAATCTTGATAGTATGGCACTTGGATGTAATGCCGACATCCTGATCATTTAACTCCCGTGGGAAAATGGCACTTTCGGGCGCTCTCCCCAGGACCAGATCGGGCCCTATTGCGCTGGCATTGGTTGTGTTGTTTATCTTTAGACAATCAATTAATGGCCAATAGAGAGTACCAAGAAATAGATGAGAATTTCTAGATGAATAGACGAGATAGTAGAGAGAGTGTGAATAGACGAGCGAGTAGAGTATAGATGAGAGCTAGTGGACATTGTACGTAACACGTCGAGTAAATAGGCGATAGTAATAGTTGCACAACACGCGCACTTGGTATTGGCAGTCAGGTGGAATTCACTATCTTTCCGCTGGCCATGTTACGTACAGGTCCAGAGGTTCGGAGTGATTCAAGATAAGAGCCAACTTCTAATAGCCGTTTGGACCATATTGATCCCTAAATGGTGTATTAGGTGTTAGGGTACAACCGGCTCGTCGACCATGTGGGAATCCATGGACAGAGGAGACTTACGGAGGCCTTGAACAAAGACTCACTAGTCCGGCAGAAGGAGTATCCGACGGAGAGTTTGTCCAAGTCAAGAAAGTGTGTAGATAGAAACAAGTGCTCGACGTTCTAGAGGAGTTCTAGAACAGTGGAGCGTCGGTATCGGTGTTCCAAAACATCGCGAGAAACGTACACAAGTATATTTAAGAATGAGGCAATTTAATGGCATAAATTACCAGATAAATTACGTAACATGTTCATGCCAATTAAGCCATATTTGGATGGTTCAAGTGTGTGTAAGTGTCATGAAATTGTAGATGGAAAAGATCATGTGCATGTATTTTAATCACACATAAATGTCTAATTTATAACAAGTGTAATCTTTTGTGTGTATGACTGTTAAACAAGAGTACAAACACTGTGGAGAGTCAAAGCATAAAAAATTTGGGGTTTTTATGCAGAAAGCCAGAACGCGACGCACCCTTGTAAGGGTCGCGATGGGGTTCAGGCAGATCGCGACAGGCTCTTGTACAGGTCGCGACGAACTTGTCAGTTCAAGCAGGTAGGTCGCGACGGGGTCATGTAAGGGTCGCGACAGGCTCAAGCAAACTGGACAGCAGATCGCCACGACAGTCCCTGCCGCGATCAGATCACGACAGAGGGCACTGTCACGACGGCCCTTATGAACGCGGCCTATCAGGCCATCGCGTTCACAGGGTCTGTGCCCGAGTCAGACAGAGAGTGTACAATGCATTGGACTGCGGACCTGACTTACCTTATTTTGACATAGGGTGATTCAGAAAAACATATCTAATTGTACAGGCGATGAAAAATCATGAAACCAATTGCGAATTGTTCTAGACATGCATTGGTACTTACAGTATATAGGAATTTGAAAACAAATAGGGTTTCGACATGCTTTGGTCATGGTATTCATGAAGAACTTAGAACAGTACACAGATGAGATCAACGAATTAATTTACATGATAGGATGGATGGAAATTAGGGCTTTCAGGGGCAAAAGAAGCCTAACGACTATTATAATCTCTACTGAAAATTGCGTGGCATGAGATCAAGTGTTCAAGGGGAACAAGATTTAACAAGGGGGTTCGGGGTCAGGATGGGTGCAGAACTTCAAAAAGTAAGAAGTAATTATTGACTCGATGATAAATCATGAAACTTGAGGGTATTGTTCCTGGTACATGGAACGATCTACAGTCAGAATCTCATTAGTTTTGCTCGTGAGAATGCCTACCTTTAATCATTTTCCCCTTCTAGGGCTAGAACTTGAAGAACGAGAGAGAGAGCTTGAGAGAGGCTTCTTCCCATGAAATCTCCTCCTCCTTGGCCTCTCCTCCTGGTCCAGCAAGCCTTTGGTATGAGCTAGGGCCGGCCATGGGGGTTTTAAGAGAGTATTTATGCTTTCTCTCTTTCCATTTCCTATTTGGACTATAATTCCCATTAATTCCGAATTTCCTATTTCCTCTCTCATTTCTAAGCATGAGAACTTCTAATTGGGTTAGGATGGGAGCTAAATTCATGGCCAACCTACTAGGGTAGGTTTAGGAATCCAAATCCAACTCAAACTTCTTATTTAATGCATTAAATACCTTTTTTCTATTTAAGTAATAATTAAGTTACGAATTTAAGGTATTTTTCTATTATTTCTCTTTTAAAAATCCCTATTTGGCCCAATAACTTTTATATGATCCATTTAATAAAGTTCACCACTTCTTTTTGTTTAATGTGTTTTAACTTATAAAATTCCCTTTTTAAATTAGAGAATATTAGAGTTTCGAATTTTATTCATGGGCTATGGGAAGTCCATTGATCTAATTTTTCATGATGGATTATCATTACATATTGTTTGGAGTCTATCCCTCATTTTATTTTTAATTGTTAATCTACTTGGCTGATATGATAATGTTTTTTCTAAATTATTCCTTAATCACAATAATAAGTCACCTCAATTTCTAAAACATGGTCCGAATTATTTTTCTAAGCCCAATTTTCTTAATGGGTCATCATTACATGATGTTGAAGTCTCTCCGACAAGTTCATTTAATTTATGTGCGCGTTATCTTTCTGTGTTAACGGTTTTCCGACTTAGATTTCTAATTTGGATAATGAGTCACGTTGTGACGTACGCTTGGCCAATCAAATTTTTTGTTGCACGAATTTCTTCGTGGAACACTTAGGGATAATATTGGGGGTTGATTTATACTTTTTACGGAATTTTTAGATGTGTTCTTGCTCATACGATAACGGCATGTATGTTTCTATTATTTTGATTTAAATAAATTATTATTTCAAAATTTTAGGTATTTAATTTTTTTTCCGGGGTGCTACACTATCAATCAGGAGTCCTACATTGAGTCCCCAAGCACCCCTTGGGATTTTCACTATCTGCCAAGAATACTAGGCCTTCTCTCATCAGAGAGATATCACAACCCACTTGCTCCCACGTAAGTCTTCCCTTCACAGAGGGGTATTATAACCACCTACTATTGTAGGTCTTCCCTTTACAGAGGTGCACTATAGGGAACAAACCCCCTTCTGGTTTCTACCCTAAAAAGAACACAGTGTGTCTACTCAGAAAATGAGCAAACATAGAAGATCAGAAAGAGATTACAAATAAGATTGAATGCTCTAACTTTTTCTAACTCTAAAAGGGTGGGCTGAGAAGATCTAGAACAACGAATGCCACCCAAGAACTTCTGAATGCAAGAGAGCTTGAAGTCGCAGCTTTGACAGATGGCTTTCTTGAGATCTTGTGAGCTTCTTCTCTTTCCGTGAGTGTGGAGACTTCTCTTCTTGCTTGTAGTTGTATGCACTCATGTATCTGTGTGTTAACTTGTATTTCAAACTTCACCTTCTTATATACCCTTTAGTCTTCAGCTTCCCATTTGAATGTAGCCGTTTGAATTTGAACATTGTGTCTTAAGACTTGAAATTTCTTGAGAGGTCCATCAAATCTTCAGATCCTTGAGTCTCAATGGCTTCGAAGCTAGATGGGTAGCTGCATGGTTCTAGTTAGATATCTACACGCATCATACCATGTCTTTTTCTCTGCATCATACCATGTCTTTTTCTCTATCTCAGGGTCAGACTTGTGAGAGATAAAATAATAATAATAGAAAGTGAGAGACAAGTCATTTGTAGCAGATATCTATCAGTTCCAGAGAAACAATTTGTCATTTGAATAGTATAGAGTTAGGTGAGCGTTCAGAGAGGAATGGACACCTACTTCGCGCGCAATACAACTGCAAAGGAGCTTTTCCTTAAAATCTAGAAACTAGACATTATGAAGGATGCTTACACATGTCTTTGTAAGACACGTAGTTATCTTGAACAAATAAACTATGAAACTGATCTTCAAAAATGACAGGGAATATTAAAAAGAATAGAGAAGTAGAATGCTTATTTGATAGATTATTGTACAGATAACAAAGAGAATGTCACAGTGTAGATCATGTGTTGATCTGTTGTTCATTAAATAATTCCATAAGAATTAAAAAATTAATCGCAATGATAATACATTAATAGTTTTGAAAATATAACAACAGTCATTAAGAAATTAAGTACAGTTGATAACATAAGTCGAAACCTTACTTCGACTTTCCAGGAGTCGGAGTAGGTCAACAATCGATTATAACAGCAATCGATATAAATCATATAAGAAATCGATGTTCAAAACTAAAGACAATTGATATTCATAACATCAATCGATGTGAGTCATATAAGCAATTGGTTTTTAGAACTAAAAATAATTGATATTCATAACAACAATCGATGTAAGTCATATAAGAAATCAATATTCAGAACTAAAGACAATCGATATTCATAACAGCAATCGATGTAAGTCATATAAGCAATCGATATTTAGAACTAAAGACAATCGATATTCATAACAACAATTGATGTAAGACTTCAAATGTGGAGAAGTCAGAGTAAGATCAAACAATTAATTGATGCAAGAATGATCAACAGACAACAATCATACATCAAAGGCAATCGATAGACAGACTTCGACAATAGACTTCGACTGTAGAGAAGTCGTAGTGAGACATTGATTGATGGTTTCTAAGCATCAATCGGTACCTAACTTCGACTACTTGAGAGTCGCGTTGAGACTTCAACTTATGATATTCCTTCATCAATCGATATCTCACTTCGACTTCTTGAGAGTCAGAGTAGTACATGTTTGTTCATTAATCGATATCATACTTTGACTTTTCAGGAGTTGGAGTGGGACCAGTTGTTTAGCAATCGGTAGCACTCTTCGATTTTTCGACAGTCGGAGTGGGACTAGTTTGTTCAACAATCAATTGTACATTTCGACTTTGTGGGAGTCGGAGTCAGTATGATATATGATATATGTATATGTTGTGTACTTAGAAAATTTTCTTGACGAGAGTTGACAGTGTGTCGACACTTAGGCTTAGTGTGTCACGCCCCGACGCGAAATATGGGAACGTAAGGCAGTTGCAAGTAAACGGGTATAGAGCGAGGACTAGACATCAAACCATTGAACAAGAATAAATACTAAAACAAATTCATCCATTAATAATCTTTCAAATGTCTAGTTACAACCACTAATATCAGAGTCAATCTATTGGGCCCAATTACATTGAAATAAAGCAAAGGACTAAACTAGGACTCTATCATAGTACTAGGACACTAGGGCACTCGTGACGTCACTCCTGGTGGTTCCCGTCCTCTTGAGTGTATAGTTCATCCTCGGTCTCACCTGAGAACACAACGACAAATATCGCAGGGTGAGCGATAACGCCCAGTAGGACTTAAATCTCAATAGTCAAGTAGGCTTTAAATGATTAATGTGTTAAAAGGCAGAGTGACTAATGATAGAGCGAGAGAGTCAAGTAAAAGATAGAAGGATAGCATGTGAACGAAACAACACAACATTCCAAATATAGCACGAACGTCAATTATAGCACGAATAGTAAGATGGCCATAGCACAAAGTATAGCAATAGCACAACAAGTATAGCATAGCACTTTTGTTGTCAACAGACAACGAGAGAATATAGCACTTTTGATTGTCATTAGATTAATCTAGATAGTATGGCACTTGGATGTAATGCCGACATCCTGATCATTTAACTCCCATGGGCAAATGGCACTTTCGGGCACTCTCCCCAGGACCAGATCGGGCCCCATTGCTCTGGCATTGGTTATATTGTTTATATTTAGACAATCAGTCAATGGCCAATATAGAGTACCAAGAATTAGGTGTGAGCACTAGATGAATAGACGAGATGGCAGAGGGAAGGTGAATAGATGAGCGAGGAGAGTATAGACGAGAGCTAGTGGACATTAGACGTAACATGTCGAGTAAACAAGCGATAGTAACAGTTGCACAACACGCGCACTCGGTGTTGGCAGTTAGGTGGAATTCACGATCCTACCACTGGCCTTGTTAAGCACAGGTCCAGAGGTCCAGCGTGATTCAAGATAAGAGCGAGCTTCTAATAGCCGTTTGGATCATATCGGTCCCTAAAGGGGTATCATAGGTGTTAGGGTACAACCAGCTCGTCGACCATGTGGGAACCCATGGACAGAGGAGACTTACAGAGGTCTTGAACAAGACTCACTAGTCTGGAAGAAGGAATATCTGACGGAGAGTTTGTCCAAGTCAAGAGAGTGTATATATATATAAACAAGTGCTCGAGGTTCTAGAGGAGTTCTAGAACAGTGGAGCGTCAAGATAGGTGTTCCAAAACATCGCGGGAAAACGTACACATGTAGAAATTAAGCATGAGGCAATTTAATTACATAAATTACATGATATATTATGTAACATGTTTACGCCAATTAGGCCATATTTGGATGGTTTTAAAGTGTGTGCATGTGACATGAAATCATAGATGGAAATTAGTCGTGTGTATGTATTTTAAATCACATGGAAATGTTCAATGTATATTAAGTGAAATTACTGCGGGTATAACTGGGATTAAAGGGTATAAGCACAATAGATAATTAGAGCATTTCAAATCAGGGGTTTTTCTGTAAAATCTTGTGAACGCGACGCAGCCCAGTAAGGCTCGCGACGGGTACAGGGTAGATTGCGACTGGTGTTTAGATGGATCGCGACGGGTCGGTCATGACAGCTAGTCAGAACGTGACAGGTGTTTAGATGGATCGTGACGGGTCGGTCAGGCCAGGCACAGCGATCGCGACGGCGATGCCTGTCGCGTTCAGGACGCGACTGGAAGACTGTCGCAACCAGACCACTGAACGCGGCCTATGGGGCCGTCGCGTTCTGATGGTCTGTGCCCGAGTCCGACAGGAAGCAGACATGTCTTGGATTGCGGTCCAAGAGTTTTCCTTCTTGACATAGAGGGATTCAAAAATATAGAACTAATTGTACAAGTGACGAAAAATCATGAAACAAGTTGCAAACGAATCCAGACATGCAATAGTATTCCCAGTAATTAGGAATTGGTAAATAGTCAAGGTTTCAACATGGTTTAATCAGATCAAACATGGAGGATAGAATATTGGAAATAGTTGAGATGCAAGATTTAATTCGCAAGACATGGTGGATGGAATTTAGGGCTTTGAAGGGCTAAAGAAGCCTAACATCCGTCAGTCCTTACAGTAAAAATCTCATGGCATGAGGACGAGTATACATGAAGATATGAATTTAAGAAGAGGGTTCGGGGTTATGAAGTTCACCGAACTTTGAAAATTTAGAACTAGAGATTTGCTAAATGGAAAAATATGAAACCAAAGGGCTTTTCTTCCTGACAGACGAGACATCCTACATAAAAATTTTCATGGTTTATGCTCGTGAGAATGCCTACCTTTGGTGATTTTTCTCTCCTAGGGCAAGAACGTGAAGAACTCGGAGAAGAACGTAAGAGCTCCTCCTTCTCCGCGATTTCTCCTCCTCTTGGCCTTTCCTCCTGGTCCAACAACCTCTTGGCACGAGCTAGGGCCGGCCATGAGGGTTTTAGGAGGGTATTTAAGCTTTTCCCCATTCCATTTCCTATTATGACTCTAATTCTTCTTTATTACGAATTTCCCTAATTTCTTCTTCCCTTTTTAAGCAAGAGATCTCCTAATTGGGTTGGGAGAGAGCCAAATTCGTGGCCAATCAATCAGGGTAGGTTTTAGGATTCCAAGTCTTACTCAAATTAGCTATTTAATGTATTAAATACACCTTTTCTAATTAAGTAATAATTTAGTTACGAAATTAGGGTATTTTCCTATTATTCCCCATCTTATAGTCCCAATTTTGACCCACTAATTTCCAATGGGTCAATATAGCAAAGCCCATTACTCTTTTTCTTTTAATGGGTTTTGTTTAATTCTCTCTTATTTGATTTCCTAGTTGATTTAATACATCTTTCTTTTATTTGATTTTCTAATTAAATAATATAAATATTTAAATTTTTTTATTTTCCCAAAAAATTAGGGTTGCTACATCCTCCCCCTCTTAACAAGAATTTGGTCCCCAAATTCATATGATCATTCAAGAGAGAATGTCTTTCCGAAAAGATCGAGGTAGTTCTGTCTGATGATTCCTTCCGGTTCCCATGTGGCTTCCTCCACTCCTCGATTATTCCATAGGACTTTAACCACATGGATGGGACGATTTCTGAGTTGTTGTACCTTCCGTTCCAGTATCTTGACTGGCTTCTCTTAGTATGTCATGTCTTTGTTTAGTTCCAACTTCTCATGGAGAATGACATGCGTGGGATTGTACACATATTTCCTAAGCATGGAAACATGAAACACATTGTCTACACATGTCAGATCCGGTGGCAACACCAACCGGTATGCTACCTCGCCAAGTCTTTCGAGTACTTCAAAAGGACCGATGAATCTAGGGCTGAGTTTACCCTTTACACCGAATCTTTGAATGCCACGAGTAGGTGACACTTTTAGAAATACATGATCACCCACTTGAAATTCCAGATCTCGCCTTCTTTTGTCGGCGTAGCTCTTTTGTCTGGACTAAGCAATCTTGAGCCGGTCTCTGATTACCTGAATGTCTCTTGTCGTCTTCTGCACCATGTCTGGGCCTAGCCATTGTTGTTCTCCAACCTCATTCCAGCATGCAGGAGATCTACAGTTTGTTCCATAGAGTGCTTCAAACGGTGCCATCTTAATACTCACCTGGTAACTGTTGTTATAGGCGAACTCAATTAGGGGTAGGTGCTCATTCCAATATCCTTGGAAGTTTATAGTGCAGGCTCTCAACATGTCTTCAACAATTTGGTTGGTTCGTTCTGTTTGCCCATCAGTTTGTGGATGAAATGCAGTACTAAAGTTGAGTTTAGTACCTAGCGCACCTTGTAGTCCTTTCCAAAAATGAGATGTAAATCTCGGATCTCGATCCAAAACAATAGATGATGGAATGTCATGTAGTCTTACAATCTCCTTGATATATAAGGTAGCTAGTACCTCCACTGACCACTTACTTTTTATGGCTAGGAAGTGGGCAGATTTGGTTAGCCGGTCAACAATGACCCATATCGCATCGAGTCCACCACGAGTCTTGGGTAACCCTATGATGAAATCCATGCCAATGCTTTCCATTTCCATTCCAGAATATCTAGCGGTCTGAGTACACCAGCAGGGTGCAGGTGTTCCACTTTTACTTGTTGGCAAGTAAGGTAGTGAGCGGCATGTTCTGTAGCAACCCTAAATTTTTGGGAAAAAAATTTAAATATTTATATTATTTAATTAGAAAATCAAATAAAAGGAAGATGTATTAAATCAACTAGGAAATCAAATAAGAGAGAATTAAATAAAACCCATTAAAAGAAAAGGAGTAATGGGCTTTTCTATATTGACCCATTAGAAATGAGTGGGCTAAAATAGAAATTTTAAGAAGGGGAATAATAGAGAAATACCCAAAATTCGTAACTAAAATATTACTAAAATAGAAAAGAGATATTTAATGCATTAAATAGCTAGTTTGAATTAGGATTGGATTCCTAAACCTACCCCAATTGATTGGCCACGAAATCCCCTCTCTCCCAACCCAAATATGAGATCTCTTGCTTAAAAAGGGGAGAGGAAAATAGGAAATTCGGAATTTAATAGGAGTTAGGCTTAAACTAGGAAATGGAATATGGAGAAGCTTAAATACTTCTCTTAAACCCTCATGGCCAGCCCTAGCTCGTGCCAAGAGGTTTCTGGACCAGGAGGAGAGGCCAAGAGGAGGAGAATTCGTGGAGAGGAAGGATCTCTCAAGTTCTTCCCCGAGTTCTTCAAGTCTTAACCCTAGAAGAGGAAAACGATCAAAGATAGGCATTCTCACAAGTATAAACCATGAAACTTTTTCTATAGGATGTCTCGTCTATCAGGAACAAAAGCCCTTTGGTTTCATAATTTTCCATCGAGCATATCTTTCGTTCTTGATTTTTCATGTTCTGCAACTTACATGACCCCGAACCCTCTTCTTAATTCTTGATCTCCTTGTATACTCAACCCCATGCCACGAGATTTTTACTGTAGGAACTGATGCATGTTAGGCATCTTTTGCCCCTAAAAGCCCTAAATTTGATTCATCCTATCTTGCGAATTTAATCGTTGATCTCAACTATGTACTGTTTCATGTTCATCATGAATACCCGTGTTTACAACATGTCTAAACCCTGGATGTTTTCCAATTCCTATTTATTGTAAGTACCCATGCATGTCTAGGTCGTTTTGCAACTAGTTTCATGATTTTTCATTGACTATACAATTAGTTGTGATTTTTTGAACCACCCTGTGTTAAATAGGGTAAGTTCTGGCCCTCAATCCAATGTAATGTCCTTTCCCTATCGGACCCGGGCGCAGACCCTGTGAACGCGACGGCCCGATAGGCCACGTTCACAAGGGACGTCGCGACAGCACCCTCTGTCACGATCTGATCGCGACAGGGCTTGTCGTCGCGATCTGCTGCCCGACCTGACTAAGCCTGTCGCGACCCGTACAAGCACCCGTCGCGATCTCAGTGGACCCCGTCGCGACCCTCATTAGGGTACATCGCGATCTGGGTTTTTTTTGCAAGAAACCCCCTACCTCAGCAATGCTTGATTATCTACAGTGTTTGTACTCTTATTTAACAGTCATACACACAGAAAATAACACCTGTTATAAATTGAACATTTATGTATGATTAAAATACATGCACATGATTTTTTCTATCTACAATTTCATGACACTTACACACACTTTGAACCATCCAATTATGGCATAAATTGGCATGAATTATTTCATAATACATCTGGTAATTTATGTAATTAAATTACCCTATTTTAAATATACTGGTCTATCGTTTCTCGCGATGTTTTGGCAACACCGATATCGACACTCCACTGTTCTAGAATTCCTCTAGAACGTCGAGCACTTGTTTCTATATACACACTCTCTCTTGAATTGGACGAACTCTCCGTCGGATACTCCTTCTGCCGGACTAGTAAGTCTTTGTTCAAGGCCTCCGTAAGTCTCCTCTGTCCATGGATTCCCACATGGTCGACGAGCCGGTTGTACCCTAACACCTGTTACACCTATTAGGGATCAATATGGTCCAAACAGCTATTAGAAATTCACTCTCGTCTTGAATCACGCCGGACCTCTGGACCTG
The DNA here is from genome assembly GCA_014218235.1 of Colocasia esculenta. Lineage (NCBI taxonomy): Eukaryota > Viridiplantae > Streptophyta > Magnoliopsida > Alismatales > Araceae > Colocasia > Colocasia esculenta. The sequence goes on along the minus strand of CM024754.1, from coordinate 96,126,065 downwards.
TGCTTAACATGGCCAGTGGTAAGGTCGTGAGTTCCACCTGACTGCCAACACCATGTGCGCGTGTTGTGCAACGGTTACTATCACTCATTACTCGATGTTTCATGTGCAAGGTCCACTAACTCTCATCTATACTCTACTCGCTCATCTATTCACGTCCACTCTACTATCTCGTCTATTCATCTAGTGCTCTCATCTACTTCTTGGTACTCTATACTGGCCATTGACTGATTGTCTAAAGATAAACAATATAACTAATGTCTGGCAATATATAAAGGGTCCGATCTAGTCCTGGGATGTGCGCCCGAAAGTGCTAGTGCCCATGGGAGTTGAATGATCAGAGTGTCTGGCATTACACTCAAGTGCTATCTATCTTGACTATCTAAATGACAATCAAAAGTGCTATGTTCTCTCGTTGTCCATTGACAACAAAGTGCTATGCTATACTCATTGTGCTATCTGTACTATGGCCATCTTGCTATACTTGACATTGTGCTATCTTGCTATTATTGTGCTATTCCCGACACTTGTGCTATTCTTGGTAAGTCTATATTTGGAAAGTCTTGCTATTACGTTCACGTACTGTCCTGCTATATTTTTTACTTGACACTCTCTTCCGTTCTGTCATTAGTTACTCTGCCTTTAATGCATTAATTACTTAAAGCCTGCTTGAGCCTGAGATTTAAGTCCTACTGGGCGATGTTCGCTCACCCTGCGTTATTTGTCATTATGTTCTCAGGTGAGACCGAGGATGAACCATACACTCAAGAGAATGGGAACGACCTGGAGTGATGTCATGAGTACCCTAGTGTCCTATTGCTTTGTTTAGCGTGGTAGTAGTTAGGTTTGAAGTTTAGTCTTTTGCCTTCTTTCAATGTAATTGGGCCCTATAGATTGGCTCTGATATTAGTGGTTATAACTAGGCATTGAAAAGTATTAATGAAATGAATTTGCTTTATCATTATTCATTTTGAATTGGTTTGTTGTCTAGTATTCGCTCTATACCTTTTCTTGCAACTGCCTCACGTTCCGATATTCCGCGTCGGGGCGTGACATGTTTCAGCTACCTCTCTTTTCATGTTCGGCCACCAAAACGTTCTTTTCATATCTTGATACATTTTGGTACCTCCTGGATGAATAGTATACTTTGTCTTGAGAGCTTCATCCATTAGTCTTCTCTTTATTTCTTCATTGTCGGGAACACATGTCCTTCCTTGAAAGACAAGCCTTCCGTCTTCAGTCATTGCAAAGTCCGGTCTTTCAGTTAGAGTTTCTTTGACGCAAACTAAGAATGGATCATCGTCTTGTTGAGCTTTGATCTCCTCTAGCAGATCATATTGAATCTTGATATTGGCAACCAAGACTCGATAATCTCTATGTTCAATATTTAAGTCTAACCTTGCAATTGTTCTAGTAGTTGCATCTCACCAAGGACTAGACTTGAGACAGACGCCATTGGCTTTCTACTAAGAGCATCAGCCACGGAATTTCCCTTGCCTGGATGGTATTGGATGTTGAAGTCGAAATCTTTCAGATATTCTAGCCATCTTCTTTGTCTCATGTTGAGTTCTTTCTGGGAGAACAAGTACTTCAGACTTTTATGGTCTGAGTAGACAGTGAACTTCTCTCCATACAAGTAGTGTCTCCAGATCTTTAGGGCAAAGACCACGGCCGCCAACTCCAGATCATGCACAGGGTAGTTGACTTCATGTGTCTTCAGTTGTCTTGAAGAATAGGCAATGACCTTCTCCTTTTGCATTAGTACACAACCTAGCCCAATTCCTGAGGCATCGGTGTAGACAGAGAACCCTTCTCCCTCTATTGGCAGACCAAGAACAGGTGCTGAGGTAAGGCAGTCTTTGAGAGTTTGGAAACTTTTCTCACACTCTTTACTCCAGGAGTATGGATTCTCCTTTCATGTCAGACGCGTGAGAGGAAGGGCGATCTTTGAGAAGTCCTTGATGAACCGACTGTAATAGCCAGCCAGCCCCAAGAAACTTCTGATTTCTGTGACGTTGGTTGGTCTCTCCCAGTTGAGTACAGTTTTGACTTTGGAGGGATCAACGAAGATGCCATCTTTAGAGATGACATGGCCCAAAAAGGATACTTCTTCGAGGTAGAATTCACACTTGCTAAGCTTTGCGTATAGTCTATTGTCTCGCAAGACTTGTAGTGAAATCTTCAGGTGTTCTTCATGCTCTTCTTTGGTCTTTAAATAAATGAGGATGTCGTCGATGAAGACGACCATGAACTTGTCAAGGTATGGCCGATATATGTTGTTCATGAGTTGCATAAAGGCTGCAGAGCATTGGTTAGACCAAAAGGCATAACAACGAATTCATAGTGCTCGTACCTGCTCCTGAAAGCCGTCTTGAAGATATCGTCATCCTTGATCCTCATTTGATGATAGCCAGATCGAAGATTGATCTTAGAGAAGTATTGAGCTCCAGATATTTGGTCGAATAGTTCATCGACCCTAGGCAATGGGTATTTGTTCTTGATGGTGAGCTGGTTGAGTTGTCGATAGTCGATGCAGAGCCTCATCGATCCATCCTTCTTCTTGACGAATAGCACAGGCTCTCCCCATGGGGAAGTACTTGGTCTGATGAACCCCTTTTCTAATAGCTCCATCAGTTGCGTCTTCAACTCCATTAGCTCGGCAGGTGACATCCGGTATGGTTGATGCGATACTGGAGCAGCTCTAGGAATCAACTCTATGGCGAAGTTGACATCATGTTTCGGGGGAATCCCTAGCAGATCATCCGGAAACACATCGGGGTAATCCTGAACTATGTGAATGTCTTCTATCTTAGCACCCTTCTTTTCTACAACTACGGCTGCTAGGAAAGCAATACAACCTTTCCTCATCATGTTGTGGGCTTTTATGGCGGAGATCAGAGACAACCGTCTCTTATGTCTAATCCCAGATAATGCCAATTTAGGAAAGTCACTAAAGGTAACCTTCCCTTTCTCACAGTCGACACTTGCCCCATATGCGGACAACGAGTCAGCTCCCAAAATTACATCATAGCCTTCCATGGGCATACACACCAGGTCGGCTTTTAGGTTATGGTTTTCGATCATTACATTGGTAGAGGGAAAGTATTTGTTCAATTTCTCCTTTTCCCCTAGTGGCGTTGTGACAGAGAACTCACAACCCATGGATATAGGTTTAGCATTCACAATATCAGCAAAGTTTTGAGATATAAATGAATGAGTGGCTCCAGTATCAAATAAAACAAATGCTGATAATGAGAAAACCTGAAGGGTACCTTCTACCACGCCACCTTCCATAGCAGGTTCCTCATCATGCAGGGCTTGCAGTCGGCCCTGTTTCTTAGGCGCATTAGGGTGCCTCTCATTCTCTTTCAGTAGCGGGCACTCAGGGTTGCGGTGCTCGCGACTTCCGCAGCGCAGACACGCGCCGACTTTCCTCCAGCACTCGTCGGGGATGTGACCTGGCTTGTCACAATGCTTGCAGTTACTCTTGGCTGGAGTGTTGGGTATAAAGACCTTCGGTTTCCTTTCTTGGCTGGATCCCTCCATGATGTTGAAGGGACACTTCTTGCCATTGTTAGGCTTAGCAGATAATTGACCCGAGGTCATTTCCTTTTTCACGAACTTCCCTTTTATACATTCGGTGAAGTCCGTAGCATCTTCCAGTAGCTGAGCTTTCTTTACCATCTCGGCGTAGGTCTGGATGTCGAGAGGTGCCAGTTGGGTGATGTATTTTGGCTTAAGGCCATTGAGGAAGCGCTTAGCCTTCATTCTTTCAGTAGCTACCAGGTGTGCCACATACCTTGCCAACCTAGAGAATTGGGCCTCGTATTCAGCCACAGTCAGGCTCCTCTGTTTTAGAGCAACGAATTCTGCAGCCTTCCTTTCTTAGACACGCTCGGAGAAGTATTTGGAGTTGAAAGCTTCTTTAAATTCGGTCCACGTGAATTGACCGTTCTCCCTAGTTGCTTCCACTGACTCCCACCAAGCGCGAGCGTCCTTCTCTAGTTGAAAAGTGGCTAGCAACAACTTATCTCCCGCTGCGCATTGCATGACATGGAAAATGCTTTCCATTTCTTTCAGCCAGTGTTCGGCTTCATCCAGATCCGTGGATCCACTGAACCTAGGCGGGTTCAGACTTCCGAAGTTACGATGCAAATCGCCTGCATCGACACAATTACCCCCAACTTGGGTAGCTTGAATGATGGCACGAGTCAACTCTTGGATGGTTTGTTGCATGCCCCTCATTTGAGCACGTTCAACAGTCATCTTGATTGCTTAGTTCCTACAAAAGAATATTTATTGTCATGATATCGATGTGAGATTTAATTTGTGCGTGCGTGAGTTTATTTTAGCTAGTTACCCTTGGCTCTAACCACCTCTCACATAGGTAGGATAATTGACTCTAATCGAGGCAGGTTAACCTAGATCATCCTATACTTAAGAATAACCTAGGCTCTGATACCACAAAATTGTCACGCCCCGACGTGGAATATCGGAACGTGAGGTAGTTGCAAGTAAACGGGTATAGAGCGAGGACTAGACATCAAACCATTGAACAAGAATAAATACTAAAACAAATTCATCCATTAATAATCTTTCAAATGTCTAGTTACAACTACTAATATCAGAGCCAATCTATTGGGCCCAATTACATTGAAATAAAGTAAAGAACTAAACTAGGACTCTATCATAGTACTAGGACACTAGGGCACTCGTGACGTCACTCCTGGTGGTTCCCGTCCTCTTGAGTGTATAGGTCATCCTCGGTCTCACCTGAGAACACAACGACAAATATCGCAGGGTGAGCGATAACGCCCAGTAGGACTTAAATCACAATAGTCAAGTAGGCTTTAAATGATTAATGTGTTAAAAGGCAGAGTAACTAATGATAGAGCGAGAGAGTCAAGTAAAAGATAGCAGGATAGCATGTGAACGAAACAACACAACATTCCAAATATAGCACGAATGTCAATTATAGCACGAATAGTAAGATGGCCATAGCACAATAGCACAAAGTATAGCATAGCACTTTTGTTGCCAACAGACAACGAGAGAATATAGCACTTTTGATTGTTATTAGATTAATCTAGATAGTATGGCACTTGGATGTAATGCCGACATCCTGATCATTTAACTCGCATGGGCAAATGGCACTTTCGGGCGCTCTCCCCAGGACCAGATTGGGCCCCATTGCGCTGGCATTGGTTATATTGTTTATCTTTAGACAATCAGTCAATGGCCAATATAGAGTTCCAAGAATTAGATGTGAGCACTAGATGAATAGACGAGATGGTAGAGGGAAGGTGAATAGATGAGCGAGGAGAGTATAGACGAGAGCTAGTAGACATTGCATGTAACATGTCGAGTAAACAGGCGATAGTAACAGTTGCACAACACGCGCACTTGGTGTTGGTAGTAAGGTGGAATTCACGATCCTACCACTGGCCTTGTTAAGCACAGGTCCAGAGGTCCGGCATGATTCAAGATAAGAGCGAGCTTCTTATAGTCGTTTGGATCATATCGGTCCTTAAAGGGGTATCATAGGTGTTAGGATACAACCGGCTCATCGACCATGTGGGAACCCATAGACAGAGGAGACTTACGGAGGTCTTGAACAAGACTCACAAGTCTGGCAGAAGGAATATCTGACGGAGAGTTCGTCCAAGTCAAGAGAGTGTATATATATAGAAACAAGTGCTCGACGTTCTAGAGGAGTTCTAGAACAGTGGAGCGTCAAGATAGGTGTTCCAAAACATCGCGGGAAAACGTACACATGTAGAAATTAAGCATGAGGCAATTTAATTACATAAATTACATGATATATTATGTAACATGTTTACGCCAATTAGGCCATATTTGGATGGTTTTAAAGTGTGTGCATGTGACATGAAATCATAGATGGAAATTATTCGTGTGTATGTATTTTAAATCACATAGAAATGTTCAATGTATATTAAGTGAAATTACTGCGGGTATAACTGGGATTAAAGGGTACAAGCACAATAGACAATTAGAGCATTTCAAATCAGGAGTTTTTCTGCAAAATCATGTGAACGCGATGCAGCCCAGTAAGGCTCGCGACGGGTACATGGTAGATCACGACAGGTGTATAGATGGATTGCGACGGGTCGGTCATGACAGGTAGTCAGAACACGACAGGTGTTTAGATGGATCGCGACGGGTCGGTCAGGCCAGGCACAGCGATCGCGACGGCGATGCCTGTCGCGTTCAGGATGCGACAGGCAGACTGTCGCAACCAGATCGCTGAACGTAGCCTATCGGGCCGTCGCATTCTGGTGGTCTGTGCCCGAGTCCGACAGGAAGCAGACATGTCTTGGATTGCGGTCCAAGAGTTTTCCTTCTTGACATAGAAGGATTCAAAAATATAGAACTAATTGTACAAGTGACAAAAAATAATGAAACAAGTTGCAAACGAATGCAGACATGCAATAGTATTCCCAGTAATTAGGAATTAGTAAACAGTGAAGGTTTCGACATGGTTTAATCAAATCAAACATGGAGGATAGAATACTGGAAATAGTTGAGATGCAAGATTTAATTCGCAAGACATGGTGGATGGAATTTAGGGCTTTTAGGGGCTAAAGAAGCCTAACATCTGTCAGTCCTTACAGTAAAAATCTCATGGCATGAGGACGAGTATACATGAAGATATGAATTTAAGAAGAGGGTTCGGGGTCATGAAGTTCACCGAACTTTGAAAATTTAGAACTAGATATTTGCTTGATGGAAAAATATGAAACCAAAGGACTTTTCTTCCAGACATATGGGACATCCTACAAAAAAAATTTCATGGTTTGTGCTCGTGAGAATGCCTACCTTTGGTGATTTTTCTCTCCTAGGGCAAGAACATGAAGAACTCGGAGAAGAACGTAAGAGCTCCTCCTTCTCCATGATTTCTCCTCCTCTTGGCCTCTCCTCCTGGTCCAGCAACCTCTTGGCATGAGCTAGGGCCGGCCATGAGGGTTTTAGGAGGGTATTTAAGCTTTTTCCCATTCCATTTCCTATTATGACTCTAATTCCTCTTTATTACGAATTTCCCTAATTTCTTCTCCCCTATTTAAGCAAGAGATCTCCTAATTGGGTTGGGTGAGAGCCAAATTCGTTGCGACGACCCTCCTTATATCGGTACGATTATACCAATCCACGTCGGTATAGTGAGTATCGTCACAGTGGGACATTTACCCAAGCACTAACACATATGATTGAGATGTACACAAATATGAATACAGATCGTAGAGGAAGTAAAAGAACCACTGTCTTTTCATTTCATCATCGACATTAAACATACATGATCCATATAGCAATTTAAGGAACTAAGTCCACATAATGAAATACAAAATTCAAATTACATTGTTCGTCCACAATTACGTAAGTTTCAATTACATAAGTCTCAATTACATACTATGAAAGTAAGATACAATGATGGTGACTCCACAACTCTCTACTCTCCTCGCTCGAAGTCGCTCTCAACGGTCTCCTCCAAGGAAGTAGGGTCACCTGCTAAACCTATACGCCGAAGTAAGAGTGAGTCTAAAGACTCAGCAAGTAATTCCATACACATCATACATGCATACATCACAAGTAAGTCCTACATTCAATTTCATTAAGTCAAAACATATAGCATGGTTGAAACAATGATAAGAAACAACCTGTCATGATATTTCTACATAATTCACAATACATGATACATGATTTATGTCATTCTAAATTAAAATACCTACCACATGCTTTCTACTTATCTATCTACATGAGAGCTACATTCACCATTTAAGCTACAACATGATAGCAATTTAACATGGGATTTTCACACACATAAAAGGAAAATACTCCCAACATGGATTCTACATATTTTTGCACATGTAAAACATTGTTATAAACACATTAAGGTTGTTGTTTTGACATGAATCCCACATTTTCATAACATGAATCACAATTTCACATTCTAACACATTTGTTTCACATGTTTATACATTTGCACATTCACATTGTTCACTTTTACACATTACACATATACACATGTTCACACTACACAATTTGTACAAATACACATTCACATTTTCACATTTAGATTCTGTGACACATAGTCCAAACCACCACTAGAAGGACACATTCACATCACATAACACATAACACATAGACGCCACCTAGGCAACACAGTGACGGCTCTTGGTACTGCGCAGACCGGGAGAAGAACTCTCCACCCTAACCAGTGGTACTTGTCCACCTCCAGGATTTCATCCTAATGCCCATAGGATTTTAACACATTGAACCTTCCCGTGGGGACTTTTCCACAGTACGGTTCCACAGCCCTCTATGGAAGCAGTGTCACACACGGCACATTTTACCCATTCTGATTTTTTTAACACACACATTTCACCCAATTTACGCATCACTTACGTTTTCGCTATTAAGCACATGGTTCAGTTTTCCTAGATCATGGTGCTACCGTTGACAGAGTTTAAACACTCAGTAATTTACACTAATCAGGTTGAAAACACATAATCAAACCATAATCATGATAGCATGCATTAATAACTCATTTTCACATGGAAATTTCACAATATAACCTATTGATACCCAAATCCCATGAAAATTTAACCACACACTGTTTTCAGGGTTCAGACCACTCATAAAAATTTTCACATTTATTTGAATTACACAGAATTTACAGAAAATGAAACACTCGTTAACATGACATTAATAATTCAGTTATCATGGAAGCACAACATAAATGTAAGATTTGACAGTTCTCAGACCTGTACCTAACATGCACATTATCACATAAAATTTTCACGAATTTATCTCACATCATACTATTTACTGTGATTTTTACATGACCCTACACATGCTTTCTAATTTCATTACCAAAATTGTAATAAATCACATGATCATGGGAAAATTTCCAATTTTGCAGAGCATGGACTGACATACATACACATGGTCTAGAAAAATTATGGCATTCAAATTCCTCACGAATCATGTGAACAGTAGACTAACACAACCAAGGTCTCATCTAACATGCATTTTTCATAAATGTAACCATTCATACTATTTACAGAAATTCACAAAATCTCACAACGCATTCCACCATTCATAATACATAGCATATAACGTTTACAATATATCCTCATGCGAAAAAAACTTCGGAAATTAATCATATATAAGGAAGAACAGCTCACTGTTCTGTCCTAAAGAACTAAACGGCAACGGCTGGCCGTTCAAAGGGGTTAACGGCAACATCGTCTGCCGCCAACTGAAGAGCTTAACGGCAAGAGATCTTGCCGTTAAGTTCCTGTCTGTGCAAAAACACAGACCGAGCTCTAAAGAAAGGGTGAATGTGGGGGATCCAGGACATGAGTAAAATCCCATAAAATATCTAAGACCTACTGGACATATACATGCATCACGGGGATGGGTTACTTGCCTTTAGAAAAACCTCCAAAGGGGTTGAAATGGCTGTTGAAGCTCTCCTTGGGCAGTGCCAAGAAGTCTCCACAAACTCCTTCCTCCGGGCTCTAGGATGAGGTAGTCTTCAGTCCAGCGTTGGGGAAGCCTTCCCCTACGTCCAATCTTTCTCCCAGTTGAACAAGCTCGCCGGAAGAAGCCTCGAATCGTCGGATCTGAGCTCTCAAAGTTCAGGTTTTCTCCGTTCTCTCAGCTAGGGTTTTCTCTCTTTGCAAAGAGCCAAGAGAGCTCTTTCAGGCTGCAAGGAGTGATAGTTTTATAAGGTAAGGCCTGATGTCTCACGCAGGACTGATGGGAGAGGTGAGAGCCATTGGGGACATCTCCCCAATCGGTGAGCAAGCCCAACCCGGAATTTCGGGGTCTGCTGCGCACAGAAAATCAAGGAAGTAGACGTCCACATCCTTGGCCGTTTACCTCAAAGCTAGCGTCCATCGACATGGACGTTGACTCAACATGGACGTCCATCCATGTTGACGCCAACTTGCTCTTCGGCCAGAGCTTAAACCATGCAGAAAACCATATATACGCTATATATATACATACAATATATATAGTATAGTGTACACCATGGAAACAACAACAATTACATCTAAACATACACATGCATACATAAGTACACCTAGCTAATATGTACGTAGATATCTACATATGCATACATAATATTTACACACAAGCACGAATCCACACACACAACAAAATAAAAGGACAAAATTTGAGGGTCTTACACCCTCTCCCCCTTAAGGAAACTTCGTCCTCAAAGTTTAAACAACACTACACGAACAAATGAGGATACTTCTTCCTCATCGCATCCTCAAGCTCCCAAGTAGCCTCCTCTCGCGAGAAGTTCCGCCATAAAACTTTTACCGACGTAATCCTCTTGTTCCGGAGATGCTGAACCTTCCGGTCAAGAATAGCCACTGGTTGCTCCACATACGACAGATCTGGCTGGATCTCCACTGGCTCGTGACTAATAACGTGAGACGGATCTCGAACATACTTCCTGAGCATAGATACGTGAAAAACGGGATGAACACTAGCTAAAGCCGGAGGCAAGGCTAGCTCGCAAGCCCCGCTACCTAAACGCCTGAGAATCTCATACGGGCCAATGAATCTGGGACTTAATTTGCTATGCCTGCCAAACCTGACGACACCTCGAGTAGGTGAAATCTTCAAAAAGACATGGTCACCCACCTCGAACTCCAAATCCTTCCTCCTGTTGTCGGCGTAGCTCTTCTGCCTATCCTGTGCCGCAATAAGCCTCTTCCTGATAAGCTGAATCTTATCAGAAGTCTCCTGAACTAACTCCGGACCGATCAACTGCCTATCGCCGGTCTCCTCCCAACATAAAGGAGATCTGCAAGGCCTTCCATACAACGCCTCAAATGGAGCCATACCAATGCTCGCATGAAAACTGTTGTTATATGCGAACTCCACTAGAGGTAAATGGCGCTCCCAATCATCCTTCCAATCTAGCACACACGCCCTCAACATATCCTCGAGCGTTTGGATAGTCCTCTCAGACTGTCCATCTGTCTAGGGATGAAACGCCGAACTGAGCTTCAGCTCCAAACCTAAAGCATCCTGAAGACCCTTCCACAACCTCGAAGTAAATCTCGGATCTTGATCCGAAATGATCGACTTCGGCACACCATGCAATCTAATAATGCTACTGACATACAATCTAGCCAAGCTCTCTACTGACTGCTTCTTATTCATAGGCAAGAAATGCGCAGTCTTCGAGAATCTATCTACGACTACCCAAATCGAGTCATTACCCCATCTAGATCGAGGCAAACCCGAAACAAAATTCGTAGTGACAGCTTCCCACTTCCATACTGGGATCTCCATCTTCTGCATAAGACCAGATGGTCGCTGCCGCTCGGCCTTCACTTGCTGGCACACTAAACACCTAGATACATAATCCGCTACATCCCTCTTCATGCCGGACCACCAAAATGATCTCTTCAAATCCTGGTACATCTTAGTGTTACCCGGATGAATAGAGAATCTCGACCTATGAGCTTCTGCTAAAACATGCTCACAGACATCTACCATGTCAGGGACACACACTCGGTGGTGGAATCTAATCACACCATCCTCATCACGAGTGATGCCTTCCTTGCCCACTACCTCTTGGAGTCTAGGGTCAGCTTTCTGTTGCTCGATCACCTCATCCAACACCGAAGACCTAAGGGATAACTGAGCCACAAAAGCCTGACATAAGGGCTCTAACTCAGCCATCGCACATGCCGCATCCTCCAACATCTTCCAATCCTGCTGGAGCGAAGACCTCCTCCTTCTAAGAGCATCCGCTACGACATTCGCCTTGCCTGGATGATATTGAAGATCGAAGTCGTAGTCCTTGAGGAACTCAATCCATCTCCTCTGCCATAGGTTTAGTTCCTTCTGGGAGAAGATACTTCAAGCTCTTATGGTCAGTGAACACCTCAAATCTGACACCATAAAGATAGTGCCTCCAGATCTTTAGTGCATGAACCACTGCCGCAAGTTCCAAATCATGAGTCGGATAGTTACGCTCATGCTCCTTCAATTGGCGAGAAGCATACGCCACTACCCTTCCTTGCTGCATTAGTACACAGCCTAAGCCAATCCGAGATGCATCCATATAAATGGCAAAACCTTCAGCACCACTAGGTAATACCAATACCGGAGCGGAAGTAAGTTTAGCCTTCAATAATTGAAAGCTACTCTCACATGTCTCGGACCACACAAACTTCACCCCCTTTCTGGTAAGCTGAGTCAATGGGGCGGCGATGGATGAAAATCCCTCAATGAATCTCCGATAGTAACCAGCCAAACCCAGAAAACTACGAATCTCCAAAGGGGTCTTGGGGGTCTCCCAATCCATAACTGCCTGGACCTTTGCTGGATCAACTGCTACAACAGCACTGGAGATAACGTGCCCAAGAAAATGAACCTCGCGCAACCAAAAATCGCACTTGCTGAATTTTGCATACAGCTTGTGCTCACGGAGAACCTCTAACACTACCCTCAAATGCTGACGGTGTGTGGCCTCATCCGGAGAGTAGACCAACACATCATCAATAAATACCACAACAAAGCTATCTAAGTACGACCTAAAAACCCTGTTCATGAGATCCATGAACGTTGCAGGGGTGTTGGTCAATCCGAAAGGAAGGACCAAAAACTCATAATGTCCATAACGGGTTCTAAACGCTGTCTTGGACACATCCTCACTCCTAATCCTCAACTGATGATAACCAGATCGCAAATCGATCTTAGAAAAGACTGATGCATTTTGCAGCTGGTCAAACAAATCATCAATACGAGGTAAGGGATACCTGTTCTTCACTGTCACTTGGTTTAGCTTCCTATAATTGATGCATAACCTAAGTGATCCATCCTTCTTCTTTATGAATAAGACAGGTGCGCCCCAAGGGGAAACACTAGGGCGAATAAATCCCTTATCTAGCAATTCTTGCAACTGCTTCCTTAACTCGTCATCCGATATGGAGCCTTCGAGATAGGAGAGGTGCCCGGAAGCAACTCTATGGTGAACTCTATCTCTCTACCCGGTGGCAATCCAGACAAATCATCGGGAAAGACGTCTGGAAAATCCTGCACTACCTCGATCTCTGCAAGAGTAGGTGACTCACCAGCCTCGGGTACTAACACTACGCTGGTAAGAAAAGCGTCACAACCCTTGTTTACCATGCGCATAGCCTTCATGGCAGAGATGACCAATTTTCCCGCCCAGTTTCTTGGCAAGGGATGAGAGAACTCGTCCTCACCAGGAATGCGGAAAACAATCCTCTTCCGACGACAATCTACTAACGCATAGTGCTCCTCTAGCCAATCCAGACCAAGAATAGCATCATAGTCTTTCATCTTTAGCAAGAAGAAACACCCATCTAAAACCCTATCCTCAATACACACAGGTAATGACGGAATACACTTCCCAGTCGATACCGTACTCGCGGGTGTGTGTACAGACAACAGGACTTCTAAATCCTCAGACTCTACGCCTGACTCTAGAGCTAACTGCCTAGCGAACCACTCTGAAATGAACGATTGAGTGGCACCCGTATCAAACAAAACCCGAGCGTGCACACCTAGAAGTAAAATCGTACCTTCGGTGACATGCTCCGCCTGCTCGGCATCCTCTCGTGCTAGAGCAAACACTCGAGCTGGGGCTCGAGGCCTTCCTGGTCTTCCTGTAGCTGGCGTTGTTGCTGCTACCGCTGCTAGGGTTGGCGCTCCGCGCTGGACTCCCTGCTGAAGTCTCGAACAATCCTTGATCTTGTGGTCACTGCTCCCGCACTTCAAGCGTTTTCCCGCTACCATCCAACACTCCGTACCACCGTGTGTCTTCCCACAATGGGGACACTCCTTCTTCACACCAGGGGAACGTTGAGAAGGTACCTGAGTACTGTTGGCTGCCATTGGACGCTGCGGTGTCTGGTACGCTGCCTTCGTCTTATCCTGCCGTTGGAAAGGGGCCGCAGGTCTCTTCTGCAAAGCTTTCTTCTCCTTGAGGTACTGCTCCATTTCACCCTCCTGCCTACAAGCAGCGCTAAGGGCCTCGTCCAAAGTACGATGATCGAACGCCACTAGCCTCATCCTCAGTGATGGCTTAAGGCCCATCACAAACTTCTTTGCCTTCCTGCGCTCATCAGCTACTATATGAGGTGCATACTTAGATAACTCAGCAAACCTGGCCTTGTACTCGAGTATAGTCTTGGAGCCCTGAGTCAAGGAAAGGAACTCCTGCTCCATCCTGTCCTGGATATGCTCGGGGACGAACTTGGCCCGAAAGAGCCTCACGAACTCGTCCCAAGCAACGCCAATAGTACCGTCCTCGAATCGGGTACGCAGTAAGGAAGCCCACCACACATCATCTCTCTCCTGCAACACAACCTTCACAAGCACCAACTAACAGCTCTAATTTAACAGGATAAGCAACCATGTAAAACTAACACATACCTGTAGCATATAGGTGGCTAAAGTAACATTGTCCTCGTCCGCACACCTAATAGCCCGGAAGATCTTCTCGATCTCCCTCATCCAGCTCTCGGCTAGTAATGGGTCGCTCTCCCCCTTAAAAGAGGGTGGCAACATCCTCTTGAATCTTTCCATGATGGAGGGTCCACCATGGTCCTGAGCCTGGGGAACTGGAACCTAGGCCTGCTACAACAAACAACAAGCAATGCATATTTAACACAACATCATGCAATTAAATAAAACAGACTACTCTTTATTTTATTATTCCAACCTGAGCCTCCATCTGAGCCTGGAGTGCAGCCTGGGTGTGGGCCTGCGTCTGCATGGCCTGCACTAGACCCTGCATGAACACTCCATAATCCAAAGGTGGCGGTGGGGGAAGTACAGGACCCTGAGGTGTCGGGGCCTGCTGCTCAGTCTGCTCCTCACGCCTAGGCACATCTCTCCTCTGCTCGCCATCACGAGTAGGTACACCACCATGTCTACAGCGTGAAGCCATAAACTGCAATTAATTTAATCACTATTAAAAACTACGTTATTTAGTCCTTAACCACTTCTTATCTATCTCTTATTCATTATCAATCAACTCTACACACGTGGACAACTCTATAAAGACTTAGCATGTAATGGAGATGATGACTTATGTATATTTATGTACGATCTCAAACGGTTGCTCTGATACCAATCTCTGCGATGACCCTCCTTATACCGGTACGATTATACCAATCCACGTCGGTATAGTGAGTCTCGCCACAGTGGGACATTTACCCAAGCACTAACACATATGATTGAGATGTACACAAATATGAATACAGAGTAGCGGAAGTAAAAGAACCACTGTCTTTTCATTTCATCATTGACATTAAACATACATGATCCATATAGAAATTTAAGGAACTAAGTCCACATAATGAAATACAAAATTCAAATTACATTGTTCGTCCACAATTACGTAAGTTTCAATTACATAAGTCTCAATTACATACTATGAAAGTAAGATACAATGATGGTGACTCCACAACACTCTACTCTCCTCGCTCGGAGTCGCTTTCAACGGTCTCCTCTAAGGAAGTAGGGTCACCTACTAAACCTGTACGCCGGAGCAAGAGTGAGTCTAAAGACTCAGCAAGTAATTCCATACACATCATACATGCATACATCACAAGTAAGTCCTACATTCAATTTCATTAAGTCAAAACATATAGCATGGTTGAAACAATGATAAGAAACAACCTGTCATGATATTTCTACATAATTCACAATACATGATACATGATTTATGTCATTCCAAATTAAAATACCTACCATATACTTTCTACTTATCTATCCACATGAGAGCTACATTCACCATTTAAGCTACAACATGATAGCAATTTAGCATGGGATTTTCACACACATAAAAGGAAAATACTCCCAACATGGATTCTACATATTTTTGCACATGTAAAACATTGTTATAAACACATTAAGGTTGCTGTTTTGACATGAATCCCACATTTTCATAACATGAATCACAATTTCACATTCTAACACATTTGTTTCACATGTTTACATATTTGCACATTCACATTGTTTACTTTTACACATTACACATATACACATTTTCACACTACATAAATTGTACATATACACATTCACATTTTCACATTTTGATGCCGTGACACATAGTCCAAACCACCACTAGAAGGACACATTCACATCATATAACACATAGACGCCACCTAGGCAACACAGTGACGGCTCTTGGTACTACGCAGACCGAGAGAAGAACTCTCCACCCTAACCAGTGGTACTTGTCCACCTCCAGGATTTCATCCTAATGCCCATAGGATTTAACACATTGAACCTTCCCGTGGGGACTTTTCACGGTACGGTTCCACAGCCCTCTATGGAAGCAGTGTCACACACGGCACATTTTACCCATTCCGATTTTTTTAACACACACACATTTCACCCAATTTACGCATCACTTACGTTTTCGCTATTAAGCACATGGTTCAGTTTTCCTAGATCATGGTGCTACCATTTGACAGAGTTTAAACACTCAGTAATTTACACTAATCAGGTTGAAAACACATAATCAAACCATAATCATGATAGCATGCATTAATAACTCATTTTCACATGAAAATTTCACAATACAACCTACTGTTACCCAAATATCATGAACATTTAAACACACACTGTTTGCAGAGTTCAGACCACTCATGCAAATTTTCACATTTTTCTGAATTACACAGAATTTACAGAAAATGAAACACTAATTCATAATTCAGTTATCATGGAAGCACAACATAAATATCATTTGACAGTTCTCAGACCTGTACCTAACATGCACATTATCAAAGAAATTTTCCCGAATTTATCTCACATCATACTATTTACTGTGATTTTTACATGACCTTACACATGCTTTCTAATTTCATTACCGAAATTGTAATAAATCACATGATCATGGGAAATTTTCTAATTTTGCAGAGCATGGACTGACATACAAACACATGGTCTAGAAAAATTATGGCATTCAAATTCCTCATGAATCATGTGAACAGTAGACTAACACAACCAAGGTCTCATCTAACATGCATTTTTCATAAATGTAACCATTCATACTATTTACAGAAATTCACAAAATCTCACAACGCATTCCACCATTCATAATACATAGCATATAACGTTTACAATATATCCTCATGCGAAAAAAACTTTAGAAATTAATCATATATAAGGAAGAACAGCTCACTGTTCTGTCCCAAAGACTTAAACGGCAACGGCTGGCCATTCAAAGGGGTTAACGGCAACATCGTCTGCCGCCAACTGAAGAGCTTAATGACAAGGGATCTTGCCGTTAAGTTCCTGTCTGTGCTAAAACATAGACCGAGCTCCAAAGAAAGGGTGAATGTGGGGGATCCAAGACACGAGTAAAATCCCATAAAATATCTAAGATCTACTGGACATATACATGCATCACGGGGATGGGTTACTTGCCTTTAGAAAAACCTCCAAAGGGATCGAAATGGTTGTTGAAGCTCTCCTTGGGCAGTGCCAAGAAGCCTCCACAAACTCCTTCCTCCGGGCTCTAGGATGAGGTAGTCTTCAGTCCAGTGTTGGGGAAGCCTTCCCCTACGTCCAATCTTCCTCCCAGTTGAACAAGCTCGCCGGAAGAAGCCTCGAATCGCCGGATCTGAGCACTCAAAGTTCAGGTTTTCTCTGTTCTCTCAGCTAGGGTTTTCTCTCTTTGCAAAGAGCCAAGAGAGCTCTTTCAGGTTGGAAGGAGTAGTAGTTTTATAAGGTAAGGCCTGATGTCTCACGCAGGACTGATGGGAGAGGTGAGAGCCGTTGGGGACATCTCCCCAATTGGTGAGCAAGCCCAACCCAAAATTTCGGGGTCTGCTGCGCACAGAAAATCAGAGAAGTAGACGTCCACATCCTTGGCCGTTTACCTCAAAGCTGGCATCCATCGACATGGACATTGACTCAACATGGACGTCCATCCATGTTGACGCCAACTTGCTCTTCGGCTAGAGCTTAAACCATGCAGAAAACCATATATACGCTATATATATACATACAATATATATAGTATAGTGTACACCATGCAAACAACAACAATTACATCTAAACATACACATGCATACATAAGTACACCTAGCTAATATGTACGTAGATATCTACATATGCATACATAATATTTACACACAAGCACGAATCCACACACACAACAAAATAAAAGGACAAAATTTGAGGGTCTTACATTCGTGGCCAATCAATCAGGGTAGGTTTTAGGATTCCAAGTCTTACTCAAATTAGCTATTTAATGCATTAAATACACCTTTTCTAATTAAATAATAATTTAGTTACGAAATTAGGGTATTTTCCTATTATTCCCCATCTTGTATTTTCCTATTATTCCCCATCTTATAGTCTCAATTTTGACCCACTAATTTCCAATGGGTCAATATAGCAAAGCCCATTACTCTTTTTCTTTTAATGTGTTTTGTTTAATTCTCTCTTATTTGATTTCCTAGTTGATTTAATACATCTTCCTTTTATTTGATTTTCTAATTAAATAATATAAATATTTAACTTTTTTATTTTCCCAAAAATTTAGGGTTGCTACATAGTGTGTCAACACCAACTGACTAATAAGGTTTATATAGTATAATACATGCATGCCTTTACTTTAACACATTAATTACCATACAAAATAAAGTGTGTTATAATTAAATATATTTGTTTAACTAAAAAGATTTTGTCATAAGCAAAAGCATTAAGCAAGTATTTATAAATAGATAATTGCACAATAATTATTAACTTGAGCCTTTTTAGAATACTTACAATGATGATCCTTAGAGTCATGAAAAGACTTATTTATCCTGTTAATAGACTTAATGAAAAATAGATATTAAACAAAATGTCATCAAGAAAAAGAAAACATAAATCAATAAGAATGAAAGGATAAGTATCTGTCGACACATGATGTTTACAGGTTGACACTTGTGCTTTCAAATTCAACACATGGTTATTGTGTGTCAACACCTATACATCATCTGTTGACACTTGTGCTACACAGGTCGATTCCATGGATATCATGTGTTGACATCAATAATGAGAATGAAGATACGATTAAAAAGATGAGTACATTTGATATAAGGATATGTATTAATTTAGGGTATAATCATGATTAAAGGAAAGTAATTTTGAGATTTTTGTTATCACCAATACAATTATGGAGATATAAGAGTCAACATGTATAATATAACAAGTTGGTAAGAGTAGAAAAGAAAAGAAAAGCAACCATTATCATAGTGGAGACTGAACCAACATTCTATTCTTATGTTTTTCATCTCCTAACATCTACCGCACATTGCTTGTGCAATCCAATAAGGTGGCTCTTGCTCGGCATCAATTACATTAATCTCTAAGGTGAGCAAGCCATCGACGTCAAACATCTTCAAGCTTCATCCTTGTTGAAGTCAATCTTGGCATTTGAGCTTTTATTGTTGTCAAATCAGTCTTTGCTAAAGACATCTCCTTGCCATGTACTTCTTCGAAAGTGGTACGCCTACATACCTGGTGTGCCCTCTGTTGAGAGAAAGACCCACGTGCACGACACCAGGTGGTTACTCTCTTTGTCGTAAGGAGGATCGACATGGTCAAACAGTTGTTCCTTTGTGGGAGGAAGACTTGTCTACAGACTATGCAACAAATCATTGCCCTGCCAAGATGGTTTAGAAAAAGCTTAGTGGGATTTCCCGTGACGATTGAATGTAAGAGTTTGGCATGGTCAAATTTGAATTAGGGTAAAATTATTGGTGTCTCTCTTGTGTGCATCTTTATTGCTTTTATGTTTAATCTACCTATATTTCAATTTAGACCCATTAACCCACCTCTAGATCTTCATAGCATGGTCAACATCTTCCTCCCTGAAAGTAACTATTTTTCTCTTGCAAACCCACACAAATTGAATGTGGAAAGTAGAAGGTCTAATGTGGAAAAGCCGAATGAATGGAGATGGGGCATGGAAGGGTATTTTGGGTATAAAAAGTTATGTAAATTCAAAATCAACAGAGGAGGTTATGATGGCTTCGCTGCACTGACGGGGAAAGTTGCCTCGAGAACTGAATCACCATGGTGAGACAGTGTGAGGTTGTTCACATGGTGATCCCTTGGGTGATGTGGTGCAATCTTCTATATATTCTCCTATTCTGTGCGGGATGGATCAATCGACTTTTTAAAATGTAATAGGTATAGCGAAGTTGCATTTCAGTAAATGTGTTAAATTTTTATCTCAATTTTAATTTATTTTTGAATTAGCTAAAAAAGTAATTAGAAGAAGCATTTAACTTCACATGCCGTCCTACTCCCTCTTAATTTGAGAGAGAGAGAGAGAGAGAGAGAGAGAGAGAGAGAGAGAGAGAGAGAGAGAGAGAGAGAGAGAGAGAGAGAGAGAGAGAGAGAGAGAGAGAGAGAGAGAGAGAGAGAGAGAGAGAGAGAGAGAGAGAGAGACCTTATGATGTCGCCAGATCATTTGATCATTATTCAAATGATGTCTATTGGATGGACTATCACCATTATTAGACGGTTCCCTTTACTCGAAAATGGTGGCATTTCTGTATAGAAGAATTTTACGATAAGATCTATTTTATCTTTACATTTTGATTATGAGCACTGCTTGGTGCAAATCATGGGACATAGTTTGCAACCACGTGGTTGCAAACTATGCCCCCATTGGAGGTGGGCACAACCCTAAAGGTGTGTCCACCGCCAATAACCTCAGCTCCTCCAATGGGGAGTTGAGTTTGTTGCAAATCGCCGACAAGGCGATTTGCAACAAGTATTTCCCTTTGATTATATACTTTCATTAGATAGAAACCATCGTCTAATGTTTCTGTTCGCAGCAAGCTCTTCACCGTGAGCTACTAACACTAATAAACAGAAGGATGTTCGAATCATATTTCGTGGAGAAAGGTTTATTGTATTTTTACATTGACTAGGTAATAAATTTATGAGACATCTAATAATTAGATTGTCACTTTATCACTCCTCATGTGAGAGGTGCCACATGAGATATATACTACCTAGTCATATTACATTAAAAATGTAATAGATAAGTGCAATAAATCTTTCTCTATTTTGTGATGGCAGGCGATTTTCAAGAGGATCCATCGTGACAACGTATATATTAAAAAAAAAACGGTAGACAGGCAAATGTAAAAAATAAGACGGCTTTTTATGTTTTCTTTCAATTAAGAGAAGCGGTTTTGATGCCAAAGATCCTTTTCACCGTGTGACAGGCGACTTTTAAATTCTTGGCGAAAGAAGATGCATCCATCTAAATCTAGTTAGGAAACTTCTCCTCGAAAAGTCTAGTCCTTTTCCAAGATGAGATGGCATATTTAACAAGTTCCAAAGTTTGAGGCGGCATCTTATACGCTAAAATTTCTTATATTGATATATAATATCAGGTAAATAGAAGAATATGCCATATTTCTCAATACATGCACACACACGCATAGTCGGCGAGAAAAAAAAAAAGACAATATGAAAGGGGGGTGGTTTTGTTTATTGTAAGACATATTTTGTAATAAAATTAGTATATATTGTTTCAAAAATGATTTTATTAGTTCGAACTTGACAATATCTTTTTCTTTCTCTTTCTCAACAAATAAAATTATTTTCCAAACTTGATCTTATTACAATAAACATTTCTTATATAATTTCTTGTGCAGAGCGTACCTTTTGTCCCGTAATAAATGGTCATTCTGTACATAGAGTTCATCCTCCTCATTTTTATTACCGTTTTCAAAAAAAAATTCCTCTTCTTCCATGTTTTAATCACACACACGCGTACACTTTATTTGGAGGGATTGGATAGGGTAGGTTTCCATAAGAAAAACAACAATATAAAGCGTTTGTGCGTGCGGTCATCTTAACAGAAATATAAGATTTTTTCCGCATGAAAACTAATAAATATGTGATTACTAGTTGAAAATCCGTGCCATGCACGGTAGTTGTTTATAAAATATTAAGATAAATAAAAAATATTATTTATAAAAATATATAATTTTTATTACAAAAATTTTGTTAAACTAAACAAAAAAAATTTGTTCTTAAAACAAAGGAAGGTGGACTGCACGAAGGTAGGCTTAAAATTGAATTTTTTCTAAAAAGTTATGGTCTGCTCGGTTTAGCAAGATTTTTTAGATGGTGAGTATCTTACCTTGTTTAGAAAGATTTCTTCGTTGATTTAGGTGACAATTAATGTTTGAGACTTGCCTTACGGGAGGTGTGTTAAAGTTGATAGATTTATTATTTTATGTTAGCTGTTATATGTTAGGATTTGTTTACCCGGATTTTGCTTAACCATATTTAGCTACGATATAGATAGATTTAGTGGGGAGGTTTAGACGGGAAAACTCTACTTCTGGTGCTGCCACGTGACTGCTCCAGAACTGAGTTTTATTAGAATAGTATAGATTATTAAATATGGAGAATTAATTATTGGTCCATGGTAGGGACCTGACATTATTTTCAAGTCCTTGTCAAGTTTTTCCACACCTTTCGATCCCTGTTTTATGCAGGATTTATTTTTAAGTCCTTGTTGTTAACCCCCGTTATCCTCCCCCGTTATCCCAAAAATGTGTAGTTGTTATCTCAAAAATGTATAACAACTGCGTAAGTACGTACTTACACAGTTACATATGTAACTGCGAAAGTATGTAAATCATGTAACTGTGTAATTACATACTTATGCAGTTACACATGTAACTCTGTAACCACATAGAAATTTTATAAGTTAGTAACTCTATAATTAGAGCTTACCTAGTTACATACTTACATAGTTTCAGAAAGATTTACCTAGTTATCTTACCTAGTTACCAAAGGTAACCAGGACTTACTTAGTTACAGAGTTACATGTGTAATTCCTGTAACTGTGTAAGTATATAGCTAGAGAGTTACATGTGTAACTCTGTAACTATATGTAAGTATGTAATTACACATGTACAAACTATGTAACTACACATACACATGTAACTCTGTAAGTATGTAAGTACATAATTTTTTACGCCTTAAGCTTGTAATTATATTTTCCTATAACTATGTAACAAGGTATGAAGTAGTTACACAGTTAAATATGTAACTGTGTAAGTATATATTTACAGAGTTACATATATAATTGCGTAAGTATGTAATTCCTATAACTACGTAAATATATAATTACATATTTATGCAGTTACACATGTAACTCTATAACTACATAGAGATTTTATAAGTTTGTAACTATGTAATTAGGACTTACCTAGTTACATACTTACATAGTTTCAAAAGGACTTACCTGGTTATCAGAGATTACCTAGTTACCAAATGTTACTTATGGCTTACTTAGTTACAGAGTTATATGTGTAATTCCTGTAACTACGTAAGTATGTAATTCTTGTAACTGTGTAAGTATGTAATTTATGTAACTGCATAAGTATGTAGTTACATAGTTACATATGTAACTCTGTAACTGTATGTAAGTGTGCAATTACACATGTACATACTATGTAACTACAAACGTAATTCTGTAACTACATATACTGTAACTATACATGTAATTACAGAGTTACATAGTATGTAACTCAGGGACTCTGTAATTAGGTATGTTTCTGGTAACTAGGCAATTACAGTACATAAGGGCTTACCTGCGTAAGTGTGAAATTACACATGCAACTCTGTAACTAGGTAAGCCCTTCTGAAACTATGTAAATCCCTTCTTCTATAATTATGTAACTCAAAGACCTAAAAATAAATCCCCTAAAATTAGGGATTGATTGGTAATTCTTCCAGTAAGTAAGTAAATATTTATTTATGTAAATTATTAAGTATTTACAAAGTTACATGTGTAACTGCATAAGTATGTAATTACATACTTATACAGTTACAGGATTTACATACTTACGCAGTTACATATATAACTGTGTAAGTACGTACTTATGTATTTACACACTTTTGAGATAACGGTTACACACTTTTGAGATTACGGGGGAGGATAACGGGGGTTAATAACAGGGACTTAAAAATAAATCCTGCATAAAGCAGGGATCGGAAGGTGCAAGAAAACCTGACAGAGACCTGAAAGTAATATCAAGTCCCTGCTAGGGACCAACAATTAATTATTCCTATTAAATATTGTCACTCATAAATAGAGAATATTACAAATAGATCACCTTGGTTAACCTCATTCGAATAAAGTGTATGTTGTACCTATATATACCGTTGTAAACAAAAAAATAGGCATATGTATATAGTTTGGTCTACAATCGAGGGTAACATTTGCAAAGAAGGGAGCACCACTATACACAGTCCGGTGGGTAGGGGTGTTCACGGTTCAGTTCACACCTTTTTTTGAGAAAACTGAATCGATTTAAATTCAAACTGAACCTGGTTCGGTTCGGTCCGAAAATGGGAAAAAAATGATTAAATAAAGGGTTGTGAGCATGGAACTCACAACTAGGAGTGTAAATGGGCGGGTTTGGGCTGGCCCAAGTTAAGCCCAACCCAACCCAAGGCCAAGATGGCCCAATCCAAGCCCAAACCCAATCCAATAGATCAAAGTAACTAAAACCCATATTAGCCCATCGGGGCCCATTCTAGCCCAATAAGCTAATCCAGCACAATTCGATGCATGTTCTGGGATCACCGAGATCCAAAGCTGCGCCCTCGTTTTTTATGTTTATATATGCGGCACCTTCATCTTTCTGCTGCTCTTGCAAGTTGATATAGTCTAAAAATTAAAATTAAAATTTTGCATCAAATAATTAAAATTTTATTTTTCTAAATCAAAATATATAGTATAAAAATATTTTAATATCTTCTTAAAATAAAATTAAAATTTCATCAAATTTTATTCTGACAAGAAAATATTATATAATAAAATATCTAATAACTATAGTTGATTCTCAAATAAGAGAAGAAAGTTGGTTCACTACACATTAATATATTATGATATCATCTCTAAAAAAATAGAGTAATGGTATCTCAAATTAACTACAACAAAAATATTCAGAATGGTTTTGGGTAGTAGGATGGAGGCTAGCAGCTCCAGAAAAAAGCAAACAAACTAGTACATGCCTTAGATACAGTTGAATAACACCAGAGGTGCATTGAGACCACTCCAAAACAATTTTCAAATTTAGCATTCAAGAAAAGTGGTGCAGTAATATCAAATAAAATACACTCAAGACAGTTGTTTCCTGACTCACTGATGCTCAAAAGTCCCTACTAATTTCCTTCTGCTTGAAGCCTTGAGATGTGAGAACCAATCAACAAAAATTATAAAGTGGTCTCATCTTCTTTTGCATTCCCATGATTTCTATTGCCCAGCTAGCTAGCCCAGAGGGGGGGGGGGGTGAATGGGTTATCAAAATTTCGATCTCTGATTAAAACCTGTTTACTGAAAGGATTGCACAACTTAATAACAAGGTTAGAGTTAGAGCAATTAAGACAACAATCACACAAAAACACATCCATAAGACACACGGATTTTTATCCTGGTTCGGAACTCCTCTCCACAGGAGACCTACGTCCAGTCCCTGAGCAATACCTCAGGATTTCACTACCAAGGGTACAATCCCCCTTAAAGATCCTTACACCCAGCCTCAACTGGTCTTCCATCAACCTGAAGGGAAAAACCACCACCCTGGATACCACCAGGTCTTCCTTCGTCCAGAAGGGAACACAACCAAAGAAGAAAAGGTGTGGAAACAGGCTTCAGACTCTAGCTTGACCGGCTACACACTGAAGCTACCAAGCCCGAGAGAGAAAGAGATTTAACAAGGTTTTCTCTCCAAGGACTACACAAGCTCTCACAAATAAAAACTCTTTTTGATCACAGAGAGCTAAGAGCTAAGAACAAGGTTGGAGTGGAAGCTTCGCTCTTGTTTCAATCTTCTGAAGACTCGAAGAGATGGATTTCTTCCTTTTCAAATTGCAAGCGTTATTCCCTTTCTACATGTTGTTCTTCTCCGTCTTGAGTCCTCTATTTAAACTTCTGATTTGAATTTGAACGTTGAAGTGTCCGTTGTCTCTTATCCTGGTGTACGTTAGACTGGTCACTAAGGAAGCTTCTGATCATCAGTCTTTTATCCTTTTGTACACGCCAGAGAAATGTTTTAGAATCTTGTATCTTGTATCCAACGTTGTACAGATGAGTCTTGTCAGATATCTGCAAGCATATCAATAATAAATAGAGGACAGCTAGGACTGTCGTTGATTGTTAGTTACAGATGGAACATATATTGCAATATATAGCAAAGCTCCTTTCTGTCTAAAAAGTACGTAGACAGAGTAGCATGGAAATAGAAGATATTGTCTGCATGCATGGGAGATACGATCAGAGAGCATTTAATGCGTAGTAGTCAACAGACAAGATATGACTTTGACTTTTCAACGCTATTAAAAAGCATTATACTGATACAACAAGAAATTCAATATAAATAATCCTGATGCTTTCATGACTTATGAAATCGTTATGAGTTATAGCAAGTTGTTATGAACACTTATCAAGTCATTATGAACTGTAAAGAAATCGTTATGAACTCTAAAGAAATCGTTACAGCAATCAAGTCGTTACGAGTTTCAAAGAAATCGTTACAGCAATCAAGTCGTTACGAGTTTCAAAGAAATCGTTACAAGAAATCGTTACACAAAGCAAGGCGTTATGAACTTGTAAAGAAATCGTTATGAACTCTAAAGAAATCGTTACAGCAATCAAGTCGTTACGAGTTTCAAAGAAATCGTTACACAAAGCAAGGCATTATGAACTTGTAAAGAAATCGTTATGAATGATAAGGAAATCGTTACAACAAACAAGTCGTTACGAGTTTCAAAGAAATCGTTACGGCTAGAGAGTCGTTGCGAGTTCTAAAGAAATCGTTACGAGGTCTAAAGAAATCGTTACGGCTAGAGAGTCGTTGCGAGTTCTAAAGAAATCGTTACGAGGTCTAAAGAAATCGTTACGGCTAGAGAGTCGTTGCGAGTTCTAAAGAAATCGTTACGAGGTCTAAAGAAATCGTTACGGCTAGAGAGTCGTTGCGAGTTCTAAAGAAATCGTTACGAGGTCTAAAGAAATCGTTGCGATATCGATTTGTTTTGAGTTTTCCGGTCAAAGAGGAAATCGTTCTGCTTATCAAAGAAGTCGATACAAAGACTTGGATAGAATGAGAGATGAGACTTACCTGATTGTCTTGAACTTTCATTTTTCTTTTATTTCCTGTTCTCAAGGCTCAAGTAATCCATTAGTACTATTTTGTTAATCATCAAAATTAATATATAAATAAATGAATTATTTATTATGGGGACAGTTTGGTCATCAATCTCCCCCTTTTTGATGATGACAAAATATACTAAACATCATACAAAAAATTAAACATTCATGTTTTTCAGATTGACTTTAGTTTTCTCCCCCATTTTGTCAATAAGCAAAAAGATAGGCTGAGAGACAAAGAAGAGAGATATCATTGGATTAAGTATGAGAAAGGTAGTACAAGGGAGATAACAAGGAGGCATGCTGTGAGATGACAGCCCATGCCTTGATCTCAAGGTCTTCAAACGTCTGTTGGAAACCCCAGAAGCAACAGAGAAGTTAGGACCCATGGATTGGGTGGCCCTTTGAATGTACAAAACCCTTTGCTGATCCAAGAATTCTGCATACTGATCTGGGTCCAGAATGAATCTGAAGTAAGTGCTTTTTCCGAAACTGGCACGATGGAGAAATCTATCCAAAGAGATTGGATAGAAGAGCTTCTGATCTATCAGATCCTTCTTCAGAGCGAAGAAAGCTGTATATCTAGCTGCCCACTGAACATAAATCTCTTGAATAGGATTTATGGAGTTGAGATCCATGAAGGCTTCAGCTGAGAGAGAGGGCTTATTTTGATGAACCAAGGAACTGTTGATGGCCTCTAACTGAAGGTGGGTTTCCCTGTAGATGATTGCCCACACGGAGGGTGTAAGCCTTTCACACTCAGAAATGAGTGGAGCCAAAACTGAGAGGAGATGCGGCCAGAGTGGTATTCTCTGAAGATAAACCGCAGGAAGGAGGGCAGTCTGCTCTGCTTGGCTGACATTCTACCCATCTGCTTGGCAAACATGTCAAATGCATGGGATCCTGCATCTGAATCAAATACTAGGGAATGCAGCTTTGGCAAAAGGACTAGAGAGTCAATCCGGATATCAGCAAAATTCACTGTTAGGGGAATATTCACTGGACGTTCGGATCTTAACATTACTATAGCTGAATGGAATTGAGAGAACTGGACTTCTGGCAGTTTGTTCAGGAAGCAGAAGTCACTGTACTGCTGGAAGCTTTTGGCAATGCGGATCTCTTTCAAGATGAAAGGACCCCACAAATTCTTATGCTTGAGAAAGAACCACTCAGAGAGAGTGAGAGAATGAGCTCCATGCGAAATGGATTCGGCCCTGGCAGTCAAGAACTTGTTGTATTGAGCTTTGTTGCCCTTGACATTTGCCCACTGATCTTCAGTCTTGAACTCAGTCCCCTCAAAGATTTTGGATTTATGAAAGTGGGATAACTGGGTAAGAGGAAGAACAATATTTAGGTGCTCAGTAAGGTTGAGGAAGGGAATACCATAAATGGTGGAGAGGATGCACTTTTGAAGATATTCCTTATAAAGGAATCTTTTCTGAGGTTCAAGGGTAAGAGAGTACCAAAGAGGTGGAAATAAGGAGGAGGAGATGGAAGCAGAGGATGATTGTTTCCTCTTTTTCTTGGCAGGACTGGGAGGATCAGTCCTGTGGATATGAGTGGCAGTGTAGAGAATGGTGGAAAGGGTATTTCTCTCAAAGTCATCCGGCAAGTTTGTGTCAAAGACACCAAGTAGAGGAGGATTTTCTGGAATAAAAGTAACAGAGGAAGGAGGAGTAGGAGGATAGAAAAGGTGTTTTGGATTGAAGGATGAAGTGGGTTGAATTGGAGTGGTTTGAGTTTGAGGTGATGAGGGTAAGAAGGATGATGGGGCTGAAGTGTGAGAAGGAGTAGGAGAGAAGGTAGGTTGAGATGAAATGATAGAGGATGATGGTTGGGTGCGAGGTACTGGGTGTTTTATAGTTGGTGGAGCAGGAGGGGCTGTGAGAGGAGAGGTAGGTGAGGACAAAATTGGAGTTGCAAGATTTGAAGTGTCAGGGGCCGAAGTAGCTGACATGGGCTCTTTCCCTTTGGCTTCTCTGACAACTGAAGAGGGTCCTGATGACCCTGAAGCTTGCCCTGATGGCCCTGGTGGCCCTGATGCTTGAACTGGTAGCCCTGTTGGCCGAGAGACTTCTGCTGGAGGCCCTGGTGGCCTAGGAACTTCAGCTGGACTGCTCTGAGTGGGTGCAGGAGGGACACCACTAGACCTTGAAAGATTAGCCAGCAAATTCTTCATATCGGACATCTCTTTATTGAACCACCTCATTGCATTTCGAATTGAGGATAGATCAGAGGAGGTTGAGGCTTGATTAGAGATAATGCCCTGAACACTTGTCTGAACGGATGACAAGACTTCTCCTTGAGCTTTCAACAATGCCATAATAGGCTTCAGATTGACTTTTCTGTGACTCTTTCTTGGCCTTTTGTGAGCCACTCTCTTTTGCTTCCCTTGCTGAATGACAGGCTCCTCAAGATTGATATTGCTTGCACTTGGGCCTTCACTAACAGGAACACTGGCAGGAGGTGGAATTTCCTCAATGCCTACTTGCTCCCCCTGACTAGGAGCGGGGAGTTCAACACTTTCTTGCTCCCCCTTAGCAGGAGCTTCTTCCAACACAACTTTCTCCAAGTGGCCTTCTGCCACGGATTCAGGCACTTCAGGTTCAAAGAGACTTTGCTCCCCTTGGCTAGGAGCTTCATCCATGACCACATCTTGTTGAGTACCTGCTTGTACCTCAACATTAGCAATTGTTTCTGACAGAATTTCTGTATGGCCTGGTGCCATAGCTTCTTCTTCAACACATCCACCTTCTTTAGAAGTAGCTGAGGTGGAGGGAATGGAATCCAATACTTCTTTTAAGATTGAGGCGACTAAGGTGGTGGGCAAAGAGTCTGCCACACCAGCTGCACCTTCTTCCAACTGAACTTCTGGAGAATGAGAGATAATCTCCACAACAGGTGAGACTGAACCTTCTGCCTGGCTGGACACAACTGGTACTGCTGCTTCTTGAACAACTGCTGCTGCTGCTTGCTCTGCTGCTGCTGCTTCTTCTTCTGCTACTGCTGCTTGCTCTGCTGCTGCTACTTCTTCTTCTGCTACTGCTTCTTCTTGAACTTCTAAAATATCCCCAATAATTGCTTCTCCTTCAGCCACAGAAGACTTTGACCACATTCCATCTACCACTGAGAATCCACTTTTCTTCAGATTTCTGGATCTTATTGACTGGCCCATCTTTTCAGCTACTGCACCTGACATATCTACTCCAAAGTGCTTGAAAATCTTGGTCAGTAGATGAGCATACGGTAGGGAAACATTCAACTTGCTCTTTGTTTCCCATATCTGAGCATGTGCAAACATCATTCGCTCAATCATCACTGCGGCCAGGTTTATCTCTTTGTTCTGGATTGCCCAGAACATTATGTCCGAATCTGCCCTAGTGCATGAAGAAAAGGTAGCACTACGAGGTACTATGATTTGGCAGACTATAAAGTGAAGCAATCTATTAAATGCGGACATCTGATTAATATCAAGCTTCCCGTCCTTCAGCTTAAACCCTGGACCAATAATCCCGAGACCTTTGACTTCATCATTCACAGAGTGAATGCCACTAAATCCAGAGGTCTTCACTCCAAACAATCACGCAAAAGCTCATGGGTTATTCTGATTTGGATGCCCTTGACAGAGGAAACAAGGGACCCATCTGCTTCCGATTTCAGACAAATGTAGAAGGCTTTCACCAAGTCCGGGTAGCTTACCTCATTGAAAGTAACTACATCCATCCACTGCAATCTTCTCAGGGCGTCGACTAGCCTGGCCAAGCCACTCTTCTCAAGATTCTGAACATCCACTGCCTTATTTCCGCAAATCTTCGTCTTCACAAACGTAAACCTCTCTTGCTCCTTTGGGGACAAATACTCAGCACTGTAGCCCCCTACGCTTCCGGAGATCATCGGAGCGGCCATGGGTGCAGAGAAGAAAGGTTCTGTGAAAGGAGGATGATGGAAGGGATGGAAGCTCTCGAAGGGATTCTCGCGGGAAGAGGAGAAAGCTTCGAAAGTTGCAGAGAGTCGATCCCAAAATCGTTAGGGCATCGGCTTTGGGTGAACGGATAGAGGATAAAAGGGTAAAGGTAGAAGACAAGTCGTTCTCAGAACGATTTGAATAAATTATTACTATTTTATCGAAAAGTGAAGCGCCAGAGGCAGTAAAGCCAGAAAACGACAAAATCGTTTGACGGGTCAAACAGCTTTTAATACGATAGCGGTCAAGGAATGTAGACAAACTGAATTTTGCTCATTGTTAAAGAGGGAAAATTTCATTTCTATCTGAAAATTTTTATGCCAATAAAATTACAGAGATCTTTTCACACATTGCACATCCCTAATTCCCTTCTAAGAGATGTAAATCTCTCTTCAGGTAGGGCTTTTGTGAAGATGTCTGCTAATTGACCATTTGTATCTATAAAAGAAATTTCTAAATTACCACTAGCTACGTGGTCTCGAATAAAATGATATCTTACCTCAATGTGCTTAGTCCTTGAGTGCTGAACTGGATTTTTGGTGAGGTTGATGGCACTTGTATTATCACACAATAGTGGAATTGATTTGATGTGAATTCCGAAATCCTCAAGTTGTTGCTTTATCCAAAGAAGTTGTGTACAGCAACTTCCAGCAGCAACATATTCTGCCTCAGCTGTTGATAAAGCTACTGAATTTTGTTTCTTGGATGACCATGATATTAAACATCCTGCAAGAAACTGACAACAACCACTGGTGCTTTTTCTATCTACTTTGCATCCAGCATAATCAGCATCTGAATATCCTACTAATTCTATTTCACAAGATCTAGGATACCAGAGACCTAAATCATGAGTTCTAGCCAGATATCTAAATATTCTTTTTACTGAAATTAAATGAGACTCTCTAGGGTCTGCCTGATATCTAGCACACATGCACACACTAAACAAAATATCTGGTCTACTTGCAGTTAAGTAAAGTAATGATCCTATCATACCTCGATAATTCTTTTGATCTACCTTTTTACCTTTTTGATCACTGTCCATTCTGATTGATGTGCTCATTGGGGTTGATAAAGGCTTTGCATCTTCAAATCCAAATTTCTTTAACAGCTCTTTGGTGTACTTGGCTTGACAGATATGAGTGCCATCCTTCCCTTGCTTGATTTGCAATCCAAGGAAGTAGCTTAGCTCCCCCATCAAGCTCATTTCGAATTCTCCCTGCATAAGCTTTTCAAAGTACTTGCAAAGAGATTCATCAGTAGATCCAAAAATAATATCATCTACATATATTTGCACAAGAAGTATATGTTTATCCTTAGACTTTATAAATAATGTACTATCTACTTTACCTCTAGTGAAACCATGATCTAATAAGAAAGTACTGAGCCTTTCATACCAGGCTCTAGGTGCTTGCTTCAAACCATATAAAGCCTTATGTAGTTTAAATACATGATTTGGAAATTCGAGATCATCAAAACCTGGAGGTTGTTCAACATAAACTTCCTCCTTGATAAAACCATTTAAAAGGCTGATTTGACATCCATTTGAAATAGTTTTAAATCAAATGCAGATGCATAAGCAAGTAAAATCCTAATAGCCTCAAGTCTAGCTACAGGTGCATAGGTTTCATCGAAATCTATGCCTTCCTCTTGGGAGTAGCCTTGAGCTACCAGTCTGGCCTTGTTCCTTAAGATTATTCCAGACTCATCCAGTTTATTTCTGAACACCCACTTGGTGCCAATAACTGAATGATTGGATGGTCTAGGAACAAGTGACCATACTTGGTTTCTCTTGAACTGATTTAGTTCATCTTGCATGGCTAATATCCAAGATTCATCAGATAAAGCTTCATTGACTGTCTTAGGCTCTATTTGAGAAACAAAGGCTAAGTAATCACAAGGAATTACATTACCTCTTGTTCTTACCCCTACAGATGGATCACCAATAATGTTTTCAGGAGGGTGATCTTTCTGATGTCTCCATTCTTTTGGAAGATTTTCATGTTGAATTTCAGTTTGCTGCAGTTCTTCCAGAGGAGGATCATCCTTGTCCTTAATTGAGGTATTCTTTAACTTTTCAGACAAGTCATCTGCATCATCAATGTCACTAATTTCTTCCTTTTTCAAGGAAGGGTTAGATTCATCAAAAATAACATGTACAGATTGTTCAATTAATAAGGAACGTTTATTGAAAACTCTATAACCTTTGGGTTTAGAAGAGTACCCCATAAAGATGCCTTCATCTGATTTGGCATCCAACTTACCAATGTCCCTTTTTCCATTGTTATGGATGAAGCAAGGACATCCAAATATTCTGAAATGGCTGATCTTTGGCTTCTTTCCTTTGTAGAGTTCATAAGCAGTCTTCTTCAGAATTGGCCTGATCATCACTCTATTAATGATATAACATGCAGTGTTGATAGCTTCGGCCCAGAAGTATCTTGGCAAATCATATTCTGACAACATGGTTCTTGCCATATCCAAGAGAGTTCTGTTTTTCCTCTCAGCAATTCCATTCTGTTGAGGTGTCCTTGGAGCTGAGAAGTTGTGCTCAATTCCTTGATCATCACAGAACTTTGTAAACTTTTCATTCTGAAACTCACCACCATGATCTGATCGGATAGAGACAATTGTGAATTTCTGATCTTTCTGAACTTTCTTACTGAAGCTGACAAAATTTTCAAATGTGTCATCTTTGTGCTCTAGAAAGGATACCCAAGTGAATCTCGAATAATCATCAACTATTACAAATCCAAAATTCTTTCCTCCCAAACTGGTAGTCCTCATTGGCCCAAATAGATCCATGTGAAGTAGTTCTAAGGGCTTTGAGGTGGTTACTACAGTCTTTGATTTGAAGGAGCTCTTGGTGTGCTTTCCTCTTGCACAAGGTCTGCAAATGCTGTCCAATCTGAAATTTACCTTTGGCAGTCCTTCCACTAGCTTTCTCTTTCTGAGCCTGTTCAACCCGTCCAAGCTACAGTGGCCCAATCTTCTGTGCCACAACTCAGTTGATTGATCTTTACTAGCTGCCAAACACACATCTTGATCCTTGAGTTCCTCGAGATATAGAACATACAAATTTCTTTCTCTGTAGGCTTCAAATATGACTGCACCATCCTTTAAGATACTGCATTTTGATTCTTGAAACTGAATTTGATGGCCTTTGTCACACAACTGGCTGATACTGATAAGATTGTGCTTTAACCCTTTGACCAGCATAACATCTTCAATTACTGATTTTCCTTTGATATTTACGGATCCACTTCCTATTACAACTCCTTTTCCATTATCTCCATATGTGACTGTACCTTCTTCAGCTTGGAGATCAACGAAAAACTTCTTGTTGCCTGACATGTGCCTCGAGCATCCACTGTCCAAATACCATTTGGATGCTCTTGACTTTCCCTGAAATTAAAACACTAAATTTTAGGTACCCAAGTTCTTTTGGGTCCTGATGGGTTAGTATCATTTTCTTTTCCTTTAATTATCCATTTTTGTTCTTGTTAGGACAGGTTTCTTTGTTATGTCCAAGTCTATTACAGTGAGTACAGCAGGTTGTTCTAGTTACTCTTTCAACTGGTGTGTGTTTAAATTTTTATGTTCTTTATTCTTTTCAGATATAATTTAGGAGTTGGATAAGTTTTCGGAAAGACTTTTGTTTCTTCATTTTCTGAGGGAGTATATCCAAAACCATATTTCTTTTTAGTTGATCTTTTAGCTCCATTTATCATTAGGAGTGGTTTATTATTTGTGAACTTATTTATAGTGTTTGTCAGGTGTTCCTTTTCTTTATTTAGTCTTTCTATTTCTGTTTTGAGTTCACTTAAGTCTTCTTGTTTTTCTAGGTTAGTTATTTTTCTGTTTTTCTCTTTTAAATCTTCACACAATAATTCATTTCTTCTTCTTTTCTGTTCAGTTATTTGTTTTCAAGTTCTTCATTTTCTGTTTTTAGGTCTGAGTTTGTATTTTCTAAACAGACTAAATTTTTCTTACTATTTTTAAGTAATTTAGATACTTCTTTATATTTTTCATAAAGTTCATTAAAAGCACTTTCTAAGTTATCAGAATCTGAATCATTGCATGAATCAAAGAAGAGTCAGAAGTTACCTTGTCTTCGGTGTTGGCCATGAAAGCCAAGTTGACTTCTTCACCTTCACTGCTTGAGCTTGACTCACTGTCTGAGTCACTGCTATTCTCCCAAGCAGCTGCCATTGCTTCTTTTTGTACTTCTTGAATCTTCTGAAGTTGTCCTCTTTTTGTGATCATTTTTTTAAGCGTGGACAGTCTGCCTTGATGTGTCCAGGCTTCTTGCATTCATAACATCACTTCTCCTTTCTTTGATCCTTTACTTCTGGTTTTCTGAAGTCTTTGTTTTTCTTGAAAATTTCTTCCGGACTGATACTTCTTTTTCTTTGCTAGAATCCTTTGAAGTCTTCGAGACAGCATGGCTTCTTCATCATCACTGTCTTTACTACTTTCACTATTATCCAAAGATTCTTCTGAATATCTTCACTTGCTTTGAGAGCATTTGATTGTTTCCTTCTGCTGGAGGATTCTCCTAATCTCTCCATGTTTATCTCGTGAGCCATGAGAGATCCTATTAGCTTTTCCAATGACATTAACTTTAAATCATTGGCTTCTTCAATGGCTGTTACCTTTGGAGTCCATGAAGATGGTAGAGATCTGAGGACTTTTCTAACCATATCTGGTACATCATAAACTTTCCCAACCAGCTAATCCATTTGTAATGTCTGTGAATCTGCTGAACATCTGAGTTATTGATTCACCTGTCTGCATCTGAAATCTTTCATATTGAGCTACTAGAATATCTATTCTTGTCTCCTTTACCTTGTCTGTCCCTTCATAGGTAATTCTGAGCTTTTCCCACATCTCCATTGCGGATTTGCAGGCTGAGACTCTATTGAATTCTTTCTTGCTTAGGGCACAGCAAATATGCTCTTGGCTTTGCAGTTTAGGATATATTCTTTTCTGTCATCATCTGTCCACTGAGCCTTAGCGTTTGTGACCAAAAGATCACCTTCTTCTACAATGGACCAAATTGTGTAATCATGACCTTGTAGAAAATATTCCATTCTAGTCTTCCAGTAGGTGTAGTCTTCTCCATCGAACAAGGGAGGCCTGTTGACTGACTGACCTTCGAAGTTGCTTTGGGCTGCCATTAGATCTTTGCTCTTCAGATCGTTGGATCTTCTTCTTTGTCGAAGAGACGGGCTCTGATACCACTTGTTGCCCAGCTAGCTAGCCCAGAGGGGGGGGGTGAATGGGTTATCAAAATTTCGATCTCTGATTAAAACCTGTTTACTGAAAGGATTGCACAACTTAATAACAAGGTTAGAGTTAGAGCAATTAAGACAACAATCACACAAAACACATCCACAAGACACAAGGATTTTTATCCTGGTTCGGAACTCCTCTCCACAGGAGACCTACGTCCAGTCCCTGAGCAATACCTCAGGATTTCACTACCAAGGGTACAATCCCCCTTAAGATCCTTACACCCAGCCTCAACTGGTCTTCCTTCAACCTGAAGGGAAAAACACCACCCTGGATACCACCAGGTCTTCCTTCGTCCAGAAGGGAACACAACCAAAGAAGAAAAGTGTGGAACAGGCTTCAGACTCTAGCTTGACCAGCTACACACTGAAGCTACACAAGGCCCGAGAGAGAAAGAGATTTAACAAGGTTTTCTCTCCAAGGACTACACAAGCTCTCACAAATAAAAACTCTTTTTGATCACAGAGAGCTAAGAGCTAAGAACAAGGTTGGAGTGGAAGCTTCGCTCTTGTTTCAATCTTCTGAAGACTCGAAGAGATGGATTTCTTCCTTTTCAAATTGCAAGCGTTGTTCCCTTTCTACATGTTGTTCTTCTCCGTCTTGAGTCCTCTATTTAAACTTCTGATTTGAATTTGAACGTTGAAGTGTCCGTTGTCTCTTATCCTAGTGTACGTTAGACTGGTCACTAAGGAAGCTTCTGATCGTCAGTCTTTTATCCTTTTGTACACGCCAGAGAAATGTTTTAGAATCTTGTATCTTGTATCCAACGTTGTACAGATGAGTCTTGTCAGATATCTGCAAGCATATCAACAATAAATAGAGGACAGCTAGGACTGTCGTTGATTGTTAGTTACAGATGGAACATATATTGCAATATATAGCAAAGCTCCTTTCTGTCTAAAAAGTACGTAGACAGAGTAGCATGGAAATAGAAGATATTGTCTGCATGCATGGGAGATACGATCAGAGAGCATTTAATGCGTAGTAGTCAACAGACAAGATATGACTTTGACTTTTCAACGCTATTAAAAGCATTATACTGATACAACAAGAAATTCAATATAAATAATCCTGATGCTTTCATGACTTATGAATCGTTATGAGTTATAGCAAGTCGTTATGAACACTTATCAAGTCGTTATGAACTGTAAAGAAATCGTTATGAACTCTAAAGAAATCGTTACAGCAATCAAGTCGTTACGAGTTTCAAAGAAATCGTTACAGCAATCAAGTCGTTACGAGTTTCAAAGAAATCGTTACAAGAAATCGTTACACAAAGCAAGGCGTTATGAACTTGTAAAGAAATCGTTATGAACTCTAAAGAAATCGTTACAGCAATCAAGTCGTTACGAGTTTCAAAGAAATCGTTACAAGAAATCGTTACACAAAGCAAGGCGTTATGAACTTGTAAGAAATCGTTATGAATGATAAGGAAATCGTTACACAAACAAGTCGTTACGAGTTTCAAAGAAATCGTTACGGCTAGAGAGTCGTTGCGAGTTCTAAAGAAATCGTTACGAGGTCTAAAGAAATCGTTACGGCTAGAGAGTCGTTGCGAGTTCTAAAGAAATCGTTACGAGGTCTAAAGAATCGTTACGGCTAGAGAGTCGTTGCGAGTTCTAAAGAAATCGTTACGAGGTCTAAAGAAATCGTTACGGCTAGAGAGTCGTTGCGAGTTCTAAAGAAATCGTTACGAGGTCTAAAGAATCGTTGCGATATCGATTTGTTTTGAGTTTTCCGGTCAAAGAGGAAATCGTTCTGCTTATCAAAGAAGTCGATACAAAGACTTGGATAGAATGAGAGATGAGACTTACCTGATTGTCTTGAACTTTCATTTTTCTTTTATTTCCTGTTCTCAAGGCTCAAGTAATCCATTAGTACTTTTTTAATCATCAAAATTAAATATAAATAAATGAATTATTTATTATGGGGACAGTTTGGTCATCAATTTCCACAGTCACCACCCATTTTTGTAGAGCACGTTTCTCTTCTTCTTCCTTCTTGTTGGTCACTGATCTTTCCTCTGCAAGACAAGGGAAAGAAATAGGCGCCATTTCATAATCATTATTTAATATTATTAGAATACTCAAAAGTTCCTAAACCCATCTACGGAAAACCACACAATGCACAACAAAGGTTTCTCCCAGCTCTCTTGGAAAAGCTGTCAACTAGAAATTATAACAACGATGCCGAGCCTGTGCATGTTCTTTGGATCCCAATGTTGCACCTTCCAGACACGCACCAAGAGCAACAATGGATTTCTCCATGGTCAATCGCAATTCTAGTGGATCTTATAAGACAAACGATTATAAGATCACAACAAAACATTACTCTTTAAGTCAAGTAACCAACCAGTCAATGATCATTAAGTTCAATGTCAGAAAACTCTCCAGAAAAATCGTACCAGACAAACACCTTAAGCACAATCATGATTTCTTAGACATTGAAGAAAGAACAGAACTAGGAAACAGATACCAACAAAAGATAGGAACAGAACAAAGAGATACCATGAGAAAGAGCAAGGAACAGAAATTCCAGCATTACTGAATCATTACACCTACTATATCACAGCCAGAATATATTCAACACGCAAAATTCCACACTGAACTTCTATTTGGCTGTAGATTCTCAGAAATAACGACAACTAGAATAGATGTGAGATGGAAAGTAGATAACCAGACGTACCTTCAAAGTACTCCAGACAACTAAAATTTTACAACTCAAGTAGATAACCAGACGTACCTGTTGAACCACTCTATAGTTATCTGTGATCTTCGTATTTTGGTGATAACAAAATATATGATGCATTTAGATGATAATAAAATATAGGTACTCATAAATATTTTTGCTTCATCTGTGTTGCATCAATCCCTTTAATAGATGATGAGTCTCATAAATATTTTTGTTTCATCTGTGTCGCATCAATCTCATAGCAAAATGCTAAGTCTTTCATTGATGCAATATTTGGCGCACTATAATGATAAAGTCGATGTTTAATTCATATACATCGATTTCAGTTTTAAGTGCCATAGTAACAAGCGCAACGATTTGTTAAGAAGTCGATGCCATAACGATTTCATAAGTGTTCGCAACGATTTCTTCTTTGAGTGCATTGATTTGATAAGAAATCGTCCCCATAACGATTCCTTAAGTGACCAAAAAGATTTGATAAGAAGTCGATGCCATAACGATTTCTTAAGTGATCACATCGACTTCTTCAGGTGATCAGAACGATTTGCTTTCACAACGATTTCATAAGTTACACAACGATTTGATCGTGTAACGATTCGTTAAGTGAAACATCGATTTTATCGTATATCGATTTGTCTTGTAAGCGCAACGATTTGCCTTCCATAACGATTCACCAAGGCGCATAACGATTTGATAATTGAGCACAACGATTTGTTCTCACAACGATTTCTTTAGACCATAACGATTTCTTAAGTGAACGTATCGACTTGTCTTTCACATCATTTTGTTCATAATCTTGCAACGATTTGCTTATAAATGAACAATGATTTTATAAGTCATGCTCATAACGATTTCTTCATGGATTCTGTTCAAACAGAGATTGCCTTTACATTTCAAATATGCTTGGCGCCTAAATGTAAAGTCAAAATATCTTCTGACAGAAAAAGCTGCATGCATATTTCAGAGTCTTGTCAAATAGATATGAACTACTATTTTCAGCATGTTAGCAGAAACACAGTGGTATGCACAATTTATCATAAACACTCTTTTATGCTAAACACTTTCTTCTATGTGTACAGACCTCGAAAACCATCAGAGTCTGATTAAGACAAATGAAGGGGAGATGAGCAACGGCTAGAACTCCAACGGATCTCTTCAACGGATCCATTCAAATTGCTCATATAAAAGAAGAAGCATTGCCGAAGAACAAGTGTAGAGCCTTTTCCTGAATATCTTTGAAGGAGTGTACAACTGTGAGAAGCACCTCAACTCCACATACACTCAAAGCAAGAGAGAAGAGCTCGAGCCAAAATCTACAGAAGCTTTCAAGCAGAAGTCTTCATCGCCTTCAAGCCTTCTTCTCTTCCATTCTCCCTGTGCTTATTGTAATTCCTGGGGAGAGTTTTTGCTGAGAGTTTTTGAGTAGATGCCATTCTTGTAGAACTCTCAGCACTATTCTTTCTTTTGTAAAAAAGATCCTTGTCCAGCTGTACGACTGTATACAGTAGATAACCCAGCTAGGGGTTTGTGTCTAGCTGAACCAAACTGGGGTTTGTACCAGTTGTTAATCTAGCTAGGGGTTAGTGTCTAGCAGAACCGCACTGGGGTTTGTACCAGGAGGTTGGCTTCTTTACCTGTAAAGAAGTGGGCTGCCTTCTTGCCAGGGAAAGAGAAGAAGACCAGCTGGGTGCTGGTTGTTGTAGTGTCCTTAAGGGGGACTGTACCCTTGGTTAGTAGATCCCAAGAGGTTGCTTGGGACTGGACGTAGGACTTTCATGTGGGAATGACCGAACCAGGATAAATCTCCTGTGTCCTTTGTGTGATTGTTCTTTTGCTTCCGCACTGCTACTCTTTTATCACACTAAACTAACCAACCTTCAAGTGTTAATTTCTGTGTTTAAGTTTCTATTTCAGATTGCAGAAAAACCTATTCACCCCCCCTCTAGGCTACCTTGCTGCCGTACGTAAAGGGCCAACAGTACCTTCAAAGTGATAACCATCACCTTAGACAGTATCATACAATTGCGAAACTTAATTATCTGAAGATAAGACTAGATCTGAAAGGAAAAAAAGTATATTAGTAAAAGAAGATATAATAAAAATTTATAATATACAAATATTAATGTACTTGCCATACTATCCTCACCAATCTTGTGAGCAAATTAAAGTCTTCACTGTTTTTGGACATAAGAACTCCGATATTGGTCAATGATTCTTCCGCTTGTGCTGAATGCAGATTCTGAAGCAACTGTGGATGCTGGAATTCCTAAAATGTCCCGTGCCATTTTTGATAACGTTGGATACTTAACAATGTTGTCTTTCCACCAACCTAAGATGGTAAAACCTTTTTGATTTCGAGAAACAACACTTTCCTCCAAATATTGATCTAGTTCGGACTTAGAGTCTCGCAATAATACTTGTGAATGGAGAAATTGGTCAAACCCACTCAAATATCAACTTCCTCATTTACTTCTGCTGTCCACTCCTCATTTTCTTGCATATCAAGGTTACTTTCATTTGTTCTTGATGATACAAGTTGACATGAATATGCATCAAAAAGATCATACAACGCTTGTTTGATACGGGTAATATACAATGAAGCCTCGTGACCATACAACTCCAAGAATGCATAGGTAACAAACATCAATTTGTACCTAGGATCAAGCACTGTGCCAATGGCAAACAATAATGTAGAATCTTCTATCTCTGACCAATATTTATTAAATTTTGCTTGCATCTTCGCACCATATTACGCACAAACTCATTTGAATTTTGCATTTCTTGTCTCAACAACTTCTGAACATTACAAATTTCTACTAAAGCTACATTTGATGTTGGCTCCTCAATTTTTGATAACATATTAGTAGCATTGTAGAAAATCTTTAAAAATTTGCACATGAACTCAGCCTTTGACCACTCTTCAAGTGAAGGAGCATAAGTAAAACCTGTATCCCATGTCTCCAATGCCATGAAAGCCTTCTTATAAGAAATAGCAGCATCTAACATCATATAAGTAGAGTTCCATCGTGTTGGAACATCATAAAGAAGACCTTTTTTTCCAGATAATCCTACTTCTTGGACAATTTCTGCAAACTTTTGTTTCGAGCTTGTGAAGCTTTTGACATATTTCACCGACTCTCGAACATTGTAAATTACACTACGAGCTTCATTTAACCATCTTGCACAACCAAATTTATATGTGTGCACAACATCTCACATGGAAAAATTTCCCATCAAGCAAAAGGGATTGTTTCTCTATAAGATTGTTTTTCACTAATCTACAAAGAACATCATTGCTTGAAGCATTGTCCAAAGTTAGACTGAAAATTTTCCTGTCAATACCCCAATCCAAGAGAGTCTTCAAAAGAACTTTTGCAAGTGTAGACCCAATGTGTGGTGATTCGACCATTGAAAATTCAATAATCTGTTTTTGCAATTTCCATTCAGCATCCACATAGTGCGCTGTGATACTCATATATCCTAGCGTCTGATTTGATGTCCATAAATCAGTAGTGAGACTAAGTCTTTCACATTCTTGAATCAAAACTCTATTCAATTTCATCCTTTCCTCCTCATAAATCTTATCACAGTCAGCCTTGATAGTGTTTCGAGATACACTAAC
The DNA here is from genome assembly GCA_014218235.1 of Colocasia esculenta. NCBI lineage: Eukaryota > Viridiplantae > Streptophyta > Magnoliopsida > Alismatales > Araceae > Colocasia > Colocasia esculenta. Next base: position 96,083,279 of record CM024754.1, on the reverse strand, counting down.
AAATTCTGGATTAAGACTTCTAGCAAACTTTCTGAATGCCACATGCTCAACAAATGTGAATGGGAGTTCTTGCATAATCACCATTTTTGCTAATTCAAGACGCGAAACTTCTTGGTCAAATTTAAAGTTAAGAATACGACCACATCGTGGGCTCTTACTTTGTGAAGGTCGTTTGGGACATTGACTAATATGTCGTGACAAGTGACTAGTCCCAATATTATTAGAGCTTGCAAAAGAAGCATTACAATAATTGCATAATGCTCTTTTGTTTCCATCTTCTAGATATTTCTCAGTGAAATGTAACCATACTTTTGAAAATCGTTTTCGTGGACGACTTAAAGAGGAAGATGTCTCAACATCAGTAGCATTTAAGCTTGCATCCGATTCAACAACATTCAAAGTTGTGTTTACTTCCATGATAGAAACTTCAAGCTACACACCAAAAGATAATAGATTACTCACCAACAGAAGCGAATTTTCTCCAATGTGAGAAAACAGAAATATTTGCAGAAAATAAAAAACCAAATTTACAAGAATTTGCAGAAAACAGAAATATTTCATTGCGAAACAAAATATGTCTTTAAAATACTTCATTCTTTCTATCCATCTAAGGTAGGCAATAAACATCTCTCATGTAAGAAACTTTCAAAACATCTGTACTTCATTTTTTTTTTGTTCTTCTCATTCTCTTGCTAAATTTTGACAGAGCGTGGACCGAGATCTACACAGAGAGGCAAGAGCAGGGGTTATTATCAGAAAGCAGTGGAGTTGGAGCTGTAATCATCTTCCAGAGAAAGCATGAGTTAGAAGGGCTTCAGGAATAACTTAAGTAAAACTATTAGTTCCATGGCCTGCAACTTAAGAGCCAATGTATACTGTGTTCTGCCTTTTTAGTATTGCATGTGAGGCTCCATGAGTACTTTCTCTCAGGATCTTTGTGACAACACATACTGCTGGACCCATCAGACAGAAGTTGTTGATGACAGGCACCCTGTGATCTAGGAAACCTAGTTCTTGGAGTTTACTCCTGTACAGCTTTTTAAAACATGAGCATCCAATGGCTGGGCTGAAAAGGATATGTAGGAGAAATAATACATTCCTAGATGATACTGGGTGACCATGAGCTTGTGTGTGTGGAATATATATGTTCTCACTTGAGGAGGAATCATATGCCTGTGGCAACTGGTGTTAAGCCTGTCACCAGTTCTCATAATTCCTGCCGATATCCCCACATCATCAAGAGAACAAACATACCACCAGTGGCAGGCTGGTTCAGACCATTGATGTGCAAACTACTGAATGTTTCCTCTTTCTTGGACATCAGCATTGCCTTTAATTGGAATAGGTAAAAAGGTTAGATGTTGGTAATAAGTGGTTTATGTTCTAGAAGAGAAGAAACAAGAGGATTTCACAGTCATTAAAACTACAATGTATTCTCCACTTTGCATCAAAGTTGCATACTCCCCTCCGACCCTGCTCTTGCCTCTCTTGTAGATTAATCTCGAGTACATGATTCGAACATGAATGATGTCTGAATAGGGATTTAAAACATGCTGATCAATCTTGAATGAGAAAAACCTTAGTAGAGGAGCAGAGATGGTAGGCGGGCGGGGCCGACGGGGTGGTCCTCTACACGACCACCCTCCGAGGGGTCCGCCGCACCTTCGAGGACTATGAGCGGGCGCGCCAGCTGGTGGAGGCGCACTGCATGGAGGCGGGGGTGGACGAGCGAGACGTATCGCTGCACGGGGAGTACCTGCGGGAGCTGCGGGAGCTGGTGGGGGAGGAGGCGACGGTGCCGCGGCTGTTCGTGAAGGGGAGGTACGTGGGAGGCATCGACGAGGTGGTGGAGATGAACGAGACGGGGCGGCTGCGGCTGATGCTGAGGCTGGTGAGGGGGGAGGGCAGCGGTGCGGGTGGAGGGGTTGCGGCAACTGCGGCGGAGACTGGGAGAGGAAAGAGACGGGCGCGGGGAGGAGGAGGGATCGGGTTTAGAAACCCTCCCAGTCGCTGGCCCGATGGGCTAACCCATCTAAACCCAACAAGATTTGGACTTTTTTTTTTAATTCGTTCATGGGCTCGGGCTGAGATGTTGGATTTTAGATGGGTTTTTTTGACTTGTCAATTGGGAGGGTTATGGGCTAGCCCGACCCATTTACACTCCTACTCACAACTCCCCATAAGGAGGAGGTGCCTTTAACCACTACACCATTGTCTTCCTCATGTTATATTATATTATTTATTATATATATACATATATTCGGTTCATTTCGATTTCTTAACCCCAAATTAAATTGAATTGTGAAACCCTTTAAATTGAACCGAACTGAACTAAATAAGTTTGATTCAATTTAATTCGATTTTTCGATTTAGACCTTTTTGAATACCCCGAGTGCTGGGGGTAGAGAATAATGAGACCGATAGAGATGTGGAGTCCATTTTTTCTCTCGCCACTCAAAACGGCTACAATTAGTTGGATTGTTACGGGGAAGCCAGGGGAAGGATAACACTTCTTTGGGCCTTGTGGCGAGCAAGCGAGAGAGAGGAAGAAAAAGTACTGTTACTTCGCTACTAGTGCCATTATTTGATCCCACCCAGACAGAACAACCAAGAGGAGAAAAAGGGAAGATCCGCCGCGGAGAGAGAGAGAGAGAGAGAGCGAGCGCGTTCCTCCGCCGGCTTCCATTCGCCTCCTGTTCGCCAGTATCAGCCATCAGATCTGGACATCAGCGCCGCCGCCGGGGAGCGCGGTATCCGTTCAGCGTTTGGTCGGTCGCAGGTCTGCGGAGGAAGGGGGAAAGAAAGGAGCCTTCTGCCTCCCTCTTTGCGCCGATCTTTGGTCGGACAAGGAAGGGTGGACCGAGAAGAGGGAGGGCATGATGCCCGAGGGCGCAGGATACTATAATTCGAAGAAGACCGATGACATCTGCGAGGACGTCTGCGGGCGGGTAAGAAGGCATCCCTCCTCCTCTTCTTGGGTTTCCCTCTCTCCTCCGTGGACCAGGGATTGCAACAGACGGATTCTGGGCCTCGCCTATAGATCGATCTACTTCCTTTTCATGCATTTCGGCTCCTTGATCCTTGTCGGGCACTTTATTGTTCTTGTTACGAACTGGATTTGATGGGTGGTATAGGGGGATTATTCGAGTTTGAAACCCCACGGTTGAGGGAGTTCTCCCAGGCTTTTATTGTGGCTTTGTTGTTTTGTAGAATATCCGCGTTTTATTTAAGCCAGGAAGGGGTTCCCGATGGTTTCCTCTGCCTTTTTTGTCCCCACTGGGCTTCGAATCGCAATGTTCTGGAGTAGCTCCTCCCGTCCAAGAGGGAAGAAGGAAAAAAAAATGCAAATATTCGATTGTATCGGATCACCAACCACTGCATCTTATCCCCTTGTTGTGGTTCGTTCTACGTGCGCCTAAGTTCTTGTGTTTTTTCATGAAGACAAGGTGAATGGCCAAACGGTGCACAATTTATTATGTTCTAATATGCTTGTTGCTTGCCACATATATCTTTAATTTGCGATCGGTGCTGTAATAACCTTTTGTCCTGGTTGTCGTCGTCGTCGTCGTCTGTGTATGTTTTCTTTCCTTTTCATCATTCCATCGTCGCTTCTGTATCTCATTCGTATATATATATATATATATATTATTTTTTTTAAAAAATAAAAAATAAAAAATTTACCCGTGTTCTTCTTTCGCAGCAGTCATCCAGGGTGGGGCTTAGCATGTCAAGGTTACGATGTGTTCTGCGGGGCTTTGACCTCAAGGCCTTCATCCTCCTCTTTGTTCTGGTACCTAGCTGTATCTTTGGCATCTATTTACATGGCCAGAAGATCACCTACTTCTTGCGTCCGCTTTGGGAGAAGCCACCCAAACCTTTCAACAACATCCCACACTACTACCATGAGAATGTTTCCATGGAAAACCTGTGCAAGCTCCATGGCTGGGGAATCAGGGAAGCACCAAGGAGAGTCTTTGACGCTGTGCTTTTCAGCAATGAATTGGACATCCTTGCCATTAGATGGAATGAGCTCCAGCCCTATGTCTCAGAGTTCATTCTCCTCGAGTCAAATTCCACATTCACTGGCATCGAGAAGCCACTCTTTTTTGCAGATAATCGGGACAACTTCAAGTTTGTTGAGCCGAGGCTGACGTATGGCACTGTAGGTGGAAGATTTATGAAGGGCGAAAACCCATTTGTTGAGGAGTCATACCAGCGTGTGGCTCTCGATCAGCTTATCAGGATTGCAGGTATTACAGACGATGACTTGCTGGTCATGTCCGATGTGGATGAGATACCGAGTGGCCACACAATCAACCTTCTGAGATGGTGTGATGATATCCCTGAGAAACTTCATCTGGAGCTTCGGAACTATCTGTACTCGTTTGAGTTCTTCTTGGACAATAAGAGTTGGAGGGCTTCAGTCCATAGGTACAGGACTGGGAAAACGAGATATGCTCATTACCGCCAGACGGATGAAATATTGTCTGATGCAGGGTGGCACTGTAGCTTCTGCTTCCGCCACATAAGTGAATTTATCTTCAAGATGAAAGCATACAGCCATGTTGACCGGGTAAGGTTCTCTTACTATCTGAAGCCTTCCAGAATCCAAGATGTGATTTGTCGGGGAGCAGACTTATTTGACATGCTTCCAGAGGAGTACACTTTCCAGGAGATAATTGGGAAGCTGGGGCCAATACCTCCTTCTTATTCAGCAGTGCATCTTCCAGGATATCTGATCCAGAATGTCGACAAATATAGATTCCTTCTCCCCGGAAACTGTAAAAGAGAAATGGGCTAAAATGCTCCTAGTTTTGGAGCTTGTTTAGTTTTTGTCACGGAGGACATCTCCTTCAGATGTTGGCTTCTGCTGTCGTTTCAGATATGCTTATCTAACATTGTTGGATAAGGAAACATGGCAAGCATGGATCACTTCCTGGGTGTAAAATGTGAAACTAAAATGGGGACATCTCAGGGATATTTTATGCTTGCAGCTTTTGCTGAAGCACATTCACTTGCCAGTGGAGGTGAAACGGACTAATGTGTGCCCTGGGGACAGTGCTTCTCTTCCCATTTTGGTATGTCATGAGACAGTGAGGCATTGGTTTCTGTCAAATGCAAGAAAAAAGAGTGGTTTTGCCGAGCATTTATTCGCTGGGAATTTTGTTTCTCATCAGAGAGTGATTTATTCATGTATTCTTCCCCCGACATGTTAGTCTCTGTACTTGAATTCTATTCTACTACCTGATCAATACATGGCTCTCTAAATGACGATATTGTTGATTTATTCATGAGGCCTTCTTGCTGTACATGCTGTTCAGACGGTGGTGTTATCTAGAAATTAATGTGGCCTTAATGCCGTGCAATGAGTTGGATAGCATCTCCTAGTTTGGATTCATGCCATCTTATGCTTGAATCATAGCGGAAAAGGTGAAGTGTTTACATTGAGAATTTCAACATTCGTTATGCGACAAAAGTGTGCACATTCTGGCAGTCATTGGCAGCCCTTGTGTCAGAAAGACTAATCATTTCTGCATCTTGCTTGCGTCTATCGAATTAAAATAAATGTGGTTGATAGTTCACCAGAAACTATGAGCAAAACCTTGTATATAATATAGGATGGCAGCATCATGCCTCTGCCAGACGTGAGATGGGTGGGTGATGACGACGGTGATCAATCTTGGTGCACAGCAAAGAACAACATGTGGGTGCAGCTAGCAGGTGGTGGCCTGATTTGGGTATAGAACTTGTTGTGTGATGGATGGGATCTTGAGCTGGAGGAGCGGGGCTGTATTCTCTTCTCTCTCCCTGTCAAATTAGCCGTGTTGTGATATATATGATGGTTCTGACTTCTGACTATTATTTATCACTAGATCTCTACCCGTGCATTGTACGGTTTTTTTTTAAAATATATATTTAATTATAATAAATTTATAAATTATAAATTAGATTTGATATGATTGTTATTAATAATAATAGATGAATATTATATAGAAGAAAAAAAATTTTAATTTTCATACGGAACACTAAATAGATCAAATATAAAAGATGCATATTATAATGGAGGCGAGTATTTATATTTTTAGATGGGGGGTGGCGGATTAGATAAAAAATATTATTTTTTGTCAAGAGCAGACCAAATAGAGAAAGGGAGAGGATTTGAATTTTAAATCCCGTTGAATTTGCTACTTGCGGTGGCAGCACATAAAGAGAAAAAGAAATACAAAAATAGAGAGAAAGAAGAAGGGAGATAATTTTAGGCGGTATCATATATCTTAATTTGGGCGGGAAAAGAAAAATTCTGGTGCTGCCACGTGTACTTCTAAGACTGAGTTTTATTATAATAGTATAGATTTCATGGACGGACGGCTGATGACTCTCGTTTGAATGTGTGCGTGATCTTGAACCTTGGGTGGTTAATCGGTGCTCGTATATAATATTTAGTTAGTATTGAAATTTGCTTACTTGACGGGGAAGAGTGAGTTGGAATCGGATTTGGAATCAGAAACGTTTTCGATTTTGATTCTGATATTTAAAATATAGTTCGGATTTCGATTCCGATAAAATCAGAATGATTAATTCTAATTCTATTTTGATTCCTATTATATTATCAAAATAGAAATTCTGATAAGCTAAGGTGTTTACCATGACTTTGTCTTTTGAGTTTATGAATAATTTATCAAAATAATCGATAAAGATTCTGATTCGATTATTTATAATTTTGATTCTGATAGTTTATCGAAATATCTGATACCAATTTCGATAAATTATCGGTATCATTTTTTAATTTCGAAATCAAAAATTTATATCAAAATCGGGTTGAAATATTTGGATATCAGATTCCGTTTGTAGCCCTACAGGCTGTGCAATAACTTCTCTTCTCATTTTGCATATCTTTGCCTTGCAAACACAACTACCTTCCTTCTCCATTGCCCATAAAATATAGTAGCCATCATAGCACATGACATGAGACAAAAATAAAATTTCATGCTTGATTGAAAAGAAAGGTGCATCAGTCACCTTCGGAGGTAAGAATAAAGGAAAAATACTTGGCAAAGGAAAAATTGGTAAGTATTGCATAACCTTGAATGATGATGTTTGCTTAGTTGAAGGATTGAATTACAACTTGCTTAGTATAAGTCAATTGTGTGACAATGGTCACAATTTTTTTTTTGAATATGATTCATGCAAAATAATTGACTCCTCTTCTGAGCAAATCAAATTAATTGGCAAAAGAGAAAATAATGTTTTCATGATAGATTTGTGTGATAACTCTTCTTCAAATGTTTGTTTGATTGCAAATAAAAATGACATTGCTTGGTTGTTACATAAAAGGTTGGGTCATGCAAGTTTCTCAACCATTAGCAAACTCATAAGAATTAATCTTGTAAAAGGTCTTCCTGGATCTTTCCCTATCATTGACAATCAAGTTTGTGGGATATGTGCTCAAGGGAAACAAACAAGAAAATATTTTAAAGTGTTCAATGAAGTACTTACATCTAAACCACTTGAGTTACTTCATATAGATCTTTTTGGTCCAACTAGAACTCTAAGTCTCAGTGGTAATAGATATGGATTTGTGATCATTGATGACTTTACTAGATACACTTGGGTCTTATTCTTATCCCATAAAAGTAATGCATGTTCAGAATTCAGAAAATTTTACAATTCTGCTTTAATGGGTTTGTCTTTCAAATTGAAATCTATTTTAACAGATCATGGGGGTGAATTTGAAAATAAATCTTTTTCTGATCTATATACTAATCTGAACATACTCCATAAGTTTTCTTCATGTAGAAAGAAAAAACAGAACACCTGTGGAAATGGCCAGAACTATGCTCTTAGAAAGTAAGCTTTCAAATTTTTTTTGAGTTAAAGCTGTAAATACAACTAATTTCATTTTGAATAGAGCATTGTTAAGACCAAAGATCAGAAAAACCCCTTATGAGTTGTTCAAGGATAAAAAGTCAAGTGTGTCATATTTTAAAATTTTTGGTTGCAAATATTTTGTTCATAATAACAACAAAGAAAATCTTGATAAGTTTGATACAAAATGTTGTGAATCAATCTTCTTAGGTTATTCTGAAAATTCAAGAGCTTACAGAGTTTATATTTTGAAAAATAAGGCTGTGGAAGAATCTCCACATGTCATTTTGATGAAAATTTCTAAAAGATTGACATTCCTAATTTGTGCAGAACTCAAATATGTGATTATGATGATGATTTTCTTGAACATCCATCTACAAATCTTGAAGAGCAAGAAGTACCAAATGCACATGAGGTTATTGCAATGCCAACTTCAAGTATTTCAGGTAATCATGTTCCTAAAATTCATACAAACCCTGAGGTAATTTCTGAACCCAGATTCTTAAAGGATCATCCACTTGAAAGCATTGTTGGTAATTTGCAAGATGGAATAAGGACCAGATCATTTTTTTCATTCTGTCATAGATGAGGATTCTTTGGCATTACTAGCCCAAATTGAGCCTAAAAATATTGATGAAGCTTTATCTTGTGAAAACTGGATAAATGCTATGCATGAAGAGCTTCATCAATTTGAAAGAAATCAAGTTTGAGATTTAGTACCAAAACCCTCAGATCTAACAACAGTCATTGGAACTAGATAGATTTTCAAAAATAAATTAAATAAATCTGGTCAAATTGTTCGGAATAAAGCTAGACTTGTTGCTCAGGGGTATAATCAATAATTATGCCTCTGTAGCAAGACTTGAAGCTGTTCAAATATTTCTTACATTTGCTGCTTCTTTGAAATTCAAAGTTTTTCAAATGGATGTCAAGAGTGCATTTTTAAATGGCTACATAAAAGAAAATGTTTTTGTAAAACAACCCCGTGAGTTTGAAAATGAAAAATTTCTGATCATGTCTTTAAGCATAATAAGGCTCTTTATGGTCTTAAACAAGCTCCAAGAGCTTGGTATGACTGGTTGAGCTCCTTTCTTGTAAATAAAGGTTACATAAGAGGAAACATTGATCAAACTTTGTTTACAAAAACTGTAAAAATTCATTTCATTGCTATTCAAGTTTATGTTGATGATATCATTTTTGGATCAACGGATAATAATTTGTGCAATGAGTTTGCCCATCTTATGCAATCTGAATTTGAAATGAGTCTAATGGGTGAACTTACATTCTTTTTAGGAATATTTCTGAGTCAAACAAAATATGTCAAAGAATTAATCAAAAGATTTGACTTCCAAAACATCAAGCCATCTAGCACACCATAGGCCACAAGTGTAAGACTTGAAAGTGATACTTCTGGTAAGCCTGTTAGTGCTAAACTTTATAGAGGTATGATTGACTCTCTTCTCTATTTAACTACCTTTAGGCCAGATATTCAATTTAGTGTCTGCATGTGCACCAGATTTCAAGCAAATCCTAAAGATAGTCACATGACTGCTGTTAAAAGAATTTTTAAATATCTCCTTTCTTCTTGTGATTTAGGACGTCGGTATCCTGCTGGTTGTAAATTAGACTTGATTGCATATAGTGATGCTGATTATGCCGGGTGCAAATTTGACAGGAAAAGTACTAGTGGGTTGTGTTTATATTTAGGTGGTTGTCTTATTTCTTGGGCTTCTAAAAAGCAACATCCTGTAGCTCTTTCTACTACAGAAGCAGAGTATGTTGCTGCTGGTAGCTGTGGTACTCAAGTTCTTTGGTTCAAACAACAACTCCTAGATTATAATCACACATTAAGTTGCATTCCCATTCTTTGTGATAAAACCAGTGCTATAAATTTCTCCAAAAATCCTATTCAGCATTCTCGCACAAAACACATTGACATCCGACATCAATTCCTTCGAGATGAAGTCTCAAAGAATTCTCTTGAACTCCACTTTATTGACATAGAAAAACAAATTGCAGACATTTTCACTAAGCCTCTTGTAGAACCTAGATTCACTTCTCTTAGAAGGGAACTTGGTTTATACAAGTTTTCACATGTATGATATCTTCATCTCACTTCTTTGTGCAAATAAAAGCCATTCTTTCTTGCAAATAAATTCATAGTTCTCAGTTGCATTAGAATTCTTGGTATATCAAATAATGATTTGAAGAAAGGCAAGTTAGGCTTGTCTGGACACTTTCACTATGCGTGAGTATATGTCTCCGCCAAGTATCAAGATCCCTTTATTCAATTGTTGAGGGGGAGTATTTGTTTTTTAATAAAATTCACTTGTTGATTCTGTCTCACTTCATTCATTTCTTATCTTTTGTTCACCTTGTGATGGAGAGCTACTTGATAGGGGGAGTCATTGTCTATTCTTCACTCATTTCTCTTGACAATTGTTGTCTATTTTGAGCCTCAATTATCAGAATTTTTGAGTCCTTGTGCTATTTTCATGTGAGAGACTTAAAACATTGAAACTAAACTCATTGTGCATTTAGTTTAATTTCAAAATTTACTTTCATCTCAAAGTTGTGCAATCTTAATACTGGCTGTCTTTAAAATGATTTGCAAAATACTATTATAGGCACATGAGTGACTTTAATATTTCACATGTGTATGTTTAAGCTTCATTTTTACCACATGTTAAGAATAACCTCTCTACACTCATATTCATGACTCTTATGGTCAAAGCAAGCATATTTCTGCAAAATATCAAAAGAAAATAAACAATAATCTGGAAGGATACAAACAGAGCAATGCAAACTTGTATATTACTGAGTAACCGGGCCATCTCACCTAACCAAGTGATTTGTCTCGCGTCAAAAAATGGTTAACAGTTTGTCATCTCTGTGCAAGGTAATGAAAGTTAAACCACCGAGTAATTAAGAGATCTTGCATCTGATAAATGTGATCTCTTGCATTGAAAAGTGAGATTTAACTAATTTATTCTTGTATTCTTTCATAGTTAGACAGGATAGAAAAGCTCATGACCTAAATAAGTTCATGTATATTGAGTTTAGACCTATTATTCTACAATGTGTTAAACTTCAAGCTCATAACAACTTTGTTAAATATTTTTGCTCACTCATATAGGCCACATTAATTCACATTTGCATCATTATTTTAACTACATTCAGACCATTATGTCTTGCTCTGCTTTGTGTTGAGTAGGTCTTTGTTATTACACTTGATTGCACAATACCAAAAAACAGAATAACTTCTCTCTTATGTCAATATCACTTTGTCTCATTTATTTTGATCATTCTTGAACCTTCATTTCCACAATTTCATTTTTTTATCTCCTACCATCTTAGTTTCTCTCTCTTGTCTATCTTTCTAATGCTGTCAAAAAGGGGGAGAAAGTTCTTTATAGGAGAGAATGCAGGGATAGGGGAGTCCTTGTAAGGCTTTTGGGAGATTGCGTATGAAAAGACTAAGCTTGTGCATTTATTTTGCCATCATCAAAAATGGGGGGAATGTTGTGTTCAGTGTATATTGGAATTTCTTAAAGTTGATTTTTTAATGATGACTATTGTACATCACTCATACTTTGATTTTGATGATGACATATTGGACACTTTGTACATATTGAATATATAATAATAATAATCAAACAACATGTTCTTGACATTTAATATTTCACATTTTACTGTTAATGACATGTTTTGATGGTCTACACTTCATATTTTCAGGTTCACATAATTCTGTCAAAGTTGTGTCGACACAAGATGTCAAGTGTGTCGACACACTCTCTGCATTCAGAGCATAAAAGAGTCAGTGGTGTCGACACATGTGGATGTTGTGTCGACACAGTGTATGAATTCAGCAAACAGTGAAGGAAGCAGTAGCCAGTGGTGTTGACACAGTCCACCTGTGTGTCGACACTAGTTCACTGTCCCTCCCAGAAGCCTGTTCTGAAGCCAGTAGCCAGTGGTGTCGACACAGTCTGCCTGTGTGTCGACACACCTCGACTGAAGCTCAAAAATGGGAATTTTTCTGGACTCGTGTCTACATGGGAATCAAGGGAATTGACCTAGATATTTGTGCTGACGCACTCCAAGGGTCCACATGGACACATGGGGCTATATATACCCATGATCCTCGTACTCCAAAAGTGGGGGAGCTGGGACTTTTCCACAAGAAGAGGAGAAGAGCAGGAAAAGCTCTTGCGTCCAGAAGGGGAGCAGAGGAGTGCCGCCAAAGGGAAGAAGAAGAAGGGAAGAGGAGGAGGAGTTCCTGATTGAAGCATTGCTGATCAGAAGGAGATCCATCTGAGTATAAATTTCTCTGTGTGTGATTTGTGTATGTGTTCTACACAGATCGCCTAATTCTGTGTTGTTTTACATTTTCTCTTGTACTGAGATAGATCGTGCTAGAGGATCTACTCTCTAATTGTACTTGTTCTAGCAGAACTTGGATCCTTCGTGGCCCAGAGGTTTTGAGTACTGTGTACTTAGGTTTGGATCCGTAGTACTCTGAGTTGGAGCCGTTGTGCTCTGGTGCTTGAGCCGTCGTGCTCAAGTGCTTGTGAATTTTCTGAATTCACAAGCGGTCTATGGAGTAGGTCGTCGTGCCTATCTCCTGAGTTTCTTTGAGTCGTCGCACTCAAAGAGGTTGGAGTCGTCGTGCTCCAGGTTGTTTGCACTAGTGTTAGTGGTTCCTCCGTCGCGAGGAGGTGGACATAGGAGACACAAGTTGTGTTCTCCGAACCACCTTAAAATTCTCTATGCACTATGGCTTGTGTGTGGTTTCCTGCATCGTTTCACTCTATATTCACACACCACTCTTGGATCTAATCAAATTGTGTGTATTACTCTTTTAATTCTGCTGCCATACACACACATTTGTAATTAACTTGAATTCAGTCACCTATCCGATCCCAATAGTTACATCCTCCCCCACTTAAAAGAATTTGGTCCCCAAATTCATAAACATAGTCAGGTGAACCTGGTAATTAGGGTTCCTGATTCGATTTGATTTGAACTCTCTAACTCTGTTAACTTGGTTTGGTTTAGCCATGCCAATTTTGTCGTCCATTGAACCACCACATATTATGTAGACACCAAGATTTTAGTGGGTAGAGAGTTTCATTTATTTATTTAATTATCCTTGGGAGCTAGGTTTTGATCCACGGTCTATGAGTTTGTTATAAATGCAATGGTTGGTCTTATCTCAAATCAACTCAAGCTTATATCATTATCCTTACATCCTCGTTGTCATAAAGGCCTATAAGTTGTTAATACCATCCATCTGGTTCTTCCAACTCTCTCATTTTTCTATGGTTAATCTGACTCCATTGCAATTCACATGATGAGTTATGGTAAAAATACCAGGTTATTTTTGAACTTGTCTCCAATCATCTTTCCTACTTAAGATTGATATACTAGCAAGAAGATTATCATAAGACCGATCTAAAGGTTTAACAAGAATGGCGTATTCCATCATACCTGCTTCTGTGGGGAGTCCTGCTTGAATCACGGCTTTTAGAGTCCCCTGACGCTTTGGCACCCTTTGGTTCCCTCTAGTCTGATCCTTTAATTAGGAGCAGTTGGGAATGTGGTGGTCATGAATTCCACATCGCAGGCACACACCAACCTTCTTCCAGCACGCATCCTCTCGGTGTCCTGGCTTGTCGCAGAATTTGTAATTCTCCCCGATGGGTTCCTCTTCCACCTTGATCTTCTTATTTTTACCTGTGCTGTATTCCCCATTTGATCTCTTGTTTTCATGGTGGTTGGAGTGAGGGGGTTCTAATAGTGTTGGATGCTTCCTTGCTCACTACACTACTCCTAATGGTTTCTGCTATAGCTAGAGAGTCTTCAAGTAGTAAGGCCTTTCTAACCATTTTAGGATAAGTTTGTAGATCCATCGGTCCCAATTATGTAATGTATTGTGCCCTTAAAGTGCTCATAAATCTCTTGGCCTTCAACTGCTCAGTTTGGAACAATTGTGGGCCCATAACCCAAAGGCCCCAGTATCGAAACCTGGCCTTCCTTTCTTGTACTCTATCAGAGAAGTACTTGTTGTTGAAGTACTCCTTGAACTGTACCCAAGTTGCATGGGCATCTCCTAGTGTAGCCTCAATTGACTCCCACCAGGCACGCGCTGTAACGACCCGACCTCCCAGACCCCTGCCAAGGGCCCGAAATTCGCATCGCCACCCACGGATCCGAAGATCCGGAAGGGTTATATGAACAAGTCTAGTGAGATATGTACTGAATTCAAATAACTATAACAATATGTACATTATACAAAAGGGTTGTACAACGCGTCCCAAGCAAAAGCACAGGTACAAGAAGAAAGGTGCAGTCCTTAAGGGGCATACCCCGAGAACTTGCAAAACACAGCTCTCAGCTCACTCGGCTACAAGAGCTCACAACACTCGCTCTCACTGCTGCTGACAACAACACGGCGCTACAGCCGCCTCCGCAACCCGTCCGACACCGAGCTCCCGTGACGACGAGCCCCTAGTTGAAGGAAGTAGGGGGGTGAGCCTCACGAACAAGGCCCAGTAGGGATTACCAGTCTCTCACCGGCCAGAGCAGCAGGAACTCCGAAAACAGGAAACTACACTAGAAAGCTGTAAAGCGAGGAGCACCTACAGTATGGTACTACTAAGCAGCGGAAGAGAACAGTATAACGCCACGACCACCAACCGAGGTCGGGCAACACACACGACTCCCGCAAAAACCAACGAAGTCAAGTACAAGTGGAAGCAGCGCTCGGCACACTTGCCGAGACCACGGAACAACCAAGTGAGAACGACGTCTCACCGCAAGCACGGCCACCTCAGACCTCTACAAGGTCGAGGGCCCACAAGCAGAACCACCCCAGACCCCGGACACACCGCCAGGTCGGGAAGCTACACACGCCGGTGCCATCACGGGCTGGCACCCAAGAACGGGACCACGGAACCGAGAGAACACCGAAGCGGAAACCACCAGAAGCACGGGTCTGCCCAAGGCCAGACCAACGACGCCCACGGAAACTAGGCACAACCGGGCTATAACTGCCGCGCAAGCTTGGGCAACGAGGAACACTTGGAAACGTCGTGAGGAAAACACCGTCACAACAACAGCAACCATGCCACCGCCGCTAGCAGCCAAGAGGGGGACCCGCAGTCCACACGCTCTGCTTGCTAGCCTAGCTCCTGCCTCTGCCCCCGCGCAAGGGCGAGACAGAGCCGCCACAGAACACACAACACACGCAACACCACAGCCTGGCCAAGCTGCGGCCTCACGCCTGACACCACTACGTGGCTCCGGAACCAACGCAGAGAGAGGCAGTGAGACAAGGGATTGTCTGGTCTGCGCCAGGAAAGCACTCCGAACCCCTCGGCGTCCCAGACCCAGACAAGAGAGCTCTACAAATGACTCAGCGCCGCTGTCCAACCTCGTTTTCCCCTCAGCTCCAGAGTCCGCCCTGTCGGCTGCCAACTCGAGCACACTCGTAGCCCGGAGTACTCCCTCAACAGGCTCCCGAGGACGGGGGTCCCAGGAAACGGAGACAACCTCTGAACGGGACAAGCCCTCAAGTGCCAAGCACCGGGCAAACAGGCGGGGCAACACAACAAAACCACGCCGAACTGCTGGCTTGTAACACACGACAAGCCCAGCAAGCGAGAGGCGCGCACGAACGGCTAAAACCTCGGACAACAACAGACAGTACGGAAAACCCGTCGCTCCGCTAATAATCGATTGACCGCCAGTCAATCGATTATTAGACAGACGTGACCCTCCTGGCACCGACGCCAGAACACAGCCACGAAGGTGTCACCTTCGGTCACTGAACGCAGGGAGGCAACCAGCCGCGTTCCCTACCAGAAGGTCCTAAGGGCAAGGCCTGCCCTGGGGCACACGCCGACACACAACCAGGCAACGGAAACACCCGAGGCACCCTCAGGCACTGTCGCGACCCCCAAGGCCGCCGCGACACCATCGCGACGGGGGAGAGCACCGTGATAGCCTGACGCGACGGGGCGGCGCGTCGCGACAGAAAACCCTATCGCGACGGGAAAGTAGGTCGCAACAGCGCTCCTTATCGCGGTCGCCCAGTGCGCCGCGATAAGGTCGCGCCCGACCGAGGCGACGCCTCTACTGATGTCGCGGCGCGTCGCACGGCCGTGACATCAGCCGGGCGGCAGACCGCCGTGATCCTCAATCCCGGAGCCGCCCACGAGCTACACACAAGCGCACACAAGGGAGGGGAGCATGGGGAAAGCAGTAAAACTAACTACTAACCACGAGGTGCTCCCGATCCACCCGGATAGAGAAGAGTTTAAGCAATCCCTACCTTTTACGAAGAACGAACCCACGAGGGGCCCTTCACGACGGTTGGGCCCTTCACGACGGTTGGCCACCTCCTCCTTGCTCCACGCACGCCGCTCCGCCACTCCGCACGAGCCGCCGGCCTCCACCACGCCCGATCGTCGGAGGAGAGCCTCCCCACCATCAGAGGAGAGGGAGAGGGGAGAAAGAGGGAAAAAGGGAAAGGGGTAGCCGACCTACGCCTTAAGCACCCGGCACCCAGAACGCGATGGACCGCCCCGTCGCGTTACGGACCTTAACGCGACGGGTCCGCCGACCGCGACCAGAACGCGCCCCCACGGGCGCCGCGACAGCCCGACAAGCCGTACTGACACACCTTCCACCCTGACAGGTGTCAGACGATCGGGACAGTGCAACACGACAAAACACTGTCGCGACGAAGCGCCAGACCGCGACCCACAGACGCGCCGCGACACGGATGACTGTCGCGTCGGGGATCCCCGACGCGACACGAGTCATCCAAGACACCGGAAGGAACGCCGGAAGCCGAGTCTTACATCCTACCCCCCTAAAACAATTTTGTCCTCGAAATTGGGACAAACCCAGAAGGTCTCGAGGCACGAAACAAAACACAGGGAGCAAACGCAAGACCAATGCGAAAAAAAAGCCACTAAGTCTCAACACGACTTCCTCGTGGCAGCAATCACACAGCCAAACACGCGCGGGCACGCGAAGCCGGAAAAACTAACGGCTCACACAACGAGCCTCAAACACACAGGAAGCACAGAACCGACAACCCAACGGCTCACCACATGCTCCAACACACGTGGAGCTCAAAGCCGGAAACCAACGGATCACTCCAACCATACGAAGGGGCGCCCAGACGGAACGGCAACCCCACCGGTGCCGAGCGACGCCAAATCCGGCCCGAACAGCGAAAAACACCAGCCGAAAACTACACGGTTGCAGCCACCAACAGACCTCGCTGTTGGGACCAACCGAACAGAAACCCACTCTGTCGACAGCAAAACCCGACAGAGGACACAGTTTCCGGCAGCAACACGAAAACGTTGGTCAGCAACTCACTCCATCGCCAGAGAAACCCGACAGAGTACACCGATGCCGACAACGACAAGGGGAAACACCTGAGAGTCAAGCACAACACTCAGGGAAACGGTCTCACGCTACAACTAGCCGCTAGCATCGGTCACCAATTCGACCGATTAGCCACGTGAGGGACAGAACCAGAGCGACAATACGCTTACGGAGGATCCGCAACACACGAAACAACATCCACCGCCACCACTAGGTCTCACCCAGACCTTCCTCGCGGTCCAACAGGGACAACAAACACACGCGGAGAAACCTCAACACACAAAAATAGTATCCACTGTCACCACTAGGTCTCACCCAGACCGTCCTCGTTGTCTGACAAGGATACCAAACGCATGCGGGGCCATAAAAACTGAGAGTCACACGCTCCACAACGTGGCACACCGCGACGGAAGCACGGAAGACATCTGAGGTCAAGCCAAAACTTGGCACCTCACAACGTCGACAAACCACGTGGTCGAGTACTAGCAAGCCAATAGGCCTCACTGCCATCAGATGAACCGACAGGAGACTCCGCCATCGGCTTCTTCCAACACCACGCACAACAGAAAACCAACGAAGGGTTGGCAGCACACCTGCCACGCGCACACAGAGCTCAGCGTGGGTACCGACGTGCCAACCATCAAACGACGCGCAACCACACGGGAACTGAAACAACTGCAAAGGTCAAAGACAACACGTCGACCTCGCAGGGACCCAGACCGAAGTAGGGTACCACGACTAAACACACTCGCTAGAAAAGCGAGGGGGAAAAATCGAGACACTTGCCACGACCAGAGCCTGGCATACCACCGACAAGGCTACCTAGACACGGCAAGGCAGCCACCCCACTGCGGTAACGGTACAACCACAAGGCTCAGGCTAGCACACGTGTCCTAGAGGCGGAAAACTCAACGCCTCCAACACAGAGCGAAGTCGTGAAACAACGCACGGAGCTCACGAACAGGCACACGGCACAACACGGGGTGCTATCACAAGCACCGGGAGCTAACCAGGGTACAACACAATGCACCAGGGCTCCAGACGGCACAAACTGAAACGCTCGAGCACGAGCACACGGTGCTACCATAAGCACCAAAAGCTAAACAAAGTGCAACCCAGGTGCACCAGCGGCTAAAACAACACCACGGGCTAACAGGAAGGACTCTCCACAAGAGACCTACCAAGAGCCACGCGCAAAGAACCACAAGCCAAAAAGGGCACAACAGGCCACGCTGGCCCCAGCCCTTGAGGCACAAAAACACGAAACATCGAAGAAAGACGCTCAAGGTGCAGCATACACAGCAGCACGAACGGCTCCAGACGACACAGGGCCCACCGAAGGGGACTCTCTACCAGAGACCCACAACAGAAACACACAGAAAGCCGTCAACATCAAGAGCACAACAACCATGTCGGCTCCAAAAAGCACCCAGAACACAACGCACCGACTCTGCCGCACAGGGGGCGAAAACCGCAGCAACTCCCTGGCGCGCAAGAGCAAGAAGGCACTGCCTCTATCACGACCGATAGAGGAGCCAAACACCAAGACGACGACGCAGAAAGCCTCCAAGGCACAAGCCGAGGCACTACCGAGCATACAACGGAACAACACTTGCACGAGCAAGCCAATCAGAAATGCACAGCGGAACGATGCTCACGCCTACAACCCAACAGAAACTGGTACTACCTCGCACTAAACCAATAGGGACCCAATGCCCCAATTGACCAGGCAGGTAGTAAGAAACCATCTCGACAACGAACGGCACGAACAGGTCCACCGACCCACGGTGCCACAAGGAAATGACAGCACGAGGGGAGCAACCTACTCAACCTAAAAACAACTCAAGGGGAGATGACCCCACCAGAAGGTCGCAACGATGCACACTCTGGCAACACAGTACCACAGTGGAGCATCACCACCTTGAGCAGCCAACGGAAAGAAGAGGAAGGAGACACGCACAAGTCTCTTCCACACGCGAGAGGCAAAACCACAACGCGAGACTGGCACTTCCATACGAAGCACAGCCAGCCGAGCACCACGACACTCACCAGACCACCATCTGCGAGAGAACGTCGGGCGCAAGAACAAAGCAGACCACCTGAGCCACGGGGACACACAAAGTCCCACCGGCGCAACCGAGAAACTTGGAAACAACCACGAGACAGGCTGGCCAACGCAGCGGCCAGACACGCAGCCAAGGGCACGACACCTTGACCGACAACGCCCAAGCAGACTGTAACACGGACAGTCCAACTGGCAACGACGACAGCTCATCTCTACCAAGAGAGAGCAGCGATGACCAAAACAACACGAAGCAGCTTTGGGGAGAACCTTAACCAAAGCGCCAAGATCCGTCCTGGGAGAACCTCACCAGAACGCAGCCCCAACCGAACGACACACTTCGAACAACAGGGGCAACACAACGGTGGCCCCAAAACAAACACGGAACACTCCTAGGAAGAACCTCCACCAGAAGCGATGAAGGGCGATCCTGGGAAGAACCTTCACCAGAATGCACAACCCAACGACCAAACAACACGGACCATCAGAGAGAACACTGCAGCAAGCAGAACTGCAGAAGCAACGCAAGCCGGTCTTGGGAGAACCTCCACCAGAACCACCAAGGCACCGCTCTGGGAAAAACCCTCCAGAACGCACTAGCCAAACCAACAACACACCTCAGACTCTGAGGTAGCACGGCAACAGCAGAAACGAGCATGAAATAGTCCTGAGAGAAACACTCACCAGGACAACAACAAATAGTTCTGGGAAACCTCCACCAGAACACAGGGCAACCAAGCGATGCACCTCAGCCCAGAGGGCAACACAACAGCAACCAGAAACGCGCACAGCACAGCTCTGGGGAAACCTCACTACCACCAGAACCAACAGAGAGGAACTCTAGGAGCACCTTACTAGAGTTCACAACCAGCCAGTGCCAGACTGACAACAACCACAGACAAGTGTCGCAGCGCCCAACTAGCGGTGCGACACGGCACACAAAGCACCTGCTTAGCTCGGCGTCCCGAGCACAGCGCACAACAGCGCACAGGCACACGAGGCCAAACACACAACAATGACAACACACACCCCAACAACAGAGGGGCAGCCAACAAGGCAGGGACACCTTCCACCGGTTCCACAGGTAACATCCCTGCACCGGTGAAGGCCACACCACACGCAGGCTCTCTCAGCCTCCGCGATGCACACACGCTCAAAAGCCCCGAAGACGACCAGGAGCACCACACCTGGACTTGCCTGCAAGCGTCCTCTATACGGAAGGACCACTGCCGGTGAGTCCACCGCAACCCGTGCCACAACGGCACGAACACACCGAGCGACCACGCTCACCACACACGCGGCAAGCAACAACTGCAACCTGCAACACGCGCACGAATCATGCAGGGAAGCCGCACACCTGCAAAACATTTGAAAGCACAAGCCTAACACTAGTGGGACGGTGTCAGCAACGCACTAGTACCTTCCTTTGGGACAACTATAGTTATTAACTCCTTACAAATCTCAGTAGACCCTTGCTCTGATACCAACTATAACGACCCGACCTCCCGGATCCCCCGCCAGGGGCCCGAAATTCGCGTCGCCACCCACGGATCCGAAGATCCGAAAGGGTTATATGAACAAGTCTAGTGAGATATGTACTGAATTTGAATAACTATAACAATCTGTACATTATACAAAAGGGTTGTACAACGCATCCCAAGCAAAAGCACAGGTACAAGAAGAAAGGTGCAGTCCTTAAGGGGCATACCCCGAGAACTTGCAAAACACAGCTCTCAGCTCACTCGGCTACAAGAGCTCACAACACTCGCTCTCACTGTTGCTGACAACAACATGGCGCTACAGCTGCCTCCGCAACCCGTTCGACACCGAGCTCCCGCGACGACGAGCCCCTAGCTGAAGGAAGTAGGGGGGTGAGCCTCACGAACAAGGCCCAGTAGGGATTACCAGTCCCTCACTGGCCAGAGCAGTAGGAACTCCGAAAACAGGAAACTACACTAGAAAGCTGTAAAGCGAGGAGCACCTACAGTATGGTACTACTAAGCAGCGGAAGAGAACAGTATAACGCCAGGACCACCAACCGTGGTCGGGCAACACACACGACTCCCGCAGAAACCAACGGAGTCAAGCACAAGCGGAAGCAGCGCTCGGCACACTTGCCGAGACCACGGAACAACCAAGTGAGAACGACGTCTCACCGCAAGCACGGCCACCTAAGACCTCTACAAGGTCGAGGGCCCACAAGCAGAACCACCCCGGACCCCAGACACACCGCTAGGTCGGGAAGCTACACACGTCGGTGCCATCACGGGCTGGCACCCAAGAACGGGACCACGGAACCGAGAGAACACCGAAGCGGGAACCACTAGAAGCACGGGTCTGCCCAAGGCCGGACCAACGACGCCCACGGAAACTAGGCACAGCCGGGCTATAACCGCCGTGCAAGCTCGGGCAACGAGGAACACTTGGAAACGTCGTGAGGAAAACGCCGTCACAACAATAGCAACCATGCCACCGCCGCTAGCAGCCAAGAGGGGGACCCGCAGTCCACACGCTCTGCTTGCTAGCCTAGCTCCTGCCTCCGCCCCCGCGCAAGGGCGAGACAGAGCCGCCACAGAACACACAACACACGCAACACCACAGCCTGGCCAAGCTGCGGCCTCACGCCTGACACCACTACGTGGCTCCGGAACCAACGTAGAGAGAGGCAGTGAGACAAGGGACTGTTTGGTCTGCGCCAGGAAAGCACTCCGAACCCCTCGGCATCCCAGACCCAGACAAGAGAGCTCTATAAACAACTAAGCGTTGTTGTCCAACCTCGTTTTCCCCTCAGCTCCAGAGTCCGCCCTGTCGGCTGCCAACTCGAGCACACTCGTAGCCCGGAGTACTCCCTCAACAGGCTCCCGAGGACGGGGGTCCCAGGAAACAGAGACAACCTCTGAACGGGACAAGCCCTCAAGTGCCAAGCACCGGGCAAACAGGCGGGGCAACACAACAAAACCACGCCTAACTGCTGGCTTGTAACACACGACAAGCCCAGCAAGCGAGAGGCGCGCACGAACCCTCAAAAGGGTCGTCGGACAACCAAGGCACGCACGAACGGCTAAAACCTCGGACAACAACACACAGTACGGAAAACCCATCGCTCCGCTAATAATCGATTGACCGCCAGTCAATCGATTATTAGACAGACGCGACCCTCCTGGCACCGACGCCAGAACACAGCCACGAAGGTGTTACCTTCGATCACTGAACGTAGGGAGGCAACCAGCCGCGTTCCCTACCAGAAGGTCCTAAGGGCAAAGCATGCCCTGGGGCACACGCCGACACACAACCAGGCAACGGAAACACCCGAGGCACCCTCAGGCACTGTCGCGACCCCCAAGGCCGCCACGACACCATCGCTCGGGCTTTCCGGGTTCTTCCGATGCGTGTTGGATGACTGGCCACTAACACGTCCCGCCTGGGTGACGCGTTAGTGTTGCAACGGATGTGCCCGTCGCGACAGTCATCTCTGTTGCAACCACTTTATGCGTCACGTTCTTATCACACCCGGTCAACGGGTCACGACTGCTTTCTGCTTTTTGGTCATCTGACGCCTGTCAGAGTGGCAGACTGACTTGTCGGGTTGTCATGGCGTCCAGGTGGGACGCGTTCTGGTCACGGTGTGGGCGGCCGTCGCGTTAAAGTTGGTAACGCGGTGCCCCGCCCCGTCATGTTCTGGGGGCCAGAGGCTAAAAGCCTTGGCTGGTGCCCCTTCTTTCCCTTTTGTCTCTTTCTCCCTTCCCTCCTCCTCTCCGAGGTGGGAAGCCTCCTTCCCCTTCTTCTCCGGCGGCATGGAGCTTGGAGGAGTAGCGGCGGCTCGTGCGGAGCGCTGGAGCGTCGTTGTGGAGCGAGGAGGTGGCGGCCGTGGCTTCGTGAAGGCCCTTGTTGGGGTTCGGTTCTTCAGAATCTGTAGGGATCTCTTGTGCCTTTCTAATCCGAGTGATTGGAAGTCCCTTTGTGTGTTTGCATGCTTTAAATGCTTTCCCCATGCTCCCCTCCCCGTAGATGTGCTAGTTGTAGTGTTGTGGCCACCCCGAGATGTAGCATCCCGGCGGTCGGCCTTCCAGGTGATGTCGCGACCGCAGAGCGCGTCGCGACATCAGAGAAGGCATCGCTCCGGTCGGGCGCGACCTTATCGCGGCACTGGTGGCGGTCGCGATAAGAGTCGTGTCGCGACCTGGTTCCTTGTCGCGATGGTTTCTGTTCTGTTTGGTGGTGTTACGGTTTCTCGGGCCGTGCCATGTGTGCTGGCGTTGGCCGACGGCCCTTCTGGGGGTTTCCGGAAGGGGTGTCGTGCACGCCTATGCCTACTGGGCTTGTCGTGGTTACAAGCCAGCTGTTCCATTTTCATTGGTGGTTGCCCTACCAGTTCTCTTTTCGCTCGGTGCTAGGCACTTGAGGGCTTGTCCGTGAGACAGGTTGTTACCGTTACCTGGGACCCCCAGCCCCGCGGGTCTGTTAGAGGGAGTTCTCTGGGCGGCGGGCGTGCTCAAGTCACATACTTGGAGCAGAAGGGGAAAATAGTGGGGACAGCGGTGTAGAGTCATTTGTAGAGCTCTCTTAGCTGGGTCTGGGTCACCAAGGTGGTTGAGGCGCTCTTCTGGTGCGGACCACCTAGTCCTTCTCACTGCCTAGCTCTGCGTCAGTTCCGGAGCCGTGTAGAGAGATCAGGCGTGGGGCCGCAGCTCGGCCGAGCTGCGGTGGTTCGTGGTTGTGTTCTTTGTTATGACTCATTAGCCTCACTCTACCTAGGGAGGTTGTAGGCAGGAGTCAGCGGCTGGCGAGCGAGAGGGGTGGACGGTGTGTCCCTCTCTTAGCTACCTGTGGCCGTGGCTTGGTTGTTCTTGTTGTGACGGCGGTTCACGTTGTTTCCGAGAATGTGTTCTCGTTGCCCTAGCCTACACGGTGGTTGTAGCCTAGCCGTGTCTAACTTCCGTAGGCTCTGTTGGTTTGGCCTTTGTGGGCCGTGCTTAGTGGTTTCTACTCTGCGGGTTCTCTCGTGTGTCTTGTGTTGACACCGACTGTTGTTTCAGTAACCCGTTCCTTGGTGCTGTCCGTGGAGGCACCGGAGAGTGTAGTTCCCTGACCTCGTGGAGTGTCCGAGGTGCAGGGTGGTTCTGCTTGTGGGCCCTCGACCTTGTGGAGGTCTGAGGTGGCCGTGCCTGTGGTGAGACGGTGCTTCTCACGTGGTTGCTCGGTGTCTCTCGTGGTGACACCTGGTTGTTCCTTCCCGACCTTGTGGAGGTTGTTGGTGCTTGTGTCGTGAGACTCTGGTCTCACATGGTTGCTCTGGTGTTCCGTGAGCTCCTTTGTCTCGGCGGGTGTGTGCCGAGGTGTTGCTTCCGCATTGTGTTTGACTCCGCTGGTTCTGCGGGAGTCGTGTATGGCCCAACCCTGGTTATGGGTCGTGGTGTTTGCTTTGTTCCGCTGCTTTGTAGCTCTCTGCAGTAGGTGTTTCCTGCTTTACTTCTTTGTAGAGTAGTTTGCTTCTGCTTTTGTTAGAGTTCCTTCTGCTCTCGCTGGTAAGGGACTGGTTATCCCTACTGAGCCTTGTTCGCGTGCATAATCATGTGTGAATTGCTTGCTAGCTTTTTCATTCCATGCACATATTAAGGGGGAGTAAATTTGAAAAAGTGCAAAAATGTTTTCAATAAATGCAATGAATTTCATGCTAAAAATAAAGTGTAATTGACCCCTTTTTGCAGTGACTATGTGGTATATCAAATGGTAAAATGTGAAAGGACAAGTTAGGCTTGTCTGAAAACTATCATCATGCGTGAGAAAAATTCTCCGCCAAGTATCAATAGTCTTTTCTGCATAAAGATCATCAAGCAAAATGAAAATCTCAAAAACTTTATTTTGAGTCTTTGCAAAACTCTTCTTCTTCAATAAATTGCCTGTTGATATATGCTTGATCATGTTCATACTCTTTCTGTGCAAATTGCTTGGAATGAACATATCTGAATTGCTTAAATGATTATTTCATATCATGCATATCTTATGGGGGAGTGAATTCGAAAGAATCTTTGAGTGAAATGCTGGAGAAATTTGCTGGAAAAATATTCTGTCATATCTGATTCATCATCAACTCCCATTCAGTTTGTTGACAAATATTCTTGCTCATAAATTCCTCACTCTCACATTGCATTGGAATTCTTGGTATATCAAATAGTGATTTGAAGAAAGGCAAGTTAAGCTTGTCTGGACACTTTCACTATGCGTGAGTACATGTCTCCGCCAAGTATCAAGATTCCTTTATGCAATTATTGAGGGGGAGTATTTGTTGAGGGGGAGTTATTGTCTATTCTTCACTAATTTCTCTTGACAATTGTTGTCTATCTTGAACCCCAAAATCATCAGAATTTTTGAGTCCTTGTGCTATTTTCTTATGAGAGAATTAAGACATTGAAACTAAACTCATTGTGCATTTAGTTTAATTTCAAAGATTCAGTATCATTTCAAGCTTAAGCAATCATAATACTGAATGTTTTTAAAATGATTTTCAAAACACTATTATAGGCACATGAGTGGCTTTAATATTTCACTTGTGTATGTTTAAGCCTTATTTTTACCACATGTTAAGAATAATCTTTCTAAATTCATAGTCTTGACTTCTCTGGTCAAAGCAAACATATTCCTGTAAAATATCAAAAGAAAAATGATCAATCTGGAAAGATACAAACAGAGCAATGCAAATGCTTGAATCACTGAGTAACCGTGCCATTTCACCTGACAAGTGATTTGTTTCGCGTCAAAAAGTGGAAATCAAAATTTTCAACTCTATATAAGATAATGAAAGTTAAACCACTGAGTAATCAGGAGGTCTTGCATCTGATCAATGTGATCTCTTGCACTGAAAAGTGAGATTTAACTAATTTATTCTTGTATTCTTTCCGAGTTAAAATTGAAAGAAAATCAAAAAGACAGGATAGAAAAGCTTAAGACCTTAATTAAGTTCATGTCTACTGAGTTTAGATCTATTATTTTACATTGTGTTAAACTTAAAGCTCCTAACATCCTTGTTAAATATTTATGCTCATTCATATAGGTCACTTTTCTTCACATTTGCATCATTATTTTAACCACATTCAGCTCATTATAATTTGCTATTCTTTGTGTTGAGTGTGTCCTTATGATTAAACTTTGTTGCACAATAACAAAAACATTATCTGTTCTCTCATTTGACAATATCACTTTGCCTCACTTATTTTGATTACCTCTGAACCTTCATTTCCCACTTTTTATCTTTTGGTCTCCGACCATCATTGTGTCTCTCTCTTATCCATCTTTTGATGCTGTCAAAAAGGGGAGAAAGTTCCTTGAAAGGGGGAGAAAGTAAAAGTTTTGAAAGGGGGAGAAAGTAAAGGTTTCTAAGGGAGAATGTTCTTTATGGGGAGAAAGTTCAAAGGATGCATATGGTCAAGGGGAGTTATTGCAGTCAATGGAGATATGTTTTGTCATCATCAAAAAGGGGGAGATTGTTGGGTTGAGTGTGTTTTGGAACTTTCTAAAGTTGTATTTTAATGATATCCAATGAACATCACTCATACCTTAATTTTGATGATGACATACTGTGATCTTAATGATGACATACTGTGATCTTAATGATGACATACTGTGATATTGATGATGACATATCATGATGTTAATGATGAGATATTATGATCTTAATGAAGACATGTTGTGATTTTAATAATGACATATTGTGATTTTGATGATGACATATTGTGATTTTGATGATGACGTGTTCTGATTTTGATGATGATATGTTGAACATGTTATACATCTTATACATATCACAATAATGCTTAAACAACATGTTTTTGATGTTTAATATCTCATATTTTAATTATAATATATTGTACTAATGGTTTATGTGTTATATTTTCAGGTTCACACATTTTTGTCTTGGTAGTGTCGACACTAGATCAGGGCAGGTCGACACTAGTCCCAGATTCCAGAAGACCCAGTTGCCAGACTGGGACAGCAGGTCGACACTAGATCAAAGCAGGTCGACACTAGTCCCAGATTCCAGAAGGGCAGGTCGACACTAGCTCAGGGCAGGTCGACACTAGTCCCAGATTCCAGAAGGGCAGGTCGACACTAGCTCAGGGCAGGTCGACACTAGTCCCAGATTCCAGAAGGGCAGGTCGACACTAGCTCAGGGCAGGTCGACACTAGACCCAGTTTCCAGCAGACCAGTTTTGCAGAAATGGGACAGCAGGTCAACACTAGTTCAAGGCAGGTCGACACACTCCGGAAACTCTGTGACTTAAAGTTTCTTCTGGACACGTGGCTGCTTGGGATTTAGGGGATTTGACCTAAGGTTCCGTGCCCATGTACCCCAAGGCACTTTATGGACATATGGGGCTATAAATACCCATGTTCCTTGTACCCCAAAGGAGAGAGAACCCATACACTTCCAGAAGAAGCCTTTTGGCGGCCAAAGGGGGTTCTCCAGATCTGTCTCCATCTCCAGAAGCTACAAGCCATCCTTTCAAGAGGAAGGACAAGGGAATCAAGGGGAATCCCTGGAGAGAAGGTTGCTGTGCAAGGCAAGGGAGCAGATCCAACTGAAGAGGCTTAGGAGAAGAAGGATTTCTGGCATTTCAGATGCCATCAAAGCAGAGCATCGCCGATTGAGGAGAATCTCCATCGATTTCCATCAAGCCTCCTCAATTGAAGTCTCTACAAGGCCTCTTCATCGAAGAACACTCTTTCTACATCCATTTCCCTCATCTTAGAGTTTGTTCTTCCTTATTTCGTCTGTGATATTTATGCATGAAGTTCTGCACAAATTTCTGTGTACAAATCTGTCTTGAATCAGATCATTGCTAGAGGATCTGATCTCTTTTGTGTTTGATCTGTGTGAGTTGTACTCAAGGTTTTGAGTAGTGTGGCCTCACTGTGTGAGCGGTGGACGTAGGAGTCACTGGAGGTGATTTCCGAACCACCTAAAAATCCTCTGTGCAATGGTTTGAATTGTGGTTTGTCTTTGTATCTCGCTAGATGCATGCATAGGGATTTCGTTCACACTACTAATTGATTTACTCACACACACTAATCACACCTCAGATCAGTAAATTGTTTGGGTGAATTGATCTCTGATTCGAAGTAATTTTTAATTGCTTAAGCTTCCGTGTTAATTGGTGTTAGATCTATTCAACCCCCCCTTCTAGATCTGATCCATCCACCCATCCGATCCCCAACATATATTGTTTATCTATGAACAATCAGTCAATGGCCAATATAGAGTACCAAGAAGTAGATGAGAGCACTAGATGAATAGACAAGATAGTAGAGTGAACGTGAATAGATGAGCGAGTAGAGTATAGATGAGAGTTAGTGGACATTGCACATGAAACGTCGAATAACGAGCGATAGTAACAGTTGCACAACACGCGCACATGGTGTTGGCAGTCAGGCGGCACTCACGACCTTACCACTGGCCATGTTAAGCACAGGTCCAGAGGTTCGGCGTGATTCAAGACGAGAGTGAATTTCTAATAGCCGTTTGAACCATATTGATCCCTAAAGGGTGTAATAGGTGTTAGGGTACAACCGGCTCGTCGACCATGTGGGAATCCATGGACAGAGGAGACTTACGGAGGCCTTGAACAAAGACTTACTAGTCCGACAGAAGGAGTATCCGACAGAGAGTTCATCCAAGTCAAGAAAGTGTGTATATAGAAACAAGTGCTCGACGTTCTAGAGGAGTTCTAGAACAGTGGAGCGTCGATATCGGTATTCCCAAAACATCGCGAGAAACAATAGACAAGTATATTTAAAAAATGGTAATTTAATTGCATAAATTACCGGATGTATCCTGAAATAATTTCATGCCAAATTACGCCATAATTGGATGGTTCAAGTGTGTGTAAGTGTAATGAAAATCGTAGATAGAAAAGATCATGTGCATGTATTTTAATCATACATAAATGTTTAGTTTATAACAAGAGTTATTTTCTATATGTATGACTGTTAAACAAAAGTACAAACACTGTAGATAATCAAGCATTGCTGAGACATGGGGTTTCTTGCAAAAATCCAGATCACGACGTACCCTAATGAGGGTCGCGACGGGGTCAACTGAGATTGCGACAAGGTCTGGTACAGGTCGCGACAGGCCTATTTAGGTCGGGCAGCAGATCGCGACGACAGGTCCTGTCGTGATAAGATCGCGACAGAGGGCACTGTCGCGACAGCCCTTGTGAATGCGGCCTATCGGGCTGTCGCATTCACAGGGTTTGTGCCCGTGTCGGACAGGGAAAGGACTTTACCTTGGATTGCAGGCCAGAACTTACCCTTTTTGACATCAGGTGATTCATAAAATCACAACTAACTGTATAGTCAATGAAAAATCATGAAACTAGTTGCAAAACGACCTAGACATGCATGGGTACTTACAATAAATAGGAATTGGAAAACAATCAGGGTTTAGACATGTTTTAAACATGGGTATGCTTGATGAACATGAAACAGTACATAGTTAAGATCAACGATTAAATTCGCAACAAAGGATGAATCAAATTTGGGGATTTTAGGGGCAAAAGATGTCCAACATGCATCAGTTCCTACAGTAAAAATCTCGTGCAATGGGGTTGTGTAAACAAGGAGATCAAGAATTAAGAAGAGGGTTCGGGATCATGTAAGTTGCAGAACATGAAAAATCAAGAACGAAAGATATGCTCAATGGAAAATTATGAAACCAAAGGGCTTTTGTTCCTGATAGACGAGACATCCTACAAAAAAAGTTTCATAGTTTATGCTTGTGAGAATGCCTACCTTTGCTCGTTTTCCTCTTCTAGGGTGAAGACTTGAAGAACTCGGGGAAGAACTTGAGAGATCCTTCCTCTCCACGAATTCTCCTCCTCTTGGCCTCTCCTCCTGGTCCAGGAACCTCTTGGCATGAGCTAGGGCCGGCCATGAGGGTTTAAGAGAAGTATTTAAGCTTCTCCCTATTCCCTTTCCTAGTTTAAGCCTAACTCCTATTAAATTCCAAATTTCTTATTTTCCTCTCCCCTTTTTAAGAAAGAGATCTCCTATTTGGGTTGGGAGAGAGGGAATTTCGTGGCCAATCAATTGGGGTAGGTTTAGGAATCCAATCCTAATTCAAACTAGCTATTTAATGCATTAAATATATTTTTTCTATTTTAGTAATATTTTAGTTACGAATTTTGGGTATTTCTCTATTATTCCCCTTTTTAAAAATCTCTATTTTATCCCACTCATTTCTAATGGGTCAATATAGCAAAGCCCATTACTCCTTTTCTTTTAATGAGTTTTATTTAATTCTCTCTTATTTGATTTCCTAGTTGATTTAATACATCTTCCTTTTATTTGATTTTCTAATTAAATAATATAAATATTTATTTTTTTCCCCATAAATTTAGGGTTGCTACATCCTCCCCCTCTTAGAAAGAATTTGGTCCCCAAATTCATTTGATCATTCAGGAGAGAATGTCTTACCGAAAAGAGCGGGGTAGTTCCGTCTGATGATTCCCTCCGGTTCCCAGGTTGCTTCTTCCACTCCACGGTTATTCCATAGGACTTTAACGACATGGATGGGACAGTTCCTTAGTTGTTGTATCTTCTGTTCCAGTATCTTGACTGGCTTCTCTTCGTATGTCACATCCTTGTTCAATACCAACTTCTCGTGGCAAATGACATATGTGGGGTCGTACACATATTTCCTAAGCATGGAAACATGGAACACATTGTGTACACATGACAAATCCGGTGGCAACGCCAGCCGGTATGCAACCTCATCAACCCTTTCGAGTACTTCAAAAGGACCGATGAATCTAGGGCTGAGCTTTCCCTTTACACCGAATCTTTGGAGGCCTCGAGTAGGTGACACCTTTAAGAACACATGATCACCCACTTGAAATTCCAGATCTCGCCTTCTTTTGTCGGCGTAGCTCTTCAGTCTGGATTGGGCAATCTTGAGCCGGTCTCTGATTACCTGAATGTCCTTCATTGTCTGTTGCACCATGTCTGGGCCTAGCCATTGCTGTTCTCCAACCTCATTCCAGCATGCAGGGGATCTACAATTCCTTCCGTAGAGTGCTTCGAACGGTGCCATCTTGATACTCGCCTGGTAACTGTTGTTGTAGGCGAACTCAATAAGAGGTAGGTACTCATTCCAATAACCTTGAAAATCTATAGTGCAAGCTCTCAACATGTCTTCCACTATTTGGTTGGTTCTTTCAGTTTGCCCATCGGTTTGTGGATGGAATGCGGTACTAAAGTTGAGTTTAGTACCCAGTGCACCTTACAGTCCTTTCCAAAAATGAGATGTGAATCTCGGATCTCGATCCGAAACAATAGATGATGGAATGCCATGTAGTCTTACAATCTCCTTGACGTATAAGGCAGCTAGTACCTCTACTGACCATTTACTCTTTATAGGCAGAAAGTGGGCGGATTTGGTTAGTCGGTCCACAATGACCCATATGGCGTCGAGTCTACCACGAGTCTTGGGTAAACCCATGATGAAGTCCATGCCGATGCTTTCCCATTTCCATTCCGGAATATCAAGCGGTCTGAGTACACTAGCAGGGTGCAGGTGTTCTGCTTTTACTTGTTGGCAAGTAAGGCAGTGAGCGGCATGTTCAGCTACCTCTCTTTTCATGTTCGGCCACCAAAACGTTCTTTTCATATCTTGATACATTTTGGTACCTCCCGGATGAATAGTATACCTTGTCTTGTGAGCTTCATCCATTAGTCTTCTCTTTAGTTCTTCATTGTCGGGAACACATGTCCTTCCTTGAAAGACAAGCCTTTCGTCTTCAGTCATTGCATAGTCCGGTCTTTCAGTTAGAGTTTCTTTGATGCGAACTAAGAATGGATCATCGTCTTGTTGAGCTTTGATCTCCTCTAGCAGATCAGATTGAATCTTGATATTGGCAACCAAGACTCGATCATCTCTATGCTCGATATTTAAGTCTAACCTTGCAAATTGTTCTAGTAGTTGCATCTCACCAAGGACTAGACTTGAGACAAATGCCATTGGCTTCCTACTAAGAGCATCAACCATGACATTTCCCTTTCCTGGGTGGTATTGGATGTGGAAGTCGAAATCTTTCAAGTATTCCAGCCATCTCCTTTGTCTCATGTTGAGTTCCTTCTGAGAGAATAAATACTTTAGACTTTTATGGTCTGAGTAGACAGTGAATTGCTCGCCATATAGATAGTGTCTCCAAATCTTCAAGGCGAAGACCACGACAGCCAGCTCGAGATCATGTACAGGATAGTTGACTTCATGTGTCTTCAGTTGTCTTGAAGAATAGGCGATGACCTTCTCCTTTTGCATGAGTAGACAACCTAGCCCGATTCCTGAGGCATCGGTGTAGACAGAGTAACCTTCTCCCTCTATTGGCAGAGTGAGAACAGGTGCTGAGGTAAGATAGACTTTGAGGGTTTAGAAACTTTTCTCATACTCTTTACTCCAGGAGTATGGATTCTCCTTTCGTGTTAGATGCGTGAGGGGAACGGCGATCTTTGAGAAGTCCTTGATGAACCGCCTGTATTAGCCAGCCAGTCCTAGGAAACTTCTGATTTCGGTGACGTTGGTTGGTGTCTCCCAGTTGAGTATAGCTTCGACTTTGGAGGGATCAACGGAGATGCCATCCTTTGAGATGACATGGCCCAAGAAGGATACTTCTTCGAGCTAGAATTCACACTTGCTAAGCTTTGCGTATAGCTTATTGTCTCGCAAAACTTGTAGTGCTGTCTTTAGGTGTTCTTCATGCTCCTCCTTGGTCTTGGAGTATATGAGGATGTCGTCGATAAAGACGACCACGAACTTGTCAAGGTAGGGCCGATATATGCTGTTCATGAGTTGCATAAAGACTGCAGGAGCATTGGTTAGCCCAAAAGGCATAACGACGAATTCATAATGTCCATACCTGCTCCTGAAAGCCGTCTTGAAGATATCGTCCTCCTTGATCCTCACTTGGTGGTAGCTAGATCGAAGATCGATCTTGGAGAAATATTGAGCTCCCGATATTTGGTCGAACAGTTCATCGACTATGGGCAAAGGGTACTTGTTCTTGATGGTGAGTTGATTGAGTTGTCGATAGTCGATGCACAGCCTCATCAATCCATCTTTCTTCTTTACAAATAGCACAGGTGCTCCCCATGGGGAAGTACATGGTCTGATGAACCCCTTTTCTAGTAGCTCCATCAGTTGCGCCTTCAATTCCTTCAGCTCGGTAGGTGACATCCAGTACGGTTGACGCGATACCAGTGCGGCTCCAGGAATCAGCTCAATGGCGAAGTTGACATCTCATTCAGGGGGAATCCCTAACAGGTCTTCGGGGAATACATCTGGGTAGTCCTGTACTATATGTATGTCTTCTATCTTGGAACCCTTCTTTTCCACTACTACGACTACTAGGAAAGCAATACAACCTTTCCTCATCATGTTGTGGGCTTTTATGGCGGAGACTAGAGACATCCGTCTCTTATGTCTAATCCCAGAGAATGCCAATTTAGGAAAGTCACTAAAGGTAACCATTCCTTTCTTACAGTCGACACTTGCCTCATATGCGGACAACCAGTCGGCTCCCAAAATTACATCATAGCCTTCCATGGGCATACACACCAGGTCGGCCTTTAGGTTATGGTTTCTAATCATTATATCGGCAGAGGCAAAGTATTTGTTAAATTTCTCCTTTTCCCCTAGTGGCGTTGTGACCGAGAACTCACAACCGAGCATTCACAGTATCATCAAAGTTTTGAGATATAAATGAATGAGTGGCTCCAGTATCAAATAAAACAAATGCTGATAATGAGAAAACTTGAAGGGTACCTTCTACCACGCCACCCTCCATAGCAGGTTCCTCATCATGCAGGGCTTGCAGTCGGCCCTGTTTCTTAGGCGCATTAGGGCGCCTTTCATTCTCTTTCAGTAGCGGGCACTCGGGGATGCGGTGCTCGCGACTTCCGCAGCGCAGACACGCGCCGGCTTTCCTCCAGCATTCATCAGCCGTGTGACCAGGCTTGTCACAGTGTTTGCAGTGGCTCTTTGTTGGAGTGTTGGGTACGAAAACCTTGGGTTTCCTTTCTTTGCTAGATCCCTCCGTGATGTTGAAGGGACGCTTCTTGCCATTGGTAGGATTAGTAGATGACTGACCCGAGGTCACTTCCTTCTTGACGAACTTCCCTTAGATGCGGTTGGTGAAGTCCGTAGCGTCTTCCAACAATTGGGCTTTCTTTACCATTTCGGCATAAGTTTGAATGTCGAGAGGTGCGAGTTGAGTGATGTAGTGGGGCTTAAGGCCGTTTAGAAAGTGCTTAGCCTTCATCCTTTCAGTGTTCACCAGATGTACAACATAGTGTGCCAGCCTAGAGAACTGGGCTTCATATTCGGCCACAGTCAAGCCCCACTGTTTAAGACCAGCAAATTCCGCAGCCTTCTTTTCTTGAACACGCTCAGAGAAGTATTTGGAGTTGAACGCTTCTGTGAGACCCCGGATTTTTATTCTCTTTATAAATATACGTATGTATATGAATGGCGTGTTGAGTATTTGCTTACTGTGTGCTTAGTGTGCATAATTCATTGTGCCCACTATAAATTTTATCCTTTCCTTGAACATGAGCATGTGCGTATATCTGTATTTATATATATATAGATACGGGTATATGGTAATTAATGCAGAAGTGAACAACTAAACAACTAGAGGTGTATTATGAATACCAAGAATCTCTGACTTAGGATACTTGAGTAACACTATGCACGTGCTATCTAAATATTGAAGAATATCCTATACTACCTATTTTATGGAACTTTGTATGGAAGTGTATGAAGTACATATGTGTAAGTACGTATGTATGTTGTCTTATACGTGTGACAATTGTATACTTAATTCTACATGCATAACACCTTGGTGTATTTGCGTATGCATATGTATATTTGGTTGTAAACGTTGTTATTGCATGGTTTAGTTAATGTGTACATTATACTTCGTGCATTTCATGTACGTAAAGAGTTCAAGCACAGTAGGTGTAATTAGTGGTCATATTGGGATTCTATACTCCTCATGAATAACATGCATATATCTTTATGATGATTAGGTGAGAATAGTCAATTGGATGAATTATGCATATAGTATATATTAAGAAATCCTATACATGTAATACTTAAGCAATGTTAGGTAAAGTTGTGTAAGTTAATCAAATTACCGGTGCGCATATTGTACCCATCTGTTTCAATCATAATGTACATAAATAGGCTACACCAGTGTACGTATACTATATATATGTCAAATCAAGTGTGTGCATGCGAGGACTATTTTATCGAATGGATTATTCCTAGCTAGCATAAATCATATCACCTCCTAATGATTTGCGAAGCCCTCATAATTCTCGTCATTTAATTTGCCGTGTGTTGAGTCATACTTATGTAAAATATCATGTACGTACAGGTAGGTGTCTACGTACATTTTATCTTAGTATATTTATGTATGCTTGTGTATGTATATAGATATTTATGTACATATTAATTAGTATAATTAATGTGCATATGGATATATTAAATGTAAATAATTTGTGTAATGAATGGTGATAGTATGTATACCCTACTATATACATGCATTACATGCATAGTTTCTGCATAAATTAGGGTTTTGGCCAAAGGTCACCTTGGCGTCAACCTCTGGCCGCCGAGGTGGAGTCAACGTCCAGACCTGGACGCCAATCCTGACCCATGCGTCCAGCGATGTGGACATCAACCTCTCTGACCTGCATGCGCAGCAGAGCTGCTATCTTCTGAAACAAGGCATGGCCACCATTGGGGGATGTCCCCCAACGGCTGTAAGGCTGTCAAATCGGCATGGTGAGGGGCTCTCCTACATCCTGAACCCGAATTGGCCTCTCCCCACTTCTCATTTTTCACCCTTGCAAGAGGAGAGGAGAAGAAAGAAAAACCCTAGAGCATTTTGTGAGAAAACCCCATTTTAGAACCCTCAAATCCGACCCCTTGGAGCTGGATCTGGAGATCTACTGCAACAAGGAGGAAGCTGAAGCAAAGGAGAAGGCTTCCCCATCATCCCCTCGGCGTGGAGATCACCCAGGAACCCGGAGGAAGGCGATCTTGGAGGCACTTCTGCAACTTCTTGGAACTGCCCAAGGAGGTCTTCTTCGAGCCATAAATCCCTTGGAGGAATTTTAGAGAGGCAAGTGACCTATCTATGGTGTCCCCGTATGAGTCTAGGTGGGTTTTGATATTTTTATGGAATTTTCCTCGAGTCCTAGACCCTCCATTTCACCCAAGATTTAGAGCTCAGGTTTGTGTTTCTGCACAGACCTGAGTAGACGGCAGGGTCCCTGGACGCCCAGTTCATCCTTGGCGTCCATCGATCATGCCGCTGACCCTGAGTCGGCGGCCAGAGACCGCCGTCTAGTTCTTCTGGACAGAACAGTGAGCTGTTCTGTCCCTCTTATACATTAAATTCGGTATGTTTTATGCGATGAGGATATATTGTACACCTTATACTCTACGTATATTGTACATTGTGGTTGTGGATGAATGTGGGGTGTGTTGGTGAATGTGGGATAATGATATCTTGTAAACATGTGAGCATGACTTGTAGACAATCTTGTAAAATTCATGATTTATGATT
This sequence comes from Colocasia esculenta, assembly GCA_014218235.1. Taxonomy (NCBI): domain Eukaryota; kingdom Viridiplantae; phylum Streptophyta; class Magnoliopsida; order Alismatales; family Araceae; genus Colocasia; species Colocasia esculenta. The sequence continues at coordinate 96,046,316 of CM024754.1, read as the reverse complement.
AGGGTTTGTGTGAATGCCTTGGTTTCGGTTGATCATGAAGAATAGTGGGTCAGCATATGAGTTTGCAAAATTTAGTAGTTTATCCATGCTTGAGAAATTGTAAATAAGTTCGGTTCGGTAAAATAAAAACATGCAAAAATGGTTTGTGGTAATTGATTTATAGATGTATGAATTAGGGTGATGTTGTATTCTAAAATCATGCATATATTAGTAGTCTCTGTGCAAAACAGTAAGTGGATAAATTGCAAAATGTGTTAGACCCATGTTAGCTTAAGTTGTGAATAATATGCTAATTAGGTGTTTGATTTTCTGTAAATCCTATTTAGCTCATAAAAATCTGAAAAATTGAGGGTATGATTTTGAACCCGAAAACAGCATGTGGTTAAAATTTCAGGTCAATTGGAACAGTAAATAAAAAGTTATGTGTTTTCATGTGAAATGTGATAATTCGTGCATATAATTGTAATGTGGTTTGTTATGGTCTAAAACCAACATGATTAGTGTGGTTACTGTATGTTAAACTCTTGAAATTCTGTAGTACCATGTTAAGGAAAACAGAAATGTCATGTGAGTGAGAAAGTGAATAAAATGAGAAGAGTTATGTGTAAAACCATGTGTAAAACGGTAATGTGTAAAAGTGTAAAAGTTGTGCCTATGTGACACTGCTACCCTAGAGGCATCGGGAGCCGTATATAGAAAAGTCCCTATAGAAGGCTCCATGTGATATAAGTTTGTCCCAAAGGCATTGGGAAAACCCGGAGGTGGACAAGTACCACTGGATAGGGTGGAGAGGGCTTCTCCCGGTCTGCGCAGTTACCAAGATTCACCGCTGTATTGCCTAGGTGGTGAGTATGTGTATGAGTTGTGTAAGCGTTGTGTCATGTGTTGTGTTATGAGTTGTGTTGAGAGCTGTGCTAAGGAATGAGCACGAGCTATGAGATATTGTTAGTGTCCTCTACTGGTGGTTAGGACTATGTGTCATGGCAAATTGTTTAAGTAATGAAAAATGAGTAAAATGTGAAATATGTGAATATGGCACGTGGTAAGTGCCCAAGATGCACGTGGTAAGTGCAATCGATATGATATGTGATAAGTGAAAGTGAAAGAGAAAATGATGTGGAAATGAGTAAATTGTATAAGTGTGAACATGTGTACGTGTCAAATGTGTAAAAGTGAACAACGTGAATGAGTAAGTATGAAATCATGTGAAACCGAGAATGTGAGAATGTGTTATTGGAAACCATGTGAAATCAGTAAACTAATGTTGTCATTATCATGCTTATGTGTGCATAAATGCCTAGAATCCATGTTAGGGATAATTAGTGAAAATGAGTGCAAGATAGCTTGATTACTTGTTCACATGATGTGTTTTATGTATTATTGTAGCTCTCATGTGTAGATTTATAGTCATTGAATTATATGAAATCAGCAATCTAAAGCATGTGAAAAGGTTCGTGTATGTGTTTAAAACTATGTGAAATCCATGCTAGTTGTTTTCCCTTTCATGTGTGTAAATTGTTCATGTTGATAGCTTTCATGTTTTAGCTCTTTAAAAGACTAAAGTTCCTGAGCAAATGGAATAGAGATCATGTGATAGGCGAATTTCATTTTACAAATCTAAAAGTATGAGTTATGTATAAAATTGTAGGACTTTCATGATAGGTAGAAAACTTGAATTGACTAGCATGCTATGTGTTGTTAATTGTAAAAGTGCATGTAGAAACCACTAAGACTTGTATGTGTATATCATGAGTAGTGTCGCTTGCTGAGTCTTTGGACTCACTCTTGCTTCGGCGTACAGGTTGACAGGTATCGTGCACTAGAAGGTAGCGTGGCGAGGATCATCATTAGAAGACTATTTTGTGGAGCTGTTACCAGTTGTACTTTTCTTTTGCACAAAAAGGATTATTGTATGGGCAATATTTTGGACATTGTAACTCTCTTTATTTTGTATTAATGTGGACATTGTCTTTCTATCTTGCTATTTAGATTATGGAATGTGTGTTGGTGACGGATTAAGAGTTGAGTTGTTTACTTTATTCCGCTGTACTCTATTGCTATCCAGGTACATATCAACTATCGACCAGTGTTGGGTAAATGTCCCACTGTGACGACGCCCTTTATACCGATGGGGATTGGTATAATTGTACCGGTATGAAGAGGGTCGTTACAGAGATTGGTATCAGAGCATAAGGTTGAGACTGTACATGGATAGGCCATCACCGTCACAACATTGCAAAGTCTTCATAGAGAATTGTCCATACATATAGAATCTCCTACTAATGGATAAAAGATAATAGAGAGAATAGTTAGAATATAGTAACCTAGGTTCTAATTTAGTTATTCATTTTGCAGACTATGGCTGGACGTGGTAGACGTGGTGCTCAGTCTCGGAGGTACGCAGAACCGCAAGCTGAAGAATTTTGTGAAAGGACTTAAGCCATCAGTAAGGGCTAGGCTTCTGGAACTCGATTCACGTACCTTAGGAGAACTTCTAGGTGTGACCACCCAGCAAGGGAATGGAGCGGGATCTATCCCAGAGGGGGAGGCAACTCCAAAGGAAAATACGATCAAGCCATTCCAAAGGCAAGATAAGAAGAAGGAGAAACTCTCGGAAAGTCAACAATCAACCGTGGCCTCAAGCATCGAGAAGCCCGAGTGCACCCAGTGCGGGAAGCGTCATGACGGGAAAGCATGTTGGCGAAAGGAAGGAAGATGTCTTAAATGTGGAAGCAAGGATCATCGGCTTAAAGAGTGTCCGAACCTGAAGACAAAGTTTACTCCACGAGGTGCTTCATCGACGGTAATAAAGGAGCAAGGAGTAACTGGTGATGACTTCGGCGACGTCACCACAGGTACTCGATGCGATCTTCGAGGACGAAGATCTTTTCCTAGAGGGGGAGGGTGTGAGACCCCGGATTATTCCTACTGCACATTTCATGACATGGAAAATTCTTTCCGTCTCTTGGAGCCAGTGCTCAGCTTCATCCGAATCCGTGGATCCACTGAACCTAGGTGGGTTCAGACTTCTGAAGTTGCGATGCAGGTCGCCTACACCACGATTGCCACCTCCTTGAGTAGCTTGCACAATGGCGCGTGTCAGTTCTTGGATGGTTTGTTGCATGCCCCTCATTTGAGCACGTTCGGCCGTCATCTTGATTGCTTAGTTCCTATAAAATAACTTCTTGTCATGATATCGATGTGGAATTTAATTTGTGTGTGTGTGAGTTTATTTTAACTAGTTACCCTTGGCTCTAACCTCAACTCACATAGGTGGATAATTGACTCTAGTCGAGGCAGGTTAACCTAGATCATCCTATACTTAAGAATAACCTAGGCTCTGATACCACAAAACTGTCACGCCCCAATGCGGAATATCAGAACGCGAGGCAGTTGCAAGTAAAGGGTATAGAGCGAGTACTAGACATCAAACCATTGCACAGTGAATAATACTAAGCAAAATTCATTTCATTAATAACTTTCCAATGTCTAGTTACAACCACTAATATCAGAGCCAATCTATCGGGCCCAATTACATTGAAATTAAGCAAAAGACTAAACTTCACACCTAACTACTACAACGCTAAACATAGAAATAGGACACTAGGGTACTCATGACATCACTCCAGGTCGTTCCCGTCCTCTTGAGTGTATGGTTCATCCTCGGTCTCACTTGAGAACACAACGACAAATAACGCAGGGTGAGCGAACATCGCCCAGTAGGACTTAAATCTCAGGCTCAAGTAAGATTTAAGTAATTAATGCATTAAAGGCAGAGTAACTAATGATAGAACAGAAGAGAGAGTCAAGTAAAAATACATAGCAGGACAGTACATGAATGAAATAGCAAGACTTTCCAAATATAGACTTTCCAAAAACAGCACAAGTGTCGGGAATAGCACAATAATAGCAAGATAGCACAAAGTCAAGTATAGCAAGATGGCCATAGTACAAACAGCACAACGAGTATAGCATAGCACAACGAGTATAACATAGCACTTTGTTGTCAATGGACAACGAGAGAACATAGCACTTTTGATTGTCATTTAGATAGTCAAGATAGATAGCACTTGAGTGTAATGCCAAACACTATGATCATTTAACTCCCCTGGGCACTAGCACTTTCGGGCGCACATCCCAGGACCAGATCGGGCCCTTTATATATTGCCAGGCATTGGTTATATTGTTTATCTTTGGACAATCAGTCAATGGTCAATATAGAGTACCAAGAAGTAGATGAGAGCACTAGATGAATAGACGAGATAGTAGAGTGAACGTGAATAGATGAGCGAGTAGAGTATAAATGAGAGTTAGTGGACATTGCACATGAAACGTCGAATAACGAGTGATAGTAACAGTTGCACAACACGTGCACATGGTGTTGGCAGTCAGGCAGCACTCACGACCTTACCACTGGCCATGTTAAGCACAGGTCCAGAGGTCTGGCGTGATTCAAGACGAGAGTGAATTTCTAATAGTCGTTTGGACCATATTGATCCCTAAAGGGTGTAATAGGTGTTAGGGTACAACCGGCTCGTCGACCATGTGGGAATCCATGGACAGAGGAGACTTACGGAGGCCTTGAACAACGACTTACTAGTCCGGCAGAAGGAGTATCCGACGGAGAGTTCATCCAAGTCAAGAAAGTGTGTATATAGAAACAAGTGCTCGACGTTCTAGAGGAGTTCTAGAACAGTGGAGCGTCGATATCGGTATTCCCAAAACATCGCGAGAAACAATAGACAAGTATATTTAAAAAATGGTAATTTAATTGCATAAATTACCGGATGTATCCTGAAATAATTTCATGCAAATTACGCCATAATTGGATGGTTCAAGTGTGTGTAAGTGTAATGAAAATCGTAGATAGAAAAGATCATGTGCATGTATTTTAATCATACATAAATGTTTAGTTTATAACAAGAGTTATTTTCTATATGTATGACTGTTAAACAAGAGTACAAACACTGTAGATAATCAAGCATTGCTGAGACAGGGGGTTTCTTTCAAAAACCCAGATCACGACGTACCCTAATGAGGGTCGCGACGGGGTCAACTGAGATTGCGACAAGGTCTGGTACAGGTCGCGACAGGCCTATTCAGGTCGGGCAGCAGATCGCGACGACAGGTCCTGTCGCGATAAGATTGCGGCAGAGGGCACTGTCGCGACAGCCCTTGTGAACGCGGCCTATCGGGCTATCGCGTTCACAGGGTCTGCGCCCGAGTCCGACAGGGAAAGGACTTTACCTTGGATTGCGGGCTAGAACTTACCCTATTTGACATCAGGTGATTCAGAAAATCACAACTAATTGTATAGTCAATGAAAAATCATGAAACCAGTTGCGAAACGACCTAGACATGCATGGGTATTTACAATAAATAGGAATTGGAAAACAATCAGGGTTTAGACATGTTTTAATCACGGGTATGCATGATGAACATGAAACATTACATAGTTAAGGTCAACGATTAAATTCGCAAGATAGGATGAATCAAATTTGGGGCTTTTAGGGGCAAAAGATGCCCAACATGCATCAATTCCTATAGTAAAAATCTCGTGGCATGGGGTTGAGTAAATAAGGAGATCAAGAATTAAGAAGAGGGTTCGGGGTCATGTAAGTTGCAGAACATGAAAAATCAAGAACGAAAGATATGCTCAATAAAAAATTATGAAACCAAAGAGCTTTTGTTCCTGATAGACGAGACATCCTACAGAAAAAGTTTCATGGTTTATGCTTGTGAGAATGCCTACCTTTGATCGTTTTCCTCTTCTAGGGTTAAGACTTGAAGAACTCGGGGAAGAACTTGAGAGATCCTTCCTCTCCATGAATTCTCCTCCTCTTGGCCTCTCCTCCTGGTCCAGGAACCTCTTGGCACGAGCTAGGGCCGGCCATGAGGGTTTAAGAGAAGTATTTAAGCTTCTCCCTATTCCCTTTCCTAGTTTAAGCCTAACTCCTATTAAATTCCAAATTTTCTATTTTCCTCTCCCCTTTTTAAGCAAGAGATCTCCTATTTGGGTTGGGAGAGAGGGAATTTCTTGGCCAATCAATTGGGGTAGGTTTAGGAATCCAATCCTAATTCAAACTAGCTATTTAATGCATTAAATATCTCTTTTCTATTTTAGTAATATTTTAGTTACGAATTTTAGGTATTTCTCTATTATTCCCTTTTTTAAAAATCTCTATTTTAGCCCACTCATTTCTAATGGGTCAATATAGCAAAGCCCATTACTCCTTTTCTTTTAATGGATTTTATTTAATTCTCTCTTATTTGATTTCCTAGTTGATTTAATACATCTTCTTTTTATTTGATTTTCTAATTAAATAATATAAATATTTATTTTTTTCCCATAAATTTAGGGTTGCTACAGCTTGTATAGTACACATGTTGGGCTTGTGTGGCTAAAATGAATGGCTCATAAGTATTCAATTTCGACTTATGTTTAAGCTCGACAATCCCATGCGTTGTATCATTTCGAATGGAATTCGGATCAAACCAATGACACTTGAACAAGAATATATGATTGTCTTGTTCTAGATATTGCAATTGTAAGATCTCCTCTACAGTACCATAGTAGTCATATTCATTTTCATTGTATGTACTTCCTTTAACACATACGCCACTGTTCATGGTAGACTTACTCTGCAGTTTTAGTATAGATTTTCATACTATATTAGCCTTTTGTATGAAATCTATACCCATTCATAATAAATCCAGGATAGTTCTATGCAATTTTCGATGGGCCATAGGCTATCTGACAAACTCTTTCGTCAGTAATTATACCTTGTTCAACCTATGTATAGAGAAGACTAGTTAAAAAGTGAACATAACTTATCTTTCGTACTCTTTGAGCATGTACACTTACGCGTTTTCTTATCCATAAGGCCAATGACTTCTCTCGTTCTTTTTCAACCTCATAATCACTAAGATGTAGATTTCTTTGAATTATTTCTGAATCAAATTGTCTGCAATATGAATGGAAGACCACCGTCAATAGCTAGAATAAGGACAAAGAAGTTATATACACAATAAATTGTGAGTTCAGCACTTACTCAACATAACACTCTAGCTCAGCACAATTTAAATGAATATATATCTCTGCGGCACATAACTCTCTGTCATCCAGCATGCGAATTGAAGAACGTCCGAACGCACGTCTAGGATGATTAAATATGGAGAGTCAATCTGAACACATAGATTCCCCCCCCTCCCCATCATCATTACGTGGAGGTTGAGTATGACGAGTTTGTATGTCTGCTTCAAAGTACATCGAACAAAAGTTTGAGATTTCCTCCATAATGTATGCCTCAGTAATAGAACCCTCCACTTTTGCTTTATTTTAGACTTTCATTTTGAGGTCATGCATACACCTACATCAACAATGTACAGGACAAATGGGAAACATATCATACATAAGGTGCAATTCTAAGAAGAAAAAAGTTAATATTCACATATACCTCTCAAATGGATACATCCATCTATATTGTACTGGCCCTCCGACATTAGCTTTGCGACGACCTTCCTTATACCGGTACGATTATACCAATCCACGTCGGTATAGTGAGTCTCGTCACAGTGGGACATTTACCCAAGCACTAACACATATGATTGAGATGTACACAAATATGAATACAGAGTAGCAGAAGTAAAAGAACCACTGTCTTTTCATTTCATCATCCACATTAAACATACATGATCCATATAGCAATTTAAGGAACTAAGTCCACATAATGAAATACAAAATTCAAATTACATTGTTCATCCACAATTAGGTAAGTTTCAATTACATAAGTCTCAATTACATACTATGAAAGTAAGATACAATGATGGTGACTCCACAACACTCTACTCTCCTCGCTCGGAGTCGCTCTCAACGGTCTCCTCCAAGGAAGTAGGGTCACCTGCTAAACCTGTACGCCGAAGCAAGAGTGAGTCTAAAGACTCGGCAAGTAATTCCATACACATCATACATGCATACATCACAAGTAAGTCCTACATTCAATTTCATTAAGTCAAAACATATAGCATGGTTGAAACAATGATAAGAAACAACCTGTCATGATATTTCTACATAATTCACAACACATGATACATGGTTTATGTCATTCCAAATTAAAATACCTACCACATGCTTTCTACTTATCTATCCACATGAGAGCTACATTCACCATTTAAGCTACAACATGATAGAAATTTAGCATGGGATTTTCACACACATAAAAGGAAAATACTCCCAACATGGATTCAACATATTTTTGCACATGTAAAACATTGTTATAAACACATTAAGGTTGCTGTTTTGACATGAATCCCACATTTTCATAACATGAATCACACTTTCACATTCTAATACATTTGTTTCACATGTTTACACATTTGCACATTCACATTGTTTACTTTTACACATTACACATATACACATGTTCACACTACACAATTTGTACATATACACATTCACATTTTCACATTTAGATGTCGTGACACATAGTCCAAACCACCACTAGAAGGACACATTCACATCACATAACACATAACACATAGACGCCACCTAGGCAACACAGTGACGGCTCTTGGTACTGCGCAGACCGGGAGAAGAACTCTCCACCCTAACCAGTGGTACTTGTCCACCTCCAGGATTTCATCCTAATGCCCATAGGATTCTAACACATTGAACCTTCCCGTGGAGACTTTTCCACGGTACGGTTCCACAGCCCTCTATGGAAGCAATGTCACACACGGCACAATTTACACATTTTGATTTTTAACACACACACATTTCACCCAATTTACGCATCACTTACGTTGTCGCTATTAAGCACATGGTTCAATTTTTCCTAAATCATGGTGCTACTGTTTGACAGCGTTTAAACACTCAGTATTTACACTAATCAGGTTGAAAACACATAATCAAACCATAATCATGATAGCATGCATTAATAACTCATTTTCACATGGAAATTTCACAATATAACCTACTGTTACCCAAATCTCATGAAAGTTTAACCACACACTGTTTGCAGGGTTTAGACCACTCATGCAAATTTTCACATTTTTTCTGAATTGCACAGAATTTACAGAAAATGAAACACTCATTCACATGCCATTAATAATTCAGTTATCATGGAGCACAACATAAATGTCAGATTTGACAGTTCTCAGACCTGTACCTAATATGCACATTATCACAGAAATTTTTCCCGAATTTATCTCACATCATACTATTTACTGTGATTTTTACATGACCCTACACATGCTTTCTAATTTCATTACCGAAATTGTAATAAATCACATGATCATGGGAAAATTTCCCATTTTGCAGAGCATGGACTGACATACATACACATGGTCTAGAAAAATTATGGCATTCAAATTCCTCACGAATCATGTGAACAGTAGACTAACACAACCAAGGTCTCATCTAACATGCATTTTTTCATAAATGTAACCATTCACATTATTTACAGAAATTCACAAAATCTCACAACGCATTCCACCATTCATAATACATAGCATATAATGTTTACAATATATCTTCATGTGAAAACTTTGGAATTTAATCATATATAAGGAAGAACAGCTCACTGTTCTGTCCTGAAGAACTAAACGGCAAAGGCTAGCTGTTCAAAGGGGTTAACGGCAACATCGTCTGCCGCCAACTGAAGAGCTTAACAGCAAGAGATCTTGCCGTTAAGTTCCTGTCTGTGCAAAAACACAGACCGAGCTCCAAAGAAAGGGTGAATGTGGGGGATCCAGGACACGAGTAAAATCCCATAAAATTTCTAAGACCTACTGGACATATACATGCATCACGGGGATGGGTTACTTGCCTTTAGAAAAATCTCGAAGGGGATCTAAATGGCTGTTGAAGCTCTCCTTGGGCAGTGCCAAGAAGCCTCCACAAACTCCTTCCTTCGGGCTCTAGGATGAGGTAGTCTTCAGTCCAGCGTTGGGGAAGCCTTCCCCTACGTCCAATCTTCCTCCCAGTTGGACAAGCTCACCGGAAGGAGCCTCGAATCTCCGGATCTGAGCTCTCAAAGTTCAGGTTTTCTCTGTTCTCTCAGCTAGGGTTTTCTCTCCTTGCAAAGAGCCAAGAGAGCTCTTTCAGGTTGCAAGGAGTGGTAGTTTTATAAGGTAAGGCCTGGGATCTCACGCAGGGCATGATGGGAGAGGTGAGAGCCGTTGGGGACATCTCCCCAATCGGTGAGCAAGCCCAACCCGGAATTTCGGGGTCTACTGCGCACAGAAAATCAGAGAAGTAGATGTCCACATCCATGGCCGTTTACCTCATAGTTGGCATCCATCGACATGGACGTCCATCCATGTTGACGCCAATTTGCTCTTCGGCCAGAGCATTAAACCATGCAGAAAACCATATATATGCTATATATATATACAAGCAATATATATAGTATAGTGTACACACTACTACACCATGCAAACAACCAATAATTACATCTAAACATACACATGCATACATAAGTACACCTAGTTAATATGTACGTAGATATCTACATATGCATACATAATATTTACACACAAGCACGAATCCACACACACAACAAAATGAAAGGACAAAATTTGAGTCCCTTACACCCTCTCCCCCTTAAGGAAACTTCCTCCTCGAAGTTTAAACAACACTACTCGAACAAATGAGGATACTTCTTCCTCATCGCATCCTCAAGCTCCCAAGTAGCCTCCTCTCGCGAGAAGTTCTGCCATAAAACTTTTACCGACGTAATCCTCTTGTTCCGGAGATGCTGAACCTTCCGGTCAAGAATAGCCACTGGTTGCTCCACATACGACAGATCTGGCTGGATCTCCACTGGCTCGTGACTAATAACATGAGACGGATCTCGAACATACTTCCTGAGCATAGATACGTGGAAAACATGATGAACAGTAGCTAAAGTCGGAGGCAAAGCTAGCTCGTAAGCCACGCTACCTAAACGCCTGAGAATCTCATACGGGCCAATGAATCTGGGACTTAATTTGCTATGCCTGCCAAACCTGACGACACCTCGAGTAGGTGAAATCTTCAAAAAGACATGCTCACCCACCTCGAACTCCAAATCCTTCCTCCTGTTGTCGGCGTAGCTCTTCTGCCTATCCTGTGCCGCAACAAGCCTCTTCCTAATAAGCTGAATCTTATCCGAAGTCTCCTGAACTAACTCCAGACCGATCAACTGCCTATCATCGGTCTCCTCCCAACATAAAGGAGATCTGCAAGTCCTTCCATACAACGCCTCAAATGGAGCCATACCAATGCTCGCATGAAAACTGTTGTTATATGCGAACTCCACTAGAGGTAAATGGCGCTCCCAATCATCCTTCCAATCCAGCACACACGCCCTCAACATATCCTCGAGCGTCTGGATAGTCCTCTCAGACTGTCCATCTATCTGGGGATGAAACGCCGAACTGAGCTTCAGCTCCGAACCTAAAGCATCCTGAAGACCCTTCCACAACCTCGAAGTAAATTTCAGATCTCGATCCGAAATGATCGACTTCGGGACACCATGCAATCTAATATTACTACTGACATACAATCTAGCCAAGCTCTCAACTGACTGCTTCTTCTTCATAGGCAAGAAATGCGCAGTCTTCAAGAATCTATCTATGACTACCCAAATCGAGTCATTACCCCGTCTAGATCGAGGCAAACCCGAAACAAAATCCATAGTGACAGCTTCCCACTTTCATACTGGGATCTCCATCTTCTGCATAAGACCAGATGGTCGCTGCCGCTCGGCCTTCACTTGCTGGCACACTAAACACCTAGATACATAATCCGCTACATCCCTCTTCATGCCGGACCACCAAAAGGACCTCTTCAAATTCTGGTACATCTTAGTGTTACCTGGATGAATAGAGAATCTCGACCTATGAGCTTCTGCTAAAACATGCTCACGGACATCTACCATGTCAGGGACACACACTCGGTGGTGGAATCTAATCACACCATCCTCATCACGAGTGATGCCTGCCTTGCCCACTAACTCTTGGAGTCTAGGGTCGGCTTTCTGTTGCTCGATCACCTCATCCAACACCGAAGACCTAAGGGATAACTGAGCCACAAAAGCCTGACATAAGGGCTCTAACTCAGCCATCACACACGCCGCATCCTCCAACATCTTCCAATCCTGCTGGAGCGAAGACCTCCTCCTGCTAAGAGCATCCACTACGACATTCGCCTTTCATGGATGATATTGAAAATCGAAGTCGTAGTCCTTGAGGAACTCAATCCATCTCCTCTGCCGTAGGTTTAGTTCCTTCTGGGAGAAGAGATACTTCAAGCTCTTATGGTCAGTGAACATCTCAAATCTAACACCATAAAGATAGTGCCTCCAGATCTTTAGTGCATGAACCACTGCCACAAGTTCCAAATCATGAGTCGGATAGTTACGCTCATGCTCCTTCAATTGGCGAGAAGCATACGCCACTACCCTTCCTTGCTGCATTAGTACACAGCCTAAGCCAATCCGAGATGCATCTGTATAAATGGCAAAACCTTCAGCACCACTAGGTAATACCAATACCGGAGCGGAAGTAAGTTTAGCCTTCAATAATTGAAAGCTACTCTCACATGTCTCGGACCACACAAACTTCACCCCCTTTCTGGTAAGCTGAGTCAATGGGGCGGCGATGGATGAAAATCCCTCAATGAATCGCCGATAGTAACCAGCCAAACCCAGAAAACTACGAATCTCCGAAGGGGTCTTGGGGGTCTCCCAATCCATAACTGCCTGGACCTTTGCTGGATCAACTGCTACACCAGCACCGGAGATAACATGCCCAAGAAAATGAACCTCGCGCAACCAAAAATTGCACTTGCTGAATTTTGCATACAGCTTGTGCTCACGGAGAACCTCTAACACTACCCTCAAATGCTGACGGTGTGTGGCCTCATCCGGAGAGTAGACCAACACATCATCAATAAATACCACAACAAAGCTATCTAAGTACGGCCTAAAAACCCTATTCATGAGATCCATGAACGCTGTAGGGGCGTTGGTCAATCCAAAAGGAAGGACCAAAAACTCATAATGTCCATAACGGGTTCTAAATGCCGTCTTGGACACATCCTCACTCCTAATCCTCAACTGATGATAACCAGATCGCAAATCGATCTTAGAAAAGACTGATGCATTTTGCAGCTGGTCAAACAAATCATCAATACGAGGTAAGGGATACCTGTTCTTCACTGTCACTTGGTTTAGCTTCCTATAATCGATGCATAACCTAAGTGATCCATCCTTCTTCTTTACGAATAAGACAGGTGCGCCCCAAGGGGAAACACTAGGGCGAATAAATCCCTTATCTAGCAATTCTTGCAACTGCTTCCTTAACTCGGCTAACTCCGCAGGTGCCATCCGATATGGAGCCTTCGAGATAGGAGAGGTGCCCGGAAGCAACTCTATGGTGAACTCTATCTCTCTATTCGGTGGCAATCCAGACAAATCATCGGGAAAGACGTCTGGAAAATCCTGCACTACCTCGATCTCTGCTAGAGTAGGTGACTCACCAGCCTCGGGTGCTAACACTACGTTGGCAAGAAAAGCGTCACAACCCTTGTTTACCATGCGCATCGCCTTCATGGCAGAGATGACCAACTTTCCCACCCAGTTTCTTGGCAAGGGATGAGAGAACTCGTCCTCACCAGGAATGCGGAAAACAATCCTCTTCCCACGACAATCTACTAACGCATAGTGCTCCTCTAGCCAATCCAGACCAAGAATAGCATCATAGTCCTTCATCTTTAGCAAGAAGAAACACCCATCTAAAACCCTATCCTCAATACACACAAGTAACGATGGAATACACTTCCCAGTCGATACCGTACCCGCGGGTGTGTGTACAGACAACGGGACTTCTAAGTCCTCAGACTCTATGCCTGACTCTAGAGCTAACTGCCTAGCGAACCGCTCGGAAATGAATGAGTGAGTGGCACCCGTATCAAACAAAAGCCGAGTGTGCACACCTAGAAGTAAAACTGTACCTTCGGTGACATGCTCCGCCTGCTCGGCATCCTCTCGTGCTAGGGCAAACACTCGAGCTGGGGCTCGAGGCCTTCCTGGTCTTCCTGTAGCTGGCGCTACTGCTGCTACCGCTGCTGGGGTTGGCGTTCCGCGCTGGACTCCCTGCTGAAGTCTCGAACAATCCTTGATCTTGTGGTCAGTACTGCTCCCGCACTTCAAGCATTTTCCCGCTACCATCTAACACTCCGTACCACTGTGTGTCTTCCCACAATGGGGACACTCCTTCTTCACACCAGGGGAACGTTGAGAAGGTACCTGAGTACTGCTGGCTGCCACTGGATGCTGCGGGGTCTGGTACGCTGCCTTCTTCTTATCCTGCCGCTGGAAAGGAGCTGCAGGTCTCTTCTGCAAAGATTTCTTCTCCTCGAGGTACTGCTCCATTTCACCCTCCTGCCTACAAGCAGCGCTAAGGGCCTCGTCCAAAGTACGATGATCGAATGCCACTAGCCTCGTCCTCAGTGATGGCTTAAGGCCCATCACAAACTTCTTTGCCTTCCTGCGCTCATCAGCTACTATGTGAGGTGCATACTTAGATAACTCAGCAAACCTGGCCTCATACTCGAGTACAGTCTTGGAGCCCTGAGTCAAGGAAAGGAACTCCTGCTCCATCCTGTCCTGGATATGCTCGGGGATGAACTTGGCCCGAAAGAGCCTCACGAACTCGTCCCAAGCAACATCAATAGCACCGTCCTCGAATCGGGTACGCAGTAAGGAAGCCCACCACACATCAGCTCTCTCCTGCAACACAACCTTCATAAGCACCAACTAATAGCTCTAATTTAACAGGATAAGCAAGCATATAAAACTAACACATACCTGTAGCATATAGGTGGCTAAAGTAACCTTGTCCTCGTCCGCACACCGAATAGCCCGGAAGATCTTCTCGATCTCCCTCATCCAGCTCTCGGCTAGTAATCGGTCGCTCTCCCCCTTAAAAGAGGGTGGCAACATCCTCTTGAATTTTTCCATGATCGAGGGTCCACCATGGTCCTGAGCCTGGGGAACTGGAACCTGGGCCTGCGACAACAAACAACAAGCAATGCATATTCAACACAACATCATGCAATTAAATAAGACAGACTACTCTTTATTTTATTATTCCAACTTGAGCCTCCATCTGAGCCTGGAGTGCAGCCTAGGTGTGGGCCTACGTCTGCATGGCCTGCACTAGACCCTGCATGAACACTCCATAATCCACAAGTGGCGGTGGGGGAAGTACAGGACCCTGAGGTGCCGGGGCCTGCTGCTCAGTCTGCTCCTCACGCCTAGGCTCATCTCTCCTCTGCTCGCCATCGCGAGTAGGTACACCACCACGTCTACCGCGTGAAGCCATAAGCTGCAATTAATTTAATCACTATTAGAAACTACGTTATTTAGTCCCTAACCACTTTCTTATCTATCTTTCATTCATTATTAATCAATT
Source organism: Colocasia esculenta (assembly GCA_014218235.1). NCBI lineage: Eukaryota > Viridiplantae > Streptophyta > Magnoliopsida > Alismatales > Araceae > Colocasia > Colocasia esculenta. The sequence goes on along the minus strand of CM024754.1, from coordinate 96,030,857 downwards.
CTACACATGTGGACAACTCTATAAAGACTTAGCATGTAATGGAGATGATGACTTATGTATATTTATGTACGATCTCAACCAGTTGGGCTCTGATACCAATCTCTACGACGACCCTCCTTATACCGGTACGATTATACCAATCCACGTCGTTATAGTGAGTCTCGTCACAGTGGGACATTTACCCAAGCACTAACACATATGATTGAGATGTACACAAATATGAATACAGAGTAGTGGAAGTAAACGAACCACTGTCTTTTCATTTCATCATCCACATTAAACATACATGATCCATATAGCAATTTAAGGAACTAAGTCCACATAATGAAATACAAAATTCAAATTACATTGTTCGTCCACAATTACGTAAGTTTCAATTACATAAGTCTCAATTACATACTATGAAAGTAAGATACAATGATGGTGACTCCACAACACTCTACTCTCCTCGCTCGGAGTCGCTCTCAACGGTCTCCTCCAAGGAAGTAGGGTCACCTGCTAAACCTGTACGCCGAAGCAAGAGTGAGTCTAAAGACTCAACAAGTAATTCCATATACATCATACATGCATACATCACAAGTAAGTCCTACATTCAATTTCATTAAGTCAAAACATATAGCATGGTTGAAACAATGATAAGAAACAACCTGTCATGATATTTCTACATAATTCACAACACATGATACATAGTTTATGTCATTCCAAATTAAAATACCTACCACATGCTTTCTACTTATCTATCCACATGAGAGCTACATTCACCATTTAAGCTACAACATGATAGAAATTTAGCATGGGATTTTCACACACATAAAAGGAAAATACTCCCAACATGGATTCTACATATTTTTGCACATGTAAAACATTGTTATAAACACATTAAGGTTGCTGTTTTGACATGAATCCCACATTTTCATAACATGAATCACACTTTCACATTCTAACACATTTGTTTCACATGTTTACACATTTGCACATTCACATTGTTTACTTTTACACATTACACATATACACATGTTCACACTACACAATTTGTACATATACACATTCACATTTTCACATTTAGATGCCGTGCCACATAGTCCAAACCACCACTAGAAGGACACATTCACATCACATAACACATAACACATAGACGCCACCTAGGCAACACAGTGACGGCTCTTGGTACTGCGCAGACCGGGAGAAGAACTCTCCACCCTAACCAGTGGTACTTGTCCACTTCCAGGATTTCATCCTAATGCCCATAGGATTCTAACACATTGAATCTTCCTGTGTGGACTTTTCCACGGTACGGTTCCACAGCCCTCTATGGAAGCAATGTCACATACGGCACAATTTACACATTTCGATTTTTAACACACACACATTTCACCCAATTTACGCATCACTTACGTTGTCGCTATTAAGCACATGGTTCAGTTTTTCCTAAATCATGGTGCTACTATTTGACAGCGTTTAAACACTCAGTAATTTACACTAATCAGGTTGAAAACACATAATCAAACCATAATCATGATAGCATGCATTAATAACTCATTTTCACATGGAAATTTCACAATATAACCTACTGTTACCCAAATCTCATGAAATTTTAACCACACACTGTTTGCAGGGTTTAGACCACTCATGCAAATTTTCACATTTTTTCTGAATTGCACAGAATTTACAGAAAATGAAACACTCATTCACATGCCATTAATAATTCAGTTATCATGGAGCACAACATAAATGTCGTATTTGACAGTTCTCAGACCTGTACCTAACATGCACATTAGCACAAAATTTTTCCCGAATTTATCTCACATCATACTATTTACTATGATTTTTACATGACCCTACACATGCTTTCTAATTTCATTACCGAAATTTTAATAAATCACATGATCATGGGAAAATTTCCAATTTTGTAGAGCATGGACTGACATACATACACATGGTCTATAAAAATTATGGCATTCAAATTCCACACGAATCATGTGAACAGTAGACTAACACAACCAAGGTCTCATCTAACATGCATTTTTTCATAAATGTAACCATTCATATTATTTACAGAAATTCACAAAATCTCACAACGCATTCCACCATTCATAATACATAGCATATAACGTTTACAAATATCCTCATGCGAAAACTTCAGAATTTAATCATATATAAGGAAGAACAGCTCATTGTTCTGTCCTGAAGAACTAAACGGCAAAGGCTAGCCATTCAAAGGGGTTAACGGCAACATCTTCTGCTACCAACTGAAGAGCTTAACAGCAAGAGATCTTGCCGTTAAGTTTCTGTCTGTGCAAAAACACAGACCGAGCTCCAAAGAAAGGGTGAATGTGGGGGATCCAGGACACGAGTAAAATCCCATAAAATTTCTAAGACCTACTGGACATATACATGCATCACGGGGATGGGTTACTTACCTTTAGAAAAATCTCCAAGGGGATCTAAATGAATGTTGAAGCTCTCCTTGGGCAGTGCCAAGAAGCCTCCACAAACTCCTTCCTCCGGGCTCTAGGATGAGGTAGTCTTCAGTCCAGCGTTGGGGAAGCCTTCCCCTACGTCCAATCTTCCTCCCAGTTGGAGAAGCTCGCCGGAAGAAGCCTCGAATCGCCGGATCTGAGCTCTCAAAGTTCAGGTTTTCTCTGTTCTCTCAGCTAGGGTTTTCTCTCCTTGCAAAGAGCCAAGAGAGCTCTTTCAGGTTGCAAGGAGTGGTAGTTTTATAAGGTAAGGCCTGGGATCTCACGCAGGTCATGATGGGAGAGGTGAGAGCCGTTGGGGACATCTCCCCAATCGGTGAGCAAGCCCAACCCAAAATTTCGGGGTCTGCTGCGCACAGAAAATCAGAGAAGTAGACGTCCACATCCATGGCCGTTTACCTCATAGTTGGCGTCCATCGACATTGACGTTTACTCAACATGGACATCCATCCATGTTGACGCCAATTTGCTCTTCGACCAGAGCATTAAACCATGCAGAAAACCATATATACGCTATATATATACATGCAATATATATAGTATAGTGTACACACTACTACACCATTCAAACAACCAATAATTACATCTAAACATACACATGCATACATAAGTACACCTAGCAAATATGTACGTAGATATCTACATATGCATACATAATATTTACACACAAGCACGAATCCACACACACAACAAAATGAAAGGACAAAATTTGAAGGCCTTACAAGCTTCATATGGTAGATGTACGAGTAAATGCTCCATCGAATCAAAGAATGTAGGCGGAAATTGTTGAGTTATGGTTATTTAAATAACCATACTTACTGACTTGATCATTGCTTTAATCTGTTTTTTATGATGACATATTCTGGTCCATCATGTTAAGAACACAACTTCAAACATATTGTGTTTTGATGATGACATTTGTGTTTTGATGATGACATTTTGTACATAATCTGATGTCATATTGTATATATGTGGAAGATTGTTGAGTTGTGTATTCATTTGGATAATGACTAAAAACCTTCATGTTGATGATATCTACACACTCATACTTTGATTTTAATGATGACTACAACATTTGATTGTGTATGATGTCCAAACACTTACACTTTGATTTTGATTTGATCTTTATGATGACACATTGTACATATTACAATGATGAGTGAACAACATGTTTTTAATACTTAATATTTCATATTTTGATGATAATGACATGTTATGATGGTTCACACTTCATATATACAGGTTCACATAATTCTGTCAAAGTTGTGTCGACACAAGATGTCAAGTGTGTCGACACACCCTCTACATTCAGAGCATAAAAGAGTCAGTGGTGTCGACACATGTGGATGTTGTGTCGATACAGTGTATGAATTCAGCAAACAGTGAAGGAAGTAGTAGCCAGTGGTGTCGACACAGTTTGCATGTGTGTCGACACTCACTGTCCCTCCCAGAAGCCTGTTCTGAAGCAATAGCCAGTGGTGTCGACACAGTCTGCCTGTGTGTCGACACACACTGTCCCTCCCAGAAGCCTGTTTTGAAGCAGTAGCCAGTGGTGTCGACACAGTCTGCCTGTGTGTCGACACACTTCGACTGAAGCTCAAAAACGAGAATTTTTCTGGACACGTGGTTGCTTAGGAATCAAGGGATTTGACCTAGATTTTTGTGCTCACGCACCCCAAAGCACCTCATGGACATATGGGGCTATAAATACTCATGATCCTCGTACTTCAAAGGGAGGCCAGCCCATACAACTCCCAGAAAAGGTTTTTGGTGGCAAAAAGGGATCTCTCTAGTGCCTTGCTCAATCTTCAGAATTTGCAGACTAGCCTTTCAACATAGAGGACGTGGGAATCAAGGCCAAGCTCTGGAGAAAGAAGGGGAGTGTTGAAGAAGAAGTAGATCTGGAAGAAGTCCAGCAGCAGAAGAAGAAGAAATCGCAATCCAGAAGCTCCTGAAGCAGAGCAGTGCCGATCAAGAAGAAGAAGAAGAAAAGGAAAAGAAGAAGAAGAGGAGCAACAGCAGAATTGAGGAAGAAACATTGTGGATCTGTGATCGTGGTGATCATATCAACATTTGAAGGGATATGTCTTTCCTCACTCACACATTTTCTCAACTCAATTCATGTATTTGTGTGTGTGTACTGAACTGAGATCAGTACATGGATTCTGTGTGAATGTTTGTTTTCTGATTTGTACAAGTGCTCAGTACAGATCATAGTGTGTGTGTTGTGATCTGTGTCGGTTTGTGCATAGATCTGAATTGTGTGTGGTGTGTAGATCAGATCGAGGCTAGAGAATCTGATCTTCTTTGAACTTGATCTAGCGTGTGTGTGTGTCTGAGCCTGAGTGCTCGTGTGTGTGTTGTACTCAGTTCTTTGAGTAGTGTGTGCCTCACTGTGTGAGGGGTGGATGTAGGAGTCACTGGATGTGATCTCTGAACCACCTAAAAATCCCTTGTGCATTGTGGTTTGATTTGTGGTTTGCATTGTATTGCGCTAGATGCACACATAGGGATTTTGCCTACACACTAATTAATTTGTTCACACACGTTAATCACATATTTGACACTTACACTATTTCATAAAGTGGTTTTTCACATTTTGATAACACACATTGAATCATATCAGAGGGGTTTTAATTGAGTAGATTCTTTATTTCGAAGTAATTTTTAAATTGCTTAAGTTTCCGCTGCAAATCTATTCAACCCCCCTTCTAGATTTGCCATTACCGAAAATTCGATCCTAATAGAAATATCTTCTCCAACTTGCATACAATGGTGACCACATTCCGTTTGATAGTTTGCACATCCTCAAGCCTGAGTTCTGATCCACACAGAATCGTGAAAAATCGACTCAGCTCAGACAATGCACCCCATAGAGGCTTCGGCAACATGTCATGAAATGTAATAGGTAGCAACCTTTGCATGAACACATGGCAATAATGACTCTTCATTCCATATATTTTCCCTCACTGACGTTGACAGAACGAGCAATATTAGACACATAACCATCAAGAAATGTCAACTGTTTTAGCCACTGACACACTTCCTTTACTTGTCCTCCTCCAAGCACATAAACTGCTTTTGGTTTAATTGATTTTCCATTTACTTCAACAAGTTCTAACTCTGGACGTTTACAAAGTATGGACAAGTTCAAACGTGCATTCCCATTGTCCTTTGTTTTACCTTTTATGTCCATAACAGTGTTGAACACATTATCAAAGACATTTTTCTCGATATGCATCACGTTTAGATTGTACCGCACAAGAAGAGTTGACTAATAAGGTAGCTCCCAGAAAATGCTTCTCTTCACCCAGTTGTGCTCCTTCCTAAAACCTGAAAGGTGTCGGGTACTGTCCATCAGTTGTGTGATATCTGGCAAATTTTCTACACGTGCTACCATATGATGACCAGACAACCTCTCGAATATAACTTCATCTCGTTCCATTTTGTTCTTTAGGAATGCATCTTTTTTTCTTCTAAAAGGGTGATCAACTGCTAAAAACTGTCGATGGCAATCGAACCAGCATATCTTCCCACCATGTTTAAGTACAAATGATTTGGTATTATCCATACAGTAAGGACGTGCTAGCCTCCCATGTATGCTCCAACCAGATAGCATTCCATATGCAAGAAAATCACTTATTGTCCACATCAATGCTGCCCTCATGGTGAAATTTTACTTTCTAGATGCATCATAAGTATTGACCCCCTCAGTCCATAATAATTTCAATTCAACAATCAATGGTCTGAGATAGATGTCTATATTTTTTGTAGGACTTTTAGGACCAGGAATCAATAAAGACTGAAACAAATTCTCTCGCTTCATGCACATGCTCGGAGGAAGGTTGTATGGTGTCATGAACACTGGCCAGCTGGAGTAGGAATCCACTGAACCTCCAAATGGATTGAATCCGTCAGTGCACAAACCAAGCCTCACATTACGCGACTCCCTTGAGAAGATAGGATGAGCATGATTGAAATGAGTCCAAGCTTCGCCATCTGCAGGATGACTCATAATATCCTCGTCCTGACGTACTCTTTCTGCGTGCCACCTCATATGTCGAGCTATCTTTGAAGACATATACATCCGCTGCAATCTGGGTGGAAGGGGTAAATATCGCAATGACGCATAAGGTATATCCTTTCCCCTAGAATTGGCCCCTCTTTTAGGTTTAAACCTATCATGATGGCAAATTGAACATGATACCTTATCTGCATCCTCTTTGTGATACAACATACAATGATTAGGACATACATCTATTTTCACATATCCAAGTCCTAAATCATTGACCAAATTTTTGGCATGATAAAAATTTGGAGGCAGCTTCTCATCTTGAGGTAACATGCTCTTGATGATGAGGAGGAGGAGACGATCAAAACAACTCTCACTTATATGAAATTCAGATTTCAAGTTCAGCAACTGTGACACCGCTGACAACCGATTGTGTTTTTTACAACCATCCCACAATGTCTCATCAGCATCCTTAAGTAACTGATAGAATCTTTTGGCTCCCTTGTTCGACACGTCTTCAACGTATACAGGATCCTCATGTACATTGAATGTGGGACCAACAACATCTACAACCATATCCACGTACGTACTTGTGCCTTCCACATTACTAGGCTCGTGCGACCAGAGCTCCTCACCATGACATGTCCAATTCATATAACCTTCAACAAACCCTTTTCTGTATAAATGGCGTTGAACCTCCCATGGTGAATTCCACTTCAAAATTTTTACAAATCATACAAGGACATTGGATGCAATCTTCGCTGTCTACTACTGCATTTGGATTCCCCAATGCAAACTGAATGAAAGTCTCAACTTCGGCCCTAAACTCCACAGACACCACATGATCAACTATTCTACGATACATCCATGAACAGTCTGAAGCCATTTTTTTCCTGCGCCCAACCAATATTAACAGATAAATAACTTTAAAATTCAAACTCAGAAAAAACTAAATCTGTCCATTTTCACACATCGTTCACCGCAACCAAAATGAATAGGAAGGATATATTATTTAGATAATCACTTTTTACCCATCTGTGAATATTTGATCGCACTCAGATGGCCATTTACTATGTGTTTGTATAATTTGCTGAAAATTTCGGCAGCATCTCCCCACACCTCTCCGATATACCAAAAAATTTTATTGATTAAGATATTTTACTAAGCACTTACTAATAAGTGGTTAAGAAAATATTCTAAATCAATAAAGGTATATCAGAGAGGAGTGAGTTGACGTACCTGAAATTTTCAACAAATAATATAAACACATAGTAAATGACCACTTAACTACGATCAAGCATTCACAGACTATCCAAAACAGGACAATTCAAGACTTTGAGTTTGATATACACGTTCTAATCATTGAAAATAAGACTCGTGCACATCAATCCCAAAGTCTTGAACGAGAAGGTTCATTAACACGGGCTTAACACGCTCTCGTGAGGTGTGTGTAGTGTTAAATTGCTATGCATGCATAAATCAAATTTAAATACCACATAAATATGAAAAGGAAATGAAAACAAAATCATACATATAAACAAGTGCAATAATAAACAATTACATTAAAATAAGAAGTGCAATACTAATCATTAAACTTAAAGTAAACAATTAAACGTAAACTAAACTAATGTCTAGAAGAAAAAATTTGTACTAATTTTTTTTCCTGAATTGGGATGTATACCTCTTTGGTGTTTCTATTTGGCTTCTTTACAAACGCCTATCACATGGCTAATAAGTGGTGTGTAACACACTTCTAAACGCCTATCCCATGGCTCCAAGGGAGTTGGGGAGGGGAGAGGATTGTGACTTCATGCACATTAAAAATTCACAATGACCTTGAACCAGTAGAGTGGGGGTTGTATCTTCTTCCTACATGCCATTAATTCACTTATATTGGGGGTTGTGTCCTCTAACAAAAACCCACTTTATAGGGGATAAAACGTTTGTTTACTTAGTTTATTATTTCTATGGGTGTAACAATCTGAATCAAATAAGAACTTCTCTATTAAAGGGCGAAAAAAACTTAAAATTTTCTATCTAATCATACTCTAACCTATCTCATATATATAAGAAACCAATTAAATAGTTACGCTGTCCTGTAAAAATTTACAGAGAATTATACTATTTATTAAACTTGTCAGATAAATCATTTATTTAGTCAAGCACAAAATTGGTCGATTGCCTATGCCTCACATCTTAGAAGCAAATAGTTGATCAATTCCATGCTTGGTTGAGTAACTTTATTTCCAAGACCCTGGCCAGTAAATTGAATTCAGGTCCAAAAAATCAACTTAGTTTATGTTTTCTTTTGTTTGTTCTATTGATTTCTTCTTATATTCTCATGGACATATGACACCTTAGAAATTGGTTAAATGGCATAATTTTTCTCAATGGTTAAATTCATAAACGCATATATTTTAGTAGAGTTAGGTTCAAATCTTTGTCTCCAATTACCTATCAAAAAATAATAAGATTATTAATTACATTATTTTTTATTTTGGCTACTATTAATTTTTTTTCTCTTAACTTATTTAGATCTCCTTAACCAAATTCAGGTCCATCATAGAGAACCCTTGAAAGCTGGTCATAAAAAAGGCATCCTATATGTTTTTTTTACACTGCTAAGAGGGCAAGGATTGTTTTCTCTCGCCCTCATCTACTCTAGTCATTTATATTAAAATTAAATGATGATATATTTAATAAATTATTTAGTGGTAGTCCTCCATATATACTAAAAAAGTTAAAGGTTCAACTCCCACCCACAGCAATAAATTTACAAGGGATATAATAGATTAGTATTCTAATAAAAATGAAAAATGGGATATCTTAAAATACTTTTCTATTATTGTCATTGTTACGTGCCGTGAGTTTGTCGTGTACCTTTGTCCCATCCTCTTTACTGCCATCACCATTGTTTGTCACCACTTAATTTACTCATCTATCCATGTCTAAAATACTTTTCTATTATTGTCATTGTTACGTGCCGTGAGTTTGTCGTGTACCTTTGTCCCATCCTCTTTACTGCCATCACCATTGTTTGTCACCACTTAATTTACTCATCTATCCATGTCATTATTCTTGATGGCATGCGTAATTTTCCGCATCCACCATGCACCAAGTACAAATCTCTTTTTTTTTTTTAATCTTCTTTGGAAACTTTCATCTTTGAGTGCAATAATAATTGTAGGGTATCAATCAGTAGAATGAGGTTATGTATTTGGAGTATAATTACTCAATAAATATTAGGGATATCTTAAAATACTTTTCTATTATTGCCATTGTTACTTGCCGTGAGTTTGCCATGTACCTTCGTCCCATCCTCTTTACTGCCATCGCTATTATTTGTCGCCACTTAATTTACTCATCTATCCATGTCATTATTCTTGATGGCATGCGTAATCTTCCGCATCCACCATGCACCAAGTACAAATCTCTTTTTTTTTTAATCTTCTTTGGAAACTTTCATCTTTGAGTGCAATAATAATTGTAGGGTATCAATCAGTAGAATGAGGTTATGTATTTGGAGTATAATTACTCAATAAATATTAGGGATATCTTAAAATACTTTTATATTATTGCCATTGTTACTTGCCGTGAGTTTGCCATGTACCTTCGTCCCATCCTCTTTACTGCCATCACTATTGTTTGTCGCCACTTAATTTACTCATCTATCCATGTCATTATGTGTAATCTTCCACATCCACCATGCACCAAGTACAAATCTCTTTTTTTTTTTAATCTTCTTTGGAAACTTTCATCTTTGAGTGCAATAATAATTGTAGGGTATCAATCAGTAGAATGAGGTTATGTATTTGGAGTATAATTACTTAAGAAATATTAGGAATATCTTAAAATACTTTTCTATTATTGCCATTGTTACTTGCCGTGAGTTTGTCGTGTACCTTTGTCCCATCCTCTTTACTGCCATCACCATTGTTTTTCGCCACTTAATTTACTCATCCATCCATGTCATTATTCTTGATGGCATGCGTAATCTTCCGCATCCACCATGCACCAAGTACAAATCTCTTTTTTTTTTTTTAATCTTCTTTGGAAACTTTCATCTTTGAGTGCAATAATAATTGTAGGGTATCAATCAGTAGAATGAGGTTATGTATTTGGAGTATAATTACTCAATAAATATTAGGGTTAATTTGGAGTGCTTCTGATTAGGCCTTTTATAGCAATCACACCAAGATGGATTAGACCTTTGTTCTTGGCACCTGGGTTTGTTGCTTCATTGTCCTCCATTGGGCTCTGTTTTTTTGGATGATTGGCGCCGGAAAGGCGATCACTTTATGGATACAAAGTGCCAAGATTAATTGTGTATTACATCTTTGTTAAAATTAACTATTTAGGAACATTCGAAACATATCCTTCACTTCCACTTTCATCTGCCAACTGTGGACCATCACTTAGGGCTCTTACAACTGCCTGCAAATTGTGACCTATGCCGTAGAAAAATGCAAACCCCAAAACAATGGAGCCAAATGTATCTCTAACGCATCCACCTCCCACACAAAAACATGGTTTCTCTTGCTAGCACCATCAACATTAAGGCATAGACCGCCAATGGGGGGGATCCACCTGACAAGTTTAAGCCTAGTCTTCTTAAACATGGGCTTGAAACCAAATGAAAGGAGGGCATTATTCTGCAGAGCTGAAGGATACTACTTGAAGGAATTATTTTCCAGTGCTTGGGAGATCAGAAACCTTATATTCTCACATATTTTTCAAACATGCATCCTGATATGTTCAAAGCGGCCCTCCCCCCCTCCCCCTCCCACCCAATCCACCACCTTCTTTCCCCCTCCACCAAGGCCACCCTCCCGCCTAGATAGTGAGAGAAGAGAGAGACCCCCCTAGTTGTCACCCCCCCTCCCACCACAGCCCTCCCCCCTCTCGCCTGGACAGTGAGAAAAAGAGAGAGAGAGACCCCCCCACCCCTGGCTATCTGCACACACACACACACACACACACACACACACACACACACACACACCACACACACACACACACACACACACACACACACACACACACACACACACACACACACACACACACACACACACACACACACACACACACACACACAGAGAGAGAGAGAGAGAGATTACCAGCGGTGACGACGTGGAGCTCCAGCGGTGAGGGAGAGACGATGAAGACTGGACCAACGACGGTGACACGGACGACGGCGGCAGAGACACAGACGACGAAAGCAGCAACGCGGACGACAGCGACGGCGTGGCAGAAGATAGTGGCGACGATGTGGATGGCGGTGGTGACACGACGTCTCGGCGGGGCAATCCCGTCAGAGGTGTCGACGGAGTGAGAGAGAAGAGACAGCGAGAGAGGAGAAAAGAGAAGGGGAAGAAGAAAAGGGGCAGAAATAGTGACCGAAAACTTTGGTCGCTATTCAGTCCCAAATTCCTGATTCAGAGACTGAATTGTGACCGAATATAATTCAGTCACTAAGGCTGTGTTTATTCTGCTACTGAATAAATTCGGTCACCATTCGGTCTCAAAAATAGAGACCGAATTTCTTTGGGCACAGTATTTCATGTTAGAGCGCGGCAAAGACATGGCATTAGTGACCGAATTCTGGTTGGTCACAATTCGGTCTCTATTTTTGAGACCAAAATATTCGGTCACTATATGGTCTCTGATCTGATACTGAATAGTGACCGATCATTATTCGGTCACTACCTGAAAATATTAGTGACCAAATACTTTTAGTCACTATTCGGTCTCAGATTTGAGACCGAATATTGACCAAAATATTCGGTCTCAAATGCAGTCTCTATGTGCACTTTTTCTTGTAGTGTTAGGGCTTGTGTTCTTGATTGGAGAGGAGATTGGGAACGCCACCTAACTCTTGTGGAATTTACATACAATAATAGTTTCCATTCGAGTATAGGTATGGGCCGTATGGCGCCATTTGAGGCTTTATATGGGAGACCTTGTAGATCCCCATTATGTTGGGAGGAAGCAGAAGATCGACATCTTGTTGGACCAGAAGTGGTACAAGAAACTTCGGCGAAGATCCAGTTGATTGTTCAGAGATTAAAGGCAGCGCAAGATCGTCAGAAGAGTTATGCGGATTCGAGGAGAAAGGACTTGGCTTTTGAGATAGGAGATCATGTATTTCTCAAGGTGTCACCAACAAAGGGTCTAGTGAGATTTGGGAAGAGAGGTAAGTTGAATCCCAGATTCATTGGTCCTTTTGAGGTATTGAGGAAGATGGGGAATGTGGCATACCAGTTAGCTTTGCCACCATCTTTGGCAAGAGTACACCTAGTTTTTCATGTATCCATGTTAAGGAGATATCTTCGAGATCCGGCACATGTGAGAAGATGGGGAATGTGGCATACCAGTTAGCTTTGCCACCATCTTTGGCAAGAGTACACCTAGTTTTTCATGTATCCATGTTAAGGAGATATCTTCGAGATCCGGCACATGTGATTAGCTATGAACCGGTGTAGTTTTAGCCAGATTTGTCCTATGCAGAGTAGCCTATAGAGATTCTAGATCGGAAGGTTCAAGAATTGAGATCTAAGTCTATTCTTTTCGTGAAAGTCTTGTGGAGGAATTTCTCACGTGAAGAAGCAACATGGGAACTAGAAGAGAGGATGAAGAAGCAATATCCATCATTGTTTGGAAAGTGTTTTAACTCAATCTTCGAGGACAAAGATTATTTTAAGGGGGAGAGGGTGTAGTTCACTAGATCTTTTACTGCATATAATTATGCAATTGTGTGTATATGTTTCAACTTCTAATATTGAACTATAAATTTGATGAACTTGACGTCAAGCTTCACTGCCATTGACTACAATTGACGGCATGATCAATTGTCATCTACTAGCTATTAAGGACAAGAGATTGTGCCATTTACATTTTTCTAAAATATTTAGTTTTTCGGGTAAATCTTTTGACGGCATGATTGATGGCCGTCTACCTCATGGTCGACGACAACATATGTTGACGTTAACCTGACTTGCCAGTTTTTGCTGCTACCATTCTGGGGAGAAAAGATCGGCCATTTTCATGGCATTTAATCGATGGATCGGGATGTTTTTAGTTCAAGGGTCAGGATTAGAGTTTAGACAAACCGTAGGAGTCTTTATAAGACCCCAATTTGGCCTTTAGGAAAGGGTTGTCCACTGGTTCGGAGGTGAGAAATAACACAAGCATGATTCCAATTGTTATGACATAAAGTTCATTGTTGGGAGTAGCATTGAAACACATTTCTCATTGTTCAGATAAAAATTAAACATTCATTCCAATTCAAGCAATTCAAGTTTGAAATGATAAAGAAATTTTACCTGAATAGTCTTCATTTCTTGCTCAAAGATTTTACCTGTGTTCTCCAATCATTTCTAGTCTTACACAGCCAATATCTTGAATCCATTTACAATGTATGGTTGCAAGACTCCTCAGCTTGCTGATCAAGCTGGTTTTGGGACCTACACTTGTTTGGGTCCTGCAATGAAATCAATGTTAGATTGCAACAAAGATTTCTGAATCCAAAATGCTTTTAATTTTTGTATAGATGCATTTCTTTCATTGATAGAACTATGAGCAGAATTAGTTCCAGATTTTCTTTTTGCCTTGATCAATGCATCTATGTTTTCATGAAGTTTTTTATTTTTTGGATTTTTAATATGAGCAAAAACAAAATGATTTTGTGCAACATTTCTATGCCTGTACACATGGAATTTATGAACATTTTCAGTATGAACATGATGTTTATTCCTATGTGTATGAGCATGTGCATTAGACTGGAATTTCTGAGCATGCACAACAAAATCATTTCTGTACCAATAGTCCCTAGAAATATGACCAATTTTATGACAATGAAAGCATTGGACTGATTTGGCATGTTTATTGAAATTTTGATTTCTATTCCAGCAATGTTTGGCAAGATGACCAGGTTTATTACAATTAAAGCAAATGAGAGCATTTTTTACCTGGTACTTACCTTCGCATGTATGCATTTGCTGAAATCTCCTTTTTCATGTGAGGAGGCTTACCATGAGGAGAAGGATGTACCTCCTTGTAGCTCTTGGTATGATGTGAATTTGGAATTTGCCTTGGAGCTTTTTGGACTGATGGAGGAAGTAGATGACTCTTCTTGACAGTAGCATTCTTCTTTTTTCCTGTCTGTTTTGAACAAGAGCTTTCACAAGTTTTCCATTAGAATTAGCAGAGTTCTTGTTTACAGCAACTTTAACAAATGTTACTTTTGTTTATTTCCATTTTTCTTATCTCTCACAGAAGCAAGACTTGTGTTTTTAGTATTTTTCAATTCATATCCTAGCTTCTGTTTTTCAGCTTTTAATGCAACAACTTCTTTTTCTGAAATTTGAAGTTTATTTAGCATGACATCCAAACCATTTTTCATCTTGTTCTTTTCATTTTCAAATTGAGCAATTTGTTTTTCCAAATCGGAAATTTTATTACTCAAATTGCTACATTCATTGTCCAATGGTTTGTCATGGTACAAGCATTCAATCTTCCTTTTTTAAATGATGATTTTCTTCAACAAGTTGTTTACATCTTTCATTTATTTGATGATCATGAGCCATATTAGAAATTTGTTTGTTTAATTGATCATTATCAAATTTGAAATTGTTATTGAGATCAATCAATTCTTCTTTTTCATTTTCCAGATCAATGACTTTTGATTTCAATAGCTCATGGTTTTCTTTCAATCCATTCAGTTTAGTTTCACAGATTTGGACTTCATCTTCCAAATTCTCTTTTTCAGAATTTAATTTTTCAACTTCAATTTTCAAATTCTCATTTTCTTCTGAAAAATCTTTATCATTGTTCTGGAGTAATTCAAGTGTCTTTGTTACATTTTCAATTTCTTTATGGCAATGTTTTAAAGTCTTTTTCAAATCTTTATTCTTAGTGTTTAGCTGTGCATTAAGATTTTGTATCTTCTCACAGAACTCAACCAATTCAGCATAAGACATGCCTTCATCTGCATCAGAATCAGAATTAGAATTCATAAATGGATCTGGAATTGATTTACCTGATCTTATAGACTCATTTGAACTCTTGTTTTCTTGAGAGGATGCAGAATGCTCTGAGCTCTTGGAATGTGCAGTTAGAGCCAAAGTCTTTTGAATTGTTGATTTTCTGGATTCATTGAAGCTGTTCTTTGCCAATAAGTGCTTGTGAATCTCTTTTGCTTCTTTTCTTTGTGAATCCTTTCCATCACTGTTGTTGGCCATAAAGCATAACTCTTCATTTGCTGAACTTGAAGAGTTTTCTTCTTCATCCTCACTTTGGTCTTCATCCGACCAAGTTGCAATCATGGCTTTTGGCTTCTTCAATTTGTTGTTTTTCTCGCATTTGTCCTTTTTGATCTCAGGACACTCACTTTTCATGTGTCCTTTCTTCTTGTACCTGTAGGAAACAATATCTTCATCAGTTTTTTGATTTCTACTAGCATTAAAATTTGAAGAAAGGGCATTCCTTTTACTAGAAGAATATTTTTTCTTTCCATTGAATTTTCCTCTTCTTGATTTTAAAATTTTTCTGAATTGTCTAGTCATGATGTCAAGTTCATCCTCATTAGACTCAGACTCATCAGAACTTGATGTTTCTTGATCTTTCTCTTTGTTGCTTGATGAAGCCTTAAGTGCTACTTGTTTAGCCTTAAGCATGTGTTCTTCATTTCTCTTCAGATTTATTTCATAAGTCATTAAAGATCCTATGAGTTCATCCAAAGAGATTTTGGATAAATCCTTAGAATTTTCAATCACTGTAGCCTTTGTGTGCCAAACAGATGATAGAGAGCGCAAAGTTTTTCTTACCATATCAGCATCAGTGTATTTCTTACCTAATGCCTTCAGTCCATTGACAATTATCATAAACCTAGCAAACATTTCAGAAATCGATTCATCAGATTTATCATAAACAATTCATATTCAGAAAGAAGTATGTTTGCTTTGATTTCCCTAACTTGAGATGTTCCCTCATACATTAATTCAAGTTTATCCCACATTTCTTTAGCAGATTTACACATGGATATTCTTGAATATTCTTTAGGGTGGACTGCACACTGAAGCATGTTCATGGCACTGTAATTAAGAGTAGCTTTCCTAATCTGCTCTCTAGTCCAATTTTCCTCATCTCCCTGATTTTCATAAGGACCCACTTCAACAATCCTCCAGATTTCATAGTTTTGGGCCCTAAGAAAAACTTGCATGCGATTTTTCCAGTATGAATAATCAGACCCATCAAAATATGGTGGTCTATTAATGGAATGGCCTTCAGCTACAAATCCTCGAGAATCCATCAATTAGAATTAAATGAAGAAAGAGCAAGTAAACAATTCAAGCAATTAATACAGAGATCAAACAGAAGCAATCAAATCAGATCAGAGATAGACATTAACCCGCTCTGATACCAATTGTTGGGGATCGGATGGGTGGATGGATCAGATCTAGAAGGGGGGGTTGAATAGATCTAACACCAATTAATGCGGAAGCTTAAGAATTTAAAAATTACTTCGAATCAGAGATCAATTCACCCAAACAATTTACTGATCTGAGGTGTGATTAGTGTGTGTGAGCAAATCAATTAGTAGTGTGAACGAAATCCCTATGCATGCATCTAGCGAGATACAAAGACAAACCACAATTCAAACCATTGCACAGAGGATTTTTAGGTGGTTCGGAAATCACCTCCAGTGACTCCTACGTCCACCCCTCACACAGTGAGGCCACACTACTCAAAACCTTGAGTACAACTCACACAGGAGCACGACGACTCCAAACACCCTTGAGCACGATGACTCAAGAAACACCTGGAGCACGATGACTCCAAACACCCTTGAGCACGATGACTCAAGAAACACCTAGAGCACGACGACTCCAAACTGAGCACGACAGCTCAAAACAACAACCGGAGTACGATGACTCCAAATTGAGCACGACGGCTCAAACCACACAGTGAGTACGACGACTCACAACCCAGAGCTCGACGGCTCACAGTACAAAAGCTAGATCAAACACAAAAGAGATCATATCCTCTAGCAATGATCTGATTCAAGATAGATTCGTACACAGAAATTTGTGCAGAACTTCATGCACAAATATCACAGACGAAATAAGGAAGAACAAACTCTGAGATGAGGGAAATGGATGTAGAAAGAGTGTTCTTCGATGAAGAGGCCTTGCAGAGACTTCAATTGAGGAGGCTTGATGGAAATCGATGGAGATTCTCCTCAATCGGCGATGCTCTGCTTTGATGGCATCTGAAATGCCAGAAATCCTTCTTCTCCTAAGCCTCTTCAGTTGGATCTGCTCCCTTGCCTTCCACAGCAACCTTCTCTCCAGGGATTCCCCTTGATTCCCTTGTCCTTTCTCTTGAAAGGATGGCTTGTAGCTTCTGGAGATGGAGACAGA
Organism: Colocasia esculenta; assembly: GCA_014218235.1. Lineage (NCBI taxonomy): Eukaryota > Viridiplantae > Streptophyta > Magnoliopsida > Alismatales > Araceae > Colocasia > Colocasia esculenta. The sequence continues at coordinate 96,012,945 of CM024754.1, read as the reverse complement.
TCTGGAGAACCCCCTTTGGCCGCCAAAAGGCTTCTTCTGGAAGTGTATGGGTTCTCTCTCCTTTGGGGTACAAGGACATGGGTATTTATAGCCCCATATGTCCATAAAGTGCCTTGGGGTACATGGGCACGGAACCCTAGGTCAAATCACCTAAATCCCAAGCAGCCACGTGTCCAGGAGAAACTTTAAGTCACAGAGTTTCCGGAGTGTGTCGACTTGCCCTGAACTAGTGTCGACCTGCTGTCCCATTTCTGCAAAACTGGTCTGCTGGAAACTGGGTCTATTGTCGACCTGCTCTGAGCTAGTGTCGACCTGCCCTTCTGGAATCTGAGACTAGTGTCGACCTGCCCTGAGCTAGTGTCGACCTACCCTTCTGGAATCTGGGACTAGTGTCGACCTGCTTTGATCTAGTGTTGACCTGCTGTCCCAGTCTGGCAACTGGGTCTTCTGGAATCTGGGACTAGTGTCGACCTGCCCTGATCTAGTGTCGACACTACCAAGACAAAAATGTGTGAACCTGAAAATATAACACATAAACCATTAGTACAAGATATTATAATTAAAATATGAGATATTAAACATCAAAAACATGTTGTTTAAGCATTATTGTGATATGTATAAAATGTATAACATGTTCAACTATGTCATTATTAAAATCACAACATGTCTTCATTAAGATCATAATATCTCATCATTAACATCATGATATGTCATCATTAAGATCACAGTATGTCATCATTAAGATCACAGTATGTCATCATTAAGATCACAGTATGTCATCATTAAGATTACAGTATGTCATCATCAAAATTAAGGTATGAGTGATGTTCATTGGATATCATTAAAATACAACTTTAGAAAGTTCCAAAACACACTCAACCCAACAATATAACCAATGCCTGGCAATATATAAAGGGCCCGATCTGGTCCTGGGATGTGCGCCCGAAAGTGCTAGTGCCCATGGGAGTTAAATGATCAGAGTGTTTGGCATTACACTCAAGTGCTATCTATCTTGACTATCTAAATGACAATCAAAAGTGCTATGTTCTCCCGTTGTCCATTGACAACAAAGTGCTATGATATACTCATTGTGCTATGCTATACTCGTTGTGCTGTTTGTACTATGGCCATCTTGCTATACTTGACTTTGTGCTATCTTGATATTATTGTGCTATTCCCAACACTTGTGCTATTTTTGGAAAGTCTATATTTGGAAAGTCTTGCTATTTCATTCACGTACTGTCCTGCTATGTATTTTTACTTGACTCTCTCTTCCGTTCTATCATTAGTTACTCTGCCTTTAATGCATTAATTACTTAAAGTCTGCTTGAGCCTGAGATTTAAGTCCTACTGGGCGATGTTCGCTCACCCTGCGTTATTTGTTGTTGTGTTCTCAGGTGAGACCGAGGATGAACCATACACTCAAGAGGACGGGAACGACCTGGAGTGATGTCATGAGTACCCTAGTGTCCTATTGCTATGTTTAGCATTGTAGTAGTTAGGTGTGAAGTTTAGTCTTTTGCTTAATTTCAATGTAATTGGGCCCGATAGATTGGCTTTGATATTAGTGGTTGTAACTAGACATTGGAAAGTTATTAATGAAATGAATTTCGCTTAGTATTATTCATTGTGCAATGGTTTGATGTCTAGTACTCGCTCTATACCCTTTACTTGCAACTGCCTCGTGTTTCGATATTCCGTGTCAGGGCGTGACACATAGGGTTGTGCAAAATATAGTTCAAACTGAAAAATCGAACCGAACCAACCGGTTCGGTTCGGTTCGGTTTCATGGGCTGGGTGGTTCGGTTTGGTTTCATGTTGGGAAACCAAAATGAACCGAATATCTATATATAATTATATAAAGAATAAAATTATACAAAAAAAATGGTAGCACAACGGAGGGCGGCGTCGCGTGCCCTCCGCGCGCGTGGTGGTCGCGAGTTCGAAACTCGCGACCACCACAAAACACCCCTTTTTACATATTTTTCCCAGAAATACCAGAAAAAAATGTCAAAAATGCCAGAATTCGATTTGAACCGAACCGAACCGGTTTGGTTCAAACAATGACTTTGGTTCGGTTCGATTTTCTCCAAAAATGGAGAAAACCGAAATGGAGAAAACCGAACCGAACCGTGAACACCCCTAGTGACAAAAGCTATCCATCATCTATGAACAAAGAATGAAATGATTGGTAGGTAGTTTGCAAAGTTAAGTCAAGACTATTCTCTGATTATGAATTCGACATGACTGATCAGATACCTGAAGAGGTCAACGCCGAATTCTTTCAAGAAGACTTGGTTGAAGATGTAGAGTTGACAGCTCATACTGGAGAAGACGAATCTGAAGTGCCAATTTTCTTGTCTAAAGGAAATGAGGTCGAAGAAGTCGATCCACATGAGATAAAAGGGAGTAGTGGAAGGCGATCAGATATTGAATGTGAAGGTTTTGATGAGGAGGAGGAATATACTAGTGATGAATGTGAAGATGATGATGAAGATGGGGCTGAATTAGATATATCGTCATCATCTAAGGAGGAAATGGATATCATTTAAAAATGGGTAGAATTTTTTCACATCTGCTCAGTATATTTAAAGTTGTCCACTTTCAATATAAGCAACTGACTAATGAACATTAATTTTTTATGTTCCCTATGAAGATATGGTGCGTGGAGCACGATCGGGCTCCAATTCTGAGAGGAGGATGAGTAGTGGGAGGAGTTTATCTGCGGCATCAGGTATGTATATTTTTCTTTGGTATTTTTATTTGTGCATTATTTATACATATTATTTATGTCATTTAAATTGTTACAGCTTCTGGTCATTCTTCTGTGCCTCCTCCTCTAGCAGCAGATATGTATATTTAAAGTTGTACTTCCATTGTGCATTGATTCTTATGCCATTAAAATTCTTACAGGTTCGGGCCAGTTTACACCCCCTCCTCCTACAATAGCAGGTATGTATATTTAAATTTTAAGTATTTGTATAGTCATTATTTATATTCTTGTACATTGTATATTTAAAGTTGTATTTTTCTTTGTGCATTATTTAAACATATTATTTATGCCATTTAAATTGTTATAGCTTCTAGTCCTTCTTCTGTGCCTCCTTCTCTAGCAGCAGGTCTGTATATTTAAAGTTGTACTTTCATTGTGCATTGATTCTTATGCCATTAAAATTCTTACAGGTTCAGGTCAATTTACACCTCCTCCTCCTAGAGTACCAGATATGTATATTTAAATTTGTAAGTATTTGTATAATCATTATTTATATTTTGTACATTGTATATTTAAAGTTATATTTTTCTTTATGCATTATTTATACAAATTATTTATGCCATTTAAATTGTTACAGCTTCTGCTCCTTCTTCTGTGCCTCCTCCTCTGGCAGCAGGTATGTATATTTAAAGTTGTAGTTTCTTTATGCATTGATTCTTATGCCATTAAAATGTTACAGGCTTGGGTCAGTATACACCTTCTCCTCCTACAGTAGTAGGTATGTATATTTAAATTTGTAAATATTTGTATAGTCATTATTTATATTCTTGTACATTGCTTATGTCATTGTGCATTTTTGTCCAGGACCGAGTGTTTCCGCACCTCCAACTTTTTTGGCAGGTGCATTTACGGTGCCAGAGGTAGAGGATGCTGTCAGTCTACATGAGGGGGGAGGCAGTTTTTATGATAGCACTTTGCGGGAGGTATGGATAAATGGGTAGGTAATAAACTTATATGTATCTTTTATTAAGGAAGTATATTTAGTTCATAAATTCATTGTAACAAGTTACATAATTACAGGGATAAAATAGAGCCCTCCCATGCGTCTCAATTCACCACAAGATCAATTCAAGCACACTTTCCTGGGCCTATTCATAGATTCAATGATTTCCCGATGGAGGTCCACGAGTTGTTGTATTAGATGTTCATGGTATGTAATTTCTTATTATAATTTATTTGTTTTCTTACTCCTATATTCAGTTAACTAACTCTTATCTGTACAGAGCAATCATCGATTCACGCGTCCTTTGGACGAGGCACGATCTCGATCAGTATGGACGACCACCGCCCGATCAAATTATAAACATTTGTTGTATAATGCGAGGAAAAACGCACAGAGAGTTTGTCAGAGTGCAGACCCGACTCTTTGGAGGGAGCGCGCACTGACATGGATGAGGAAAGACTACTGGGAAGGTCTGTGCAACATATGGGCTGCAGAGAGATGGCAAGAAACCTCCACAACAATGAAAGTGAATCGGGCTGCCAATCCAGAGGCCAACAAGCATACAAGTGGGTCCGTTTCCTTTGCGACCCATCAGTCTAGATTGGTAAGTCATATGTCTGTTTGTGATATATTTTATTTATATAGATACTCATTTATGTAATGTTTTTCTGTGTAATAGGAAAAGGAGCTAAAACGGCCTCTGACATTTCAAGAGGTGTTTGATAAGACACATAAGAAAAAGGGGATGGATCTGTACATTAGCGACAGAGCCCGAGAGGTTGCGGTAAGTATTTACAGTCTATTCACTATTTATTTTTTCTCGTTACATATTCATATTACATTGTCAATTTTATTTTTTGCAGGAGTCGTATAGCCAACAGATGACAGAGAAGTACACCGGAGGAAGAGGAGCAGCCGCAGTTAGATCCCAAGGTATGGGTTGCGACATCTGGTTCCCCAAAGAAAGGCCATGTGTATGGTTTTGGGCACAGTATGGACAAGAGCAGGGTGTTATATGGCGCCTCGAGTTAGCCTCACAAGCAACTAGTGCATTCACCACACCTGGTGCTCCAAGTACTTCTCCCAAAGAGATGATGGGCTTCATTCGAGATGAGATCTCTGGTTTGGAGTCTCGTCTGACCCAGACGATGCATATGCAGGTGTCTGACGCTGTCCAGGCCCAACTCTCCTAGGCTATCTCCCAGGCCCTCTCCAGGCTCAGCATTCCTCCTCAGGCAGTACCATCGACATGAGCATGGGCCCCTCATGTGAGTAAATTGATTTTATTTTACCTTTTCTATTTTAACAGTCAATTTTAGTTTAGTTTTGTTTAAAAAGGAAGAACTTAATTAGGTTTGGGTTAGAAATACTAATCTGATCGGCCTATGGTTTGTCCAAGCAAGGCCAGGGTCATGAGTGTGAGTTGTGGAAACTGACGGAGTTCAATTCGGACTCCCAGTTTGAGATCGACGCTCAAATTCACATTAAGCAAGTTAGTTTAGTTTAAAAATGAGCAACTTAGGCTTGTGGGTCCAAAATTAAAAATACTAATCCGATTGGCCTCTGGTTTTCTCCAGCACGGCCAGGGCGATGATTGTGACTTGTGAAAAGTGACGGAGTTCAATTCTAACTCCCGGTTTGAGCTCGACGCTCAAATTCACATTAAGAAAGTTAGTTTAGTTTAAAAATGTTTAAAAAGGAAGAACTTAGCTAGGTTTAGGGATCCAAAATTAGAAATACTAATTCGATCGGCATCCGGTTTGTTCCAGCACGGTCGGGGTAATGAGTGTGACTTGTGAAAACTGACGGAGTTCAATTCGGACTCCCGATTTGAGCTCGGTGCTCAAATTCACCTTAAGCAAGTTAGTTTACTTTAAAAATAAATAACTTAGGTTTGGGGGTCCAAAATTAGAAATACTAATCCAATCGGCCTCCGGTTTGTTCCAACACGGTTGGGGCGATGAGTGTGACTTGTGAAAACTAACGGAGTTCAATTCGGACTCCCGATTTGAGCTCGGAACTCAAATTCACCTTAAGCAAGTTAGTTTACTTTAAAAATAAAGAACTTAGGTTTGGGGGTCCAAAATTAGAAATACTAATCGATTGGCCTCTGGTTTTTTCCAGCATGGCTAGGGCGATGATTGTGACTTGTGGAAACTGACGGAGTTCAATTTGGACTCCCAGTTTGAGCTCGACGCTCAAATTCACCTTAAGCAAGTTAGTTTTATTTTGTTTTGTTTAAAAAGGAAGAACTTAGCTAGGTTTGGGGGTCCAAAATTAGAAATACTAATCCGATCGGCCTCTGATTTATTCCAACATGGTCGGGGCGATGAGTGTGACTTGTGGAAACTGACGGAGTTCAATTTGGACTCCCAGTTTGAGCTCGACGCTCAAATTCACATTAAGCAAGTTAGTTTAGTTTAAAAATGAAGAACTTAGATTTGAGAGTCCAAAATTAGAAATACTAATCCAATTGGCCCCCAGTTTTTTCCAGCACAGCCAGGGCAATGAATGTGACTTGTGGAAACTGACAGAGATCAATTCGGACTCTCGGTTTGAGCTCGGCGCTCAAATTCACCTTAAGCAAGTTAGTTTACTTTAAAGATGAAGAACTTAGGTTTTGGGGTTCCAAATTATAAATATTAATCCAATTGGCCTCTGGTTTTTTCTAGCACAGCCAGAGCGATGATTGTGACTTGTGGAAACTGACGGAGTTCAATTCAGACTTCTGGTTTGAGCTCGGCGCTCAAATTCACCTTAAGCAAGTTAGTTTACTTTAAAATTGAAGATCTTAGGTTTGGGGGTCCAAAATTAGAAATACTAATCCAATTGGCCTCTGGTTTTTTCCAGTATGGCCAGGGCGATGATTGTGACTTGCGGAAACTGACGGAGTTCAATTCAGACTCCCTGTTTGAGCTTGATGCTCAAATTCACCTTAAGAAAGTTAATTTACTTTAAAAATGAAGAACTTAGGTTTGGGGGTCCAAAATTAGAAATACTAATTCGATTGGCCTCCGGTTTTTTCCAACATTGCCAGGACGATGATTGTGACTTGTGGAAACTGACAGAGTTCTATTTGGACTCCCGGTTTGAGCTCGGCGCTCAAATTCACCTTAAGCAAGTTAGTTTAGTATAAAAATATTTAAAAATGAAGAAAGTAGCTAGGTTTGAGGGTCCAAAATTAGAAATACTAATCCGATTGGCCTCCGGTTTGTTCCAGTACGATCGGGACAATGATTGTGACTTGTGGAAACTGACGGAGTTCAAATCGGATTTCTGGTTTGAGCTCGACGCTCGAATTCACATTAAGCTAGTTAATTTAGTTTAAAAGTGAGTGAATAAAATCTAAACATTTAAATAATTTATTGTTTATAGTAATATTTAATTTTAACTTATTATTGTTATATATCTATTGTAGGTTCCTTTATCGAGTGGCGTCGGAGGAGACGAGGAGGACGAGGACGAGGATTCATGATTTTCTTTTCATTGTTATGAACATTTTATGTATTGTTGTGGACATTTTATGTTTTATTATTGTTGACATTGGTCATAATATAGTTTTTATTTTTATTATATGCACAGGTTATTTTGTTAATATATATATATATATATATTAAAATAAATAATTAAAAAAATAGAGACCAATTAGTGACTGAATTGCTTAGCGACCGAAATACTTTAATCACTATTTCGGTCACTAAAATAGTGACCGATTAGTGATTGAATTGCTTCGGTCACTATCAGTGACCGATACCTTCGGTCACTATGTCGGTCACTAAAATAGTGACTGAAATAGTGACCGAAGTATTTCGGTCCCTATCAGCGACCGATGCAATTAGTCACTATTTTAGTGACTGGCATAGTGATCGAAGTATTTCAGTCACTAATCGATCACTATTTTAGTGACCAAAATAGTGACTGAAGTTATCGGTCGATGATAGTGACCGAAGCAATTCGGTCACTAATCGGTCACTATCAGCGACTGATTAGTGACTAAAATTTTTCGGTCACAGAATTGTGACCAAAAAATTTTCACTGACAATTTCAGTCCCTATTCGGTCACTTGATCATTTAGTGACTAAATAGTGACAGAATTGGGACCGAAATTGTCGGTCTCTAAACCCGTTTTTCTTGTAGTAAGCATATCCTCCAATGTCTGAATAGTCCTCTCGAACTGTCCATCCATTTGTGGATGAAATGCTGAACTCAACTTCAATTGACTACCAAACGCTTGCTGCAAACTCTGCCAAAATCGAGATGTAAATCTCGGGTCACGATCTGAGATGATCGACTTTGGAATGCCATGCAACTTCACAATACCATCTATGTACAGCCTAGTTAAGCTCTCCATAGACTGCTTCTTCTTCATAGCAAGAAAATGAGCACTCTTCAAAAATCTATCAACAATCACCCAAATAGAGTCATTCCCTCTAACTGATCTAGGCAAGCCAGTGACAAAGTCCCTCATTATCTGCTCCCATTTCCACTTAGGAATATCCAGTTTATGCATCAAACTTGAAGGTCTCTAACGCTCTGTCTTTACTGCTGACATATCAAACACTTAGTCACAAAATCTGCAACATCCTGCTTCATGCCAGACCACCAAAATGAACGATTTAGATCCTGATACATCTTTCCACTGCCTGGGTGAATAGAGAACTGTGACCAATGAGCTTCTTATAGAATTTCCTTTCGCAGGATCACATCATTAGGGACACATACCCGATGATTCAGACGAATCACACCATCTTCATCTCTCACTATGCCAGATTTCCCAACCAATTCCTGCAATAGTGGATCATACTTTTGCATGGCAAGAACCTTATCATGCAAAGAAGATCTAATGGTCAACTGAGCCAAGAACATGCTACACAATTGTGGTTCCAGAAATGCCAATGAACCTGTTGCATCTTCCAACATCTTCCAGTCCTAGCGCAACATCTGCATGTTCCTGCTTAAGGCATCTGCCACCACATTGGCTTTTCTTGGGTGGTAGGTAAGCTCAAAATCATAGTCCTACAAGAATTCAATCCACCTCTGTTGCCTCAGATTCAACTCTGCAGGGGAGAACAGATACTTAAGACCCTTATGGTCAAAGAAAAGTTCAAACCTCACTCCATACAGATAGTGCCTCCAGATTTTCAAAGCAAAAACCATCGCCGCAAATTCCAAATCATGAGTCGGATAGTTGCGTTCTTGCTCCTTAAGTTTCCTAGAAGCATACGCAACAACCCTTCCACCCTACATTCGAACACAACCAAGCCCAATCTTCGAAGCATCCATGTAGATAGAGAAAGAATCCACACCATTAGGCAACACAAGCACTAGCATTGTAGTCAAGCGAGTCCTCAACTCCTGGAAACTTCTTTCACAAGCTTCGGTCCACTCGAACTTAACTCCCTTCCTCGTCAGCCTTGTCAATGTAGCCGCAATAGAAGAAAACCCCTCAATGAATCGTCTATAATAACCTGCCAAACCAAGGAAACTCCTAATATTGGCAGACGATCTTGGTGTCTCCCAATCTAGGACTGCTTCCACCTTTGCCGGATCCACAGAAACACCATCTCCAGAAATAACATGCCCCAAGAAATGAACCTCCTTCATCCAAAAATTGCACTTACTGAATTTGGCATACAGTTTGTGCATTCTTAAGACTTCAAGCACAATCTTCAAATGCTCTTAGTGAGACTCCTCATCAGGCGAGTAGATCAACACATTATCAATGAAAACCACAACAAAAGAATCAAGATACTGCCGAAAAACCATGTTCATCAAATCTATGAAAACAGCTGAAGCATTCGTCAAACCGAATGGTAAGACCAGAAATTCATATTGGCCATATCTCATCCTAAAAGCCGTTTTAGAAGAATCCTCCGGCTTGATTCAGAGTTGATGATAGCCAGAATGAAGATCAATCTTAGAAAACACAGAAGTTCCACGCAAGTGGTCGAACAAGTCATCAATACGTGGCAAAGGATACTTATTCTTAATAGTCACTTGATTCAGCTTGCGGTAGTCAATGCACAGCCTCATCGACCCGTCCTTCTTCTTCACAAAGAGTACAGGTGCTGTGACGACCCTCATTATACCAGTACGGTTATACCAACCCACGTCGGTATAGTGAATGTTATCACAGTGGGGCATTTACCCAAACGCTATCACATGATTGAGATACACACAAATATAGATACAGAGTAGCGGAAGTAAAAGAACAAGGTCTTTCATTTCATTTCATCATCCACATTTAACATACATGATTCATGTAACAATTTAAAGATCTAAAGTCCACATAATCCACATAAAAGAAGTGCTAAAATAAAATACATAGTTTGTCCATGATTACATGATAATTCTAATACACTGCCTTACAATACATACTATGAAATCACAAAATGTCACAAGTGAACTCCAAAGAGCTAGTCTCCACGCTCCGAGTCGCTCTCCACTGCCTCCTCTAACGGTGTAGCGTCACCAACTAAACATGTACGCCGAAGCAAGTAATGAGTCTAAAAGACTCAGCAAATAACACCACACATATCATACATGCATATATCACAGCAGGTTTTCATCCCAAGTCACAAGACAAAACATGTAGCATGCTTAACATCAATAAGAGACAACCTATCATGGTAATTCTACCAAATTAAACACATGGTTCATGATTTCAGATCTTTCAAAATAAAACGTCCTATCACATGCTTTCTACTTATTCCATCACATAAAGGTGTTACCTCCAATTAAGCAAAACATGAGAGCAACCAAACATGGTGTGCTTACATACATGAAAGGGGACCTTCCTATCATGATTTCTACACATTCTTGCACATGCACATTGTCGTTTTATACACTTTTAGCTTGCTGTTTTGACATGAATTAGAAACTGACAACCAATCACATGAGAGCTACAATCTCAATTAACTATATCATGGTGGCGCTTAAACATGGAAATGTTTATACATAAGCAAGAAATGCTACTAGCATGGATTCTACGCATTTGTACACATGTAAAACATTTTCATAACTACAATTTGGTTGCTGTTATGACACAAGTTTAACATTAAAATATCATGGATCACCATTTCATCATCTAACACATTAGTTTCACATGTTTGCACAATTTCCTCATTCACATAGTTCACTTTTTACACATTGCACATTTACACATGTTCACATTACACGACTTACACATGTACACATTCACATTTTTCACACTTTAGTGCCGTGACACATAGTCCAAACCACCATTAGAAGGACATATACACATCACATACACATAGACGCCACCTAGGCAATACAGTGACGACTCTTGGACTGCGCAGACCGGGAGAACAAATCTCCACCCTAACCAGTGGTACTTGTCCACCTCCAGGATTTCATCCTAATGCCCATAGGATTTAACACATTGAACCTTCTCATGGGGACTTTTCCATGATACGGTTCCACGGCCCTCTATGGAAGCAGTGTCACACTTGGCACAGTCTTACACATTACACATACCGATTTTAGTACACATTTACACAAGACATCCTCATACCTTTACATTCTCTCTCTCACACACACGGCTATGTTTTTCCTAGCATGATGCTACTGATAACAGGGATTAACATTCACTAACTTGCATTAATCAGGTTGGAAAAAAACACATCATTAAGTCATATTCATGATAACATGCATTTATCATATTTTTCACATGAATTTTTCATAACACACTTTGCAGTCATCAGAATAGCATGAAAATTTAACCACATACTCATTTCAGGTTTATAATCTTACATGAAATTTTCCAGATTTTTCAGAGTTAACATATATTTTCAGAAATTGAAACATTCAGCCTCATATTATCCATAATTCAATTCCACACCGAACACAACATGAATAGTAGATTCAACAGACCTCAACCCTGAACCCAACATATACCTTATCACAGGAATTTCCCCCAGATTTATTACACAACACACAATTTACTGGAAATTTCGCAAACCCTACGCATGTTTTCTATTTTAAGAACAGAAATTTACAGTAAATCATACGAGCATGGAGAAATTTCAAAAATTACAGGGCACAGACTGACCCCTACACACATGGTTCATAAAATTTAGGGCACCCAAATTCTCCACAGATCATGAGAATGGCGGGTGAACATACATAGCCATATCTTCCACATACATTTCAATAAGCTAATAAACTCTACCATCCACAAAAAAATGCACAATTGTAGCACCCCGAAAATTTTAACTACATAAAAACTCAAATAAATGGAAATGAATAATTTCCATAATATCAGAGTATTTAAAACATACGTATCATTATCGTATGTGCCAAAACACATCGGAAAATTCCATACAAATTATACATCAACCCTAAACATTATTAATAAATGTTCCACAAAGAAATTTGTGCCAAGAAAAATCAGATTAATCAAGTTTAAAGTGTTTTGCGACTTATTATCGTAATTCATGGATAAGTCGGAAAATCATTATCACACGTACTTGGATGTGTCAGAAAACTAAATAAAAATCATATATGGAATTCAAATAATATTCTCTAACGACCCATCAAGAATTTTGGTTCAATAAAAATCATTTAGGCTAGGTTTAAGAGTTATTGTGACCGACTATCCAAATTAGGAAACAAATCGGAAAATCGTTAACACGGAAATACGACGCAACCATAAATTAAATAAAAATGTTGGAGAGACTTCTAAGATTATATATTAATGACCCAATATCATAATTGGGCCAATGGACATCATTTTGCCCAAAAATCAAATGAAGTAAGAAAATGCATAGAAATTTGTAACTCTAAATAGGCTAAAATTAGAAAGAGGCAATTTGAGTTGAATTGGAATGCAATCATGCATTCTTGGCAACCCAAATTCGTGCCTAACTATGAGGGGAGGTTTCCTAAAGCCTCACACACTCTAAGGGAGGAAGAAATCCTCAAAAATAGGAAACTAACCTGTCAAAACTGCAACTGGGTTTTCCTAGTCATAGTAGGACTCCTAAAACACCATGGTCGCTTAAATACTCTTCACCAAAACTTAGGAACGAGTTCTAAAACTTGCTAGGGTCGTGTGGAGGAGTTCTTGGCAGCTGGGGAAGCAGGAGATCCCCACACCAAGCCGTTCTTCTTCCCCGTTGTGTCTGCTGCGACCTGCACAGACCACCATCTTGAAGTCGACCAAAGGTGAGTCAAACCTAAACCAAACCTTGCAAGGCTTATACCCCTGGAAAGAGAGACAAGTCTACATTCTAACCCAAGTGGAATGCCCAAATTCCATGCAGTATACATGGAGCAGTAAGTGTTCTCCTCCAAGTGGTCTGAACATGGGTTTTCTGGAAACAATGAGACTTCTTCAACCCATAAGGTAGGTTTTCTCGGGCCAAAACTTAACATATCTTATACCAATGTGTAGTGCATCAAGTTAACTTTCATTTCCCACTGGTTTCATCGAATTTCATTTAGTATATTTTGAATTATAAGCGTTTTTCCAAAGTCGCGCACTGTTAGGGTTTTTCCCGTTCTTCTTATTATGCACGCTATTTCTTGTTGAATTAGACCAAACTTCCTTCATGAAAGTTCTTCTCCTTGTCGTCACGATTATCTTTAATGTTGGATGTTTTATCTAAAAGTCTTTCATTAGAGAGTTATAAGCATGTTAAGAGAGTCGCTTCATGATACTGCGATTTTGGGCTGCACTTAGCTTTATGTTCTTTATATGTTTTCTCGGGATTCAAGACCGAATTAGATCAAACCCCCAACATCAAAGTTCTTCTAATAGTTGTCCTAGTCATATTTCATGTTGAACCTTTTGTCAAAATGTCATTCATTAGAGAGTTATAAGCAGGGTAAGTAAATCCTACATGAGATGTGTTTTCGGGTTGCACTTGACCTATATGTGTTGTTCTGGGAGGGCCTCTAGTGTCGACACTACTTGGACTAGTGTCGACACACTATCCCAGGTTAGTCCAGAAGGTGTTCTGGGAAGGCCTCTAGTGTCGACACTACCTGATCTAGTGTCGACACACTGTCCCAGATTGGCCAGAAGGTTTTCTGGGAGCTGTCTCTAGTGTCGACACTACTGGATCCTGTGTCGACACTACTTGACCTTTTTGCCTTGTATTTGAAGCACTGTGTCGACACTACCTGATCTTGTGTCGACACCACTTGATCATTTTGCCTTGTATTTGAAGCATTGTGTCAACACTACTTGATCCTGTGTCGACACTACTTGACCAGTTTTTCCTTATTTTGCCCTGTGTTTGAAGCAAGGTGTCGACACCAGTACGGGGTGTGTCGACACTACCTTTGTAAAATATTGCCTGTCTTGGGTCTGATCATTACATGATGTCTACTTAACGGCTTAAAAGTGTTTAACCCATTGAAAAATCCTTAATTACATGAATATTATTCTAATTGCTTTCTTAATGGTATGATCATACATGAAGCTTGTGATTTACTCTTGTTACCATTCTAGCTTTATTTAAATGATGAATAATATCTTAAAATCTTGTAAACTCATATGTAGTTAAATGCATTGTTCATTGCATGCCATCATGTTAAGTGTTTTTCTGCGAGTTTGAGACCGATGGTTTGTTAATTAAGACACGCGTACCACACTACACACTCGCACTGTTAGACAACCCTTTCTTGGGAAAATTGGAAACTCTCTACCGGTCATTCCGAATCGGTAGACTAGTGACCTTTTTACCAAGGCCTCCGTAAATCTCCTCTAACCATGGATTCCCACATGGCCGACGAGTTGGTTGTACCATTGAAGTTCCTCGGGGATAGCGTGCACTTCCTTTTTCTTCTTGTTCTCGTGAGTGTGAATTACAATCTAGACTAAAGCCATTAATGTAAAGATTGAACAAAAGTATAAATCGTACTGTTATCCTGCCGAATTTATCTCTTGACCATTATTATCATGAAATCATGTTCAATTACTTATTACATGTTCCCATCATCATCATGAACATGACATTACACATGCTTACTTATTGAAACTCTCATTGGCCATTATTAATGACTGTAGGTATCTACATTTAAAATTTTACATGAGATGCTGACAGGGCACGGCGTGTGTCCAAGGGCTCCAATCTAGCCCCAATGACGGCGAGTCATAGATATACTGTTAACCATGGGGTATAATGATTACTGGTGTTGCATCTGCGGTGGGAGTACTTTCTTGCTTGTTGAATGTTAGATACATAACCACATACACGTGGCCTGTGTGCACTCTTGGTGGATCTTTCCTTGGTGTACATTAGTGTTTACGTGCCTGATTAGTGTTACTTGATCGTGCTTGTGCAATCTTGTTTGCTTGCTTGCGTGATATGGCCATCCTGCATTTATTGCAACTAGTGATATCTTGCGTTCTTGTAAACTATTGACATCAAGTGAAATCTTGCATGCTTGTACAAAGTGATCTATTGCTAGTTCTCTCTTGTTATATCATTCCAGATCTTATTCTATCATGATCACTCTATCTAGCTTGTTTCATGTATCATGTTTTAATCTGTTTTATTCACACTTGCATATCATGACATTCATCGTGCTTACCTAGTTCTAAAATGTTAATCACTTATATCATTGCCCGAACATTGAGATATAAATCCTACTGGGCTAGTTTGCTCATCCCCTACTTTTACCCAATCTAGGTGACTATGAAGTTCAAGAGGAAGATCAAGTCGAGGATGGGAATGCATCCGAGTGATGAGCGTTCCAATTATGAGTCTGTCTATAGTTAGTTTATTTTGAGTGTTAGAACAATGTAGTAGGAAGTGAGGTATTATGTACTTTTGTTTTTATTTGAGTCTTAGTCCTATAATAACTTCCGTTTGGAATACAATGAGTTGAGATTTCAATAAAAGGTTAGTTGAGTTCAATATTTGGGCCCTTTGATGATGTATGTTTTTATACATTTAGTGCGTGCTAGCTAGAGGCTTATTTGCCGACTGTTCACGTCTCAAGATATCGACTCGAATTCTTCGAACTAATATCCGCTGCGTAATTCTCGGGACGTGACAACAATAATTTTCCCACACACCACATTAACTAGTATACATAATATATAGAAGTTACATTATATCCTCATTGCGAAACCCATCGAAAATAGTCATATACCAGGAAGAACAGCTCACTGTTCTGTCCTGAAGAACTTAACGGCAATCTTGGCCGTTCAAGGAGTTGGACGGCAAGATTGCTGGACGCAGACTGCAGATCTTGGCGGCAAGAGGCCTTGACACCAGTTCCTGTCTGTGCAAGAGCACAGACCGAGCTCCAAATACAAGAAGATGGGGAATCCAAGACTCGATTTAAAATCTGTAAAAACAATAACAAAACTACTAGACATCTACATGGACGAAATGTGAGGGTTACTTGCCTTAAACAAGTCTCAAAGGGATTAAGATGGTGGTGAAGCTCTCCTTGGGCAGTCCAAGAAGAAGCCTCCACAAATGCTCTCCTTCGGGTTCTAGGTTGGTGTAGAAGCTAAACCGCGGTTGGGGAAGTCTTCCCGATGTTCCAGCTACCTCCTGATGCAGTAGGTCGCCGGATGAGCCTTGAATCGCCGGATTGAAGCCTCCAAAGTTCAATCTTTCTGCAGTTCTGAGCTAGGGTTTTCTCTATCTCTTGAAAGAGGTCAAGAGGGGTTGTCTGGTGTAGAAGGGGTTTAGTTTATAGCAAAGGGGTTTGGGGAACCCCGGAGAGGTGATGTGAAAGCATGCTAGCCGTTGGGGACATCTCCCCAATGGCTGGGCTTGCTTGCCCCCGGAGTTTCGGGGTCTGCAACGCATGCAGGTCAGAGATCTTAACGTCCACATCCATGGACGTTGGCTTAAGTATTGGCGTCCATCGAGGTGGACACTGACTCAGCATGGACGTCCATCCATGTGGATGCCAATTGGGTCCTTCAGCCAGAACTCAAAACATGCAGAAACCATGCTTAACTTATACCTATGTACATGCCATACATATGTATTATCATGTACACACTACCACCATGCAATTCATACATTATTTGCAACTAATTATACACATGCACACATAAGTATAACTAGTTAATACATACGTAGATATGTACATCTATGCATACACAAATATGAATTATTTATACGAAATAAAAAATACAACAAAATTCGAGGGCCTTACACCCTCTCCCCCTTAAAGAAACTTCGTCCTCGAAGTTTAAACAAAACTACCAAACAAACGGGGATACTTCTTCTTCATCGCATCCTCAAGCTCCCAAGTAGCCTCCTCTCGCGGAAGTTCCGCCATAGAACTTTCACCGACGCAATACCCTTGTTCCGGAGATGCTGAACCTTCGGTCAAGAATAGCTACTGGTTGCTCCACATACGACAAATCTGGCTGAATCTCCACTGGCTCATGACTGATAACATGAGATGGATCTCGGACATACTTCCTGAGCATAGAAACGTGGAAAACAGAATGAACACTAGCTAAAGCTGGGGGTAAAGCTAGCTCATATGCCACGTTGCCCAATCGTCTGAGAATCTCATACAAGCCAATGAATCTAGGGCTCAACTTACCATGCCTGCCAAATCTGACGACACCACGAGTAGGTGATATCTTCAAAAAGACATGTTCACCCACCTTGAACTCCAAATCCTTCCTTCTGTTGTCGGCGTAGCTCTTCTGCCTATCCTGCGCCGCAATAAGCCTTTTCCTGATAAGCTGGACCTTATCCGAAGTCTCCTGAACTAACTCCGGACCGATCAGCTGCCTATCACCGGTCTCCTCCCAACATAAAGGAGATCTGCAAGGCCTTCCATACAACGCCTCAAATGGAGCCATACCAATACTCACATGAAAGATGATGTTGTATGCGAACTCCACTAGAGGTAAATGACGCTCCCAATCATCCTTCCAATCCAGTACACACGCTCTCAACATATCCTCGAGCGTTTGGATAGTCCTCTCGGACTGTCCATCTGTCTGGGGATGAAACTCCGAACTGAGCTTCAGCTCCGAACCTAACACATCCTGAAGACCTTTCCACAACCTCGAAGTAAATCTCGGATCTTGATCTGAAATGATCGACTTCGGCACACCATGCAATCTAACGATGCTACTGACATACAATCTAGCCAAGCTCTCTATTGACTGCTTCTTCTTCATAGGCAAGAAATGCGCAGTCTTCGAGAATCTATCTACGACTACCCAAATCGAGTCATTGCCCCTTCTAGATCGAGGCAAACCCGAAACAAGGTCCATAGTGACAGCTTCCCACTTCCACACTGGGATCTCCATCCTTTGCATAAGGCCGGATGGTCGCTGTCGCTCGGCCTTTACTTGCTGGCATACTAAACATCGGGATACATAATCCGCTACATCCCTCTTCATGCCAGACCACCAAAAGGACCTCTTCAAATCCTGGTACATTTTCGTGTTACCCGGATGAATAGAGAATCGCGATCTGTGAGCCTCTGCTAACACATGATCACGGACATCTACCAAATCAGGGACACAAACACGGTGATGGAATCTAATCACACCGTCCTCATCACGAGCAATGCCCGCCTTGCCCACTAACTCTAGGAGTCTAGGGTCAGCTTTTTGTTGCTCGATCACCTCATCCAAAATCGAGGACCTAAGAGATAACTGAGCTACAAAAGCCTGGCATAGCGATGGCTCTAACTCAGTCAACGCGCAAGCCGCATCCTCCAACATCTTCCAATCCTGCTGGAGAGATGGTCTCTTCCTGCTCAGAGCATCAGCTACGACGTTCGCCTTTCCAGGATGATACTGAAGGTCGAAGTCATAGTCCTTCAAGAACTCAATCCATCTTCTCTGCCTCAGGTTTAATTCCTTTTGGGAGAAAAGATACTTCAAGCTTTTATGGTCAGTAAACACCTCAAATCTGACACCATAAAGATAGTGCCTCCAGATCTTTAGTGCATGTACCACTGCTGCGAGCTCCAAATCATGAGTCGGATAGTTCTTCTCATGCTCCTTCAACTGACGAGAAGTATACGCCACTACCCTTCCTTGCTGCATTAGCACACAGCCTAAGCCAATCCGAGATGCATCCGTGTAGATAGCAAAACCCTCTACACCGCTCGGCAAGACTAACACCGGAGCTGACGTGAGCTTAGTCTTCAACAATTGAAAACTACTCTCACACCTCTCGGACCAGACAAACTTCACTCCCTTTCTGGTGAGCTGAGTCAATGGGGCAGCGATGGATGAAAATCCCTCAATGAATCGCCGATAGTAACCAGCCAAACCCAGAAAACTACGAATCTCCGAAGGGGTCTTGGGAACCTCCCAATCCATAACTGCCTAGACCTTTGCTGGATCAACTGCAACACCAGCACCGGAGATAACATGCCCGAGGAAATGAACCTCGCGCAACCAGAAATCGTACTTGCTGAACTTAGCATACAGCTTGTGCTCACAGAGGACCTCTAATACTACCCTCAAATGCTGACGGTGTGTGGCCTCGTCCGAAGAGTAGACCAGCACATCATTAATAAACACCACAACAAAGCTATCTAGATACGGCCTAAACACCCTGTTCATGAGATCCATGAACACTGCAGGGGCGTTGGTCAATCCGAAAGGAAGAACCAAAAACTCATAATGTCCATAACGGGATCTGAATGCCGTCTTGGACACATCCTCACTCCGAATCCTCAACTGATGATAACCAGATCGCAAATCAATCTTAGAAAAGACTGATGCATCTTGCAACTGGTCAAACAAATCATCAATACGAGGTAAGGGATACATGTTCTTCACAGTCACTTGGTTCAGCTTTCTGTAGTCAATGCATAACCTAAGTGACCCGTCTTTCTTCTTGACGAATAATACAGGTGCGCCCCAAGGGGAAAAACTAGGGCGAATAAATCCCTTATCTAGCAACTCTTGCAATTGCCTCCTCAACTCGGCTAGCTCCGCAGGTGCCATCCGATATGGAGCCTTTGAGATAGGAGAGGTGCCCGGAAGCAACTCTATGGTAAACTCTATCTCTCTATCCGGTGGCAATCCAGACAAGTCATCAGGAAAGACATCTGGAAAGTCCTGCACCACATCAATCTTTGCAAGAGTAGGTGACTCATCAGCCTTAGGTACTAATACCACGCTGGCAAGAAAAGCGTCACAACCCTTGTTTACCATGCGCATCGCCTTCATGGCAGAGATGACCAACTTTCCCGCCAAGTTCCTTGGCAAGGGATGAGAGAACTCGTCCTCACCAGAAATGCGGAAAACAATCCTCTTCCCACGACAATCTACTAACGCATAGTGCTCCTCTAGCCAATCCAGACCAAGAATAGCATCAAAGTCCTTCATCTTTAGCAAGAAGAAACACCCTTCTAGGACTCTATCCTCAATGCACACAGGTAACGATGGAATGCACTTCCTAGTCGATACCGTACCCGCAGGGGTGTGCATAGACAAAGGGACCTCTAAATCCTCAGACTCTATGCCTGACTCTAGGGCTAACTGCCTAGCGAACCGCTCGGAAATGAATGAGTGAGTGGCACCTGTATCAAACAAAACCCGAGCGTGCACACCTAGAAGTAAAACCGTACCTTCGGTGACATGCTCCGCCTACTCGGCGTCCTTGCGCGCTAAAGCAAACACTCGAGCTGGGGCTCGAGGTCTTCCTGTCGCTGGCGCTGCTGCCGCTACTGCTGCTGGGGCTGGCGCTCCGCGCTGGACTCCCTACTGAAGTCTCGGACAATCCTTGATCTTGTGGTCGCTGCTTCCGCACTTCAAGCACTTTCCCGCAATCATCCAACACTCGGAACCACCATGTGTCTTCCCACAGTGGGGACACTCTTTCTTCACACCAGGGGAACGTACAGAGGGTACCTGAGCATTGTCGACTGCTACTGATCGCTGTTGTGTCTGATACACCGCTTTCTTCTTGTCCTGCCGCTGGAACACAGCTGCAGGCCTCTTCTGCGAAGCCTTCTTCTCTTCAAGGTATTGCTCCATTTAGCCCTCCTGTCTACAGGAAGCACTAAGTGCCTAGTCCAAGGTGCGATGGTCAAATGCCACTAGCCTCGTCCTCAGTGATGGCTTCAGGCCCATCACGAACTTCTTTGCTTTCCTGCGCTCATCTGTCACAATATGAGGTGCATACTTAGATAGTTCTACAAACCTTGCCTCATACTCTAGCACGGTCATGGAGCCTTGAGTCAAAGAGAGGAACTACTGCTCCATCCAATCTTGAATATGCTCGAGGACGAACTTGGCCCGAAAGAGCCTCACGAACTCGTCCCAAGCAACATCAACCGCGTCGTCTTCAAACCGGGTACGCAGCAATGAAGCCCACCATACATCAGCTCTTTCCTGCAGTACACCATTCATAAGCACCATCTAAACAAATCTAACTTAACAGAACATACAAACATACAAAACTAACGCATACCTGAAGCATATAGGTGGCTAAAGTAACCTTATCCTCATCCGCACACCTAATAGCTTGGAAGATCTTTTCAATCTCCCTCATCCAACTTCAGCTAGTAACGGATCGCTCTCCCCCTTAAAAGAGGGTGGCAGCATCCTCTTGAATCTTTCCATGATGGAAGGTCCACCATGGTCCTGAGCTGGGACTTGAGTCTGCTACAGTACACAACAAGCAATACACAATCAACATAACATCATACAATTAAAAAAAACAGACTACACTTGAATTAATTATGCTAACCTGAGCCTCCAACTGAGCCTGGAGTGCAACCTGGGTGTGGGCCTGCGTCTGCATGGCCTGAACCAACCCTTGCATGAACACTCCATAATCCACAGGCGGCGGTGGGGGAAGTACAGGACCCTGCGGTGCCGGGGCCTGCTTGTAACATCCCATGTTACCCTGACCAGTCACCCTCCATCAAGGGTGGCGACACAGGGTATGTCGCCTTCTAGTTGGGAAGGCGACTGGCCCTATGTCGCCTTCTCTCTTCGCTGCCAGCCGCATGCACCCTTGTCGTGTAGTTGTCTGAAGAGGGATGACAGGTGTCAGCATCTGGCAGAAAGGAGGCGACAGGTCCTATGTCGCCTTCTGGTGTCAGGCCTGCATGGCTGACACGTGGTGATGTCGCAGGTCGACTTGACCGTTGAGCAGGGGATAGCGACATGTCCTATGTCGCCTTCAGGTTTACTGAAGGCGACGGGGCCCATGTCGCCTTCTCATGTTCAAAGGGTTAAGTGCTTAGGCTGAGAGCACAAGCCTCAGTTCGCCCCTTTGCTCTGTGCAAGCCTTATCTCCGGCGAACTGAAGCTTGGGAGCTCCGTGGAGGCTTGGGAGGAGGTTGTTTGACCTTCTTGCAAGGTAGGTTGCTCTTGTTGTTGTTGGTTGGGTTGTTCTTGTTTGTTTGCCCTTGTGTTCCCCTTTGCTTGATTCCCCTCTCACTGTCTTTCCTCTTCTTGGGATGCTTGGATGATGGTCTCCTAGGGAGAGGAAGTGCCCAGTTCGTGGGAGGAGGCTCGTGGATCGTCGGAGCTCGGAGGTGGAGGGTTTCTAACCTATGAGAAGGGCCCTTGAGGTTGGATCTTCATCTCGAGGTAGGGAACCCAAACCTTCCCCCTAGTTCCACTTGCTAGGATCCTCACCTCTTCCAAGCCTAGAACTTGCATGCTAGGTTGTTTTCATGTTTGGGTTATAGATGTGGTTTGTGTGGTGCTTTGCATGTAATGGTTGCTTGGGTTTGGGGTTCTCCATGTTGAGTGAGATGCATGTGAGTGTAGTAGGTTATTGTGCTTGCTTGTTGGGGTTTCTAGAGGGTGGTTTGAGCTCTTTAGAACCATGTATAGCCTACATGTTTCCCTCCCCGCGGTTGTGTGTAGTGTGGTTGAGGCCCTGAAGAAGGAAGCCTCGGTGTTGTGCACCTGTTAAGGCGACACCTTTGGTGTCGCCACCCAGGTGGCGACACATCGATGCGTCGCCTTCAGGAACTCCTGAAGGTGACAGCATCTATGTCGCCACCTTGGTGGCGACATGGGGGCCGTCGCCTTCTGCCTGTTTTTCCCGTTCCGGTTCTTATGTCTGTTCCGGAGCACCGACCTGGTAGCAACAATGGCCTTGTCACTATCAAATCAGTAGGGTTGCGCCGCCTTGGTTGTCGCCATGCTGATGGCGACATGGGGCCTGTCGCCTTCTTAGTCAGAGAAGGGACTTCGCCACCTGCTCAGTGTCTTACTTCCGCTGCGACTCGGTTTTCTTGGCACCTGTGCTGTTTCCTAGTACAGTGCTACTTCTACTCTCTCTCTCTTCGCCCGGTGCTAGGCACATGAGGGCTTGTCCGTGAGACAGGTTGTTACCGTTACCTTGGACCCCGGTTCCCGCGCGCTTGTGTCAGAGGGTGTTGCTCCAGGCGGCTGGGTTTGCTCGAGTCGTTGACTTTGGTAGCAGTAGGGGAAAACGGTGGGACATCGACGTGGTCGTTTGTGGAGCTCTCATAGCTGAGACTGGGACGCGGTAGTGTGTGACTCGTACGACGCAGTTCAGCTAGTCCGTTCTCACTGCCTCACTCTATGTGGTTCCGGTACCACCTAGAGGCGTCAGGCATGGGACCGTAGTCCAGCTAGACTACGGCAGTTGTGGTTACTTGTGGTTCCGCGTCTCACTCCGACGGGAGGTGTTAGACATGGACCGTTGGTCGAGGGTAAGATGCGTGGCGCTCCTGACCGGCTGACTAGAGTAGTGTACTGTAGCTATTGTACCTGTCCAGGCAGTTCACTGTCTGTGTTTACAGCTGGGTTCTTGTGGTGCCTTGGTTTACACGGGTTTTCCGGTCTCGTCGAGTGGCTTAGACCGACGACTGTGTAGTTCTTTCACGCTTCCGCACTTTACTCTGTTTAGTAGATTAGACCTTACTACTTTATTTAATTATTGCACTAGTCTACATGCTTGTGGGACCAGTGGGAGATTGGTAGTCCCTATTGGGCTTCTTCGTGAAGCTCACTCCCTGTTTTGCAGGTGAGACTTCATAGCAGTTCCCTCCGTGGCGTAGCGAGGAGAGACGGGCCGCAGTAGTCGGCGTCTCTAGTGGCAGTGTTTCCCCCAGTTCTGTACTTCACCCTCGGGGTATGCCCCTAAGGGACGTGTTATTCCTTTTCTGTTCTGCACTTGTACTTTTACTACTTTGGGACTTGTACTAGACTTGCACGTTGTATTAGACTTCTTCTTACACTAGTTGGTACATTTTTAGTATAGTTGTCGTTATTTACTTTCCGTCACATATCTCGTTAGACCGATCCGTTAGCCCTTCCGGGTCTGACCCGTGGGCGGCGGTGGCTGCGACGATCGGATCCTGGTGGGAGCTGGGGACCCGAGCGCCGGGGTCGTTACAGTGGTATTAGAGCAAGGGGTCTATCAAGACTTGTGGGGGAAATGAGTAATGACGTGAAGTCCCTTAGAAAGTATAAGTGAACGCTGCTAGCCACCGGAGCCTTAAGTGTCAATAACTAAATCTGGTTGTTTTGCAGATCATGCCTCCACGCACTCGCAGGCAGGCTCTTAACTTGGTGGAGCGTCAGGAGACTGAGTCGGGGAGTTCGGTTGCTGCCGAGCAGGTGTCGTTCGGTGCTCAGCCCCAGCCGTTTGAGCAGCCTGACGACTCGTTGCCTCAGGGAGGACCAGAGCAGCAGCAGGAGCAGCAGTAGTGGTATCCACCTGCACCCCCGCCGGCCGTCATGGAGCAGTGGTGGAGAGCGATGCTTCAGGGTCCGTGGCAGTACCCGCCGCAGTAGCCGTACCAGCCGTACCAGCAGATGCCAGCAGGAGGTCAGCAATTTACAGAAATGGCAGCAGAGGAGCAGCCACCACCGACCCCGCAAGCAGCACTGGTTCAGCCAGAGGTACCACCCGTAGTTCGGCAGCAGACTCCAGCAGTAGCAGCAGCACCTGAGGACCACACCGTGCTTCTGGAGAGGTTCCTTCGTCTTCGACCTCCTACGTTTGTAGGCGACCGCGATCCGGATAGAGCAGAGAGTTGGGTCCATGAGCTCGAGCGCACCTTCGAGACCATGGACTGTGCAGAGTTGGATCAGGTTCGTTTGGCAGTATATCAGCTGAAGGGTTCAGCCCATGAGTGGTGGGGAGCAGTGAGGCTGACCAGGTTTCAGGGCAGGAGGTTGGAGCAGATCTCTTGGCAACAGTTTCTCGAGGCCTTCCTCGGCGAGTACCTTCCCGACTATGTCTGCCGGGAGAGGAGGGACTTGTTCCACGAGTTAGTCCAGGGAGACTTAACCGTGGGACAATACCATCAGATGTTTCTGCAGCTACTTCGACACGTCCCCCACGTGGCAGCTAGTGAGTAGGCTCGTACCGAGCAGTTCATTAGAGGGCTACGTCCCGACTTGAGGTGGGCTATGGCCGGTCACCTCTGCGACACCTTGTCAATAGCAGTGGCGAGAGCTACGGCCCTGGAGCAGGAGTGTCGGTTTCAGCCGCAGCAGAGTGGAGGTTCAGGGAGATCTTCTCCGTACCAGCGCCCCGCAGGCAGTCGGGGGAGTGTGTCTTCTTCTTCTTCTTCGGGAACAGGCGGTGCTGGCCTGACCACGAAGTTGAAGAAGTTGTTCACTCGTGGAGGAAGGTGTCACTCGCAGCAGCAGAGGCGTCAGACCTTGCAGTTTCCAGCAGAGCAGTCCATCCAGCAGGGAGCGGAGCAGAGCCAGCAGGGTATGGGTTGTTACCACTGCGGGCAGGAGGGGCACTTCAGGCGAGAGTGTCCGTTGAGGCAGCAGTAGGAGCAGCACCAGCAGGCACCTCAGGCGCAGTACCGTCCACCCCAGCCACCTCAGCGCCAGCAACAGTACCAGGGTCAGCAGCAGCAGCGTTCGCAGCAGCAGCAGCAGCAGCAGTCTCAGCGAGGTCGTGGACGCGGTCGGGTGATGAACATCACCAGAGAGGAGGCGGAGGCCTCTAATCTGGTCGTCGGTATGATTCCCATCCTTGGTAGAGCTGCTAGAGTTTTGATTGATCCGGGTGCTACGCACTGTTTTGCTTCAGAGGAGTTCTTTTCTACTTTGACCGAGTTTGCTCCGGAGCGGACCTGCGACCTAGCTGTTGAGCTTCCGACGGGTGACTTCGTTCGTACCCTTGGTTACTTGGAGGGTGTCACCGTCGAGGTGCAGGGCCACCAGCTACCAGCCAGACTGTTTGCCTTGCAGCTCTACGACTTTGATGCCATTTTGGGCATGGACTAGTTAGAGGCACACTCTACTTTGGTAGATTGTCAGCAGAAGACCGTGCGGTTCGAGTTACCTAGAGCACCTGTGCTTTGCTTCCGAGGTACTCGGTCTGTCCGCCGACCCTTTGTTTCTTTCTGTAGAGCTCGGCGTCTTATCCGAGACGGTTGTGTTGCTTTCCTGACTTCCGTTTGTGCCTCAAATTCGGGTGAGTTGGCTGTTTCTGACGTGCCGGTTGTTTGTGAGTTTGCTGACGTGTTTTCGGAGGATCTACCTGGGTTGCCGCCTGAGCGGGAGGTAGATTTCTCCATTGAGTTGCTTCCGGGGACGATGCCTGCGTCTAAGGCACCGTACCGGATGGAGCCAACGGAGCTGTGGGAGTTGAAGCGCCAACTAGAGGAGTTGCTTGCGTTGGGCTTCATTCGTCCTAGCCGCTCGCCGTGGGGAGCGCCTGTGTTGTTTGTGAGGAAGAAGGATGGTAGCCTGAGGATGTGTATTGATTATCATCAGCTGAATCTGGTTACCGTGAAGAATAAGTATCCTTTGCCCAAGATCGATGACTTGTTTGACCAGTTGCAGACAGCTTCAGTGTTCTCGAAGATCGACTTGAGGTCGGGTTACTACCAGTTGCGGATCCGGGAGTCAGACGTTCCGAGATCAGCCTTTTGCACCCGCTACGGCCACTTCGAGTTTGTCGTGATGCCTTTTGGGCTCACGAATGCCCCAGCAGCGTTCATGGAGATGATGAACAGTGTTTTCAACGAGTACCTGGACCGGTTCGTGGTGGTGTTCGTCGACGACATCCTGGTGTACTCAGCGATGGCGGAGGAGCACGAGGTTCACTTGAGGCTGGTATTGCAAACTTTGAGGAGTCACCGACTTTATGCCAAGTTCAGCAAGTGTGAGTTTTGGCTAAAGGAGGTGCACTTCCTTGGGCACGTTGTTTCTAGTGCAGGTGTGGCGGTGGATCCCGCCAAGGTTGAGGCCATTGTTTCTTGGGGTCAGCCCACTACAGTTGCTGAGGTTCGCAGTTTCCTGGGGCTGGCAGGCTACTACTGGAGGTTCGTGCAGGACTTCGCCAGAGTTGCAGAGCCTTTGACCCGTTTGACCAGGCGGGAGACCGGTTTGTGTGGACGACAGAGTGCGAGCAGAGTTTCCAAGAGCTGAAGAGTCGGCTGACTTCAGCTCCGATCCTTGTTGTTCCTTCTGGCACTGGCGGCTTTGTTGTCTACACAGACGCTTCGGGTACTGGTTTGGGTGCTGTGTTGATGCAGCACGGTCGAGTAGTTGCCTATGCTTCTCGTCAGCTGAAGAAGCATGAGCAGAACTACCCGACACACGACCTGGAGCTTGCAGCGGTCGTGTTTTCCTTGAGGTTGTGGAGGCACTACTTGTACGGTGAGGTGTTCGAGGTCTTCACCGACCACCGCAGCTTGCAGTATGTCTTCACGCAGAGGGATCTCAACCTCAGGCAGCGCAGGTGGCTCGAATACTTGAAGGACTATGACTTTAGTCTTTCCTATCACCCAGGGAAGGCTAATGTCGTGGCAGATGCTTTGAGTAGGAGAGCCCACCTGAGTTCTTTGTTGGTTAGACACTGGAGACTCCTGGAGGACGCCGCTTAGAATGTGTTTGTACCGTCGAGCCTCCGGGAGAGGGCAGTGGCAGCCGTCCTGACCGTTGGTCCGTGGATTTTTCAGCAGGTACTTGAGGCTCAGAGTGCAGACGAGGACTTGGCAGACGTGTTGCGGTTGCCCGAGGTAGCACTGGACGAGGACAACGAGGTTCGTTTCCGAGGCAGACTCTACGTTCCAGAGGACGCCAGGGAGGAGGTACTGTCTGAGGCTCACCGGTCACGATACTCTATTCATCCAGGCTCTACCAAGATGTACCATGACTTGAGGGTACTCTTTTGGTGGCCGGGGATGAAGAGAGATATCGCTGAGTTTGTTTCGCGCTGCCTTACCTGCCAGCAGGTGAAGGCAGAGCACCAGCGTCCTGGTGGTGAGTTGCAGTCGCTTCCCATTCCAGTGTGGAAGTGGGAGCATATCACCACGGACTTTGTTTCTGGCTTACCTCGTACCTCTCAGGGGCACGACAGTGTTTGGGTCATCGTTGACAGGTTGACGAAGACCGCTCGCTTTCTTCCAGTGAGAGCAGCTTGGCCAGTTGACAGACTTGCTCGGTTGTTTATGGACAGAGTGGTACCTTTGCACGGAACCCCGGTCTCTATTGTCTCAGATAGAGATCCGAGGTTCACTTCTCATTTCTGGCGCAGCTTTCAGCGTTCACTTGGCACTGAGCTGAGGCTGAGTTCGGCGTACCACCCACAGACAGACGGGCAGTCTGAGCGGACCATACAGACCCTCGAGGACTTGTTGAGAGCGTGTTGCCTAGACTGGGGCGGCACGTGGGAGTCGCACCTTCCCATGGTGGAGTTTTCTTATAATAATAGCTTTCACTTCAGCATCGGGATGGCGCTCTACGAGGCTCTGTATGGTCGGCCGTGCAGGACACCGTTGCACTGGCACGAGGTTGATGAGAGGCAGTTGCTGGGTTCGGAGCTAGTTCAGCAGTGTGCAGACACAGTGAGGCTGATCCGGCAGAGGTTGCAGACAGCGCAGAGCAGACAGAAGAGGTACGCCGACGTCCGCAGGAGACCGCTTCAGTTCGAGGTTGGCGACAGAGTGTTCCTTCGGATCTCGCCTACCAAAGGCGTTCTCAGGTTTGGGAAGAAGGGCAAGCTCAGCCCGAGGTTTGTTGGCCCTTTTTCCATCCTGGAGCGTGTGGGCGAGGTCGCTTACCGGTTAGCCCTTCCGTCTGAGTTGGCAGGTGTTCACGACGTCTTCCACGTTTCGCAGCTGAGGAAGTACATGCTAGATCCGTCGCATGTGCTGGACTACTCGCAGCTTGAGGTCGCCCCCGACTTGTCCGTGCCAGAGTACCCAGTCAGCGTGATGGACCGCGGAGTGCAGCAGCTTCGCAGGAGGAGTATCCCACTCGTCAAGGTGGTTTGGGAGCACCGCGCTGGTGGCGAGGCCACTTGGGAGCGTGAGGACGAGATGCGGGAGCAGTTTCCTAACTTGTTCGAGTGACAGGTACACTGTTTTACTTTTGTTCCCCTAGTTTCACCCTGAATTTCGAGGACGAAATTATTTTTTTGTTGGTTAGATTGTAACATCCCATGTTACCCTGACCAGTCACCCTCCATCAAGGGTGGCGACACAGGGTATGTCGCCTTCGGAAGACGACATGTGGCTTGTCGCCTTCCAGTTGGGAAGGCGACTGGCCCTATGTCGCCTTCTCTCTTCGCTGCCAGCCGCATGCACCCTTGTCGTGTAGTTGTCTGAAGAGGGATGACAGGTTAGCATCTGGCAGAAAGGGCGGACAGGTCCTATGTCGCCTTCTGGTGTCAGGCCTGCATGGCTGACACGTGGTGATGTTGCAGGTCGACTTGACCGTTGAGCAGGGGATAGCGACATGTCCTATGTCGCCTTCAGGTTTACTGAAGGAGACGGCCCATGTCACCTTCTCATGTTCAAAGGGTTAAGTGCTCAGGCCGAGAGCACAAGCCTCAGTTCGCCCCTTTGCTCTGTGCAAGCCTTATCTCCGTGAACTGAAGCTTGGGAGCTCCGTGGAGGCTTGGGAGGAGTTGTTTGACCTTCTTGCAAGGTAGGTTGCTCTTGGTTGTGTTGGTTGGGTTGTTCTTGTTTGTTTGCCCTTGTGATCCCCTTTGCTTGATTCCCCTCTCACTGTCTTTCCTCTTCTTGGGATGCTTGGATGATGGTCTCCTAGGGAGAGGAAGTGCCCGGTTCGTGGGAGGAGGCTCGTGGATCGTCGGAGCTCGGAGGTGGAGGGTTGCTAACCTACGAGAAGGGCCCTTGAGGTTGGATCTTCATCTCGAGGTAGGGAACCCAAACCTTCCCCCTAGTTCCACTTGCTAGGATCCTCACCTCTTCCAAGCCTAGAACTTGCATGCTAGGTTGTTTTCATGTTTTGGTTATAGATGTGGTTTGTGTGGTGCTTTGCATGTAATGGTTGCTTGGGTTTGAGGGTTCTCCATGTTGAGTGAGATGCATGTGAGTGTAGGTTATTGTGCTTGCTTGTTGGGGTTTCTAGAGGGTGGTTTGAGCTCTTTAGAACCATGTATAGCCTACATGTTTCCCTCCCCGCGGTTGTGATTATAGTGTGGTTGAGGCCCTGAAGAAGGAAGCCTCGGTGTGTTGCACCTGTTAAGGCGACACCTTTGGTGTCGCCACCCAGGTGGCGACACATCGATGCGTCGCCTTCAGGAACTCCTGAAGGCGACAGCATCTATGTCGCCACCTTGGTGGCGACATGGGGGCCATCGCCTTCTGCCTGTTTTTCCCGTTCCGGTTCTTGTGTCTGTTCCGGAGCACCGACCTGGTAGCGACAATGGCCTTGTCGCTATCAAATCAGTAGGGTTGCGCCGCCTTGGTTGTCGCCATGCTGATGGCGACATGGGGCCTGTCGCCTTCTCAGTCAGAGAAGGGACTTCGCCACCTGCTCAGTGTCTTACTTCCGCTGCGACTCGGTTTTCTTGGCACCTGTGTTGCTTCCTAGTACAGTGCTACTTCTAGTCTCTCTCTCTTCGCCCAGTGTTAGGCACTTGAGGGCTTGTCCGCGAGACAGGTTGTTACTGTTACCTGGGACCCCCGGTTCCCGCGCGCTTGTGTCAGAGGGTGTTGCTCCAGGCGGCAGGGTTTGCTTGAGTCGTTGACTTTGGTAGCAGTAGGGGAAAACGATGGGACAGCGACGTGGTCGTTTGTGGAGCTCTCTTAGCTGAGACTGGGACGCCGGTAGTGTGTGACTCGTACGGAGCAGTTCAGCTAGTCCGTTCTCTCTGCCTCACTCTACGTGGTTCCGGTACCACCTAGAGGCGTCAGGCGTGGGACCGTAGTCCGGCCAGACTACGGCAGTTGTGGTTACTTGTGGTTCCGCGTCACACTCCGACGGGAGGTGTCAGACATGGACCATTGGTCGAGGGTAAGACGCGTGGTGCTCCTGACTAGATGACTAGAGTAGTGTACTGTAGCTATTGTACCTATCCAGGCAGTTCACTGTCTGTGTTTACAGCTGGGTTCTTGTGGTGCCTTGGTTTACACGGGTTTTCCGGTCTCGTCGAGTGGCTTAGACCGACGACTGTGTAGTTCTTTCACGCTTCCGCACTTTACTCTGTTTAGTAGATTAGACCTTACTGCTTTATTTAATTATTGCACTAGTCTACTTGCTTGTGGAACCAGTGGGAGATTGGTAGTCCCTACTGGGCTTCTTCGTGAAGCTCACTCCCTGTTTTGCAGGTGAGACTTCACAGCAGTTCCCTCCGCGGCGTAGCGAGGAGACAGGCCCGCAGTAGTCGGCGTCTCTAGTGGCAGTGTTTCCCCCAGTTCTGTACTTCACCCTCGGGGTATGCCCCTAAGGGACGTGTTATTCCTTTTCTGTTCTGCACTTGTACTTTTACTACTTTGGGACTTGTACTAGACTTGCACATTGTGTTAGGCTTCTTCTTGCACTAGTTGGTACATTTTTAGTACAGTTGTCGTTATTTACTTTCCGTCACATATCTCGTTAGACCGATTCGTTAGCCCTTCCGGGTCTCCGGACTCGTGGGCGGCGGTGCCGACGGTCGGATCCTTGGTGGGAGCCGGGGACCCGGGCGCCGGGGCCGTTACACTGCTGCTCCACCCGCTCCTCACGTCTCGGCTCATCCTCACGGGCCGACGCTCCGCCATGCCTACCTCTCGAAGCCATGGCTGCAATAAATTTCAGCCACCATTAGGGCTACGTTAATTTATTTCCTAACCATTTTCTTATCTATTTTTCATTCATTATTAGTCAATTCTACACATGTGGACAGTCTATAAAGATTTAGCATGTAATGAAGATGATGATTCATGTATATTTATGTATAATCTCAATCGGTCTCTCTGATACCAATCCCTGTGACGACCCTCATTATACCGTACGGTTATACCAACCCCGTCGGTATAGTGAACGTTATCACAGTGGGGCATTTACCCAAACGCTATCACATGATTGAGATACACACAATATAGATACAGAGTAGCGGAAGTAAAAGAACAAGGTCTTTCATTTCATTTCATCATCCACATTTAATATACATGATTTATGTAACAATTTAAAGATCTAAAGTCCACATAATCTACATAAAAGAAGTGCTAAAATAAAATACATAGTTTGTCCATGATTACATGATAATTCTAATACACTGTCTTACAATACATACTATGAAATCACAAAATGTCACAAGTGAACTCCAAAGAGCTAGTCTCCACGCTCCGAGTCACTCTCCACTGCCTCCTCTAACGGTGTAGCGTCACCAACTAAACCTATACGCCGAAGCAAGTAATGAGTCTAAAATACTCAGCAAATAACACCACACATATCATACATGCATATATCACAGCAGGTTTTCATCCCAAGTCACAAGATAAAACATGTAGCATGCTTGACATCAATAAGAGACAACCTATCATGGTAATTCTACCAAATTAAACACATGGTTCATGATTTCAGATCTTCCAAAATAAAACATCCTATCACATGCTTTCTACTTATTCCATCACATAAAGGTTTTACCTCCAATTAAGCAAAACATGAGAGCAACCAAACATGGTGTGCTTACATACATGAAAGGGGACCTTCCTATCATGATTTCTACACATTCTTGCACATGCACATTGTCGTTTTATACACTTTTAGCTTGCTGTTTTGACATGAATTAGAAACTGACAACCAATCACATGAGAGCTACAATCTCAATTAACTATATCATGGTGGCGCTTAAACATGGAAATGTTTATACATAAGCAAGAAATGCTACTAGCATGGATTCTACGCATTTGTACACATGTAAAACATTTTCATAACTACAATTTGGTTGCTGTTATGACACAAGTTTAACATTAAAATATCATGGATCACCATTTCATCATCTAACACATTAGTTTCACATGTTTGCACAATTTCCTCATTCACATAGTTCACTTTTTACACATTGCACATTTACACATGTTCACATTACACGACTTACACATATACACATTCACATTTTTCACACTTTAGTGCCGTGACACATAGTCCAAACCACCATTAGAAGGACACATACATATCACATACACATAGACGCCACCTAGGCAATACAGTGACGACTCTTGGACTGCGCAGACCGGGAGAACAAGTCTCCACCCTAACCAGTGGTACTTGTCCACCTCTAGGATTTCATCCTAATACCCATAGGATTTAACACATTGAACCTTCTCATGGGGACTTTTCCATGATACGGTTCCACGGCCCTCTATGGAAGCAGTGTCACACTTGGCACAGTCTTACACATTACACATACCGATTTTAATACACATTTACACAAGACATCCTCATACCTTTACATTCTCTCTCTCTCACACACGGCTCTGTTTTTCCTAGCATGATGCTACTGATAACAGGGATTAACATTCACTAACTTGCATTAATCAGGTTGGAAAAAAAAACACATCATTAAGTCATATTTATGATAACATGCATTTATCACATTTTTCACATGAAATTTTCATAACACACTTTGCAGTCATCAAAATAGCATGAAAACTTAACCACATACTCATTTCAGGTTTATAATCTTACATGAAATTTTCCAGATTTTTTAGAGTTAACATATATTTTCAGAAATTGAAACATTCACCCTCATATTATCCATAATTCAATTCCACACCGAACACAACATGAATAGCAGATTCAACAGACCTCAACCCTGAATCCAACATATACCTTATCACAGGAATTTCCCCCGGATTTATTACACAACACACAATTTACTGGAAATTTCACAAACCCTACGCATGTTTTCTATTTTCAGAACAGAAATTTACAGTAAATCATACGAGCATGGAGAAATTTCAAAAATTGCAGGGCACAGACTGACCCCTACACACATGGTTCATAAAATTTAGGGCACCCAAATTCTCCACAGATCATGAGAATGGCGGGTGAACATACATAGTCATATCTTCCACATGCATTTCAATAAGCTAATAAACTCTACCATCCACAAAAAAAAATGCACAATAATTTTCCCGCACACCACATTAACTAGTATACATAATATATAGAAGTTACATTATATCCTCATTGTGAAAACCCTTCGAAAATAGTCATATACCAGGAAGAACAGCTCAATATTCTGTCATGAAGAACTTAACGGCAATCTCTGGCCGTTCAAGGAGTTGGACGGCAAGATCGCTGGACGCAGATTGGAGATCTTGGCGGCAAGAGGCCTTGACGCCAAGTTCCTGTCTGTGCAAGAGCACAGACCGAGCTCCAAATACAAGAAGAATGGGGAATCCAGGACTCGATTTAAAATCTGTAAAAATAACAAAACCCTACTAGACATCTACATGGATGAAATGTGAGGGTTACTTGCCTTTAAACAAGTCTCCAAAGGGATTAAGATGGTGGTGAAGCTCTCCTTGGGCAGTCCCAAGAAGCCTCCACAAATGCTCTCCTCCGGGTTCTAGGTTGGTGTAGAAGCTAAACCGCGGTTGGGGAAGTCTTCCCCGATGTTCCAGCTACCCTCCTGATGCAGTAGGTCGCCGGATGAAGCCTTGAATCTCCGGATTGAAGCCTCCAAAGTTCAGTCTTTCTGTAGTTCCGAGCTAGGGTTTTCTCTATCTCTTGAAAGAGGTCAAGAGGGGTTGTCTGGTGTAGAAGGGGTTTAGTTATAGCAGAGGGGTTTGGGGAACCCCGGAGAGGTGATGTGAAAGCCTGCTAGCCGTTGGGGACATCTCCCCAATGGCTGGGCTTGCTTGCCCCCGGAGTTTCAGGGTCTGCAACGCATGCAGGTCAGAGATCTTAATGTCCACATCCATGGACGTTGACTTAAGTATTGGCGTCCAACGAGGTGGACGCTGACTCAGCATGGACATCCATCCATGTGGACGCCAATTGGGTCCTTCGGCCAGAACTCAAAACATGCAGAAACCATGCTTAACTTATATCTATGTACATGCCATACATATGTATTATCATGTACACACTACCACCATGCAATTCATACATTATTTGCAACTAATTATACACATGCACACATAAGTATAACTAGTTAATACATACGTTGATATGTACATCTATGCATACACAAACATGAATTATTTATACGAAATAAAATAATACAACAAAATTCGAGGGCCTTACAGGTGCTCCCCAAGGTGACACACTTTCTCGAATAAAACCCTTGTCTAGCAATTCCTGAAGCTACTTCCGCTATTCCACCAATTCCGCTGGTGCCATATGGTAAGGAGCAATAGATATAGGTGAAGTACCAGGTACCAACTCAATACCGAACTCAATCTCCCTCTCAGGTGGCAAACTGGAAAAGTCCTCGGGAAATACATCACTGAAGTCCCAAACAACCTCAATATCTTCTACAGCTATTGCCTTCTTCGAATTCACAAACATCACAACACTAGCAAGAAAACCACTACAACCCTTGTTCAACATTCGGGTTGCCTTTAGAGCTGAGATCACAAACTTAGCTGTCATATTCTTGGGTAATGGATGGAAAAATTCATCTTCACCAGGAATCCAAAAAATAATGATCTTCTTCCTACAATCCATAAGGACGTAATGCTCCTCGAGCAAGTCTAAGCCCAATATGGCATCGTAGTCCTTCATCTTCAAGAGATAAAAACTACCAGGCAAATCTCGGTCTTCAATACACACATGGAGGGAAGAAAAACACTACCCAGTCAACATGGTTCTTACTGGGGTGTGAACAGATAACGGAACCTCCATGATCTCAGGAACTATATTAGACTCCTTCATTAAGACCTTTGCAAACTTCTTAGAGATAAAACTATGCGTAGCACCAGTATCGAATAAAACACGAGCATGCATATCCATAATAAAAATTGTACCTTCTGTGACGTGCTCTACCAACTCAGCCTCATCTCTTGCTAAAGCAAAAACTCGAGCCTGACCCCTCGGTCTCCCTGCTGCTCTCGGTGCTGGTCTAGCTGTTGCTGGTGCCGCTGCTGCTGTAGTCTGCTATGCCATCTTTAGACAATATTGGATCTTGTGGTTCTTGTCACCACACCTCAAGCACCTACCAGAAGTCACCGAGCAAACGTCTCCTCCGTGACGCTTCCCACATTGAGAACACAAAGGCTTCTCTACAACTATACCACTGCTCGTAGTCGGTGCAGCCACTCTCACTGGTACTACTGCGCTAGGCGGAAACACTGGAATCTTATTTCTCTTGTCTTGCCGCTGAAATGCTGATCCAGGCTTCTTCAAAGAAGCCCTCTTCTCCTCCACATACATCTCCATCTCCGCTTCTTGCATGCATGCTACTGACAATGCCTCATCCATCGAACGATGCCCGAAAGCCACAAGTCTAGTCCTCAAGGACGATTTCAATCCCATGACAAATTTCTTCACTTTCCTCTGCTCATCAGCTACTATGTGAGGCGCATACTTCGATAGCTCTGCAAATCTAGCCTCATACTCTAGCATACTCATTAATCATTGGGTCAACATTAAGAACTCCTGCTCCATTCGATCTTGCACATGCTCTAAAATACACTTTGCTCTGAACAGGCGAACAAACATGTCCTTGCAACCTCAACAGCTCCATCCCCGAACTGTGTGCGTAGTACTGACGACCACCACATGTCAGCAGACTCCTACAAAAGATGGTAGATGAATCTAAGGGTGTACTAAAACAACACACAACACTTCTAGAATCTTCATTACCTGTAGCATATAAGTGGCCAGCGTCACCCGTTCCTTTTCCGTACATCGTATAGCATGAAAGATCTTCTCCGTCTCACACAACCAACTCTCTGCCATGATTGGATCACTCTCCTCCTTAAAGAAAGGTGGAGTCATCCGCTTGAACCACTCCATCATCGATGCACCTCCAATGCCTGCCTCATGAGCAAGTGCCTGCGCCAACATCCAAGTCGAGTCCTTAGCTGGATTCTTCAAGTCAACACCTTGGTAATTACTTCCTAAGTACCAACCTGGGCCTGCACTTGCGCTTGCAAGGCAGCTGCCGTCTGTGCCTGAGTCTGCATCGTGTGCACAAGTCCCTACATCAATGCTCCATAGTCCACAGGTGGTGGTGGGGGTGGTAATGGTATGCCTGCCTAATCTGGCACCTGCTGAGGTGGAGCCTGTGAACCTCCAACTGGCTCATCGCCTCGGGCCGAGCCTGCTCCTCTACGACCATGGGTAGCCATAGTCTGCAAAACAAGCATTTGTTATGATAACCTATTATTCTACATAATCTTGGACTAATTCTTTATGCAGACTTAAGGATATGAATACATTGTTGATATTTCATTTATGTACATGCTCAACTTGGAACGCTCTGATACCAATCTCTGTAACGCCCCTCTTAGACCCGGTACAGTTGTACCAACTCACATTGGATTCAATAGTGGTGTTACAGTGGAAACATCCAACATTTATCGGTTCAGATTGAGATATACACAAATGACAATTAAATTCCTACAAGTTTGCAACAGAATATGAAATTTGTTTTTT
The DNA here is from genome assembly GCA_014218235.1 of Colocasia esculenta. Taxonomy (NCBI): domain Eukaryota; kingdom Viridiplantae; phylum Streptophyta; class Magnoliopsida; order Alismatales; family Araceae; genus Colocasia; species Colocasia esculenta. The sequence goes on along the minus strand of CM024754.1, from coordinate 95,975,484 downwards.
CATCAACATTGTATTCAAATACCAAGTCTAAAGCATAAAAGAAGAACTACAATAGTCCACAGTAATAATAGTTCATAAGTTCAAAAATAACATAATGTTCAAATTACAATTTATTCTCACATACAATGTCACTCAAACACACTCCCAATATAAGGAACTAAGCCTCCACGTCCTCACGCTCAGAGTCAGAATGGACTAACTCCTCGGTGTCCTCAGCCTCTCCTGAAATGTTAATCAAGTGTGAGCCTACTAGATCCAACAAGCAACAAGGAAAGATAGTTCAAGATTTATCATATAATTAATTTTAAAACATGATAACATATCCAATTTCTTATCATTGGTACAGTATAGCTCTTACCTATCAACATACTCTAAATCATTTGTCAATCATTCTTTACATAGGATGGTTACTTATCATGTAGAGGAAAACAATTCATATAATATGTGAATTTCATTATGTAATAAGACAAAGCATTTAAACAATATCATGTGGCATGACATATAGACAAAATCTTGTAACATGTAGTCAATATCATGTAGCATGTAGTCAGTATCATGTAGCATGTAGTCAATATCATGTAGCATGTAGGTATAGTTGCCATGACATAGCCCCACTATTAATAGAGATCATATAAAGTGTAACATTCACTTATCACCTAGGCAAAACAGTGATGAAGTCTTTGTTATTACACAATACCGGGGAAAGTCATTCCTACCTTAACCAGTAGAACATGTCTACCTCCAGGAGTTCAATCTGTTGCCCAAGATTCATGTAGTCAATTTCATGTAGGTGAACCATAGGGGCATTCTATGGTGTAGTTCCATGTAGGCATCTCTATAATAGCAATGTCTTATTGGCCATATCATTTCAAAAATCTAATAACATATTTTCATGTAATTAATATCTACATGAAATTCTATCATGCTTTTTCATAAAATCATGCATAATTAGCAAGACAACGATGCAAAATTACACATCACATTTCCTCATTTCTGAAATCATCAATCCACTATACAACAACAACCTATCATGATACTACATTTACTGATAATATCAAAATTCAACATTCATGTCCCCTTTCTTCTATCTATTGATTTCCAAGTACACTTTTATCATTCAGAAAACTATAACAGCAAGTACAGTGTTCAGAAAATTCTAAAATTTTGACACTAATTCTATTCCTAGTCATGCATTACACATATAAATTTTCACATTTTTTTGAATTCAGTATAAATTCTTAAGATTATTTTTCGTATACTTGGACTAATTAACATGGCACAAAGTGTAAATGAATCATATAATTTATGTGCTGAGCATGATGAGTTTGTAATTCCATCTAACAACAGTACAATCTCTCAATCTATAAGGCCCTCGAACTTTGTTCTTTTATTAGATTTTGTCATATGGTGATTAGTTGCTTTGTGTATAAAATCATGTGTATATGTATATATGCAATACATATATATATTTAATTATGTACAAATTGTATTCAAATGAAGTTGTACATTTGTATATATGTGTTTATTTATGTACATATTGTTTTATTTACATTGTACTTATTGTATTTAAATAATATGATGTATAGATTATATAAATTATAAAGTGAATGCATATATATCTGTTTTCTGTGTTCTGGCCGAAATGCCAATTGACGTCAACATGAGTGGACGTTTATGGGGAGTCGACGTCTAGATCGATGGATGCCAATTCCCAGTAAACGGCAACAATGTGGTCGTCTATTTCCCAGAAATTGTTGCGGTTTCAGATCTGGAAACGGTCGTGTTTCCTTCAGTTCTGATTTTGGGAGGTTTTGAGCGCCTTCTTAGCTTAGCCAAGGGGGGCATCTTCAACGAATTAAATCCGTTAAACAAATTTCCAAAGGCAAGTAACCTATGGATCTCATCCCTAACCATGTCTAGTAGGTCTCAGGAATTTATTAGAAATTTTCTCGTGTCCTAGAACCCCCTATTCTCTTGTATTTGTGCGCTCTGTCTGTGTTTCTGCAGACATGAACTTAACGACCAGCTTGCTGTCGTTAAGATCCAGAGTTAGCGACAACAACCTGTGCCGTTAACCCCTGTTGGCGGCAACCCTTGTGCCGCCAAGTTCATCAGGTTTGACAGATTTGATGTTTTGATCTCTGTGATATATTTCCGGACTTCTGAGTATAAGTGCATGCTATAAATTTTATGTGTGGTCAAGTACAGTCAGTAGGTCACATCATGAGGCTAGGATGAATTTCTGTATATAGTTCTAATTATTAAATTTTTTGTAAATGAATAATGAGTATGATCTGACCATGATTAAATGGATATAAATAGCTCCATTGTGCATTAGGGTTTCATAATTTTTCCGTGATAGTATGAGGTCTGAATTCAAGTTTTGGAACTGTTAAGTATGTCTATGTTACTGTGAAACCTACTTAAGTGAAATTAGCGATAAATATGCATGAACCATGTTTCAATTGTTATAATTATTTTACAAATCCAAAAAATCTGAAAAATTAAGCATGTGATATGTTTACTATTTAGAACCTGTGATAAAAATTTGGTTTTTTTTTTATGACAGTAAGTATGATTATTGGTTTAACCATGGAAATTAGTCATGTTGAGCATGTTAAGCTTAATCTTGTATGATTCAGTAGTTAGTAGCATGAATAGGATTGTGTTATGAGTTAAATGTCATTGTGAAATAGTAATAGTATGCTCTGTAAACTGATCCATGTATATGAGTTAAAAGTGCATGTGTGTGTGTTTAAGTGCATGTGAATAATGTAAATGAATGTGGTAAAATGTTTAATGTGTAACTGTGCCGATAGTGACACCGCTACTATAGAGGGATGTGGAACCATACTATAGTAAAGTCCATACGGGAAGGTTCAATGTGTGTGATATCCTATGGGCATACAAGTACCACTGGTTAGGGTGGAGAGTGCTTCTCCCGGTTCTGCGCAGTTAACCAAGATCTGTCACTGTGTTGCCTAGGTGATGGGTATATGTAAGTGATGTGTGTCCTAGTGGTGGTTTGGACTATGTGTCATGGAAATTTAAGTGTAAAATGTGAATATGTGTATGTGAACTTGGGAAATGTGACATTGTGAAATATGAGCATGTGAAATTGTTAAGTGAATGAGTTAGCATGTGAATAAATGTAAACCCATGTAATTATGTTTAATTCATGTCAAAACAGCAAGCAAAATGTGTGTATAAGTGTGATAAATTCATGAGAAAATGATTAGATATCATACTAGGTATGTTATTTACTTTGTACATAGTACCATGCTTTAATTGGGTATAGTTGTAAAATGATTTGAATATGATTTAGATCCTTGTACCATGTTGAATAGAATGTGTAGAAAGCATGCTATGGGTTTTATATTTATTTGTTAAAGTAACATGAAGCATGTACCATGTTGATTCCTAAATGCAAAAAAAAACTAGCATGTGCATGAGATATGCGTAAGGATGTTATTCTTAGATTGCTTGTTGGGTCTCTTTAGACTCATTCTTGCTTCGCCGTATAGGTGTGATAGGTGTCTCCACTTCTGAGGAGGACATAGTTAGGAGCGACTCCGAGCGCGAGAAGTAGCTACCTTTAGGGACGTTGCTACGTTGTTTCTTTTCTTTCATAGTATGTAATCAGTGGAATTGTGTAATGCACATGGACAATGCATTTTATTTAAAGTTGTAATAATGTGGACTTTAGTAATTCTTTTATTGCTATGTAGACTGTGGATATGATGATGATGGAATGAGAATGAAAGTTTATTTATTTCCGTTGTAATCTTCTTATATTTGTGTACATGTCAATCTAGTGTTAAGTGTTGGGTAAATGTCCCACTGTAATGACGCCCTTTATACCGACGTGGATTGGTATAATCGTACCGATATAAAGAGGATCGTTACAGAGATTGGTATCAGAGCGACCAAGGTTGAGATTGTACATGAATATACCATCATCTTCATAATATGCTAAGTCTTTATAGAATTGTCCACATATGTGGAAAATATTTAATAATGAATGAAAGATAGCTAAGAAAATGGTTAGGGCTAATCACTTAATTTCTAACTAGATAAATTTGTTTTATAGGCTATGGTTTCTCGTGGTAGGCGTGGTGCTCATGCTCGAGATGACAAGTAGAGACGTGAGGACAGGGGTGAGCAGTAGGCCCCAGCACCACAGGGCCCTGCAGTTTTTCCTCCACGACCGCCTGTGGATTATGGTGTGTTCATGCAAGGCCTAGTGCAGGCTATGCAGACTCAGGCACACACTCAGGCTGCACTTCAGGCTCAACTGGAGGCTAAGGTTAGATTGGAGATAGAAGTAGTCTGTTTCTATTAAATATATGATTGTTGTGTTGCTATTATGTTGCTTATATTAATTGTTGTGGCAGGCTCAGGCTCCAGCTCTAGTTCCTCAGGAGCAAGGACATGGTGGTCCTTCCATCATGGAGAGATTCAAGAGGATGGCTCGTCCTCTTTTAAGAGGGAGAGTCAGCCATTGCTGGCAAAGAGCTGGATGAGGGAGATTGAAAAGATCTTCCGGCCTATTAGGTGTGCTGAGAAGGATAAGGTTAGCTTGGCCACCTACATGCTACATGTACTTAATATTTATATGCATGTATTTGTGTAGATTAAGAAATTGCTTAGATTGGTGCTTATGGAGTTGTTTCTGCAGGAGAGAGCCGATGTATGGTGGTCCTCTGTGCTGCGCACCAAATTTGAGGATGGTGCTATCGAGGTGTCTTGGGATGAGTTCACGAGGCTCTTTCGGGCCAAGTTCATCCCAGAGCATATTCAGAACAAGATGGAGTAGGAATTCCTTACTCTCACCCAGGGTTCCATGACGGTGCTTGAGTATGAGGCCAGGTTTGCAGAATTATCTAAGTATGCACCTCATATAGTTGCTGATGAGTGTAGGAAGGCGAAGAAGTTCGTGATGGGCCTTAAGCCATCACTAAGGTCGAGACTTGTGGCGTTTGACCACCGTACGTTAGACGAGGCTCTCAGCACTACGTGCAGGCAGGAGAGCGACATGGAACAATATCTGGAGGAGAAGAAGGCATCGTAGAAGAGATCAGCGCCACTGTTCCAGCGTCAGGACAGAAAGAAGGCGGTGTCTCAGTCACCGCAGCATTCAGTGGCAGCTAACAGTCAGCAGGCAGTTGCACCGCAGTCCCCCGACATCAGGCCCAGTGACAAGAAGATGTGCCCTCACTGCGGAAGAGCACATGGTGGTACATAGTGCTGGAAGCTAGCAGGGAAGTGCTTAAAGTGTGGCAGCAGTGAGAATCAGATTAGGGATTTTCCCAGACTGCAGTAGGGCATTCAGCGTAGAGCACTAGCCCCAGCAGCGGCAGTAGTAGCAGCGCCAGCTACAGGAAGACCAGAAAGGCCTCGAGCCCAAGCTCGAGTGTTTGCATTAGCACGAGAGGATGCCGAGCAGGCGGAAAACGTCACGGAAGGTACTGTTCTTTTCATGGGTGTGCACGCTCGAGTTTTGTTTGATACGGGTGCCACTCACTCGTTCATTTTCGAGCGGTTTGCCAGGCAGTTAGCTGTAGAGTCAGGTGTAGAGGCTGAGGAGTTAGAGGTCCCTTTGTCTATGCATACACCAGCAGGAACGGTATCGACTCGGAAGTGTAGTCCGTCTTTACCGGTGTGCATTGAAGACCGAGGCTTAGATGGGTGCTTCTTTTTGCTAAAGATGAAGGACTATGATGCAATTCTAGGTCTGGATTGGCTTGAGGAGCACTATGCTTTAGTAGATTGTCATAGGAAGAAGATTACTTTTCGTATTCCTAGTGAGGATGAGTTCTTGCATTCATTGCCAAGGAACTTAGCGGGAAGGTTTGTGATCTCTGCCATGAAGGCAATAAGAATGGTGAACAAGGGATGTGACGCTTTTCTTGCCAGCGTGGTATTAGTACCGAAGGCTGATCAGTCACCTACCCTTGAGGAGATTGATGTAGTGCAGGAGTTTCCAGACGTATTTCCTGATGATTTGTCTGGTTTGCCACCGGTTAGAGAGATAGATTTTACTATAGAGTTGCTTCTAGGCACCTCTCCTATCTCAAAGGCTCCATATCGGATGGCACCTGCGGACTTAGCGGAGTTAAGGAAGCAGTTGCAAGATTTGCTGGACAAGGGATTTATTCACCCTAGTGTGTCACCATGGGGCGCACCTGTATTATTTGTGAAGAAGAAGGATGGATCACTCAGGTTGTGCATCGATTATAGGAAGCTCAACCAGGTGACCGTGAAGAACGGGTATCCCTTACCGCGGATTGATGACTTATTTGATCAGTTGCAGAATGCATCGGTATTCTCTAAGATTGATCTACGGTCCAGCTATCATCAGTTGAGGATTAAGAGTGAGGATGTGTCCAAGACGGCCTTTAGGACTCGTTATGGACATTATGAGTTTTTAGTGCTTCCATTTGGTCTGACCAACGCCCCTGCAGCATTCATGGATGTCATGAACAGGGTGTTTAGACCTTATTTAGATAGTTTGTAGTGGTGTTTATCGACGATGTGCTAGTCTATTCTCCAGATGAGGCTACACACCATGATCATTTGAGGGTTGTTCTGGAGATTCTTCGAGAGCACAAGCTGTATGCAAAGTTCAGCAAGTGCGATTTCTGGATGCGTGAGGTTCATTTCCTTGGGCATGTGATCTCAGGTGCTGGAGTAGCAGTTGATCTGGCGAAGGTCCAGGCTATGTTAGATTGGGAGATTCTAAGGACCCCATCGGAGATTCGTAGTTTTCTTGGTTTAGAGAGCTATTATTGGCGATTCATTGAGGGATTTGCATCTAAAGCCGCACCTTTGACTAAGCTAACCAGGAAGGGTGTGAAGTTTGTCTGGTCTGAGGATTGTGAGAGTAGCTTTCAGTTGCTGAAGGAGAAGCTTACTTCTGCACCAGTGTTGATCTTGCCGAGTGGTGTAGAGGGTTTTGCTATTTACTCGGACGCATCTCGAATTGGTCTTGGCTGTGTGTTGATGCAGCATGGTAGGGTAGTAACATATGCTTCTCGCCAATTGAAGGAGCATGAGCGTAACTATCCGACTCATGACTTGGAGCTTGCGGCAGTTGTTCATGCACTGAAGATCTGGAGACACTATCTTTATGGTGTCAGATTTGAGGTGTTCACTGACCACAAGAGTTTGAGGTATCTCTTCTCACAGAAGGAGTTGAACCTACGACAGAGGAGATGGATTGAGTTCCTTAAGGACTACGACTTCGATCTTCAGTATCATCTAGGAAAGACGAATGTCGTGGCAGATGCTCTTAGCAGGAAGAGGTCTCTGCTCCAGCAGGATTGGAAGATGTTGGAGGATGCTGCATGTGCGATGACTGAGTTAGAGCCATTGTTATGTCAGGCTTTCATGGCTCAGTTGTCCATTCGGTCTACTATTCTAGATGATGTGATTGAGTAGCAAAAGGCCGACCCTAGACTCCAGGAGTTAGTGGGCAAGGCAGGTATTGCTGGAGATGAGGATGGTGTGATTAGATTTCATCATCGAGTTTGTGTTCCCGATGTAGTGGATGTCCGTGAGCATGTTCTAGCAGAAGCTCATAGGTCAAAGTTCTCTATTCATCCAAGTAACACTAAGATGTACCAGGATTTGAAGAGATCTTTTTGGTGGTCTGACAAGAAGAAGGATGTAGTGGATTTTGTATCCAGGTGTTTAGTGTGCCAGCAAGTGAAGGTCAAGCGTCAGCGACCATCTGGTCTTATGCAGAAGATGGAGATCCCAATATGGAAGTGGGAGGCTGTCACTATGGATTTTGTGACGGGTTTGCCTAGATCAGTGAAGGGCAATGACTCGATTTGGGTGATTGTTGACCATTTCTCCAAGATGGCTCATTTCTTGCCGATGAAGAAGAAGCAGTCAGTGGAGAGTTTGGCTAGGTTGTATGTTAGTAGCATTGTAAGGTTGCATGGCATGTCGAAGTTGATTATTTCAGATTGAGACCCGAGGTTTACTTCGAGGTTGTGGAAGGGTCTTTAGGAGGCTTTAGGTTCCGAGTTGAAGCTTAGTTTGGCGTTCCATCCCCAGACAGATGGATAGTTCGAAAGGACTATCTAGACGCTTGAGGATATGTTGAGAGCGTGTGTGATGGATTGGAAGGGTGATTGGGAGCGTCATTTGCCTCTTATGGAGTTCGCCTACAACAACAGTTTTCATGAGAGCATTGGTATGGCTCCATTTGAGGCTTTGTATGGGCGGCCCTGTAGATCTCCTTTATGTTGGGAGGAGATAGGTGATAGGCAGTTGATAGGTCCGGAGTTAGTATAGGAGACTTCAGATAAGATTCAGCTTATTAGGCAGAGCCTTGTTGCGGCGCAGGATAGGCAGAAGAGCTACGCCGACAACAGGAGTAAGGATTTGGAGTTCAAGGTTGGTGAGCATGTTTTTCTGAAGGTTTCACCTACCCGAGGCATTGTCAGGTTTGGCAGGCATGGTAAGTTGAGTCCTAGATTCATTAGCCCGTATGAGATCCTTAGGCGGATGGGCAACGTGGCATATGAGCTAGCTCTATCCCCAGCGTTAGCGAGTGTGCATCATGTTTTCCACGTATCCATGCTCAGAAGGTATGTGTGAGATCCGTCTCATGTGATTAGTCACGAGCCAGTGGAGATTCAGCCAGATCTGTCGTATGTTGAGCAACCCATAGCTATCCTTGATCGGAAGGTTCAGCATCTCAGGAATAAGAGCATTGCGTCCGTGAAGGTGCCATGGAGGAACTTCTCGCGAGAAGAAGCTACTTGGGAGCTTGAGGATGCTATGAAGAAGAAATATCCCCATTTGTTTGATTAGGTTCATTCTAACTTCAAGGACGAAGTTTCTTTAAGGGGGAGAGGGTGTAAGGCCCTCGAACTTTGTTCTTTTATTAGATTTTGTCATATGGTGATTAGTTGCTTTGTGTATAAAATCATGTGTATATGTATATATGTAATACATATATATATTTAATTCTGTACGAATTGTATTCAAATTATGTTGTACATATTTTTTATTTACATTGTATATATTGTATTTAAATAATATGATGTATAGAGTATATAAATTATAAAGTCAATGCATATATATCTATTTTCTGTATTCTGGCCGAAATGCCAGTTGACGTCAACATGGGTGGATGTTTATGGGGAGTCGACGTCCAAATCGATGGACGCCAATTCCCAGTAAACGGCAACAATGTGGCCGTCTATTTCCCAGAAATTGTTGCGGTTTCAGATGTAGAAACGGCCGCGTTTCCTTTGGTTCTGATTTTGGAAACCCACCTCTAACGGTAGGAAATCCTATCTAATGCGTACCCAACCTCCCTTAGCTTATAAAAACACCGTTTTCGGCCAGATTAGGTTCCTTTGGCTCTTGTGAAAACCTTAGAACCCTGTGAGAAAACCTGACTTTTGGAGGCTTTGATCTGGTGTTTGCGTGCGTCTTCCGGCAATCTACAACAACTGGAAGATACTTTGGACGTTTGTGAAGCTTCTCCGACTCCAGTGTGCGACCTACATTGACCTAAAAGACCGGATCTGGGAGGTTTTAAGCGCCTTTTTGGCTTGGCCAAGGAGGGCATCTTCAACGAATTAAATCCGTTAAACAATTTTCCAAAGACAAGTAACCTATGGATCTCATCCCTAACCATGTCTAGTAGGTCTCAGGAATTTATTAGAATATTTCTCGTGTCCTGGAACCCCCTATTCTCTTGTATTTGTGCGCTCTGTCTGTATTTCTGCAGACAGGAACTTAACAGCCAACTTGCTGCCATTAAGATCCAGAGTTAGCGGCAACATCCTGTGTCATTAACCCCTGTTGGCGGCAACCCTTGTGCTGCCAAGTTCATCAGGTTTGACAGATTTGATGTTTTAATCTCTGTGATATATTTCCGGACTTTTGAGTATAAGTGCATGCTATAAATTTTATGTGTGGTCAAGTACAGTCAGTAGGTCACATCATGAGGCTAGGACGAATTTCTATATATAGTTCTAATTATTAAAATTTTGCAAATGAATAATGAGTATGATCTGACCATGGTTAAATGGATATAAATAGCTCCGTTGTGCATTAGGGTTTCATAATTTTTCCATGATAGTATGAGGTCTGAATTCAAGTTTTGGAACTGTTAAGTATATCTGTGTTACTGTGAAACCTACTTAAGTGAAATTAGTGATAAATATGCTTGAACCATGTTTCAATTGTTATAATTATTTTACAAATCCAAAAAATCTGAAAAATTAAGCATGTGATATGTTTACTGTTTAGAACCTGTGATAAAAATTTGGTTTTGTTTTGATGACAGTAAGTGTGATTATTGGTTTAACCATGGAAATTAGTCATGTTGGGCATGTTAAGCTTAATCTTGTATGATTCAGTAGTTAGTAGCATGAATAGGATTGTGTTATGAGTTAAATGTCATTGTGAAACAGTAATAGCATGCTCTGTAAACTGATCCATGTATATGAGTTAAAAGTGCATGTGTGTGTTTAAGTGCATGTGAATAATGTAAATGAATGTGGTAAAATGTTTAATGTGTAATTGTGTCGATAGTGACACTGCTACCATAGAGGGCTATAGAACCATACTGTAGTAAAGTCTCTATGGGAAGGTTCAAAGTGTGTGATATCCTATGGGCATTAGGATGAAATCCTGGAGGTAGACAAGACCACGTAGTTTGGGTGGAGAGTGCTTCTCCTAGTTCTGCACAGTTAACCAAGATTCGTCACTGTGTTGCCTAGGTGATGGGTATATGTAAGTGATGTGTGTCCTTTTAGTGGTGGTTTGGACTATGTGTCACGACAATTTAAGTGTAAAATGTGAATATGTGCATGTGAACTTGGGAAATGTGATATTGTGAAATATGAGCATGTGAAATTGTTAAGTGAATGAGTTAGCATGTGAATAAATGTAAACCCGTGTGATTATATTTAATTCATGTCAAAACAGTAAGCAAAATGTGTGTATAAGTGTGATAAATGCATGAGAAAATGATTAGATATCATACTAGGTATGTTATTTACTTTGTACATAGTATCATGCTTTAATTGGGTATAGTTGTAAAATGATTTGAATATGATTTAGATCCTTGTACCATGTTGAATAGAATGTGTAGAAAGCATGCTATGGGTTTTATATTTATTTGTTAACGTAACATGAAGCATGTACCATGTTGATTCCTAAATGCAAAAGAAAACTAGCATGTGTTTGAGATATGCGTAAGGATGTTGTTCTTAGATTGCTTGCTGGGTCTCTTTAAACTCATTCTTGCTTCGACGTATAGGTGTGACAGGTGTCTCCACTTCTGAGGAGGACATAGTTAGGAGCGACTCCGAGCGCGAGGAGTAGCTATCTTTAGGGACGTTGCTACATTATTTCTTTTCTTTCATAGTATGTAATCAGTGGAATTTTGTAATTCACATGGACAATGTATTTTATTTGAAGTTGTAATAATGTGGACTTTAATAATTCTTTTATTGCTATATAGACTGTGGATATGATGATGATGGAATGAGAATGAAAGTTTATTTATTTCCGTTGTAATCTTGTTATATTTGTGTACATCTCAATCTTGGGTTAAGTGTTGGGTAAATGTCCCACTGTAATGACGCCCTTTGTACCGACGTGGATTGATATAATCGTACCGGTATAAAGAGGGTCGTTACACAATCATAACGTCATAACATGGATTAAGCTTATAACTATTTCACTTTCTCCTTACTTAATCAGAGAAAATCTTTAAAATAACTATGCATAGCCCATACAACATTGCCATGACACTCCTTATAGCAACCGGATTTTGGAAAATAAAATTAATAATTTATAAAAAAAAATAAAAGTAATTAGAAAATCAAATAAAAAGGGAATTAAATAAAACCCATTAAAAGAAAAGGATTAACGGGCTTTGTTAAATGGACCCATTAGAAATTAGTGGGCTAAAATAGAGATTTAAAAAAAAGAATAATAGAAAAATATCTAAAATTCGTAACTAAAATATTACTTAAATAAAAAGAGGGTATTTAATACATTAAAATAAGTGGTTTGAGTTGGATTTGGAATCGTAAACCTACCCCAATTGCTTGGCCATGAAATCCTCTCTCTCTCGACCCAAGTAGAGATCTCTTGCTTAAATAGGGGAGATGAAAAGAGGAAAATCGGAATTAAAGGAATTAGAGTCCAATTAAGAAATAGAAAGAGTAGAAGCTTAAATACTCTCCTAAAACCCTCATGGCCGGCCCTAGCTCATGCCAAGAGGTTGTTGGACTAGGAAGAGAGGCCAAGAGGAGGAGAATTCGTGGAGAAGAGGAATCTCCCAAGTTTTTCTCCGAGTTCTTCAAGTTCTTGCCCTAGAGAGGAAAAACGTGAAAGGTAGGCATTATCACGAGTATAAATCCTAAAATTTTGTCTATAGGTTGTCCCAATCATATGGAACTATGCCCTCTGATTTCGTATTTTTCCATCAATACAATCTTTTGTTTATGAATTTCGAAGTTTTGCAATTTACGTGACCCCGAACCCTCTTCATACTTCTTGATCTCCATGCATACTACACCTCAGGCCTCGAAAATTTTATTGGAGGTACTGATGGATGTTAGCTTTCTTTTGCCTTTGAAAGCCCTAATTTCCATCTACCCTAGTCCGCAAATTAATTCTTTTACTCCAACTGATCACTGTCCCATGTTCTTCCTGCTTAATGTGACTGAAGCATGCCGAAACCTTTGTAGTATTCAAATTCCTATTTACTGCATGTACTTTGGCCTGTCTAGAGTTGATTACAATTGATTTCATGATTTTTCATCTACTGTATGATTTGTTCTGACTTCCTGAATCACCCTGTGTCAAAGAGGGTAAGCTTGGACCGCAATCCAAGACATGTCTGACCCCCTGTCGGACTCAGGCGCAGGCCTGTGAACGTGATGGCCTGATAGGCAGCGTTTAGAGGTCTTGTCGCGACAGCATCAACCATCGCAATCTGAACACGACGGGCACTACCGTCGCGATCCGTGTGCCTGACCTGACCGAACCGTCGCGATCCTTGCAAGACCCCGTCACGATCTGTGAACCTGTTCTACTGGACCTGTCGCGTTCTGTCCTAAGCCCGTCACGACCCTTACTGGGCTGCGTTGCGATCTCAGTTTTTTGCCCGAAAACTAGTCTTTTACAAGTCTTGTTGTTCCACCATAAACCCCATATCATGTTAACTGTCTTGCACACAGAAAAATGAAGTGTTAAATTATTGAATATATCTGAAGTAATTCAAGTTAATCACATGACCTATCATATTCTATGATTTCTCTTACACGTTGCACACACTTTGAAACCATCCAAATATGGCTTAATTGGCATGAACATGTTACATAATTTATCTGGTAATCTATGTAATTAAATTGCCTCATGCTTAATTACACTTGTGTACGTTTTCGTGCGATGTTTTGGAACACTAATACCGATGCTCCAATGTTCTAGAACTCCTCCAGAACATCGAGAACTTGTTTCTATAATTACCCTCTTTCTTGACTTGGACGAACTCTCCGTCGGATATTCCTTCTGCCGAACTAGTGAGTCTTTGTTCAAGACCTCCGTAAGTCTCCTCTGCCCATGGATTCCCACATGGTCGACGAGCCGGTTGTACCCTAACACCTATTACTTCATTTAGGGATCGATATGATCCAAACGACTATTAGAAGTTCGCTCTTATCTTGAATCACGCCGGACCTCTGGACCTGTGATTAACATGGCCAGTGGTAGAGTCGTGAGTTCCACCTGACTACCAACACCAAGTGCGCGTGTTGTGCAACTGTTACTATCGCCTAATTACTCGACGAGTTACGTACAATGTCCACTAGCTCTCATCTATGCTCTACTCGCTCATCTTTTCACGTTCACTCTACTATCTCATCTATTCATCTAGTGCCCTCATCTATTTCCTTGGTACTCTATATTGGCCATTGACTGATTGTCTAAAGATAAACAACATAACTAATGCTAGCGCAATAGGGCCCGATTTGGTCCTGGGGAGAGCGCCCAAAAGTGTCATTTGCCCATGGGAGTTAAATGATCAGGATGTCGGCATTACATCCAAGTGCCATAGTATCTAGATTAATCTAATGACAATCAAAAGTGTTATATTCTCTCATTGTCGATTGACAACAAAGTGCTATGCTATACTCGTTGTGCTATTGCTATACTTTGTGCTATTATGCTATGACCATCTTGCTATTTGTGCTATAATTGACGTTCGTGCTATATTTAGAAAGTTGTGCTATTTCGTTCACGTGCTATTCTGCTATCTTTTACTTGACTCTCTCGCTCTATCATTAGTTACTCTGCATTTTAATTCATTAATTATTTAAAGCCTACTTGACTATTGAGATTTATGTCCTATTGGGCGTTATCGCTCACCCTGCGTTATTTGTCGTTGTGTTCTCAGGTGAGACCGAGGATGAATTATACACTCAAGAGGACGGGAACGACCAGGAGTGACGTCACGAGTACCCTAGTGTCCTAGAGATTATGTTAGAGTTTTAGTTTAGTCTCTTATTCTTATTTCAATGTAATTGGGACCTATAGATTGGCTCTGATATTAGTGGTTGTAACTAGACATTTGGAAAGTTATTAATGAAAGGAATTTGCTTTAGTATTATTCATTGTGAAATGGTTTGATGTCTAGTACTCACTCTATACTGTTTACTTGCAACTGCCTCGCATTCCGATATTCCGCGTCGAGGCGTGACAGGTGGTATCAGAGCCTAGGTTATTCTTAAGTATAGGATGATCTAGGTTGACCAGCCTCGACTAGAGTCAATTATCCTACCTATGTGAGTTGTGGTTAGAGCCAAGGGTAACTAGCTAAAATAATCTCACACACGCACGAATTAAATTTCACATCAGTATCATAACAGTAAGCTATTTTTTGTAGGAACTAAGTAATCGAGATGGCTGCTGAACGTGCTCAAATGAGGGGCATGCAACAGACCATTCAAGAACTGACTCGTGCAATCATGCAAGCTACCCAAGGTGGTGGAAACCGTGGCAGTGCAAGCGAGCTGCATCGTAACTTCAGGAGTCTGAGCCCACCAAGGTTCAGTAGATCCACGAATCCGGATGAAGCCGAGCACTGACTGAAGGAAACGGAAAGAATTTTTCATGTTATGCAATGTGCAGCGGGGGATAAGCTGCTACTAGCTACTTTCCAATTGAAGAAGGACGCCCGCGCTTGGTGGGAGTCAGTGGAAGCTACTAGGGAGAACGGTCAATTCACCTAAACCGAATTCAAGGAAGCATTTAACACCAAGTACTACTCCGAGCGTGTCCAAGAAAGGAAGGCTGCGAAATTCACTACTCTTAAACAGAGGAGCCTGACTGTGGCCGAGTATGAAGCCCAGTTCTCAAGACTGGCGCGCTATGCTGCACATCTGGTGAACACTAAAAGAATGAAGGCTAAGCACTTTCTCAACGGCCTTAAGCCACAATACATCACCCAACTAGCACCTCTCGACATCCAAACCTATGCCGAGATGGTGAAGAAAGCTCAGCTGCTGGAAGATGCTACGAACTTCACCGACCGTATCAAAGGGAAGTTCATGAAGAAGGAATTGACCTCGGGTCAATCATCTGCTAGGCCAAACAATGGCAAGAAGCGTCCCCTCAACCTCACAGAGGGTCCTAGCCAAGAAAGGAAACCCAAGGCGATAGTCCCATACACTCCAGCAAAAAGTAACTGCAAACACTGCGACAAGCCGAGTCACATGGCTGATGAATGTTAGAGGAAGGTCGGCGCATGTCTTCACTGCGGAAGTCGCGAGCACTGCATCCCTGAGTGTCTGCTACTAAAAGAGAATGAGAGGCGCCCTAATGCGCCTAAGAAACAGGGCCGATTGCAAGCCCTACATGATGAGGACCCTACTATGGAAGGTGGCGTGGTAGAAGGTACCCTTCAAGTTTTCTCATTATCAGCATTTGTTTTATTTGATACTGGAGCCACTCATTCATTTATATCTCAAAACTTTGCTGATACTGTGAATACTAAACCTATATCCATGGGTTGTGAGTTCTCTGTCACAATGCCACTAGGGGAAAAGGAGAAATTGAACAAATATTTTCCATCTGCCGATGTAATGATCAGAGACCATAACCTAAAAGTTGACTTGGTGTGTATGCCCATGGAAGGTTATGATGTAATTATTGGAGCCGACTCGTTGTCCACTTATGGGGCAAGTGTCGATTGTAAGAAAGGGAAGGTTACCTTTAATGACTTCCCTAAATTGGCATTCTCCGGGATTAGACATAAGAGACGGATGTCTCTAATCTCCGCCATAAAAGCCCATAACATGATAAGGAAAGGTTGTATTGCTTTCCTAGTAGTCGTAGTAGTGGAAAAGAAGGGTTCTAAGATAGAAGACATTCACATAGTTCAGGATTACCCCGATGTGTTTCCTGAAGATCTGCCAGGGATTCTGCCGGAACGTGATGTCAACTTCACCATAGAGTTGATCCCTGGAGCTGCCACGGTATCGCATCAACCATACCGGATGTCACCTGCCGTGCTAAAGGAGTTGAAGACGCAACTGATGGAGCTACTAGAAAAGGGGTTCATCAGACCAAGTACTTCCCCATGGGGAGCACCTATGTTGTTCGTCAAGAAGAAGGATGGATCGATGAGGCTCTACATCGACTATCGACAAATCAATCAACTTACCATCAAGAACAAGTACCCTTTGCCCAGAGTCGACGAACTGTTCGACCAAATATATGGAGCTCAATATTTCTCCAAGATCGATCTTCGATCTGGCTATCACCAAATGAGGATCAAGGAGGACGATATCTTCAAGATGGCTTTTAGGAGCAGATACGAGCACTATGAATTCGTTGTTATGCCTTTTGGGCTAACCAATGCTCCTGCAGCCTTTATGCAACTCATGAACAGCATATATCAGCCCTACCTCGACAAGTTCATGGTCGTCTTTATCGACGACATCTTCATATACTCCAAGACCAAGGAAGAGCATGAAGAACACCTGAAGATAGCATTGCAAGTCTTGTGAGACAACAGACTGTACGCAAACTTAGCAAGTGTGAATTCTGGCTCGAAGAAGTGTCCTTCTTGAGCCATGTCATCTCAAAGGACGGCATCTCCGTTAATCCCTCCAAAGTCGAAGTTGTACTCAACTGGGAGAGACCAACCAGCGTCACCGAAATCAGAAGATTCCTAGGACTGGCTGGCTACTACAGGCGGTTCATCAAGGATTTCTCAAAGATCATCATTCCTCTCACACGTCTAACACGAAGGAGAATCCCTACTCCTGGAGTAAAGAGTGTGAGAAAAGTTTCCAAACTCTTAAAGATCGTCTTACCTCAGCACCTGTTCTCGCTCTGCCTATAGAGGGAGAAGGTTTCTCTGTCTACACCAATGCCTCGGGAATTGGGCTAGGGTGTGTATTGATGCAAAATGAGAACGCCATCACATACTCTTCTCGACAACTGAAGACTCATGAAGTCAACTTTCCCGTGCATGATCTGGAGTTGGCTACCATGGTCTTCACCTTGAAGATATGGAGACACTACTTGTATGGGAGAAATTCACTGTCTACTCAGACCATAAAAGTCTGAAGTATTTATTCTCCCAGAAAGAACTCAACATGAGATAGAGAAGATGGCTGGAATACCTCAAAGATTTCGACTTCAACATTCAATACCATCCAGGCAAGGGAACGCCGTGGCTGATGCTCTTAGTAGAAAGCCGATGGCATCTTTTCAAGTCTAGTCCTTGGCGAGATGCAACTACTAGAACAATTCGCAAGGTTAGACTTAAATATTGAACATAGGGATGAATGAATATTGGTTGCAAATATCGAGATTTAATCCGACTTGTTGGAAGAGATCGGCTTAAGACTGCTCAGTCCAGACAAAAGAGCTATGTCGACAAAAGAAGGCGAGACTTAGAATTCGAAGTCGGTGATCACGTGTTCTTAAAGGTGTCACTTACACGTGGCATCCAAAGATTTGGAGTGAAAGGAAAGCTCAGTCCTAGATTCATTGGTCCTTTTGAAGTACTCGAAAGGATTGGTGAGGTTGCATACCGACTGGCGTTGCCACCGGATCTGGCATGTGTACACAATGTGTTCCATGTTTCCATGCTCAGGAAGTATGTCTATGACCCTACCCACATCATTCGCCACGAGAAGTTGGTGCTGAACAAGGATGTGACATACGAAGAGAAGCCAGTCAAGATACTGGAACGGAAGGTTCAACAGCTCAGGAACCGTCCCATCCACGTGGTTAAAGTCTTATGGAATACCGCAGAGTGGAAGAAGCCACATGGGAACCGGAAGGATCATCAGACGAAACTACCCCGATCTTTTCGGTAAGACATTTCCTCTCTTATGATCATATGAATTTGGGGACCAAATTCTTTTTAAGGGGGAGGATGTAGCAACTTGGATTTTTAGAAAAATAAAATTATTGATTTATAAAAAATAAAAGTAATTAAAAATCAAATAAAAAGGGAATTAAATAAAACCCATTAAAAGAAAAGGATTAATGGGTTTTGTTAAATGGACGCATTAGAAATTAGTGGGCTAAAATAGAGATTTTTAAAAAAGAATAATAGAAAATATCCAAAATTCGTACTAAAATATTACTTAAATAAAAAGAGGGTATTTAATGCATTAAAATAAGTGGTTTGAGTTGGATTTGAATCCTAAACCTACCCCAATTGCTTGGCCACGAAATCCCCTCTCTCTCAACCCAATTAGGAGATCTCTTGCTTAAATAGGGAGAGGAAAAGAGGAAATCGGAATTAAGGGAATTAGAGTCCAATTAGGAAATAGAAAGAGGAGAAGCTTAAATACTCTCCTAAAACCCTCATGGCCGGCCCTAGCTCATGCCAAGGGTTGCTGGACCAGGAAGAGAGGCCAAGAGGAGGATAATTCGTGGAGAAGAGGAATCTCCCAAGTTCTTCCCCGACTTCTTTAAGTTCTTGCCCTAGAGAGGAAAAACGTAAAAGGTAGGCATTCTCACGAGCATAAATCCTAAAATTTTGTCTGTAGGTTGTCCCAATCATATGGAACTATGCCCTCTGATTTCGTATTTTTCCATTAATACAATCTTTTGTTTCTGAATTTCGAAGTTCTGTAATTTACATGACCCAGAACCCTCTTCATACTTCTTCATCTCCATGCATACTACACCTCAGGCCTCGAAAATTTTATTGGATGTACTGATGGATGTTAGGTTTCCTTTGCCCTTGAAAGCTCTAATTGGAAAGAGGGTAAGCTTGGACCGCAATCCAAGACATGTCTGACCCCCTGTCGGACTCAGGCGCAGGCCCTGTGAACGCGACGGCCCGATAGGCCGCGTTTAGATGTCTTGTCGCGACAACATCGACCGTCACGATCTGAACGCGATGGGCACTGCTGTCGCGATCCGTGTGCCTGACCTGACCGAACCGTCGCGATCCTTGCAAGACTCCGTCGTGATCTGTGAACCTATTCCGCTAGACTTGTCGCGATCTGCACAAGGTCTTGTCGTGTTCTGTCCTGAGCCCATCACGACCCTTACTGGGCTGCGTCGCGATCTCAGTTTTTGGCCCGAAAACCAGTCTTTTGCAAGTCTTGTTGTTCCACCATAAACCCCATATCATGTTAACTGTCTTGCACACAGAAAAACGAAGTGTTAAATTATTGAATATATCTGAAGTAATTCAAGTTAATCATATGACCTATCATATTCTATGATTTCTCTTACACGTTGCACACACTTTGAAACCATCCAAATATAGCTTAATTGGCATGAACATGTTACATAATTTATCTGGTAATCTATGTAATTAAATTACCTCATGCTTAATTATACTTGTGTACGTTTTCGTGCGATGTTTTGGAACATCGATACCGACGCTCCCTGTTCTAGAACTCCTCTAGAACGTCGAGCACTTGTTTCTATAATTACCCTCTTTCTTGACTTGGACGAACTCTCCGTCGATATTCCTTCTGCCGGACTAGTGAGTCTATGTTCAAGCCCCCGTAAGTCTCCTCTGTCCATGGATTCCCACATGGTCGACGATCCGGTTGTACCCTAACACCTATTACCCCCTTTAGGGATCGATATGATCCAAATGGCTATTAGAAGTTCGCTCTTATCTTGAATCACGCTGGACCTCTGGACCTGTGCTTAACATAGCTATGGTAGAGTCGTGAGTTCCACCTGACTGCCACCACCAAGTGCGCGTGTTGTGCAACTGTTACTATCGCCTGATTACTCGACGAGTTCGTACAATGCCCTAGCTCTCATCTATGCTCTACTTGCTCATCTTTTCACGTTCACTCTACTATCTCGTCTATTCATCTAGTGCCCTCATCTATTTCCTTGGTACTCTATATTGGCCATTGACTAATTGTCTAAAGATAAACACATACCAATGCCATGTAATAGGGCCCGATCTGGTCCTGGGGAGAGCGCCCGAAAGTGCCATTTGCCCGTGGGAGTTAAATGATCAGGATGTCGCATTACATCCAAGTGCCATACTATCTAGATTAATCTAATGACAATCAAAAGTGTTATATTCTCTCATTGTCGATTGACAACAAAGTGCTATGCTATACTCGTGCTATTGCTATACTTTGTGCTATTGTGCTATGGCCATCTTGCTATTTTGCTATAATTGATGCTATATTTGGAAAGTTGTGCTATTTCGTTCACGTGCTATCCTGCTATCTTTTACTTGACTCTCTCACTCTATCATTAGCTACTCTGCCTTTTAATTAATCATTTAAAGCATGCTTGACTATTGAGATTTAAGTCCTACTGGGCATTATCGCTCACCCTGCGTTATTTGTCGTTGTGTTCTCAGGTGAGACTAAGGATGAATTATACACTCAAGAGGACGGGATGACCAGACGGTGACGTCACGAGTACCCTAGTGTCCTAGAGATTATGTTAGAGTTTTAGTTTAGTCTCTTACTCTTATTTCAATGTAATTGGGCCCTATAGATTGGCTTTGATATTAGTGGTTGTAACTAGACATTTGGAAAGTTATTATGAAAGGAATTTGCTTTAGTATTATTCATTGTGAAATGGTTTGATATCTAGTACTCACTCTATACCGTTTACTTGCAACTGCCTCACATTCCGATATTCCGTGTCGGGGCGTGACACTCCTGCTGCATAACAGTAATGATTTACACATAACAGAGCCTAACCGAAAAACCCTACACATGCATAGACCACAGTTTATAAACAATAATCAGAATTGCAGAAAAACAACACTAATGAACTTAACGGCAAAGTATGTTACCGTTTACACTGGTTAACGTCAACATACCCTGCCGTTAATATTAGTTGACGGTGGCACATAGCATCGTTAATATATATATAGACGTCCAATACGTTGACGGCGGTCGATGTTGACGTTGAGTTCATCCGATCAGAAAACCCAGAAAATACACATGCAATAACGAAACTTTAACCCCATCCTACTCTTTTATTCATGGGTTTAAAAATCCAAAAAATGATAAATCTATAGAGTCTAATTCTAAACCGTTCCCCCATGTTACTTGCCTCTAACCCTCCTTCTGGAGTCACGAGGAAAAAGTTGATGATGCCCGCCTTAGTCACAAGGCAGTCTCTTTCACCGTCTTCAATCGCCCGATCCGTCCTTCTGAACAGCACCCACTCTTGGAGATCTTCTACACACACGATCCTTCAAGTTCTCTCATTGTCCAGTTTGCTTCGATTTGCACAAATCACCGCACAACAACTCCTCCTTTGGCCCTCTTTTCTCACCTCCGAACCAGCGGAAAACCCTATCCTAAAGGCCAAATTGGGGTCTTAAAAATACTCCTACGGTTTGTCTAAACTCTAATCTTGACCCTTGAACCAAAAACGTCTTGATCCATCGATTAAATGCCATGAAAACGGTCGATCTTTCCTCCTCGAAATGGTAGCAGCAAAAACTGGCAAGTCAGGTTAACGTCAACATATGTTGTCGTTGACCATGAGGTAGACGACCATCGATCATGCTGTCAAAAGATTTGCCCGAAAAACTAAATATTTTAGAAAATTATAAATAGCACAATCTCCTGTCGTTAATAGCCAGTAGTCAACAATCGATCATGCCATCAACTGTAGTCAACGGCAGTGAAGCTTGACATCTAGTTCATCAAATTTGCAGTTCAATATTAGATGCTGAAACACATACACACAATTGCATAATTCAATCCAGCAAAAGATCTAGGGCACTACATATAGTATAATACATGTATGCATTTACTTTAACACATTAATTTTCATACAAAATTAAGTGTGGTATAATTTAAAAAAAATTAGGAGATTACTAAAAGATTTTGTCATAAGCAAAAATAATAATCAAGCATTTGCAAGAAATAAATGCACAACACGAAGTGGACTTCGGATATGACAAAGCTAGCTTCGTATATAACGAAGTAGATCTTCGAATGATCATGACTAAAAACATGCATGATGAAGTGCCAACTTTAGATATGACGAAGTGGACTTCAGATATGACGAAGTTAGCTTCGTATATGATGAAGTAAGCTTCGACTGAACATGATCAAAACATGGATGATGAAGTTGAAATTCAAATGTCTAAGTTATAAATTAGTGTAAATCTTTATGAAGCGATGGAAAATACAATATTCGTGAGATAAAGAATGATATTGAAATATATTAAGGATGATTATGATAAGTATTAGTTTTGTTATCACCAAAATAAAAGATAATAGATAAGAGTGGTTCAACAAACCAAGGTTCATACAGAGTCTACATGAATGCATCATAGCTTGGGGATGCATTTTGAGGCTTTGGCTTGAACGTGTTGTATCAAGTAAATGTGATGTATTATGGCCTTTTGCCATGAAAGAATCCTATTGTAGTGATGCATTCATGATCACGGTCACCTGATAGAACACATTCTAGGTTTTCATGTAGATCCATGCACGTAACTATGTATTCTTGTTGTTATCAGATTCTCACTCAATTTTCTCACTTAAGCTCAGGATTCTAAAGTCTAGTTTGGAGTCTAAACTGGTTTTTCTTATCCCTTAAAGCCTCTCAAGCCCATTCAAACTCCATTTTAACTCTTAGACCCTAGAGAAAATTGGGCTATTCTCTCACCCCAATAATAGACTCTCTCTCCATAAATACTTCTCCTAGGGCTCCAATTCCATGGATGGTGATTGTGGGGCTTATTTGTGGGTCCATGCAACTTTTTCCAATCCTCCAACACCCAAGTAGAGCCATTGGGGTGTTTTGTCCATCTCTCTTTTTTCTCTCTATCATCTTCTTATAGATGGTCTCCGAATAACTATAATTTTGAGAAGGTTAGAGTGGCCAATTGTGAGGGACTTCTTCATAAGATTTGTTGCACTTCTTTCTACCTTCGTCCCCATCTAAGAAGTACCCCAAGTGGGGCTATCTACATCTCTCTCTATCTGATTATTTTTTTTATTGTCCTTTCATTATACATGCATGTAGATAGGCATTTCATCTTGTTTCTTTCTTCTAAACATCTCATATCACGAAGCACACACCTATTTTATTCCAAATAGGGGTTTAAAATTCATCTCTGGTAAGCTCCCTTCATGCTCTTCATGTCTATTCTTTCAAGGGGCTGATATTACACAAAATCTCTTTTGTAATGGGTTTTATTCTTGTTCGATCTCTTTTACAAGTGAAAGACGAGAACACAATGTGAAGCCCTTGCCCTCTAGCCCATTGGAGAGCGAGAAAAGAAAAATGTGAAGTCTCCCGATTAGCAAGTTGAACATGGCTAATGTGGATGATGAGTTTTGAATGTGGAGTCAATATATACCACTCTCAAGTACACATCTTGAAACCTAGTTTTTGTTGGCCTACTTGATATGGCAGAAAGACTAACCTAGTGGGGGGGGTGAATAGGTCATCTGAAAGCTGAAATAAAAATCACCACTTGAAAATGTTTGGTTAATATAAATAAGCATGTGCAATGGAAATTAAAGGTGTGGAAGCAAACACACACAAGACACAGAGATTTATCCTGGATCAGACCTTCCAAATGGAAATCCTACGTTCAGTTCCCAAGCAAACTCTTCAGATTTCACTAACCAAGGGTACAGTCCCCCTTAAAGACATACAACACCCAGCCCCTGCTGGTCTTTTTCTCTTTTCGAGCAAGAAGGCAGCTCACTGTTTCACCTCAGCCATGTGCTTCTTTTACGAGCTCAAAAGTAACTCACTGGTACAGACATCTAGCTGGTCAAACCACCAGACACAAGTTGGTCTTCTTCTCTTTCCACGTAATAAGGCAACCCACTTCTCTTACAGGTCAAAAAGCAAACCTCCTGGTACAAACCCCAGTGCGGTTCTTCCCTTAACACAAGGGGAACGCTTGCACAACAAGCCTTCTCTTCTAACCGAAGAGAAACACTGTGTACAGTCTCACAGCCGGACAGACACCCAACACTTCAGCTAGTCTTCTCTTCTCAACAAAAGATGAACACTTCTGAACAGAGAAGTGAGGGCCTGAAGCCCTTAGATCAAACTCAAGATAAACAATGAAATGCTTGATCGGAGATGATGCCTAAGAAAGAAGGAGTTTTCAAGAAAAGACTCTTCATAGGCTAACCCCCAACTCTCTCACAAATACACAAAGACGCACAGAGAGAGAATGAGAAAGAGAGAAAGGCTTGAATGCTTCTACTTGAATGGGCTCGAGCTCTTCCTCTCTTGCTTTAAGTGTGTATGGAGTTGAATGCTCACTGGGTGTGCACTCCATGAAAGATCTTCAGGTTTTCTCTCTCAACTTTTTCAACTTTTGCTTCATCCTTTTATGGAGCAGTGAAGAGTATCGTTAATAGATTGATGTTGGAGTTTCTTGTCCTCTTCTCTTCTGCT
This sequence comes from Colocasia esculenta, assembly GCA_014218235.1. Lineage (NCBI taxonomy): Eukaryota > Viridiplantae > Streptophyta > Magnoliopsida > Alismatales > Araceae > Colocasia > Colocasia esculenta. The sequence goes on along the minus strand of CM024754.1, from coordinate 95,950,584 downwards.
CTCCTTCTCTTGAGTCTAACGACTTTTTCTTGTACCTACTGGCTACTTAGAATGTAGTAAGATGTTCCAGCTGGTGCATACTTCCAAGGGCATAGATAGCAAGTCCAGATGTTGACTCTTTTTTCCTTCTATCCATGTTTCTTGCAGACACCCTACTATAAAAGCTTTTTGTCTGTCAGAGGAATAATAAGACAAGCATATGATGTACATCTGAATTTTCATTGGGCGCCAACGATATTTTGAAACATTTGAAAGCTAATCGATGTGAGTCATAATAGCAATCGATATGAAATTATGTTTATAACACCTATCGATAGAAATATAGAAGCAATCGATGTTTGCTTAAAAACACTCGAAATGTAAAGGCAATCGATGTGAAACTTAACTGTAATCGATGCTAGAGTTCAATCGATGTGCCACTTAACTATAATCGATGCATGAAGGCAATTGATGTGAGAATATAATCAATATGAAGAGGCAATTGATGTGAATGAAGAGCAATCGATGTTTTAAAGGCAATCGATGTTAAGGCAATCAATGTTTAAGGCAATCGATGTCTAAAGGCAATCGATGAATAAAGAGAATCGATGTTTAAATATAACAACAATCGATGTTCAAACATAATAGCAATCAATGTTTAAGTTAAACAACAATCGATGTTTAAGTTAAATGCAGTCGATGTTTGAGTTAAACGACAATCGATGTTTATGTTTAACATCAATCGATATGCTATTATAATAGTAATCGATGGAACCTTTGTTTTTCAATCAATGTGGCACTTAGTCAATAATCGATATGCATTGAACAACAGTCAATTGATCTTTTCAGTACATATCATAAAGTGATTGTGCCATAATATATTATATTCAATGAGGAAAACATGATATTAAATATATTAATGATATTAAAGTTACTCATGAGTTTTGTTATCACCAAAATAAAAGGATAAAATATAAGAGTGGTTCAACAATCTCCCCCTTCTTGGTGATGACAAAATTCATGAGAATTTTATGGCAATCTCATATAAATAAGCATTAAATTGAAAATTTATAAATACAATATTCTCACCCTTTTTGTCAATAACCAAAAAGGAAGGATCTTACCTGTAGAAACCTGAATTTTTGAGAAAAATAAAAATTTAAATAATAAATTAAAAACTCAGCTAAAGGGATATTCAATGAAAAGAGCATTAAATAAAACTCATTAAATGGAAAAGAGTAATGGGCTTTGCTTAATGGATCCTCTAAAACTTATTGGGTCAAAATATGAATTTACAAATAGTAAATAAAAAGAAAATACCCTAAATTCGGAGTCTTAATATCTCCTAAATAGAAAAGGACTCTTTAAGTATTACAAGAGGCAATAAGAGTTGGAATTAGATTCCTAAGCCTACCCCTTATAATTTAGCACGAATTTAGATCCCATCCTAACCTAAATAGAGGTTGGAAGCAAGAAAGGAAGGTTGGAGTTAGGAAATCTCGTAATTAAAGAGCAATTAGAATAGAAGTAGGAATAGAAACCCATACATGCATAAATACATCTCTTAAACCCTCTTGGCCGACCCTAGCTCGTTGCCAAAGGTTGTTGGACGTGGAGAAGAGGCCAAGGAGGAGAGGATCTCGTGGGGAGAAGGAGTTCTTGGAACTTCTTCCTCGTTCTTGGAGATTTTAACCCTAGAAGACAAATCGAGTCAAATGTAGGCATTCTCACAAGCAAAACTAAATCAAATCCATCTATAGGTAGTTCCAATCACCAGGAACAAAAGTCCTCTTGTTTCATAATTTTTCATCGAGCCAATCTTTTATTCTTGATTTTAGAAGTTCTACAAACATGATAACTCTGAGTCATCATGTTTGAATCATATCTCTATGTTTACTTGATCCCATGCTACAAAATTTTTACTGTAGATACTTCATATGTTAGGGATCTTTTGCCCCCAAAAGCCCTAAATTTCATCGAGCATGCTGATCGAATTTAATCGATCTTCCTCTCTGTGTCATGTTCTGAATAACTCGTTCTTGCTCATGTTCAAACCCTGTATGAACCATGCTTTCTCTCAAATTTCGATTTACTGGAAGTACCCTTACATGTCTAGTTTAATTTGCAACTTGTTTCGTGATTTTTCATCGACTATGTAACTAGTTATGATTTTTCAAAGTACCATGTGTCCAAACAAGTCAAGTTGGCACGCAATCCGATGTAGAACATTTTTCCCGCTCGAACTCAAGTGAAGTACCTGAGAATGCGACGGCTCGACACGCCGCATTCTCAGGGCCGTCACGACCAACCTCTTGTCACGTTCTGAACGCGATAGGAAACCCCGTCGCGTTCTGGCCGCCTGAGCAGACAGCCCTGTCGCGAGCCGTACAGGACCCTGTCGCGTTCCATCATGACCCTGTCGCGACCCTTACATGGGTACGTCGCGTTCACAAGATTTTTGATGAAAACCCATAAAAAATTATTGCTCTCACTTTCTACAAAATTCTTACGCCTTTTTAACAGTCATACACGCAGTAAAAACACCTGTTTTAAAATGGAGCTATATTGAATGCTTTAAAATACATATTCACGACTTCTTTTCTATCTATGATTTCTCTTACACATGCACACACATGAACCATCCATATATGGCTGGAATCTGACATAAAATATCTCATAATGTATCTGGTAATTTATTACAATAAAGTATATTAATTGCCCTATTTTAAAGGACTTGTATTCGTTTCTTGCGTTGTTTATATACCGATATCGACGCTCCACTGTTCTAGAATTCCTCTAGAACGTCGAGCACCTATTTTTATATACACACTTTACTTGGATTGTAGTGAACTCTCCATCGGATATTCCTTTCACCGGACTAGTGAACCCTTGCACAATGCCTCCGTAAGTCTCCTCTGATCATGGATTCCCACATGGTCGACGAGCCGGTTGTACCCTAACACCCATTACACCTTTAGGGATCGATATGATCCAAACGGCTATCAGAAGTTCGCTCTTACCTTGAATCACGTCGGACCTCTGGACTTGTGCATAACATGGCCAGCGGGAAGATCGTGAATTCAACCTGACTGCCAATACGACATGCGCGTGTTGTGCAACTGTTACTATCGCCTGTTTACTCGTTGTTTTACGTGATGTACCCTTAGCTCTCATCTATACTCTACTCGCTCGTCTATTCACGTTCTCTCTACTATCTCGTCTATTCATCTAGTGCTCTTAACTATTCTTGATACTCTATATTGGCCATTGACTGATTGTCTAAAGATACAATATAACCAATGCCTGGCAATATATAAAGGGCCGATCTGGTCCTGGGATGTGCGCCCGAAAGTGCTAGTGCCCATGGGAGTTAAATGATCAGAGTATTTGGCATTACACTCAAGTGCTATCTATCTCGACTATCTATATGACAATCAAAACACAAAACGTGCTATACTCTCTCGATGTCTAGAATGACAAACAAGTGCTATACTCGTCATGCTATTATTATACTTGTGCTAGTTGTGCTATGGCCATCCTGCTATTCGTGCTATACTCGATACTTGTGCTATTTTTGGAAACTATACTCGATCTCGTGCTATTGTGCTTTCCTGTTACCTGTTGTGCTATCTCTTGCTATATTTTGACTCTCTTGTACCTACTATCTTTAGATACTCTGCCATTAAATACATTAATTATTTAAAGCCTGCTTAAGCTTGAGATTTAAGTCCTACTGGGCGTTATCGCTCACCCTACGTTATTTGATGTTGTGTTCTTAGGTGAGACCGAGGATGACACATACACTCACGAGGAAGGGAATGACCAAGAGTGAAGCCAGGAGTACCCTCGAGTCATTATGTTATCTTAGAGTTGTAGTTAGTTATTTCCTTTTATTGCAATGTAATTGGGCCCTATAGAATGGCTCTAATACTAGTGGTTGTAACTAGACATTTGAAAAGTTATTAATGAGAAAGATTTTCTTTAGTATCATTCACTGTGCAATGGTTTGATGTCTAGTACTCGCTCTATACCCTTTTCTTGCAACTACCTTCGCGCTCCGATATTCTGCGTCGGGGCGTGACATTACCATTTGCATTTTCCCCCTTTTGTAAGGACTTCTTACCAATATGCTGTAAGAATGAAGGAGAGGGGTTCAACAATTTTTGCCAATTTTTATTACTCCCCTTTAGTGTATGCTTCCCTTGAATGTGAGACTCCCCCTCAGTGTATGGCTCCCCCTTAGTTTATGCTCCACTTGTTGGGTTTGATCTTGTAGTTTGATTGACACATCCATTTATTGTTTGTCAAGTCTTCAAAAAGTTCTCTGCATTGATCTTACAAAGATAGAGATTCTTGCAAAGATGTTAGTAGTATTAGTTTAAAGAATTGTAAAATTAAACAAAAACTAAAAGATAAAGCATGACTACTTCCTCTTCAAATTGGAGCGAAGTGAAGAGTTGGTAGTCACCAATCGGATGCTTTTGAGCATCCCTACCATACCCATTTGAATGTCGTTTAGGGGTCTTGTTCCGCAATAGCATATTGACATTCTCTTCATCTTCTTCTTCGGTGCTTGAGCAGCCTGGGGAGTCATCCCATGTAGCTGTCATGGTTTTCTTTTTGTATTTTTTGTATTTCTCCTATTTTCTTTTCTTCTTATCAGATTTTTTTGCTTGACTAGTCTTCTTGAGTCTTGGACAATCTGGCCTCAAATATCCAGACTTTCTGCATTCATAGCAGACTAGTTTCTTCTTCTTTTTCTCCTTGCTCTTGGCTAAGATTTTTCAGATGATTTCCTCTTCACTGTCAACATTACTGCTCTCACTGGCAGTATCTTCATCTGAAGTGCTCTTCTCAGCTTTGAATACATTGTTTGACCTTCTTTTGAAGAAGCTTTCTCATAATCTCTCCCTGTTGATCTCATGAGCCATGAGAGATTCAATGAGCTTTTCCAATGTTATTGTGGAGAGGTCATTTGCTTCTTCTATTGTAGTGACCTTGGGAGTCCATAGAGTTGGTAGGGATCTTAGAATCTTTCATACCATATCACATGTTTCATATCTTTTCCAAGTCTAGCCAAGACGTTGGTGATGTCTGTGAAATTACTATACATTTGCAAGACAGATTCTCCTAAATGCATCTGAAACTTCTCATACTATGAGACAAGGATGTCAATCCTTGTCTCCTTCACTTTGTCTATTCCTTCATGGGTAAGTTTCAGCTTATCCCACATGTCTTTAGCTGTTTTGTATGCTGAGATCCTATTGAATTCTTGCTTGGTCAGTGCATAGCACATGAAGCTCTTGGCCTTGTTGTTCAAGGATATTTTCTTCTTATCTTCAGTAGTCCATTCTTCCTTGGGCTTGGAGATTTGGAGGTCACCATCTTCTATGATGCTCCAGAGTTGGTAGTCGTAACTTTGTAGGAAGAGCTCCATCCTTGTCTTCCAATATTGACAATCTTCTCCATCAAATAGTGGAGGCCTAAATATGGATTGACCTTCAACGAACTCTTGAGCTGCCATTTGATCTTTGCTCTAAGATCGTTAGATCTTCTTAATTTTTAGAGGCCAAGGCTCTGATACCACTTGTTGGCCCACTTGATATGGCAGCATGACTAACCTAGAGGGGGGGGGGGTGAACAGGTAATCTGAAAATTGAAACAAAAATCACCACTTGAAAATGTTTGGTTAATACAAAAAGGCATGTGCAATGGAATTAAGGCGCATAAGCAAACATACACAAGACACAGAGATTTATCCTGGTTTGGACCTTCCAAATGGAAGTCCTACGTCCAGTCCCTAATCAAACTTTTGGAATTTCACTAACCAAGGGTACAACCCCCTTAAGAACATACAACACACAACCCCTACTGGTCTTCTTCTCTTTTTGGGCAAGAAGGCAGCCCACTGTTTCACCTCAGCCAGATGCTTCTTTTTCGAGCTCAGAAGCAACTCACTAGTACAGAACTCCAGCTGGTCAAACCACTAGACACAAGCTGTTCTTCTTCTCTTTTCGGGTAAAAAGACAACCCACTTCTCTTACAGGTCAAGAAGCCAAACTCCTAGTACAAACTCTAGTGCGATTCTTCCCTTAACACAAGGGGAATGTTTGCATAACAAGCCTTCTCTTCCAACCGAAGAGAAACACTATGTACAATCCCACAATCGAACAAACACCCAACACTTCAGCTGGTCTTCTCTTCTTAACAAAAGAGGAACACTTCTAAACATAGAAGTTAAGACCTAGAGCCCTTAGATCAAGTTCAAGATAAACAATGAAATGCTTGATTTGATACGATGCCTAAGAAAGAAGGAGTTTGCAAGAAAAGACTCTTCTTAGGCTAACCCCCAATTCTCTTACAAATACACAAAGACGCATAGAGAGAGAATGAGAAAGAGAGAAAGGTTTGAATGCTTCCGTGAGGATTTGGAGATAGCTCCAATTGATAGAAAAATGAGAGAAAATAGACTTTGGTGGTTTGGACACGTGCACCGTCGCCCTTACTCGGCGCCGATTAAAAGATGTGACAAAATCATAGTAGATACTAGTAAAAGAGCTAGGTTAAGGCCTAAAATGAGATGGTGCGATGCTATTAGGAAAGACTTGGACTTCTTGAGTTTAAACATGACTATAGCATTGATAGAAATTTTTGACGAAAAAAATCCATGTAGCCGACCCTAAATAATGGGATAAGGCTCTGATGATGATGATGATGATGACTATCTATAGCAACACTTTCAATTGCCGAAGAGGAAAGACTTGAAACACCACCCCACCCCACCCCCCAAAAGAATTGAATCGAGGGAAGCCCCTCTATCCATCCACTTTCCATATGTTGCGGGGTCAGTCAACAATTTTACAAATACCCATTTAATTTAGCAATGAAGAGAAAGGAAAGAGTACAAAAGAAAGACTCTTATGTAGCATCTTGCTTCCCTAAATTTGCCTCCTGAGTGAGGCATTGTTATATTAACACTTCCTCCTAAAACTGAGGCAGATCGAGTGTCATTGTCACGTACCGAGAATTACGCCGAGGATATTAATTCGGATAATTCGAGTTGATATCTTGAGACGTGAACAGTCGGCAAATAAGCCTCTAGCTAGCACGCACTAGGTGTATAACAACACAACATCATCACAGGGCCCAAATATTGAACTCAATGGAAATTGTATTCAAATCTCATACTTGTTTCAAATGAACTAATAGAGGACTAAGACTCAATAAAAAGAAAAAGTACATTTATTCCTCACTTCCTACTACATGAATCTAACACTCAAAGCAAACTACTATAACTAGACTCATAGTTGGAACGCTCATCACTTGGATGCATTCCCATCCTCGACTTGCTCTTCCTCTTGAATGTCATATTCACATAGAATGGTTAAAAGTAGGGAAATGAGCGAACTAGCCCAGTAGGATTTATATCTCAATGTGCGGGCAATGATATAAGTGATTAACAATTTAGAACTAGGTAAGCTCAATGATTGTCATGATATGCATGTACGAATAAAACTCATTAAAACATGATACATGAACAAGCTAGATAGAGTGATCATGATAGAACAAGATCTAGAACGATATAACGAGCAAGAGATTATCAATAGTGAGGCATGTAACTAGCATGCAAGATATCACTTACATTGCAATAAATATAGGATGGCCATATCACGCAAGCAAGCAAGCAAGAACGCACGAGCACGATCATGTAGCACTAATCAGGTACGTAGACACTAATGTACACCATAGAAAGATCCACCAAGAATGTACACCAGAACACATGTATGTGGTTATTGTATCTATCATTCAACACGACACGCACGACTCCCAGCACAGATGCAACGCCAATAATCATTATACCCCATGGTTAACAGTATATTTATGACTCTCCATCATTGGGGCTAGACTGGAGCCCTTGGACACTCGTTGTGCCGGGTCAGCATCTCACTTAAATTTTAAATGTAGATACTCACAGTCATTAATAATGGCCAATGAGAGTTTCAAGATGTAAGCATATGTAATGTCATGTTCATGATGATGATGAGAACAAGTAATAAGTAAATTGAACATGATTTCATGATAACAATGGTCAAGAGATAAATTTGGCAGCATAACGGTACGATTTATACTTTAGTTCAATCTTTACATTAATGGTTTTAGTCTAGATTGTAAATCACACTCATGAGAACAAGATGAGAGAGGAAGTACACGCTATCTCCACGGAACTTCAATGGTACAACCAACTCGGTCTCCATGTGGGAATCCATAGAGAACGGAGATTTACGGAGGTCTTAGAGAAAAGGTCGCTAGTCTACCGATTCGGAATGACCGATAGAGAGCTTCCAAATCCCCAAGAAAGGGCTGCCTAGATGTGCAAGTGTGTAGTGATGTACGCATCTCAATCCACAATCCATCGGTTTCAAACTTGCGGAAAACACTTAACATGATGGCATGACATGAAACTATGCACTTTAACAAATCATGGTTTGCAAGATTTTAAGATAACAAATTATCATTTTAATCAAGCTAGAGCAGTAACAATAGTGAATCACAAGTTTCATGAATGATCACGTCATTAAGAAAGTAATTAGAATAATGTTCATGTAATTATAGCTTTTAAATGGGTTAATCACTTTTAAGCCATTAAACATACAACATGTAACGATCAGACCCAAGATATGCAAATTACACACTTGATACCATGTTAAACTGACCTCGGGTAAGCATTTAAAATACGCATCCTACACAGTGGACGCACTTCAAAACACATTGCACAATGAAAACTAGAAAAACGAGGAAATGTCGAAATCGCGTCCACCGTGTGGCCGCCTTCATGCTTGAAACGCGTCGAGGGAAACAGACGCATTCAAGGAAATCCATTTTATAAAAGCTTGGGCGGGAAAATGCCTAAAATGCGTCGGGGCCTGCCGCCGCGGTTCAGGTCGGTGCTGACTCCCAGGCGGGCGTGAAGACCCACGTACGGGTTGACTCGTCATTGCGTTAAATGCATCGGGTCTCGTGGACGCCTCTCACCTAATCATGTGGCCACAAGCGACGCGATTCCAAACACTTTAAAAGCGTCATCTGAACCGGACGCGGTTCAGAGATAGACCGAAAACATAGAAAATTTCTGAAACACAGAGGTTCGATCCATGCAACGCCTATATCATCTAAACTAGGGCTTTTCGGAAAAAAGTCTCAACATGAAAGTTGTTGGAAACATGGAATAGGTGAGAACTATGATTTTTAAATAATTTAAAACGACCTCAGGATGTGCGATAAATCGACTAGAACATGAAACGTCCCTGACATGCGCGACCTTGCAAAACGCCTATAACTCAAAATCTACTCATTGGAATTCGATGAAACCAATTGGAAATGACCTAGACTTGATGTTATACACATTGGTATATGATGTGTTAAAGTTTGGCCTGAGAAAAACTACCTTTTGGGTTGATGAAGTTTCGTTCTTCAGAAGACCCTCGTTCTGACCATCTGTTGAAGACGCCTAATACTCCCAGTGTACTGCATGAAAATTGTGCATTCCACTTGGGTTAGAACGTAGACTTGACCCTTTTCCAGGGGTGTAAGTCTTTCATGATGGGATTTAGGTTTACCCTACCTTTGCTCGACTCCAAGGGGACGGTTGCACAGGCTGAAGCAGACGAAAAGGGGAAGAATTAGATGAGCTTCTTGTGGTCGTTCCATAGCTCCCCAGCCACCCAGCACTCCTCCACATGACCCCAACAAGTTGTAAAACTCGTCCCTAGGGTTTGGTGGAGAGTATTTAAGCAACCATGATGTTTAGGAGTCCTATTGCAACAAGGAAAATGAAGTTGCGGTTTCAGCATATTACTTCCCTAATTTGAGGATTTCTTCCTCCATTGAAGTGCCTTGGCCATCAAGCAATCCCAAAGGATGGCTAGGCACGAATTTGGGTTGCCAAGAGTGCATGATTGCATCCCAATTCAACCCTAATTGCCTCTTTCTAATTTCAGCTTATTTAAGTTACGAATTTTCATGCATTTCCTTGCTTCATTTGATTTTTGGGCCAAATGTTGTCCATTGGTGCAATTATGATATTGGGTCATTAATATATAATGTTGGAAGTCTCTCCAACATTTTTATATAATTTATGATTGCGTCGTATTTCCGTGTTAACGGTTTTCCGACTTGTTTCCTTATTTGGATAATCGGTCACCATGTGATGTACACTTGGTTAATTGATTTTTTTGTTGCACGAATTTCTTTGTGGAACACTTAGGAATAATGTGTGGGGTTGATTTATAATTTTTACGAAATTTTCCGAGGTGCTTTAGCACATAAGATAATGATACGTATGTTTAAATACTCTGATATTATGGAAATTATTTATTTCCATTTATTTGAATTTTTATTTAATTAAAATTTTCGAGGTGCTACACCCTCCCCCACTTAAGAGAATTTGGTCCCCAAATTCATAGATCATTAATTGGCTCTTGATATTTGTGATCCTTGAGGTGTTTCGGATTTAATTCATCTAACTTGTTTAACATCGTGGATGCTAGTCCAACATCTACACCTTTGGCCACCCGTACTATTCATTTGGTTCCTTCCACTCCTGTTTTCCTTCCACGGTTGTTATAACTCCATCTTAATCCACCATATGAACTATGGTATAATAACTAGATTATTCCTTTCTAATTTCTCCTTAATGATTATAACTCCATCTTATTCCCCCACTTATAATTGTACTAATAAGAAAAACATCATAAGATCAGTCTAGGGGTTTAACAATCATACCTCCTTCTATGAGCTCCGCTTGTGTTATTGCATTCATGCGTCCTTGACGCTTTACCTCTTCCTGATTCCTTCCAACTTGGTCTTTTAGCATGAGACAGTTCGGTATACGATGTTCCTGACTCCCACATCACAGGCAAGCCCCGGCCTTCTTCCAGCACTTGTCCGCTTGGTGCCCAGGCTTGTCGCAAAATTTACAATATTCCACCGTCGTTGATTCTTCTACTTTGATCTTTTTCTCCATGCCATAGTCCTTCCCAGTGGTTGGCCTTTTGTTGTTGTTGTAGTTGTTGTTATTGTTGTTGTTGTGGAAGGTTCCAGTTGTATCGACTGATCCTCTTTTTGTGAAGGTCGGCTTTGAGATGTCTTTCCCCTTTATGCCTTCCACCTTATCCATGGTGTCTTCTACCAGTTGAGCTCTTTGGACCATCTCAGTGTAGGTTTGGATGTTGTGTGGTCCGAGCTTTTCAATGAACATGGGCCTGAGCCCATCCATGAACGGTTAGCCTTTAATCTTTTCGTTCCCACCAGATGTGGGGCATACACAGCCATACGCGCGAACTGAGCCTCATACTCAGCCACAGACATTCTTTTCTGCTTCAGTGCGGCAAATTCCGCCGCCTTCTTTTCCTTAACTCTTTCATAGAAGTATTTTCCTCAGAAGATCTCCAGAAATCCTGCCCACTTTAGCTCAGCTATATTTGGCAGATGGGCCGATGTGGCCTTCCACCATGCTCGGGCATCCTTAGTATGCTGAAAAGTGGCCAGTACCACTTTTTCCCTATTAGTGCTTTGCATGACTTGGAAGATCCTTTCTATCTCTTCTTCCAGTTCTCTCTCTGCTTCGTCCGATCAGGGGATCCAGAGAAACGAGGAGGGTTCAAACTCCTAAAATTACGGTGTAGATCACCGGCTCCGTTCCTAGCAGCAGTAGCCTGGTTTCCAGCCTGAACTACATTTTGCAGGGCCTGAGTCAATCCAGCTACTGTTTCTTGCATGGCTTGCCACTGATTGCGAGCCATTGCAGTGAAGTGAGAGAGTTACGAGGGTTCCTGAGAAAAAGGATGGAAACCAATTAATGTCTCTAGATACACTATAAGAGTCAATGGGTAGAGTGTTCGATTCTTTCTAACATATTCCCAATCTCTACCCATTCTCACCAGGTACTATATTTAATTTCCATGACCTAGATTCCATAGATATCTCTTATTCTTGAGACATACATCCTATTTGTTCTTCGTAGGCTCTGATACCACTAAACTGTCACGTCCCGAGAATTACGCAGTGGATATTAATTCGGATAATTCGAGTCGATATCCCGAGACGTGAACAGTCGACAAATAAACCTCTAGCTAGCACACACTAGGTGTATAACAACACAATATCATCATAGGGCCCAAATATTGAACTCAATGGAAATTGTATTCAAATATCATACTTGTTTCAAAGGAACTAATACAGGACTAAGACTCAATAAAAAGAAAAAAGTACATTTATTCCTCACTTCCTACTACATGAATCTAACACTCAAAGCAAACTACTATAACTAGACTCATAGTTGGAACGCTCATCACTCGGACGCATTCCCATCCTCGACTTGCCCTTCCTCTTGAATGTCATAATCACCTAGAATGGTTAAAAGTAGGGAAATGAGCGATCTAGCCCAGTAGGATTTATATCTCAATGTGCGGGCAATGATATAAGTGATTCACAATTTAGAACTAGGTAAGCTCAATGATTGTCATGATATGCATGTACGAATAAAAGTCATTAAAACATGATACATGAACAAGCTAGATAGAGTGATCATGATAGAACAAGATCTAGAACGATATAACGAGCAAGAGATTATCTATAGTGAGGCATGTAACTAGCATGCAAGATATCACTTAAATTGCAATAAATACAGAATGGCCATATCACGCAAGCAAGCAATAAAGAACGCATGAGCACGATCATGTAACACTAATCAGGCATGTAGACATTAATGTACATCAAGGAAAGATCCACCAAGAATGTACACCAGGACACGTGTATGTGGTTATTGTATCTATCATTCAACATGACACGCACGACTCCTAGCGCAAATGCAACGCCAGTAATCATTATACCCCCATGGTTAACAGTATATTTATGACTCTCCGTCATTGGGGCTAGACTGGAGCCCTTGGACACTCGACGTGCCCGATCAGCATCTCACTTAAAATTTAAATGTAGATACCCACAGTCATTAATAATGGCCAATGAGAGTTTCAAGATGTAAGCATATGTAATGTCATGTTCATGATGATGATGAGAACAAGTAATAAGTAAATTGAACATGATTTCATGATAACAATGGTCAAGAGATAAATTTGGCAGCATAACGGTACGATTTATACTTTAGTTCAATCTTTACATTAATGGCTTTAGTCTAAATTGTAAATCACACTCACGAGAACAAGATGAGAGATGAAGTGTACGCTATCTCCAAGGAACTTCAATGGTACAACCAACTCAGTCTCCATATGGGAATCCACAGAGAACGAAGATTTACAGAGGTCTTAGAGAAAAGGTCACTAGTCTATCGATTCGGAATGACCGATAGAGAGCTTCCAAATCCCCAAGAAAGGGCTGCCTAGATGTGCAAGTGTGTAGTGATGTACGCATCTCAATCCACAATCCATCGGTTTCAAACTTGCGGAAAGCACTTAACATGATGGCATGACATGAAACTATGCACTTTAACAAATCATGGTTTGCAAGATTTTAAGATAACAAATTATCATTTTAATCAAGCTAGAGCAGTAACAATAGTGAATCACAAGTTTCATGAATGATCACGTCATTAAGAAAGTAATTAGAATAATGTTCATGTAATTATAGCTTTTAAATGGGTTAATCACTTTTAAGCCATTAAACATACAACATGTAACGATCAGACCCAAGATATGCAAATTACACACTTGATACCATGTTAAACTGACCTCGGGTAAGCATTTGAAATACGCATCCTACACAGTGGACGCACGTCAAAACACATTGCACAATGAAAACTAGCAAAATGGGGAAATGTCAAAATCGCGTCCACTGTGTGGCCGCCTTCATGCTTGAAACGCGTCGAGGGAAACAGACGCGTTCAAGGAAATCCATTTTATAAAAGCTTGGGCGGGAAAACTGCCTAAAATGCGTCGGGGCCTGCCGCCGCGGTTCAGGTCGGTGCTGACTCCCAGGCGGGCGTGAAGACCCACGTACGGGTTGACTCGTCATTGCGTTAAATGCGTCGGGTCTCGCGGACGCCTCTCACCTAATCGTGTTGGCCACAAGCGACGCGATTCCAAACACTTTAAAAGCGTCATCTGAACCGGACGCGGTTCAGAGATAGACCGAAAATGTAGAAAATTTCTGAAACACAGGGGTTCGATCCATACAACGCTTATATCATCTAAACTAGGGCTTTTCGGAAAAAAGTCTCAACATGAAAGTTGTTGGAAACATGGAATAGGTGAGAACTATGATTTTTAAATAATTTAAAACGACCTCAGGATGTGCGATAAATCGACTAGAACATGAAACGTCCCTGACATGCGCGACCTTGGAAAAACGCCTATAACTCAAAATCTACTCATTGGAATTCGATGAAACCAATTGGAAATGAACCTAGACTTGATGTTATACACATTGGTATATGATGTGTTAAAGTTTGGCCTGAGAAAAACTACCATTTGGGTTGATGAAGTTTCGTTCTTCAGAAGACCCTTGTTCTGACCGTCTGTTGAAGAACGCCTAATACTCCCAGTGTACTGCATGAAAATTGTGCATTCCACTTGGGTTAGAACGTAGACTTGACCCTCTTTCCAGGGGTGTAAGTCTTTCATGATGGGATTTAGGTTGACCCTACCTTTGCTCGACTCCAAGGGGACGGGTTGCACAGGCTGAAGCAGACGAAAAGGGGAAGAATTAGATGAGCTTCTTGTGGTCGTTCCATAGCTCCCCAGCCACCCAGCACTCCTCCACATGACCCCAACAAGTTGTAAAACTCGTCCCTAGGGTTTGGTGGAGAGTATTTAAGCAACCATGATGTTTAGGAGTCCTATTGCAACAAGGAAAATGAAGTTGCGGTTTCAGCATATTACTTCCCTAATTTGAGGATTTCTTCCTCCATTGAGTGCCTTGGCCGTCAAGCAATCCCAAAGGATGGCTAGGCACGAATTTGGGTTGCCAAGAGTGCATGATTGCATCCCATTCAACCCTAATTGCCTCTTTCTAATTTCAGCTTATTTAAGTTACGAATTTTCATGCATTTCCTTGCTTTATTTGATTTTTGGGCCAAATGTTGTCCATTGGTGCAATATATATTGGGTCATTAATATATAATGTTGGAAGTCTCTTCAACATTTTTATTTAATTTATGATTGCGTCGTATTTCCGTGTTAACGGTTTTCCGACTTGTTTCCTTATTTGGATAATCGGTCACCATGTGATGTACACTTGGTTAATCGATTTTTTTGTTGCACGAATTTCTTTGTGGAAGTCTTAGGAATAATGTGTGGGGTTGATTTAATTTTTATGAAATTTTCCGAGGTGCTTTAGCACATACGATAATGATACGTATGTTTAAATACTCTGATATTATGGAAATTATTTATTTCCATTTATTTGAATTTTTATTTAATTAAAATTTTCGAGGTGCTACACCCTCCCCCACTTAAGAGAATTTGGTCCCCAAATTCATAGATCATTAATTGGCTCTTGATATTTGTGATCCTTGAGGTTGTTTCGGATTTAATTCATCTAACTTGTTTAAACATCGTGGATGCTAGTCCAACATCTACACCTATGGCCACCCGTACTATTCATTTGGTTCCTTCCACTCCTGTTTTCCTTCCACGGTTGTTATAACTCCATCTTAATCCACCATATGAACTATGGTATAATTACTAGATTATTCCTTTCTAATTTCTCCTTAATGATTATAACTCCATCTTATTCCCCCACTTATAATTGTACTAATAAGAAAAACATCATAAGATCAGTCTAGGGGTTTAACAATCATACCTCCTTCTAGGAGCTCCGCTTGCGTTATTGCATTCATGCGTCCTTGACGCTTTACCACTACCTGATTCCTTCCAACTTGGTCTTTTAGCATGAGACAGTTCGGTATACGATGTTCCTGACTCCCACATCACAGGCAAGCCCCGGCCTTCTTCCAGCACTTGTCCGCTTGGTGCCCAGGCTTGTCGCAAAATTTACAATATTCCACCGTCGTTGATTCTTCTACTTTGATCTTTTTCTCCATGCCATAGTCCTTCCCAGTGGTTGGCCTTTTGTTGTTGTTGTAGTTGTTGTTATTGTTGTTGTTGTGGAAGGTTCCAGTTGTATCGACTGATCCTCTTTTTGTGAAGGTCGGCTTTGAGATGTCTTTCCCTTTATGCCTTCCACCTTATCCATGGTGTCTTCTACCAGTTGAGCTCTTTGGACCATCTCAGTGTAGGTTTGGATGTTGTGTGGTCCGAGCTTTTCAATGAACATGGGCCTGAGCCCATCCATGAACGGTTAGCCTTTAATCTTTTCGTTCCCACCAGATGTGGGGCATACACAGCCATACGCGCGAACTGAGCCTCATACTCAGCCACAGACATTCTTTTCTGCTTCAGTGCGGCAAATTCCACCGCCTTCTTTTCCTTAACTCTTTCAGAGAAGTATTTTCCTCAGAAGATCTCCAGAAATCCTGCCCACTTTAGCTCAGCTACATTTGGCAGATGGGCCGATGTGGCCTTCCACCATGCTCGGGCATCCTTAGTAAGCTGAAAAGTGGTCAGTACCACTTTTTCCCTATTAGTGCTTTGCATGACTTGGAAGATCCTTTCTATCTCTTCCTTCCAGTTCTCTGCTTCGTCCGGATCAGGGGATCCAGAGAAACGAGGAGGGTTCAAACTCCTAAAATTACGGTGTAGATCACCGGCTCCGTTCCTAGCAGCAGTAGCCTGGTTTCCAGCCTGAACTACATTTTGCAGGGCCTGAGTCAATCCAGCTACTGTTTCTTGCATGGCTTGCCACTGATTGCGAGCCATTGCAGTGAAGTGAGAGAGTTACGAGGGTTCCTGAGAAAAAGGATGGAAACCAATTAATGTCTCTAGATACACTATAAGAGTCAATGGGTAGGAGTGTTCGATTCTTTCTAACATATTCCCAATCTCTACCCATTCTCACCAGGTACTATATTTAATTTCCATGACCTAGATTCCATAGATATCTCTTATTCTTGAGACATACATCCTATTTGGTCTTCCTAGGCTCTGATACCACTAAACTGTCACGTCCCGAGAATTACGCAGTGGATATTAATTCGGATAATTCGAGTCGATATCCCGAGACGTGAACAGTCGACAAATAAACCTCTAGCTAGCACGCACTAGGTGTATAACAACACAATATCATCATAGGGCCCAAATATTGAACTCAATGGAAATTGTATTCAAATATCATACTTGTTTCAAAGGAACTAATACAGGACTAAGACTCAATAAAAAGAAAAAAATACATTTATTCCTCACTTCCTACTACATGAATCTAACACTCAAAGCAAACTACTATAACTAGACTCATAGTTGGAACGCTCATCACTCGGACGCATTCCCATCCTCGACTTGCTCTTCCTCTTGAATGTCATAATCACCTAGAATGGTTAAAAGTAGGGAAATGAGCGATCTAGCCCAGTAGGATTTATATCTCATTGTGCGGGCAATGATATAAGTGATTCACAATTTAGAACTAGGTAAGCTCGATGATTGTCATGATATGCATGTACGAATAAAACTCATTAAAACATGATACATGAACAAGCTAGATAGAGTGATCATGATAGAACAAGATCTAGAATGATATAACGAGCAAGAGATTATCAATAGTGAGGCATGTAACTAGCATGCAAGATATCACTTAAATTGCAATAAACAGAATGGCCATATCACGCAAGCAAGCAATAAAGAACGCATGAGCACGATCATGTAACACTAATCAGGCATGTAGACACTAATGTACATCAAGGAAAGATCCACCAAGAATGTACACCAGGACACGTGTATGTGGTTATTGTATCTATCATTCAACATGACACGCACGACTCCTAGCGCAAATGCAACGCCAGTAATCATTATACCCCCATGGTTAACAGTATATTTATGACTCTCCATCATTGGGGCTAGACTGGAGCCCTTGGACAATCGACGTGCCCGATCAGCATCTCACTTAAAATTTAAATGTAGATACCCACAGTCATTAATAATGGCCAATGAGAGTTTCAAGATGTAAGCATATGTAATGTCATGTTCATGATGATGATGAGAACAAATAATAAGTAAATTGAACATGATTTCATGATAACAATGGTCAAGAGATAAATTTGGCAGCATAACGGTACGATTTATACTTTAGTTCAATCTTTACATTAATGGCTTTAGTCTAAATTGTAAATCACACTCACGAGAACAAGATGAGAGATGAAGTGTACGCTATCTCCAAGGAACTTCAATGGTACAACCAACTCAGTCTCCATGTGGGAATCCACAGAGAACGAAGATTTACAGAGGTCTTAGAGAAAAGGTCACTAGTCTACCGATTCAGAATGACTGATAGAGAGATTGCAAATCCCCAAGAAAGGGCTACCTAAATGTGCAAGTGTGTAGTGATGTACACATCTCAATCCACAATCCACCGGTTTCAACTTGAGGAAAGCACTTAACATGATGGCATGACATGAACTATGCACTTTAACAAATCTGGTTTGCAAGATTTTAATATAATAAATTATCATTTTAATCAAGCTAGAGTAGTAACAAGAGCGAATCACAAGTTTCATGAATGATCACGTTATTAAGAAGCAATTAGAATAATTTTCATGTAATTATAGCTTTTAAATGGGTTAATCACTTTTAAGCCATTAAACAGACATCATGTAATGATCAGACCCAAGATATGCAAATTACACACTTGATACCATGTTAAACTGACCTTGGGTAAGCATTGAAATATGCATTCTACACAGTGCACGCACTTCAAAACACATTGCACAGTGAAAACCAGAGAAACAGGGAAATGTCAAAATCACGTCCACCCTGTGGCCGCCTTCATGCTTGAAACGCATCGGGGGAAACAAACGCGTTCAAGGAAATCCATTTTATAAAAGCTTGGGCGGGAAAACTGCCTGAAACGCGTTGGGGCCTGCCGTCGCGGTTCAGATCGGCGCTGACTCCCAGGCGGGCACGAAGACCCACGTACGGGTTGACTCGTCAACCCATTAAACACATCAGGTCTCGCGGATGCCTCTCACCTAATTGCGTCGGCCACGAGCGACGCGATTCCAAACGCTTTAAAAGCGTCGTCTTAACCGGACGCGGTTCAGAGACAGACCGAAAACGCAGGAAAATTCTGAAACACAGGGGTTCAATCCATGCAACGCCTATATCTTCTAAACTAGGGCTTTTCGGAAAAAAGTCTCAACATGAAAGTTGTTGGGAACATGGAATAGGTGTGAACTATGATTTTTAAATAATTTAAAATGACCTCAGGATGCTTGATAAATTGACCTGAACGTGAAAAATCCCTAACATGCGCGACCTTGGCAAAACACTTATAACTCAAAATCTACTCATTGGAATTCGATGAAACCAATTGGAAATGAACCTAGACTTGATGCTCTACACATTGGTATATGATTTGTTAAAGGTTGGCCCCAGAAAACCTACCTTCTGGGTTGATGAAGTTTCATTCTTCAGAAGACCCTCGTGCTGACCGTCTGTTGAAGAACGACTAATACTCCCAGTGTACTGCATGAAAATTGTGCATTCCACTTGGGTTAGAATGTAGACTTGACCCTCTTTCCAGGGGTGTAAGTCTTGCATGATGGGATTTAGGTTTACCCTACCTTTGCTCGACTCCAAGGGGACGGGTTGCACAGGCTGAAGCAGACGAAAAAGGGAAGAAGATGAGCTTCTTGTGGTCATTCCACGGCTCCCTAGCCACCCAGCACTCCTCCACACGACCCCAACAAGTTGTAAAACTCGTCCCTAAGATTTGGTGGAGAGTATTTAAGCAACCATGGTGTTTAGGAGTCCTATTGCAACAAGGGAAAGGAAGTTGCGGTTTCAGCATATTACTTCCATAATTTGAGGATTTCTTCCTCCATTGGAGTGCCTTGGCCATCAAGCATTCCCAAAGGATGGTTAGGCACGAATTTGGGTTGCCAAGAGTGCATGATGTCATCCCAATTCAACCATAATTGCCTCTTTCTAATTTCAGCTTATTTAAGTTACGAATTTCTATGTATTTCCTTGCTTCATTTGATTTTTGGGCCAAATATTTTCCATTGGCCCAATTATGATATTGGGTCATTAATATAGAATGTTGGAAGTCTCTCCAACATTTTTATTTAATTTATGATTGCGTCGTATTTCCGTATTAACGGTTTTCCGACTTGTTTTCTTATTTGGATAATCAGTCATCATGTGATGTACACTAGGTTAATCGATTTTTTTGTTGCACGAATTTCTTTGTGGAACACTTAGGAATAATGTGTGGGGTTGATTTATAATTTTTACAAAATTTTCCGAGGTAATTTAGCACATACGATAATGATACGTATGTTTAAATACTATGATATTATGAAAATTATTTATTTCTATTTATTTAAAATTTTATGTAATTAAAATTTCTAGGGTGCTACAGTCATGACCATTGTATGATTTTGTCTCTTGTAGAAGAGAAAGCAATCAGCCAACCCTTAAGCAACTAAGCAAGACACCCATAAGTGAGAGAGAGAGAGAGACCAGGTAAACCCTGTAACACCCCGAAAATTCGGTAATTGGAAAATTAGAAATAAATCGAAAACGATAAAATCAATATTTGTGAAATAGCTAAAATGTACGTGTCATTATCATACATACAAAAACCCATTAGAAAATTTTCATAAAAATCATAGTTCAACTCTAAATAATACTCTCTAATGACCCACAGAGAAATTCGTGCAAAGGAAAATCGGATTGTCCAAGTTTAAGGCGTTTTACGACTGAGTGTCGTAATCAGGGAATAAGTCAGGAAATCATTATCACACATACTTAGATGAGTCAGAAAATTTAAATAAAAATCATAGATGGACTTCAAATAATATCCTCTAATGATGCATCACAAATTATGGGTCAATAAAATTAAGTCATTTGGGATATATTTAAGAGTTAGTCTGACTTCTTATCGTAATTATGAAATAAGTGAGACAACCCATTATCAGGTGTATAAAAATGAGATCATAAACTAAATGAGAAATTTATGGTGGACTCCAAACAATATGAGGGGATAGTCCATAAAAGGAAATAGATCAATGGACAACTTATGTCACATGAACAAATTCAGGTATGAAAATAGTAAATAAATAACTTTCGTATTATCGCAATGATAGAACTTACGTACCACTATCGTACGTGAGAAAACACATCGGAAAATTCCGTAAAAAAATTATAAACCAACCCCAAATATTATCCCTAAGTATTCCATGAAGGAATTCGTGCAACGAAAAATCTGATTGGTCGAGTGTACGCCACACGTGACCAAGTTAACCGAATTAGGAAACTAAGTCGGAAAATTGTTAACACGGAAAAATAACCCAACCATAAATTAAATAAACATATTGGAGAGACTTCCAACACCATGTATTAATGACCTATTAACAAGATTTGGGCCAATGGATCACATTTGGCCCAAGGATAGAAATTGGGACAAGAAAATACCCAGAAATTCGTGTATGTAATTATGCAGTGATTAGGGAGGGCAATTTAGGGTTAAAATAAGGGTGATTAGTCATGTAAGGTAAGCCAAAACCGGACCCAACCCTAAGAGGAGGTTTCCTAAACCTTTGCTACCTCCTTTGGGTGAGAGAATTCCAGATTTTTTGGAAAGTAGAAAGCAGAAATTCACAGCCCCTTTCCTAGTTCCACTGGGACATGAATTAGAACCCTAAAACTATAAGAACTCCTCACAAAACGTTTAGGGAAGGGTTAGCAACGAGTTGGAGTCGTGAGCAGCAAGTTTGGAGTGCTGGAGGTGTGGAGAACGGCTGGGGAAAATGTGGTCTTCCTCAACCTCGGTCTACATCAACCCAAAAATCTGCAGAGAGTTATTAGCATTCAAAGGTAGGTGTTGTCGGGCCAAGATTAAAGGAAACCAACACCATCATGTAGTTCTTCGAGTCTAGGTTCATTTTCACTTGGTTTGACTTATTTTCATGGAGTATATATTGTGTATTCGTAGTTGTCCTTAAGTCTCACACAGTTAGGGCTTTTCCCGTTCTTCTTATTATGCACGTGATTTGATGTAGAATTAGACTAAACTTCCTTCATGAAAGTTCTTCTACTTGTAGTCATGATCATCTTTTATGTTGTACGTTTTACCCAAAAGTTTTTCGTTAGAGAGTTATAGGCGTGGTAAGAGAGTCACTACATGATACTGTGATTTCGGGCTGCACTTAGCTTTATGTTCTTCATATATTTCTCAGGATTCAAGACCGCATTAGATCAAACCTCCAACATCAAAGTTCTTCTACTAGTTGTCCTCGTCATATTTCATGTTGAATGTTTTATCTAAATGTCATTCGTTAGAGAGTTATAAGAGGGGCAAGTAAATCGCTGCATGAGATGTGTTTTCGGGTTACCCTTGACCTATATGTTTTCTGGGAAGGCCTCTAGTGTCGACACTACCTGATCTAGTGTCGACACACTGTCCAAAATTAGCCCAAAAGGTGTTCTGGGAAGGCCTCTAGTGTCGACACTGCCTGATCTAGTGTCGACACCCTGTACAGACCTGTTGACTGGGTTTTCTGGGAGCTGTCTCTAGTGTCGACACTACTTGATCTAGTGTCGACACTACTTGACCAGTTCGGCATTATTTTGACTTGTGTTTGAAGCATTGTGTCGACACTAGTAAGGGGTGTGTCGACACTACCCTTGCAAAAAAAATTGCATATCTTGGGTCTGATCATTACATGATGTCTACTAGCATGTGCATGATGTTATATAGTATGCATGGACCTAAAAGAAATCAACCCATTGAAAAATGGTAATGATACAAATATGATTCTAATGTGTAATTGTGATTGTCCTTATGTTCATTGGATTATCTTGTGATCTTTCCTATTGTCAATTGAAATGATAAGAATTTGTTGTGAATATGGGGATGAATACATGTTAGTATGGACTTGTTAGTGAAGTTAATATCATGATTTGCATATGTTTCAATAGTTACATGCTTTTCGGTGTTCCATTAATTAATTGTCCATATGCATACATGCTAGGGAAAGATCCGTGACTCGTCACTTACACATTTTAGGCTAATTTGGGAGCTCTCTGCCGGTTATTCTGAATTGGTAGACTAGCGACCTTTTCCTTAAGACCTCCATAAGTCTCTGCTCCCTATGGATTTCCACATAGATGCCGAGCTGGCTGTACCATGAAGTACCCTGGAGATAGAAAGCACATGTCCTGCATACGATCTGTCTTTAGAAACATCCTCATGTCAAGACATTAATGGATTATGAAACATGATACATCGTTATACTGCCTTTTGTTCTCTTGAGCTATTTGTCATACCTTGACTCTATGAATGATCATGTTCCTTTTACTATGAACTTGTCATTGAAACTCTGTGGCCATAATATGAATATGTTTGTTCGGCACAACATGGGACTTCGGTCCATTTGCCCAATGCTTGTGCAATAGGGGCGCTGTCTGGTCCTAGGGAGGAGCGCCCCAACGTACTTATTAACCGCGGGGGTATGGACTCTTGGTGCTTGGCATAGCACAACGAACAAGCAAGATTGTGAAAATGTGCCTTTGTTTGATATGATAAGTTTGATTTGATATGATATGATAAGATTTGATATGATACGTCTGATCATGTGAACGCATGATATCTGTTTGAATATGGCCAATCTCTTTTGATACGATTCTACTATTGAAATATATGTCCATTGTATATGCAACTCGACATTTGATCTGAAATGATATCCGTTCTACTCTGCTATTCAATCTGTTAGTATTGCATGCATTTTCATCATATACATGTTCATATCTTGCCTAATTAAAATGTTAATCACGTATATTAGTGCCCGCACAATATTGAGATGTAAATCCTACTGAGCTAGTTCGCTCACCCTATCATCCTGCCCTTTTCAGGTAGCGATGAGGAACCAGTAGAGTCTGATGGGGCCGGGCAAGAGTGATGAGCACCCGCTATATGAGGAGTTGACAGTTTAGAAATAGACATTTGAGTAGTCGATGTATTAGAGAAACATTGTTATTTGAATAATGAACCTTTTTCAGTGAGTTCTTTCTATGTAAGGTCGTAATTAGTTGGATGAAATGGAATAAAGTATATTTTTGGTGACCATATTATAGTCTCAAATGTGATCTTTTGTTCAAATCGTGACTCTGTGCTATTCAACTGTGATATGTCTATTTGTATCGTTCACATCTCCCGGTATTTATTCCACTGCTAAATATCGGGGCGTGACAAACCCACACCCACCCAAGCTTGTAGTGCTTGGGACAGATTCAGAAAATTGATTTTGAAGAAAATCTGCTTCCCTAGAAAATGCCTGCACGACCACGATTTGCCATCTCGTTACTCGCGCCTTTAAAAGTGTAATGCACAAAAAGACTAAAAAAAAACAAAGACCCTCTTCACGTAAACACTGAAATGAATTCGGCCTCGTTGCCTGTGTGAAAATATTCAAAAATGGCTTCACATTTATTTTTCGACATAGAGGAGAGAGAATATTATCTCTCTCTATCTTTTTCCTCCGATCAAAATTCACATCGCACGTAAGTCTAAGCCACCCATGAACATTTGAAAATAAAGACATTTTTGTCAGAGATTTTACAGGTTAAAATATCTCAAAACATGTTTTCAAACATTTCCATAATCAGAAACAAATGCAAGAACGTGCCATTACTTCCTCAGACCATATTGGATTGCGTTCAATATGAGGTTGAAAAGTAAGTATATTTGTTAGGATCGGATATTCGGTTATGGCAAAGCTAGAAGGGGGGGTTGAATAGATTTACAGCGGAAACTTAAGCAATTTAAAAATTACTTCAGATTAAAAGATCTACTCAATTAAAACCTCTCTGATCTGATGTAATGTGTGTGAACAAATTAATAGTTAGTGTGTAGACAAAATCCCTATGCATGCATCTAGCGTAATACAATGCAACCACAAATCAAACCACAGTGCACAAATGATTTTTTAGGTGGTTCGGAGATCACACCACGTGACTCCTACGTCCACCCCCCACACAGTGAGGACACACTACTCAAGAACTGAGTACAACACACACGCGAGCACACCGGCTCAACCACACACACACACGCTAGATCAAGTCCAACAAAAGATCAGATCCTCTAGCCTTGATCTGACCAACACACCACACACACGTTGTCTGATGCAAACACGCAATCAGAACAACAATCCACACGTGGATCAAGCACAAGGAACGCTTGAACCACTACCACACACACAAAGATATGAAAGGTAGAATAAAAGAAGAGTTCTGAGTTGAAGATCAAATCCAAATGAAGAACTCTTCGTAGTGGTCGTCCAGAAGAACTTCGAGCTTTGTCTTGACAGGTATCAGTTGATGGAGAAGCTTGAAGGACGGACAAACCAACTTCAACTCTGCTTGTGAGATGGATCTTCCTCGCGCTGGATGGAGAGTTGAAGCAGAAAACAGGGGAACCTTCTTCTTCTTGTTCTTGGCTTAGAGTTTTTTGTGTGGAGGCTCCCTTGCTGCGAAAATAGCCTCATATGATCCTTATATAATGGTGTCCAAGCATAGAGAGTCGTGCTAAAAAGAAACACCCAAATATAGATCATATCCTGGCCATTAGATCTTCCCAAAACTCCGTCTGTTGACAGCCGACTTGCTGCTGTCGGCAGGTGCTGATAGGTTTGCAAAAACCAGAAGACTGGGCTTTATGGAAATAGATTTCTGTGTGGATCTGTCGATAGGCGAAAATCATCTGTCGACAGATGCACTATTCATCTGTTGACAGATGCACTATCATCTGTTGACAGGTGCACTATTTCAGCAACTTGTCTTGTTCTTTTGCACTTGCATTTTGGGCTTTGTCTTGTGTACATTCACACCTACATTAAAAGACATAATTAGTGAGATATAATGAACATATAAAACATGTGTTTCATTGTATCCAATTGTCATTCTCATCATGTTTCACACATTCATAACACATCAATTTTGTCTTGTTCATGAAATGTTCATCATCAAAAACAAACATAACATCAATTAGTATTGCTTATCATCAAAAATATTTAAGCACTTGTTGTAACCCAACATTCTCTAATATGAGAACCCAACATTCTCCCCCTTTTTGATGATGACAAAAATTTCAATTTATGCATAATTGATGTTTCTCCCCCTTTTGACAACATTCAAAAAGATAATGAGTGCACACAAGTAAAAGAATGAAGCAAAGAGCTACTTGATCTCTCAACTGAATTGTGAAAAGATATGAGTGGGGAATGAGTGTCCAAATGAGATTGCAAGGTTGAGAATAGGTTGATACCCACTACAAAATGTCATAAACACTAGTATTAAGACACATAAAAATTCTACAATGGTTAAGAGATAATACTCCGGGAATCTCAAGTTATAGCATTTAGAATACATCGTTCAAAAACATATGAAAATGAGATAACCCTTTTGAATAAAACCATTGAAGAAAATCATATACCATAGTGGGTGATGTTCAGTTGGTAAATGAAGGCAATGTCTACAGGAACAATTGACAATAGACAACCCAATGCCCTTGATTTAAATCTTGGAGGCTCCACTCTATTTCTAACATTTGAACAATTTATTTTGTCAAGTTAATGTGGGAAAAGTGGTAATTAGGATCACTTTTACCTTTTGACGTGAAGGTAGACATTTGGGATGCCCGTACCCCCAGTTACTCAGTGTGAGTGACCATCATACCATTATGCAGAGATAATGAATAGACTTTTTGACGCGAAGATAGACATTTGTGATGCCCGTGTCCCCGGTTACTCAGTGATGCTCATCGTTGCTCTGTCTTTATCCCAATTCACATATTTAATTTTTGACTTTAGAAATAGGTAGTTTTTCTCCCTTTTTTTAAAAAAAATTGGAAAATCAAGTTCAAAAAGTTTATTAAGGTCAAAGGCCAATGTAAAGACATTAAGTTCAAAAACCTTCTTACTTGTCAATCCATATAGTAACATGATCATCCACAAGGGAGTTATTCAAGTGAGTTAGGTTAAAATCATTAGATTTGATCAATGTTTTCTAGATGACACAACCTAGACTCAAGCACAAAATATTATATCAAAATCATTGTGATTAATTCAATGTCTTTGATACTATGTGAATATGAAAGGTTGCAATGAATAGCAAGTCCAAATTCTCCCCTTGCATTAATGATATGAACATACTCATGAAGAAATTATGAAGAAGGATGAAGAATTTATAGAAAATGTGTATCTGTCGACAACAAGAATGTGCCTGTCGACAGATGCACACAGGCCTGAAAGGCTTGGTTCTGGGAGAGCATGTCTGTCGACAGATGTGATAGTGCCTGTCGACAGATACTTGAGAAAATCAGTTTTGAGGCATAAAGTTGAGTGACATGAAGAACAAGATTTTGAGAAGTAATGACACAATGAATATGAAGGGTTTCTCTCAAGTATTTCACTCAACCTACCTTGAACTTACTCTCCCATAAGATGTGCATGTGATGAGACAACTTTCAAGCATGATATATAGACATTCATGACAAGCATTTGCACATAGATTTCATGAGCATTCATGAGCATATGAACACTTTCAAATTTACTCCCCCATAACACATGCATAGTAAATGTATCAAGCAATTCACACATTATTGAGCACTCAACTAGCCTTATGCATTACATGACTTTTGGTACTTGGCGGAGTATTTTACTCACGCATAATGATAGTTTCCAAACAAGCATAACTTGTTTTTCCACATGTCATCATTTGATATACCAAGAGATCATGTGCACAGTTATGCAAGCAAGATGACCTAATTCCAACTGCTAAGAGGCATTGTTATGTAGGGGTAGCCTTAAGACACATTTTCATTGCTCAAATAAAGGTAAAGATCCATTTCAATTCTTGCAGTTCAAAACTGAAGTGATAAAGAGATTTTACCTGAACAGTCTTCAATCACAGTCTCAATAAAAATTTACCTTTGTTCTCCATCATTTCTTGCCTTGCACAGCCAATGGCATGAATTCATTTCTAATTTTTTGCTACAAGACATCTCAGCTTGTTGATCAAGCTTGTTTTGAGACCCACACTTGCTTGGGTCCTGCAATGACATTAATGTTAGGATCTAACAATGAAGATTTCAGAATCCAAAGTGATTTAGTTTTTGGATTTCTATTGTTTTGTGCAGTTTTCCTGTTCATAGATACATGAAATTTTTGATCTTTATGAACATGATGTTTATCCTTGTGTGTATGAACACATGGATTATTATGGAGCTTTGAAGCATGCACAGAATCATGGTTTTTATGCCAACAGTTCTTAGAAATATGACCAATTTTATGACATGTGAAGCATTGGACTGGTTTGGCATGATTATGACAGTGCTGATTTTTATTCCAGCAGAATTTAGCAAGATGACCAGGCCTATTGCATTTAAAACAAATGGGTTGAGCATTTACCTGAATCTTACCATAGTACGAATGCGTTTGCTGGAATCTCTGAGGTCCTTTGGAGTACCTTTGACTATCCTTGGGTTGAGAAGAAGGAGATGGTACCCTTTGGTATCTCTTGGCGTGATGTGGAGTTGGAGATTTCCTTAAAACATTCTGGGCCTCTGGAGGAGGTGTAGAGACCCTGTAGACTCTTGTTTTCTTCTCCATTTTCTTTTTCTGGTTTTCAATTGAAACATGATTCTTCCTATTTGGAGCCTTTTTGTTCAATTTTTTCTTTTCAGTTTCAATGCAACAATTTCTTTTTCAGAAGTTAGAAGTTGGCTTTTCATGACATCTAGACCATTTTGTATTTTGTTCTTTTCAATTTCACTTTGAACAACTTGATTTTCCAAGTCAGCAATTTTCTTCTTAAAATTGTTCCAATCATCATTTAATGATCTATCATGATAGAAGCTTTTAATCTTCTTTTTCAGATGTTTGTTTTCCTCAACCAATTGATTGCATTTTTCTTTTATTTGGTGATCATGAGCCATGTTGGAGATTTGTTTGTTCAATTGATCATTATCAAATTTGAGATTCTCATTATGATCGATCAATTTTTCATTTTCATTTTTCAAATTAGAATTATCAGATTCTACATGATCATGATTTTCTTTCAACTTAGAAAACTTGATTTCATAGCTTTTGACTTCATTTTCTAATTTTTCATTCTCCATTTTCAATTTTTCATTTTCTTTATAGAATGCTTGAGCATTATCAATTATCATTTCATTCTTCTCCAATTTTTCTTTTAACTTCTTGTTTTGAGATTTTACCTTCTTAAATTGATTGGACAAGTGCTCATAGCATTCTATCAATTCATCATAGGAAATATCATCTTCTGAATCAGAATTAGATATTGATATGTCAAATGGGTCTGAATTGGATTTACCTGACCTTTGAGAGTTTCTTGACTTCTCTGACAGATATGATCTTTCATATTTGTCTGAACTAGGAGAACCTCTGGAGCTGCCAAGGGCCATGAAGCATTTGTCTTTGGCTTTATTTGCAATCTTGCTTGTCTTCTTAAAGGAGTCCTGCATTTTATCAACATGGTTATCAAACTCAATAATCATTGGTCTATTTATGATACTCGAGAACTCAGACATATTTCTGAGTATGTTGTAGATGAATAAACCAACAACCAAAGTAATCAGATCAGTTCAGAATCAATTGTAAACCCGATCAGAGCAATTAATCACACGTAAAAAGATATGCCAAATCACAACCGATGAATAGAAAACCCGCTCTGATACCAATTGTTGGACCGAGCCCCTTACCGTTGCACCAAAAGCTCGAGCTGGTAGTGAAGGCGGTAGCCAAATCTTTAAGGCGGAAGCGCAAAGCACCACGTCAATGCTGTGGTCGGCATGAGGGGCTTCGCACAGGGTTTTACCCCTGCGACGGGTTGGGTTGCCGGCCCCGATGTCACTATGCTGCCCCATAACAGCATAGTGGTAGCGATTCCCTAAGGGAGTCGATGGCAGTTAACCAACAAACTCCCCCCCAGCGGCACCCGGGGGAATCGAACCCGCAACCTCGCTCTGATACCAATTGTTAGGATCAGATATTCGGTTATGGCAAATCTAGAAGGGGGGGTTGAATAGATTTGCAGCGGAAACTTAAGCAATTTAAAAATTACTTCGGATTAAAAGATCTACTCAATTAAAACCCCTCTGATCTGATGTAATGTGTGTGAACAAATTAATAGTTAGTGTGTAGACGAAATCCCTATGCATGCATCTAGCGTAATACAATGCAAACCACAAATCAAACCACAGTGCACAAAGGATTTTTTAGGTGGTTCGGAGATCACACCACGTGACTCCTACGTCCACCCCCCACACAGTGAGGACACACTACTCAAGAACTGAGTACAACACACACGCGAGCACACCGGCTCAACCACACACACACACGCTAGATCAAGTCCAACAAAAGATCAGATCCTCTAGCCTTGATCTGACCAACACACCACACAAACGTTGTCTGATGCAAACACGCAATCAGAACAACAATCCACACGTGGATCAAGCATAAGAAACGCTTGAACCACTACCACACACACAAAGATATGAAAGGTAGAATAAAAGAAGAGTTCTGAGTTGAAGATCAAATCCAAATGAATAACTCTTCGTGGTGGTCGTCCAGAAGAACTTCGAGCTTTGTCTTGACAGGTATCAGTTGATGGAGAAGCTTGAAGGACGGACAAACCAACTTCAACTCTGCTCGTCAGATGGATCTTCCTCGCGCTGGATGGAGAGTTGAAGCAGAAAATAGGGGAACCTTCTTCTTCTTGTTCTTGGCTTAGGGTTTTTTGTGTGGAGGCTCCCTTGCTGCGAAAATAGCCTCATATGATCCTTATATAATGGTGTCCAAGCATAGAGAGTCGTGCTAAAAGGAAACACCCAAATATAGATCATATCCTGGCCATTAGATCTTCCTAAAACTCTGTCTGTCGACAACCGACTTGCTGCTGTCGACAGGTGCTGACAGGTTTGCAAAAACCAGAAGACTGGGCTTTCTGGAAATAGATTTCTATGTGGATCTGTCGACAGGCGAAAATCATCTGTCGACAGATGCACTATTCATCTGTTGACAGATGCACTATCATCTGTTGACAGGTGCACTATTTCAGCAACTTGTCTTGTTCTTTTGCACTTGCATTTTGGGCTTTGTCTTGTGTACATTCACACCTACATTAAAAGACATAATTAGTGAGATATAATGAACATATAAAATATGTGTTTCATTTGCATCCAATTGTCATTCTCATCATGTTTCACACATTCATAACACATCAATTTTGTCTTGTTCATGAAATGTTCATCATCAAAAACAAACATAACATCAATTAGTATTGCTCATCATCAAAACATTTAAGCACTTGTTGTAACCCAACATTCTCCAATATGAGAACCCAACAATATTAACGTTTCAAGTATAAATGAAAGGTTTGCTATCTTGTAAAATGGGAAGCTAACATTTCTCCTTCTCACTTAATAATAGTTGCTCACTAGATATCGAGTCTAATTTGCTGCGTGCGTGCGGCCTAACTCTATAACCAAGTGAACTTGGCAACCCCAGTGACATTAATTCGTTGGGATATCTTGAGCACTGAAATTCGTAAACATAGAATTTTTGAAAATTAAAAATTAAAATAGAAGTTATAACTAGACCAAATCAACATCCGTTCCAAATCTGGACATGAGAGTTATTTTTAAGTCCATTGACCAATTATTTTAACATCCGGTCTAAATATTCTAGATCTTTATTTTTAGGTCCAAATAAGGCTCCACCGTCAGTTAACCGACGGTGGAGAGGGGAAAAAAATCTAAAATGCCCTTCTGCCATGAGTAGGGTGACCATCTTTGCACTGCTGTTGTTGCACTTCTGTTGTTGTTGCTTCTTTTAGGCGTTACCCTTCTCTAATCTCCCCAACATATATATGGTAAAATCTGTCATTTTCATAGATTACGAACTGTGCCTTAATTAAAGATAGGAAGAGCATGTGTGCTGCACAAGGTCCCATATTTAGATGAGCTGGCTTCTGACCCTATTCAAATAAGACTAAATTTCCAGAGATTATTCCCAGTCTCAAACAAGAATCAAAATTCGGATAGCTTCTGACCCTATTCAAATAAGAACCATGACCAGGCCATTTCATGTGGATCTCTGGAAGCTACCATTGTCTCCACCATACATACATATAGATCCACATCAACCCCACTGCATTTCCAACACAACACAGCATATCATCCTTCCTTCAGGGAAGGGGTGGAGGGACTGGAGATTTCGTTTGGATTCTTGCATGCCCAACTCCACCCCCAAGCAGTGGCAGTGGGTTCCTGGCACACTATTCCGAGCCACCAGAAGAAACACATAAAAACCATATTATAAATAATCAAGAGAGAGGACTCTGTGTGTTTTGTGGTTCATGAGGGAACGAAGACAGGGGAAAGGCAGCAGGCAACACACTTTGAAGTAAAAGGAAAAGAGCAGCCCCTTTTCCCCAACACCCAACTGCTCTCTCTCTTATGACAATGATGTCCCAATCAACAAGGGCTAGACACATGGCAACTTATTTACCACTACTAGAGAGCAGTTCTTGCACCAACCCATTTGCCACTACCAGAGAGCAACAACTTAGTTACCACTACTAGTCATTGTTGTTGGCACCAACCCATTTGCCCTGTCAATAGCTCTCAGTAGACTAGCTAGCTCCTGTGTGGCTAATCTTCCTGTCTGACGATGGGAGTGCTCCGGCGCCTTTATACTGCTTGGGTCATCTTTGCACTCCTCAATGCTACTGATGTTGAAGTAACAAAAAAAACACATGACTGAATGCATCTCTGAATGACTGAACATGACATATTTCACCACAACATAAAAGAAAAAATCTGAATAACTGAACAAGACATATTTCACTCCAACATAAAAGAAATTTTTTCCAACACAGGAACCCCATCATAAAAGAAAAAATTTCCAACACAAGAAGAAATCTGCATTAATATCCTTGTGTCCAAGCATTCATAGAGGACCACAACTAAGGGATCCCATAACAACAATTGTTCAATTTTTGTAGACAGATGGGATCAAAAGAAACTAGATACATTGCTACTAGAAACTGAAATAAGATAACATCTAAGTTCAAAAAGTTGCTAATTGTTTCACATCTCCAAAATAAAGTAAAATTGAAGTTCAATCTATGTGCACATTCTTGTCCTCTTGTGAGTGTGAGTCACCACCACTCCCATCACCTTCATCTTTATCTAGAATGCTTAAAAATGCAAATATCTTTGGTAAGGACTGCACAATCACTTTTGCTTTGTTTATAAGTGATTTTGAGCCCCTCACCTCATCCTCCAACCATGCAGTTTTGTTCTCTAGTTTTTTTATCTTCTCATATTTTTCACAAGTTGTTGAATCCACAAAAATTTACACTTTATCACACCACATGAAAAAATCACAATTCATCTCCTATAAAGAACACGAAGAAAGATTCTTATTAGTAGACTAAAAATATAAAAGAACGAAAATAAATAGTTGGAGATAATTTACCTTAAATTTGTAAAATTTTCTTTCTGAATTTTTTTCCATTTGGCTAGTTCTCACAATACAAAAATCATGCCCTCTAATACATTTCATTGGTGGAGGTGGGATAGGAGAGCATCTCGAACTCATTATAACAAGTGAATAAATAAAATCAATCATAAGATTAGAAAATCATGAGAAACAAAGAATCATTTAAACATAGAATCGTTATAAAAAATACATACTTATTCAAAATAAGATTTGAACATGATTTTAAATTATGTCTCTAACCTTGAGAATAGTAAAATTAATTCGATCTGACTCAATCGTGGAAAATTATGTTTTATTGATTAAAATGACATTCTGATAAACTCTGATTTCTTCGTGTAAAGAAATTAACGTAAATCCTTATGGCAAATTAATGCCTCGTGTATGGATCCATGCAAGATTATTATTTGAATATTAAAGCAAACGGGTAAACAAATAGATTGAAATTAAGGGATTTGGACGTAACTTCGGGTTAAATTTTGGCGAACAGGATAAATATGCCTTTGTTCCAAATTTATCATAGATTTTTTTTTTCTGATATTTATCACGATTTCTTAACTTCTGTTTTTTTTTTTTTTTGGGGGGGGGGGGGGGGGGGCGGGGCGGTGGTGGGTAAAAGAAAACTTTTTTTTTCTTTCAAAAAGAAAAGCCAACAGTTCACCAAATAAAATCCGTCAAAATTTGCGTCGCTGCTGAAATCACCTACCCAGCGAGGGGTGTCAACGCCCTTCGGCGAAGACGCTCCACACGCAGGCGGCGGCCTCCCATCGCTGGGGCTTCCTGCCGCCACCTTCTCTTGCAGAAATTAAAATGGAGGGGGGCGTGCGTAGATGGCTGGTGGACATATCTCTGTGGGATCCTTCCCCAGCACAGTTCTCCTCCTTCCTCGCCCTTCTCCCCAAATACGAACACCCTGCTATCCTCAGGTACGGAGGAGGAGGAGGCATTTCGTCTCTTATTTTGTTCTTTTCACCCGCCAAATTTCTCCATTTCCCTACTTCTTCGTGTCCCTGCATTCGTTCTCTTTTTTCCCGCCGTTTGTATAGAACGTTCAGATGTCATATGCACGCAGAGCCTATCATGGCTTCTCTGTGCTTTCCTCGTAGTACGGGTTTATGCTTGTCCCTCGATGATTGATTGATTTTTTCAGTTCTTATTGCTGAGTTGCGCCTGCGTGGTGTATATTATATACATACAGCCTCGCGCAGATTTTGTGTTCTGGGTTGCATGCATAAGGAGCTTGATTTCCTGTGGTGCAGTGATAAATGTCTGATAATGTGATGTTAAAGTGTGATGCTTTTGATTGCCTTTCTGTGTGCCGTGGAGGAAAGACTTTTGATGAACTAAACGCGTAGTGTATTCATCATTGTTATTTTCAAATATTATGTCATACACTCATAGCATCTCTGTTGTCAGGTTGTCTGTTGGATTGGAAGCATATACTAAAGATTTTAGTGACGACCAAATCTTTGGCCTTTTGAGTGCTCGCATATAATCAAAATTCCAATCGATCATGGTCAACAAAGCATAGTGATGAGACTGCCCTTGTTCATCTACCCAATATTCATGTAAAAATAAACAAACTGTCATCATGTATGTTCTTGTACTTTTTACTAAGGTAATATATGTTATTGTACTTTCCCAACTAGCACTAGTATAAATAAATTGCAAGTAAGAGAATCTTTCACATTGTTCGACCTTTTATGAGGACAGTGAAATTATTTCTTTTAATTGTAGATAACCTCATCCATAGCCAGTCTCTAGTGCAGATAGAAAAGTGGATGATGTACCTTGAGTTGTAGCTAATTCTAGTGAAACTTGTCACATTTGTAATCATGACTCTTAGACTAAATACTTTTGCTCATACCAAGGGAGTCCCTAAAAGCAGCACATCACTCTGGCACCCAAATTTAAAAGTGGGGAAGGGACAAAGGGTTAACAATGACAATTAAGCATAGACTCATGAATGTTGGACAACTACTGGTAAAAAGTTGGTTTTGAAAATGAAATTCATATGGTGGAATAAAACCCTAACTAACTAGCTAGCTGTGCATCTATACATATGTATGTATGCACACATGCATAACTTTTTATATGTATATAGGGGGATTAACTGTTCTCTATGGTGCATCTAACTTAATTATGCTCCCCACATTTTCACTGTCTTATCCCTCGCAAGTGTCTTTTCCCTATCTTTTTGTTTGTCGACAAGATGAGTCATGCCTGCCATTTTTGTGTCTAGTAACAATAATGTGTTACTTATGGAAGATTAGGAAGGATAAGTCTTCTGACTATATCCAACCATCTCATTTTAGGTCTTCTCTATTTTTTTCTCTTCTCTCTCTCCTACATTTACACAAACTTCAGTGCACATGAAACCATCTATTTCATTTTTTCCTTGAGCTAGTGCTACTAGGAGCTACACTTAAGTTTCTACATATATGCTCATTCTAAATCTTAACATTTCTCATGTTATTGCTCATTCAACTCAAGATCTTCATCTTCGGTACATGTAAGTTTTGTATGTGTTCTTTTCTTGCAGTGACACCCAGTCTTTACAATGCAATTTTAAGGGCATGTTTGATAATCAAATAGGATAGGACCCTTATTTTCTCAAATGGGAGAAAATGAACTTTGATAGGTAAGGTAGGATAACATGGGTTGTCTAGGGTTAAAGGTTGTATAACTTCAGATAACATATTCAAGTGTTTCAATCAAATCTATCCTTCCCCTCTGTTCTACCTAGAATTAAAATTTGCCGCCAACTGACCGAAGTGAAGAAAGACGAAACTTTTGCATTATCCTACCTGAGTTTAAGTCCATCCTACCCATTTATTAAAGCTACCCTGAAAGAATTTTCTTTAGGTTTAAGGGGCTTGTAGGTTGCAAAGGGCTCTAGACTTCTATGCTTGAACCAACCTTCCTTAATGGGCATGAATAGAAAATATGGAAGCAAGAAAATTTGAAATCCTAAATATAATAAAATATGCCAAACAATGGTCTCCCAAACCCCACCTTTGATAGCAGGGTGTTGAGTTTCTTGCCGCCTCCGTTTTTGGATGTACCATATCAATTCATTAAATTGTAAACAGAGTTGGTGGTACATTCCCTCTTATTCTTTTGAAGAAATTTACTTCAATATGGAGTCTTCTGTTGGCTGTGTTAACCAAAAACATGATAATAGCTCTAAGGTAATGCTTAGAATAACAGGGACATTTAAATCCATGTACAATCATTTTTTGGTTCCAAAAATCTCTGTGAATAAACCTAGTGTGTACGAACAAGAAATTAATTGATTTTTATGATATCAGTTGCACCACTAATTTTATTAAATAAACAGTTCTAGTACAATCATGTATAGAGATGAGATATCTCAGCCCCTAAAAAACACCACACTCTACCCAGGAAAACCAAAAGAAAGAGATTAGAGCTTACTGGTTTCCTTATGCCAATTCGATATTCATGTATACCAAGAAATAAACGGATTTCCCCATTTATCTTTGAGTTTTGTTACTGTATGATATCAAAGTCTGAGTTTCGTCTGCCTTTTACTTGAGTCTTTATATTGAAAGGTTAATTTTTGGATTTCTGCTGTTCTGCAACCACTTGATGACCATGTCAGATGCCAGGTTTCTTAAGCTTGATGATAGGAAACGGGCACTTGTTAGCCGATTGCTTCAATATTCACTTGTGCACGAGGTTTTGGATATCCCACATGCTGAAATCAAGATAAAGCGCACCATTGAGGGTAAACCTTACCTGGTATGATGGTCTCTCACTCTATCATGATGCAAATCTAAGGAGACTCATGGTTCAGTATCCTTTCTTACAGCAAATGTCTGCATAAGCCGTTGTACATTCTGCCTCTGATGTATTGTCTATTTTCTTGATGGGCTTCACAAACATTTACACCTGGGTTTCTGAGTCCTCGCCGGTTGGTGTCTAGGCAAATCTTCAGGCAACAGCATGAACTTCAGTGCCACCTGACATCTAAAATGTTTACAAGCTAATAGGGTGTTTGGCAACACTTCTATTTTGTAACATGATTTCATACTTGAAAATTCTTACATTTAAATTTTCATCCTAATATGTTAATTGGGGTGTATCCTTTCTATATGTTTTGAAGGGTCCTCCATATGTCTTCCTCCTTTCCCATATGTCAGAAACTGTTCTAAGATTTAATACTACCATGCTCGCTTTTGACACTAGAAAGCATGCTAGTGATCCGGGTTGCAAAAAATGAGGTGACCTTAGAACTCAGTAGGATGCATGATTTCATGGTATTTTCAAGTTTCTATGTTGTTACATTGATCAGTTATGATTCAGGCCTGGCAAACTGGCCTGTCTCTGAGATCTGCTTATGGAAGCTTTGGCTTGGTCTTAGATTAGGTTATTAGGTTGTCCGGTGACTCTTAAAATCTGCTGCTACATTTACTCACCAACTTGTGGTTAGGACTTTCTTTGACAATATTTTATGCCACTTATCTACTCTTTGCTGCGACGTATGCATCTGTTGCTAACTTTTTTATCTGCAGAATAATAGTAGGCAGCATGTCAGATATCCAAACTTCAACTTCAGTGTATCACATAGTGGGAATTATGTGGGTATTGCATCTGAACCTGTTTGTCTTGTGGGATTAGATATTGTTTCTGACGTTCTTAGACAAGAATCATCTCTCAACTTTATTAATGATTTTTCCTCGTACTTCACACATTTGGAGTGGAAGAATATTACAAATGCTGGCAATTCCAATCATACATTGTCAGAATTCTATAGGTACGGGTGCATTCTCCATGTTGATTTTGAAAGTATGATTAATTTTCACTTTGAGTAATCCTTTAATTCACTGTTACTTTTGTGTTTGGATTATTAGCTAGTCATGCCAAGGAATTCAAGATTAGAGCTTGGATAGACTGGGAACATCAGAGAAACATTATGAATTCTAATGTTTGTTAGAAATAGTTTCATATCTGATGTATTTGACTACTTAAGATGTTTACATTTTTTCTGAATACCAAGAGTAAACCCATCATCCTCGAGATCAAGCCTGAATCACCTGTAGCCCGAGACATGGGGAGGCCAGACATCTTTGGCAGTGCCCCCCCCCCCCCCCCCCCCCCCCCCCCCCCCCACACACACACACACAAAAAGCCCCGTGGAGTCCTTGAAATTGGAACTCACATTATCCCCCGGTAAACAGCGAACTAATACCCACTTACCCCCAAATAGCAAGCAACCAAACCATGGATTCAAAGAGAAGAAAGTTCATTCTATAAACAGACATGGCATAGAAAAGGGTAATAAGTGATTCACACAGGTGAATATGCTCAGTTGTATGTGTACTTATTTTGTTTGGGGCTGGAATTAGATGTAAATTATTTCTTTGCTCTTAGAAGGCTTCCTTTACACAGTCAAGAAATAAGTAAGGGCAAATACAACAAGAGACAACATTAATCTCCTTGTTGGGTTGTTTTGTAGATATTGGGCCTTGAAGGAGGCCTATGTGAAAGCTTTAGGTAATGGATTGGGCTACAAGTTAGATAGATTGGAATTTCATCATATTGGATGGAGCAACATATCTGTATATGTTGATGGAGAGGAATCAAGGGACTGGAAGTTTTGGCTTTTTGATCTTGATGAGAAGCATTTGGTAATTCTCCTCTTATCTGTCTGTCTGTCTATCCATCTATCAATCTACCTATAAAGAGACTGATGCATATAATATACGTACCTGTACATAATACACATATATATGCATGCTTTTGCAAAGCACAGATGGATGTCGTCGCTTTAGGTGCTTTGGTAACACATGCATATTGAGTATTTCGGTTCATGAGAGTGCATTGTATTGATATTTCATGATTCTTTATCCTTGGGAAGTAGTGCACATATGGTATAATTCACAACTCCTCAGAGACACAACCCTGGACGGTTTGGTATACCAACCCCCAAGGAGACATCACTCTTACACAGAGAAGCCGATGAAGTTATCTGCCTCAACTTCTCTTTGGAAATGGGTTTCTTTCGTGGTAATATTTTGCTAAATTTTTTAGGAAGAGAAGTCCGCTGCCTTGACTTTTTGTTTCAAAA
This sequence comes from Colocasia esculenta, assembly GCA_014218235.1. NCBI lineage: Eukaryota > Viridiplantae > Streptophyta > Magnoliopsida > Alismatales > Araceae > Colocasia > Colocasia esculenta. The sequence continues at coordinate 95,910,868 of CM024754.1, read as the reverse complement.
TTGTCTATTGTCTCAGATTAATTACGCTTGTAATGTTAAAAGAAATAAAAGTTTGGAAAGGTTTTCTGGTTTTTGTTTTCGTGGTTGGGCAAATATCAATTGCTGTGACTGAAGACCATGCTCACTGACCTCCCAGAATTGTGGTTTGCAGGTATCTATTGCAAGAGGACACCCAGGGGGAGCAACTGAGAGTTATAAGCGCACCTTAACACAAACATACTTTACGGAAGAAGAGTACTCGTCCGCATTTGCTCTCCCCAATCCACAATTCGTCAAACAAATGGTGGATCACCTAATTCTGCCATCTGCTCATGATAGTTAGTGGTATGTTTGGAGATAAAGACGAATGTCTTAGTGCAACTCCATTCGACTCTAGCAGCAGCGCATAGACAGCATTACACTGGATGTGAAGTCTGGTGCAGCCCAGTCAAGATACAAACTGATATTTCACTTGCCGATGCAGTAGAGATGTCGGCTTCGCACTTTGGTGTTAAGATAACTTCTCTCAAGTGCTCCTTCGATGAACCAGTATCTCGTCAATATATTTCCGACAGAAATGGTGTTCATCTTATTGAAGTGGCAGCTGTGGATGTGGAGCTACATTGTTAGAGAAGGGCACACTGTGGGCTGAGTGGATTGTATGAGAACAACGTATTAACAACTAAGAAAAGACTAAGGGTCCGTTTGGATCCCCGTAAAAATTCCCACCAGAAAAAGTTTTTCGGAAAATTTTATAAAATTGGTTGTTTGTTATCCTTGAAAATTAAAATATGTAAACTATATTAAAAAATATCTGGATTTCGGCATCCGCGCAAAAAGCACGGATGCTGTTTTCCCTTGCTTTAATTTGCTGCGCCATTTGACAGTGCACTGTTCATCATGTTGACTTTTTATTTTGTTCCACTCATTTAAAGAGTATTTGTCAAATGTAATTATTTTTTATTAGTTAATTTATTTTTTATTTTTTTATTAAAATATTTGTAGAATATTATTCATTCAAATTATGTTTTTATTTTATTTCTCCTACTTTAAATTATATTTGTCAAAGTTACTTATTTTTTTATTAGTTATTTATTTATTTTTATTTTTTAAAATTATTAAAATTAAAAAAGGAAAAAATAATTTTTTTGATGAATAGTGTTAATACGCAAAGAGTATATGACTCTCTCTCATTTGAGTAGATCATAAGATCTCATACTCCTCCATACAACTTTATATTTTTCCTAACCACCGAATAGACAATTACGTTTCTATTTTCACATAAAAGTTTTTCCGTGGAAAATTATTTTCCTCTAAAACTATTTTACAAGCAACCAAACGGACCCTAAATAAGAAGTTCGTGATAATTTAGGATATGTGATGCAGCAGCGGAGCCTATAATATTTGAATGGAGGGGCAAAATAAAACTAATCGAATAAAAATTATTCATTTTCATTCAAGTAGAACAATTTTTACGATCGGTTTTCTATCTTCTGTATTATCACCTCATTGTCAATGCTCTCAAATATCTCCTTTCTTGATATGTCATTAATTATCATTCATCAATTGATCACCCATTCCATTGTATAATAATTTTTTTTACGATTCTCATTGTTGAAAATACTCCCCATAATGGTTGCAGCTATCTGCAAAGTCAATGTTAATGTCAACAACAAATAAATTCATGAATAGATAATATCTTCTCTTTTCAACAAAATTTTCAGCAATTTTTACAATTTCAATCAATTGAGTAAAATCATCATTGGATTGCATGTCAATTATATAAGTTTCTAATTGGTATATTACATGAGTTTCTAGCAACATTGAACAATAAAGCAACCAAATTGGAAAAAAAAGTAATTTCTATATGAGATTTAGCAACTATAATTATGAAGTTGATGAGTAAAACATTGGATATAATTAGTACATTCATTATCTTTTACTTTATCTTGTGTCGTTTCTTTTAGAGTTACTCATCTCTTCAAATGTTTGTCTACAAAAAAAGAATATAATTACTTCAACCTAGCACTCTTGTGAAAACAAAAAATTTCTATCTATAGTTCAACTTAGCTTCTTATCCATGTCAAAATTCACCATTTATATTCTTTATTGAGTGCTTTTGTAATTTTTTTCTAAGTGACACTTTGGTGGGGTCTTTTTCTCAGCTATAAAGAGAAAACATGAGGAAAGCTATACTAAAATATTTAAGGATCAATGTGTAATTATTAAAAATAAGAATCTAATATGATATCCAAGAGAAATGTTTAGTATAAGGAGGACAATAAAGGTGATATGGATTGCTCTTCAACTAATCCTATTAGTTGAGAGAGAAAGATCTTATCAGATTTTCAACCAATAAAATTATTTAGAGGGCAATCAACATCATCTTATCAAATTTACCAATTTTCTATAAGTGGTCTTTGCCAAGTTTCTAAAGTGCCTAAGCTTATTTTACCTTTCCTTCCAGGTGAGTCATCACCCTCCGGTGAGTGCAGGGCATGCTGAGAATGAGCACTTTGCTTATGATGTCACCTCCAAGTTGAAAACAAAGTTTTTAGGAAACTCTGTGGATGTATACCCTGTTGGCAGGTGAGGTCTATCCTATCCATTTTTAGGTCTGATTTGAGTAAAGCAGTCCATTTTTTTCTTGGAGGGTTGGATCAAAAAATCAAATAAATGGAAAAGTGGCAACTTAAATTGTCCACATTTTGAGTTCAAAACAATTTAAACAAGTCTAAATGTACTTGGCTTCTGCCCGTTATTTTTACATTTTTTAAAATTTTCATTTTTATTTTTTAAAGTTATATTTTGTGCTTAATAGTTGATATCAAAATCTAAGTTTATCACCAGTTTAGATGCTTCATGATGCTTAGCCCCATGTACATTAGATGAGATTTTTACTCTCATAGCCTATTGAACATGTCTATCACTATTTCTTTATGTTTGAGATTCTATGTGGATATTAGAACTACCTCCAGTTTAAAATCTGAGTGGAGAAAACAAGGCTAAATGAATCTAAAAAATGATATCACTATCTGGCATCGATGACATAAAAGAGCCCATTGCATTGGGCTAATATGTGCAATCCATTTCTTGTTTCTGAACCATTGATCATGTCATGTCTTTCCTTTTTATGATTGTTTCTTTATTTTATACATGCTTATATAGTGATTTCTCGGAATAGTTTGTTATACATTTTTATTAATGTTGTCTTACTGCTCATAAATTTCTGCTATTGTAGTGAAATTGTAGTGATTTTGAAGACATCATTCATTTGACCTCTTTAGCTGCAGATCTCCATCTCATTCATGTCTACTTATTGATCAAGTTGTCTGTTATGATTCTTTCGGAGAAACCTGTACATTTCTATATGGGTCAATTACCTTCTCTGATTTGAGTTTTCTTTGGACTGTTAGACACTAGAAACTAGGCTTCCCAAGTAATCTAAACATTAGTATTGCGTGGTTTAGTGCATGATCATTGTTATATTTTTCAGTAGTTTTCTGTTTTGTTCTATTCCTAAATTCTCCTTTCTTATTGTCAAGCAGTAGTTTTCTGTTTTGTTCTATTCCTATTCCTAAATTTGCCCAATAGGATTTCTGCTAATGCCCAACAGGATTTCTGCTAATACATGTATATGTGTATACACACACACACATGCCAATCATATCCAATAGCATGCAAAAGTACCATTTCCAATCAGGTGGTCATTTTCTTGCATATTTTTTAGAAAATTGTATTTTATTGAAAATGTGATGATGTAAAACACCGTAGGATGATCTCTTTGAAAATGTTCAAGCAGTCTTCTTGTATAAAAAAGGGAATGGTACTTTTGCATGCTATTGGATATGATTGTCATGTGTGTGTGTGTATACACATATACATGTATTAGCAGAAATCCTGTTGGGCATTAGCAGAAACCTCCAAGTGAAGGAGATGGCTTGGGGCAAACACCTCACACCCAAAATCTCCAAATATTTGATCTTGCAGTGATGCCAACGAATGCTGGTTTGGGAGCAGTGATGCCAGCGAATGCCGGTGGTGTATGGGCAAATCCGCCTCAAGCAAATACAAATGTAAATGTTGGCTGGTGTCCCCCTCAGCAGGGAAATGCAAACATGAATATGTTCTATGTAGCACTTGCATAGGCAAATCCTGGTTGGGGAAGTCAACTACAGACAAATCCAAATCCAAACCCAAACCCAAACCCAGGCTGGGTGCTAACTGCACCAGCAAATACGCCAGCAGTTTCCAGCTGGGGAACAGTAGCACAACCGGGTAATCCGAACCCAAACCAAGTCTGGGGGCCTGCAACGCAGAGCAATGCTAATGCCACCGCTGGCTGGGCAGTGCCACAGAGTACCCAAATGCTGGATGGTTTGGGCAGGCAAATGTGAATGTGGGTTCCAATGCTTCGGGTGCAAATCCTTGCAAAAATCCTTGAAATTATACTGATGTTCTATATCGAATATATAGATTTGTAGCGAGTGTGGGAAGAAGTCAAAGTTCATATTTAGGAAGTACTTGTTTATACCCAAGAGGGTTAGAGAATGTGTTTACTTATTTTGATAATGGACCAAAATGATCTCCAGGTCTAGTAAATTCTGTTGGAGTTCAACACTGTTAGATTCCATAAAAGTGTACATAATTCTGGGACTACCATGTCTCTTTTTTATGTTTGTTTTTGCTAGATAACCCCCCGTGACATGAAATTGTCATATGGAAAATAGTAAAATTCAGCAATCAGCGGGAAGCGGCAAGCAACAATATCTTCAGACAAAAGGAGTTTAATCTTCAGAAGTTGGGAATAGGAGGGCTAAGTGAGAAGTTTACAAATATTTTTCGAAGAGCGTTTGCTTCACGTATCTTTCCTCCCCATGTTACAAATAAGTAATTTAATTATTGCTTTGCTTTCTGACTTTATGATGTGGATTTCAACTCAAAATTTTGTACAATGCATATTTATTTTCCTTTTCTCTATGCTACAGATTGGGTATAAAGCATGTTAAGGGGATTGCTTTATGGACCTCCTGGTACTGGGAAGACCTATGGACTCCTGGTACTGGGAAGACCCTTATGGCTCGTCAGATTGTGAAACTGTTAAATGGAAGAGAACCAAAGGTACACTTTCAGATCCATAGTGTTCATGATATCTATTGGATATGGACATAGTTCATATATGCAAAGGGAATGGGATTTAGAGAGACATAAAAGGAGGATCTCAAAGAAGAGCAAAGGAAACTTGGCAATTGACTGTATTTGCTGACTTTCATTGAAAGGACTCATGCTCTGATTGTCTTCTTGGTCTTTGTTGTAAGAGGCTCTTGGTGGCTAGTCTCTTCCATAGTTCTACTATTGTGGCTTTACGTCTCTGAATTTGATGGCATATTCTACCTGTCTTTCTCAGGCACATGAAAGGATTGACAAAACTCAAACTCACTATATGTGTTCTCCTTGTTCGTGGCACTGGAGTAACGTTGAATTTTATCAAATACCATGTGTTGCACACACTTTGAAACCATCCAAATATAGCTTAATTGGCATGAACATGTTACATAATTTATCTGGTAATCTATGTAATTAAATTACCTCATGCTTAATTATATATTTGTACATTTTCGTGCGATGTTTTGGAACATCGATACCGACGCTCCACTGTTCTAGAAATCCTCTAGAACGTCGAGCACTTGTTTCTATAATTACCCTCTTTCTTGACTTGGACGAACTCTCCGTCGGATATTCCTTCTGCCGGACTAGTGAGTCTTTGTTCAAGGCCCCCGTAAGTCTCCTCTGTCCATGGATTCCCACATGGTCGACGATCCGGTTGTACCCTAACACCTATTACCCCCTTTAGGGATCGATATTGTAACGTTCCGACCGTTCGGATCGTTCTTGTGTGGACGTGGAGGCCAGTGTATGGCCGATGACATGTGTGTAGCAGGTAATTTCCACAGGTTTTGAAGATTTGCCCAAAGCATTCTCTGTTTCTCGGTTGCTAACGCGGTCGTCTTGAGGGTCGCGATGGGATCACGACAGTGAGGAGTGTCGCGATATGATCGCGATAGTCCGTAGAGTCGCGTTCATAAAACCGCATTTTAAGTGATCGGGTGTCGTCAGCAGATTAAGGCGACAGTCTTGAGCGTCGCGATGAGATCGCGGTCGTGCAGAGTGTCGCGTTCTTACCTGTGTTGTGTTTTTAAGTAACCCTAGCAGAACAGAGCAGATGAAAGCTCTGTTCGGCCAGAGGGTTTTGCTGTGGGATTTTGGGTGATTTGGCTTGCTAGAGCTCGGTTCGACGAGTTTCCTCCACGAGGACGTTGCTTGGAGTGGAAGAAACCTCGTACGGGCTTCATTCTTCGCGTTCTTCGCAAAGGTAGGGAGATTTCCTAAGTTTTGATCCGTGGATTTCCCATATGAAGTGGTTAGTGTGTTTCCTGCTTTCTAAAACATAGATAGCATGTGTAGGAACACATTAAAGCATGAAAATGGATTGGAACTATAGGTTTTAATGAGTTTGGGGTGATCCGGATGAGGGATTCCGGAGCAGGGTTCGCACCTGCTATCGCGGTCGCTCTGAGAGCCGCGATCAGGTGGCGACACCGCGAGCTGTCGCGTTCTGAAGGCGGTCTATCGTGCCGCTGCGACAACAGCCGAATGAGGTCTTTCGAGTTTAAATGTTTGTGTAGGATTATCTGTTCAGCACAGTTTATGTTATATGATGATAGAAAGAGGTGCATTGGCACTCTCTACGCTCGGGAAGCGTGTGGTGTGTGGTTTACTTGTTGTTCACACAGTTTACGAGAGGGTTTCACGTGGCTTGAGCGTTGCGCACGTGGTTTCTGTGTACGTGGTATGTAGTTTGACGCCTTCCGTGGATACCTCCTCAGTTGGGAGCCCCAGGTTTTGTGTGAGCCAGGCACGTGAGTGCTCGGGGCTTGTCCCGGTACTGGGTACCGACGAGGTCTTGTCGTCTTCCTGGACACCCTCACTCTTGTGTTGAGTAGTACGTCCGGCTGAGGGAAAGACGGCAGTGGGACAGCGACTAGAGAGTTGGTTGTGTTGTCGCTTGTAGCGCGCTCGTAGTTGGGGAAGACGGACACCAGTAGACGTACTGGACCCCAGCTAGTCCTGTTTTCCAGTGCCTCACTTTAGGGAGCTCAGGCCGGAGTCCCTAAGGGTGTTAGGCATGGGCCTGCGTGGTGTGTGACCTGCAGGTTGTGGTGGTTTAGTTGGACTCCACAGTTCTTGTACTTGTTTAGTGGAGCGGCAGCTGGACCTTTCGTCCGTGGCTGCGAGACTGAGAGGTGGTCCTGTGTGGTTTGTCGGGTCAGTAACTGGTGTCGCGAACCAGTTGACGTGGCTCGAGTGTGGCGTTTTCTCTACAGTAGCTCGTACACTTGTTTGGTGTTGCCGTTTATTTAATTACGTTGTTCCTGTTAAGCGGCAAGTGGTAAGTTATACTTACAGTTTTATATCCTGCTTGTTATTATTATAATTGTTAGTGTAGCACTTCCTGCTTTGCTACTTGTGTTGGTTTGCTCGGTTTCTAGGGAGTTTCCCTACTGAGCCAGTGACACGTGAGGCTCACCCCTACCTCCTACCAGGTGAGGGAGATCCAGAGATTTCGCGTCCGTCGTCCAGTGGAGGGTCTGCACCACCAGCAATGTAATTCTACTTTTCTGTTGTGCACCTCGGGGTATGCCCCAGGTTCTGTTGTAGTTTGGCTACAGTTGTGTTATGGCTATGTATATTTCATGTAAATATTTGTGGGATTGTCAGATCTTATGAATGTTTGAGTTAATTCCTCTATATTTCTACGGACTCGTGATTTGATATCCCTTGCGAGGCTACGGCCCGTTCGCGGGAGGCGGACTCGAATCCGGCTTGCTATCAGGTTAGCGGGTATGATTGGCGAGAACCGTCACAGTTGGTATCAGAGCAAAGTCCGTAAGAATATAAAGGAATTGGAAATACATAGCCATGTCTTTACTGTAACCCATTGCTAGTAGTGACCCTGGTTTTGTATTGATTTCTTGTGTATTGTGTTGTTGGAATAATGTTTGTGTAGGTTTAATAATGGCCGAAAGGAGTGATGTGGGAGGTGATGGAGAAGGATCAGGAGGGGATCCTACCCAGAGGATGATGGAGAGGATTTGGGAGAGTTTGACAGAAATTCGAGTGAGATTGGATCAGCAACCACCGGTACAACCAGCGGCAGTAGTACCACCATTACCAGAGGAGGCAATACCAGTAGCTCCAGTTCCAATTCCACCCGGAATAGAAGTACCTCCTGTAGTACCTGTACAACCGGCAGTTCCAGTGAGACCAGTTAATAGAGAGGAGACTACGGTGCTTGTGGAGCAGTTTTTGAGATTGCAACCCCCTACATACTCGGGAGGCCCCAACCCAAATACAGCGGAACATTGGATACATGAGATTGAGAGGGTTTTTACAATAATGAGGTGTCCCCAGGAAGATAGAGTATTACTTGCGGCATATCAGTTACGAGGGTTTGCGCAGGAATGGTGGCGGCTGAAGATGCAAACAGTCTTTACAGGTAGGGTGGAGGATACTATCTTATGGTCGGAATTCTTGTCAGTCTTTAATGATTCCTTCTTCCCAATACAAATTCAGCAAATGAAGAGAGAGCAATTTAGAACATTTCAGCAGGGGAATCTTTCAGTGCTTGAATATCAGATGAGATTTATAGCCTTGAGTAGGTATGCCCCATATGTTGTGACAGATAACACAATGATGGTGGAATACTTTATTCGAGGTCTGAGGTCGGAATTGCAAGATGCAGTGATTCCATTGATGTGTAGAACAGTGGAAGAGGCAGCTCAGCGAGCAGCAGTACTTGAGAGGACTGTTCGGGCCAGGCAAGGGCAGTCTCAGGCAGGTGGATTAGGTTCAGGTAGCTTTCGATATCCGCAACCGTCAGGAGGAAGTAGTAAGGGAAAAGCACCTTCCGGAGCTTCTTCATCATCTGGAATAGGAAAATGGGATAAGCAAATTAAGAAATTCTTCCAAGGAGGCCGAGGTAGAGGCAGGCAGCAGGGTTTTCCACAGGGAGGTTTTCAGCAGGGTCGTGGTTATAGGCCACCTGTTCGGAAGAGTCCCAGCAGAGTTCGGCAGGGCAGCCATCGGTACCTCCATCTTTCCGATGTTATAATTGTGGACAGCCAGGACATTTAGCAAGAAATTGCCCATATCCTCGAGAGCAGACTTATGGTAGAGGTATTCAACCGCAGCAGCAGCAGCTTTTCAGCGGTTAGCAGAGCAGGGTAGAGGTTCACCATATCAAAGAGGAGGACGGGGTCGAGTAATGGCTATTACTAGAGCTCAAGTGGAAGCATCTAATCTTGTTGAAGGTATTCTACCTTTCTTTGATTTCACTGCTAAAGTATTAATTGATCCGGGTGCTTCTCATTCATTTATTTCCGAAGATTTTCTGGATAGCATGGTACATCCTTTAGAAGAGAAATTTTGTGAGTTGGTAGTGGAAATTCCCTCAGGAGGGTATTTGTTGACTTCTTGCTTTTTAGAAGATGTTCCAATAGTGATTCAGGGAAATCAAATGCCTGCAACATTATATGCTTTAACATTGAAAGAATATGATGTGATTTTGGGAATGGATTGGTTAGAGGCCTACGGGGCATTGGTTGATTGTAGAAAGAAGAGAGTCAGATTTTGCAGACCTGGTGGCGAAGTGTTTGAATTTCAAGGTATGCCTTTTTACACTCCCAAATCATTATTTCTGCACTTAGAGCTAGAAAGTTAATTAATGCGGGATGTGTAGCGTATCTTGCCTCTATTAGTCTAGTTGAATCTGATAAGTCTGAAGATTCAGTGCCAGTGGTTAGAGAATTTGTAGATGTGTTCCCAGATGAGTTACCAGGTTTAGCTCCGCATAGAGAAGTGGATTTTACAGTGGAATTGCAACCAGGCAGTTTACCTATTTCTAAGGCACCATATAGAATGGCTCCAGCTGAATTGAAGGAATTGAAGAAGCAATTGTAGGAATTGTTGGAAAAAGGTTTTATTAGGCCTAGTCAATCACCTTGGGGAGCGCCAGTGTTATTTGTTAGAAAGAAAGATGGTAGTCTAAGAATGTGTATAGACTACAGGCAGCTGAATAAGGTTACAGTTAAGAATAAGTATCCACTTCCTAGGATTGATGACTTATTTGATCAACTGCAATCAGCTAAAGTGTTTTCCAAGATAGATTTGAGATCAGGATATCATCAATTGCGGATCAGAGAAGAGGATATTGAGAAATCAGCTTTTCGGACCAGGTATGGGCATTATGAATTTGTTGTGATGCCTTTCGGATTGACAAATGCACCTGCAACATTTATGAATTTAATGAATAGAATATTTCATCAGTACTTGGATTAGTTCATAGTGGTTTTTATGATGATATATTAGTCTATTCAGCATCAGAAAAAGAGCATGCAGATCATTTGCGGATTACTTTGCAGATATTGAGAGAACATCAGTTATTTGCTAAGTTTAATAAATGTGAATTCTGGTTGAAGGAAATTCAGTTCTTGGGTCATGTGATATCAGGTGAAGGTATAGCAGTAGATCCAGCTAAAGTTGAGGCAGTAATGAAATGGGAAGAGCCGAGGACAGTGTTTGAGATTAGGAGTTTTCTGGGTTTGGCAGGTTATTACAGAAGATTTATCCAAGATAGCGGCACCAATGACGAGGTTAACAAGGAAAGGTGTTCCTTTTGTGTGGTCTTCGGAATGCAGGCGTAGTTTTGCAGAGTTGAAGAAAAGGTTGACATCAGCACCAGTTTTAGAGATTCCATTGGGAAGTGGTGGATTTGTTCTATATGCAGATGCATCCAAGAGAGGTTTGGGTGCAGTATTGATGCAGCATAGTAAAGTGATTGCTTATGCCTCCAGACAATTGAAGAAGCATGAGGAGAACTACCTAACTCATGATTTAGAGCTGGCAGCGGTTGTCTTTGCATTGAAAATTTGGCGGCATTATTTGTATGGTGAAAGATTTGAAATTTTCACTGATCATAAGAGTTTGAAATATATTTTCTCTCAGAAAGATTTGAATCTAAGGCAGCGCAGATGGATGGAATATTTAAAGGATTATGACTTCAATTTAGCATATCATCCAGGCAGAGTAAATGTGGTGGCAGATGCATTGAGCAGAAAAGTGGTTATGAATCAACTTATGATCAGAGAATGGAAACTTTATGAGAATGTGGCAGAGAATTCCTTATATGTGCCAAGTAGTCAGCGCAGAGCAATTATAGCGACTAGTGCAGTGGAGCTTTCTCTTTACTGGCAGATAGTAGAGGCACAAAGAGCTGATGCTAATTGAGCAGACATTCTTAGAATGGATGAAGTGATTTTGGGGCGTGATAATGTGGCTAGATTGAAAGGAAGATTGTATGTCCCAGAAGATGCTGAAATTAGATAGAAAGTTTTAGAGGAAGCTCACAGATCAAGGTACACTATCCATCCAGGTAGCACTAAAATGTATCAAGATACGAAAAACATTTTTGGTGGCCGCATATGAAGAGAGAAATTGCAGAATTTATAACCAGATGTGCAGTATGTCAGCAAATAAAAGCAGAGCATCAGAAGCCAGGAGGATTATTGCAACCATTACCCATTCCGCAGTGGAAGTGGGATGATATAGCAATGGATTTCATAGTTGGTTTGCCCAGTTCATCAGGTCATAATGCAATATGGGTTTTTGTGGATAGATTGACCAAGGTTTGCAGATTACTACCAGTTAGTATGACTTGGTCAGTTGATAGATTAGCTAAGTTGTATTTGGAAAGGATTATACCTTTGCATGGAATACCAGTTACTATAGTTTCAGATCGAGATCCTCGATTTACTTCAGGTTTATGGAGGAGTTTACAAAGAGTTGTCGGCACAGAGCTAAGGTATAGTTCAGCTTATCATCCGCAAACAGATGGGCAGACGGAGAGAACAATTCAGACTATTGAAGACATGTTGAGAGCTTGTTGTCTTGTGTGGTGAGGCATTTGGGAGCGTCATTTGGATCTAGTTGAGTTTGCATATAATAACAGTTATCATTCAAGTATTGAAATGGCACCTTATGAAGCATTGTATGGTAGACCGTGCAGATCACTGTTAAATTGGCATGAAGTAGGTGAAAGGCAAGTTTTGGGCCCAGAATTAGTTCGTCAATGTGCAGAAACAGTGAGATTCATCCAAGAGAAATTGAAAACAGCTCAGAGTCGCCAGAAGAGTTATGCAGATGATAGACGCAGACCATTACAATTTGAAGTAGGTGATTATGTATTTCTAAAAGTATCTCCTACTAAAGGTGTATTAAGATTCAGTAAGAAAGGTAAGTTGAGCCCGAGATATGTTGGACCATTTCAAATCAAGGAAAGATTGGGTGAAACAGCTTATAGATTAGATTTTCCAGCAGATTTCACGGATGCGCATGATGTTTTTCATGTCTCAATGTTAAGGAAATATATCAAGGATCCATCCCAAGTTGTCAGCTATCAAAGAGATGATTTGAAGCCGGATATGACAATGCCAGAGTATCCAGTGCAAATTTCAGGCCACAGAACTCAAAAGCTCAGGAATAAAGAAATTGAGTTGGTAAAAGTTAGATGGGAAAATAGACAAGGTGGTGAAGATACTTGGGAACTAGCGGAAGAAATGAGAAAGGCATTTCCATATTTGTTTGAGTAAGTTTTATTCTTTTTAGGTGATAGTATCATATGAATTAAATTGAAATTTTGATAGTTGGCTTTTGATTTTAATTTCGAGGACGAAATTTCTTTTTAGGTGATAGTAATGTAACATTCCGACCGTTCAGATCGTTCTTGTGTGGACGTGGAGGCCAGTGTATGGCCGATGACATGTGTGTAGCAGGTAATTTCTGCAGGTTTTGAAGTTTTGCCCAAAGCATTCTCTGTTTCTCGGTTGCTAACGCGGTCGTCTTGAGGGTCGCGATGGGATCGCGACAGTGAGGAGTGTCGCGATATGATCGCGACAGTCCGTAGAGTCGCGTTCATAAAACTGCCATTTTAAGTGATCGGGTGTCGTCAGCGGATTAAGGCGACAGTCTTGAGCATCGCGATGAGATCGCGGTCGTGTAGAGTGTCGCGTTCTTACCTGCGTTGTGTTTTTAAGTAACCCTAGCAGAACAGAGCAGATGAAAGCTTTGTTCGGCCAGAGGGTTTTGCTGTGGGATTTTGGGTGATTTGGCTTGCTAGAGCTCGGTTCGACGAGTTTCCTCCGCGAGGACGTTGCTTGGAGTGGAAGGAACCTCGTACGGGCTTCATTCTTCGCGTTCTTCGCAAAGGTAGGGAGATTTCCTAAGTTTTGATCCGTGGATTTCCCATATGAAGTGGTTAGTGTGTTTCCTGCTTTCTAAAACATAGATAGCATGTGTAGGAACATATTAAAGCATGAAAATGGATTGGAACTATAGGTTTTAATGAGTTTGGGGTGATCCGGATGAGGGATTCTGGAGCAGGGTTCGCACCTGCTATCGCGGTCGCTCTGAGAGCCGCGATCAGGTCGCGACACCGCGAGCTGTCGCGTTCTGAAGGCGGTCTATCGTGCCGCCGCGACAACAGCCGAATGAGGTCTTTTGAGTTTAAATGTTTGTGTAGGATTATCTGTTCAACACAGTTTATGTTATATGATGATAGAAAGAGGTGCATTGGCACTCTCTATGCTCGGGAAGCGTGTGGTGTGTGGTTTACTTGTTGTTCACACGGTTTACGAGAAGGTTTCACGTGGTTTGAGCGTTGCGCACGTGGTTTCTGTGTACGTGGTATGTAGTTTGACGCCTTCCGTGGATACCTCCTCAGTTGGGAGCCCCAGGTTTTGTGTGAGCCAGGCACGTGAGTGCTCGGGGCTTGTCCCGGTACTGGGTACCGACGAGGTCTTGTCGTCTTCCTGGACACCCTCACTCTTGTGTTGAGTAGTACGTCCAGCTGAGGGAAAGACGACAGTGGGACAGCGACTAGAGAGTTGGTTGTGTTGTCGCTTGTAGCGCGCTCGTAGTTGGGGAAGACGGACGCCATTAGACGTACTGGACCCCAGCTAGTCCTGTTTTCCAGTGCCTCACTTTAGGGAGCTCAGGCCGGAGTCCCTAAGGGTGTTAGGCATGGGCCTGCGTGGTGTGTGACCTGCAGGTTGTGGTGGTTTAGTTGGACTCCACAGTTCTTGTACTTGTTTAGTGGAGCGGCAGCTGGACCTTTCGTCCGTGGCTGCGAGACTGAGAGGTGGTCCTGTGTGGTTTGTCCGGGTCAGTAACTGGTGTTGCGAACCAGTTGACGTGGCTCGAGTGTGGTGTTTTCTCTACAGTAGCTCGTACACTTGTTTGGTGTTGCCGTTTATTTAATTACGTTGTTCCTGTTAAGCGGCAAGTGGTAAGTTATATTTACAGTTTTATATCCTACTTGTTATTATTATAAATTGTTAGTGTAGCACTTCTTGCTTTGCTACTTGTGTTGGTTTGCTCGGTTTCTAGGGAGTTTCCCTACTGAGCCAGTGACATGTGAGGCTCACCCCTACCTCCTACCAGGTGAGGGAGATCCAGAGATTTCGCGTCCGTCGTCCAGTGGAGGGTCTGCACCACCAGCAGTGTAATTCTACTTTTCTGTTGTGCACCTCGGGGTATGCCCCAGGTTCTGTTGTAGTTTGGCTACAGTTGTGTTATGGCTATGTATATTTCATGTAAATATTTGTGGGATTGTCAGATCTTATGAATGTTTGAGTTAATTCCTCTATATTTCTACGGACTCGTGATTTGATATCCCTTGCGAGGCTACGGCCCGTTCGCGGGAGGCGGACTTGAATCTGGCTTGCTATCAGGTTAGCGGGTCTGATTGGCGAGAACCGTCACAGATATGATCCAAACGGCTATTAGAAGTTCGCTCTTATCTTGAATCACGCCGGACCTCTGGACCTGTGCTTAACATAGCCAGTGGTAGAGTCGTGAGTTCCACCTGACTGCCAACACCAAGTGCGCGTGTTGTGCAACTGTTAGTATCACCTGATTACTCGACGAGTTACGTACAATGTTCACTAGCTCTCATCTATGCTCTACTTGCTCATCTTTTCACGTTCACTCTACTATCTCGTCTATTCATCTAGTGCCCTCATCTATTTCCTTTATTGGAGGGTACTAAATATTTCTCAATATCTAATGTTCTAAAAAATTAAATTCTATCATAATAGTGACTAGAGCTTAAAAGTCTTAAACTATTGAAGAAAATGTGCATATACTTTGATGGTATACCATGATAGAAAATAACTAGTATAGGAACAAATACCAGCAAATTGTATGACGCAGCGACATAACTAAACAAAACATAACTCACGTAATTACACGTAACACCAAGATTTATGCCACACGATCACAACAAAACACATTACAAAACATGATCACGGCAAAACATGGTGCAAACCTGATCATCCCCATGACGAGAAACACTATTCGACTGGTGAAGAACTATCCTTCCTCTTCTCTCTTACTTTCTCCTTCTCCTCAGGCATACCTTGCATAGCTACACACACCATAGCTTGTGATGGGATTAAAAACAAGATGTATATGAATAAATACGAGTAGATTGTAACATGTAGCGGAAAATTAAACGGAACATACAATCACATAGAACATCAAGATTTATGTGAAAAATCCCTCCATGGCGAAGGGGGAAAAAATCACAGGCAAGTTGGAAAATTGAATCCCTATAAAATAATGAACGTATAAATCTCAGAGTCTCTTCCCCAAGACCTAAGTAACAGTCACAAGAGAATAACAAAAATACAAGGGTTATATCACCATGCATAATATCCAAACTCTCCTCAAGTAATCACAACAAAAACACATTGCAATCTAATCGAACCTATAAGAAAATATTGTAGTCTACTCAAGTAATTGAGAATGGCCCTCTATAATCGCCCAAGAAGAGTGTGCTTTCATGTTTTCATCGTTGTATTCTCGAGGAGAGTAGCCCGGCCATGGCAGAAGAGATGGTGGAGCAACCGACTATTCCTACTCTCCCATCCGATGCATAACAGCCAAGGGTTTCCTATGGTGGCTTCTAAAGCAGAAGAAGCGAGGGCTTCAACTCCATATCCAGAAGACATAGGACGCATGTCGGCCTCTACAAAATTGATAGTTATGGTTTACAAATAGGCATGTAACTGTGGGAAAAAGTCCATTTGGAGACCAATAAGTCTCTCTCGATGAGAAATAGACCATCTTCAATAAGAAATGGGTTGTATCTATGAGAAATAGGTCATATGGATGAGAAATAAGTCTAATTAGTGACAAATATATTTGTTCTGGTGGCAAATAGGTGTCTTCTAGTGTCAAATCGTTCTTCTAAGTGTGGTGACAAATAAGTCATGTGTGTGACAAATAAGTCTCTTTGAGTGACAAATACAAGTCTTCGGTGACACATATCTACTCTTCAGTGACAAATAGTTCTATTCTAGAGACAAATACCTACTCCTGGTGACAAATAGGTATCTTCCAGTCTCAAATGGTTTTCTTCTATTCAATAGGTGTATTGGGTGACAAACACGAGCCTTCGATGACACATATCTGCTCTTCGGTGACAAATAGCTTTGCTCTAGTGACAAATACATGCTCCTGGTGACAAATAGCTACCTCCCATTGTCAAATAGTTTTCTTCTGTTTGATAGGTGTATTTTGGTGACAAATAGTTCTATTTGGGTGACAAATAGTTTTGCACTAGTGACAAATACCTTCTTCCCATGACAAATGAGTATCTTCCAGTATCAAGTAGTTTTCTTCTGTTTAATAGGTGTATTCAGGTGACAAATAGCTACTGACAGTGACAAATATGTAACTTATAGTGTCAAATAGTTTTCTATTCAGTGGCAAATAGTTCTGCTCGGGTGACAAATAGTTTTGTTCTAGTGACAAATAGGTTTCCAGCATCAAATAGTTCTCTTCTTTTCGGTGACAAATAACTTTGTTTAGGTGACAAATAGGTCATTAGCGGTGATAAATAGCTATGTTTGGGTGACAAATAGGTTATCAATGGTGACAAATAACTATGTTCGGTGACAAATAGGTTATCAACGTGACAAACAACTATGTTTAGGTGACAAATAGGTTACCAACAGTGACAAATAAGTTACCAGCAGTGACAAATAGGTATGTTTAGTAACAATTAGGTTAACAACCGTGACAAATAGAAGTGTTTGGTTGACAAATATGTAACTTCAGGTGACAAATAGGTTTTTTGGTGACAAATAGGTTCCTTCTATTTTGTAATATTGTTTAATTCTTTTAACATATGTAACACAATCATGTGAATAACATATTTTCATATTTTTCTTTGAATGTAGTGAATCCTAGAGTTATTAAAGCTCGTTCTTTTATAGACATCTATATGAAGGATAGAAATCAGTTGGCATTCTGGAAATGTCGTAAAATGTTGTTGAGGAGCACACCTTTCAGATGGTATGTTGATAATACTACCTCCTGTGCCTTCAATATGAGGATTTTGGAGGAGATAATAAACACTCATGTTGGAGGTAACACCTTCATGCTAGGAAAGAAAGAGGACACATTCACAGCAGAGGATGTGAGACTCATTTTGGGGTTGTCTTGCTCCAAACGTTGACCTCACCGTTATGGTAGCCTAAAGAAGAAGTCCAAGTTGCATTAGCGGTTTAGGCTAGCAACAAGATCGGAAGAAGGTGCATGCTCTCATTCAGGTGTTGACTCCTTTATATTCATGACTATATATTTTGGTGATAACAAAACTTATCAGAATATTTCTACATTTCAGAATATTTAATGTGTTTTACCTTAATATCATTTTGGTTAAGTCTCTCAACGGGAAATTCAAAAGAAATAGATAATATTTTGGTGATAACAAAACTTATCAAAATATTTCTACATTTTAGAATATTTAATGTGTTTTACCTTAATATCATTTTGATTAATTATGCCAACAGAAAATTCAAAGGAAATAAATAATACTTTAAGGATCACCATTGTAAATATTTCAAGAATTTCTAAGTCCACTAGATGGTATTCAAATTTCTTGTAAGCCTTTGTTGTCATTTAAAGTTTTAATTCATAAGTTCATGATTTACATCACTAACAACTTTTTCATAGTTTCAATCAAAGTCAAATTTCATCATCCATAGCTTTAAACTTCATCATCCGAAGTCATGCATGTTTTGGTTGTTGATCAGTCGAAGCTAACTTTGTCATATCCGAAGTTTACTTTGTTATATACGAAGCTTCACTTCGTCATGCATGTTTTTGTCTTGAACAATCGAAGTTCACTTTGTCATATATGAATCTCTACATTGTCATACACGAAGCAAACTTCGTCATATCCAAAGTCATATACGAAGCTTCAATTCGACCGACTGCGTTGTTTTTCATTCTATACGAAGTTCACTTCGTCATATATGAAGTTCTACTTCGTCATATCCGAAGCTAACTTCGTCACATCCTGTAACGCCCCGACGCAGAATATCAGAGCGGGATTACATTTATTAAATAGTATAGAGAGAGAAATAAATGCAAACCATTGCACAATGGAATAATACCAAATAAACTCTAATTTCATTGATAATCCATCAACTAACTATTACATCAACGTATCAGAGCCAAAACTAGGGCCCAAAGTACTTTATTCAAATCAAACTATTACATAATGACTAACTGACTCACTAACTCATAACTATACTAACAGACTGCTACTAGATAGCATGGTTGCAGAAAGGTCACTCCTGAGTCTCCTCATCGGTCCCATCCTCGTGAGTGTGGTCATGATCCGACTCACCTGAAACACATTAAATAAATATGCAAGATGAGCGAATAACGCCCAGTAGGACTTAATATCTCATGAAACACAAGCATGTTTTAAATAGTTAATGTTTTAATGGCAGACTAACTAGAGAGTAAAGTCATGTAGAGCATGTCATGATAACAAGAGAACAATAGCAATTGGCACAGGGAAAATAGTACAACGAGAACGACAACAGAATGGCCATGTAACGTTATAACATGTAAATTGCACAACAGTGCACTAGCAACGATCACGCTTGCACTTGTAGAGATAGTACTTTGATTGTCATAGATTGATCTAGATAGTAAACTGGCGTTGGATGCATGCCGTAACACATCCTTGATCATTTTAAGTCCCATGGGTACTGGCACTTTTCGGGCGCTGCGCTGGCATTAGTCATTTCTTTATCTTAGACAATCACATGAATGGCCAAGAGAGTACAAAGAAGAGATAAGAGAGTACTAGACGAATAGACGAGAGAGTAGAGAGAACGTGAATAGATAAGAGGATATGGACATTAGATGAGATAGGGACAATTTCGTAAAACAACGTGAAATTTCGATAGTAACGGTTGCACAGCACCATGTCGGGTGCTGGCAGTCTGGTAGAAGTCACAACCGCCCCCTTAGCCGTGCCGTGTACACGGGTCAGGTGGTCCGACGTGAACCCAAGATGAGAAGGAAACACTAAGGCCATGGATCGTACTGATCCCTAAGGTGTAACAGATTTTGGGGTACAACCAGCTCGTTGACTAAGGACGTGCGCCAAAGCCAAGAAGATTTACGGAGGTCTTGACAAGGAGTCCCTGGCCCAGTTGAGAGTATTTCCGATGGAGAGGTAATCCAAGTCAAGAGAAGTGTGTAGAAAACGGGTCCGTCGTGCCTCGAGTGCTCGAAGGCCGAGGGAATCGATAACGGTATCCGAAACACGAGATTAAAACGAAGACGAGTCCATTAAAACAATTAAGGGATATTAAGGGAATAGTTAACTCAATTACCAGATATATTATTGAGCAATTTAACAAGTTTTCGTGGCAATCATTCATGTATAGTGTGTGCTTGTGTAAGATAATCATAAGAGCAAGATTGATCGTGCACACATCTTTTATTTGATTAAAACATGAGAATAACGTTCAACAATTATTAACAGGTCGTTACTATTCTTACGGTGCATGATTAAGGTTTAACAGGGATTAACTGGGGCAATTAGCATGGGTATACAAGCAAATCAGGGTTTGGGTCGCTCTGTTGAGGTCGCGACGTAGGGTTAGGTCGCGTTCAGGTCGCGACATAGAGTCGGGTCACGATCAGGTCAAGTCGCGACAGGGTTCCTTGTCGCATTCATGTCGCGGCGCGGTGTCCGGTCGCGTTCTGCTGAACCGGGCGCCGGAGTGAACAGAGGGGCAGGTCGAGACCAGTCGATCCGCCGCGTTCATAACGCGTCGGACCCCGGTGTCGCGACCCTTCTGAGATCACGAAGTATCGTGCCGTCGCTACCTCAGGAGGTGGCCCGAGCCCAGAAAAGAGGGATTTGCCCTTTTTCCAGGTGGGCCTGCTTGACACATAGCTATTTAAAATTCGATAATAAATCGTATAGAGGTCCAAAAAGTATGAAACCAGTTTTAAATGAAAGTAGACATATAGATCTATCAACATGCACGATTAATTTGTAAATAAACAAGGTTTAGACATGCAGTGATCAAGTGACATATCGATGACCTAAACAAGCATAGTCAAGATTCAACGAATTAATTAAGGATGGATACATGATGAAATTTAGGCAAACCAGGGGCGTTTGAAAGCTAACATGAAGGAGTATTTATGAGAATTTTCTCATGGCATGAAGTCAAGAATACACGAGGTTCACAAGCAAACATGAAGGTTCGGGTGCATGGATCTAACAGGGATTCAAAGAATTAATTCTCCCTCATGGGAGATCGAAATAGAGCAAAACCAAAAAGCTTTTGCTCGGGATATGAACTCTTCCTAGGGTAATTTTACACGAATTTGGCTTGAGAGATTGTCTACCTTTCACACAATTCAAATCCTAGGGTTTCAAGACGAGAGAAAAATAAGAATTCTCCTTCTTCTCCAAGCTCCTCGTCCTTAGCCTTCTCCCCTTGTGCTCCAGAGCTCCAACAACGTGCTATGGGGTTGCTATGGCCGAATTAGGGTGTTTTGTTTGCCAATTAGAGTCCTAAACCTTCCAAGACTCCTCCTTTCCTTCAAACTCCGAATTTCCTTATTTATCTTCCCACTTTCTCTCATTTATCCACCTAATAAGGCTGGGAACAGATCTAATTTCGTGGGTAGAGGGTTAGGGTAAGTATAGGACTCCTTTTTAGGATATATATGGGTTATTTAGTATTTATCTTAACCCCTTTTCATTTATTTAATTAATTAGGTATGAATTTAACCTAATTACCTCTCATCCCCTGATGGGCTCTCCTCTTTTGGGCCCAATAAACCATGTTTGGACCATTAGTACATCCCATTGCTAATTTAGCTTAACGGGCTTTGATTTAAATCATTCTAATTATATTTATTCCCCTTTTTATTCAATTATTTCTATTTTCCCCATTTATATATAAAAAATAGAAATTTTATTTTTATTTGGGTTTTAAAAATCAAGGGTGCTACACATCCGAAGCTTCAATTCGACCGAAAACGATATGATCTATTTTATACAAAGTTCCACTTCATCATATATGAAGTTTACTTCATCATATCCGAAGTTACACTTCGTCATATCTGAAGTTTCATTTCGGCCGATTGCGTTGTATTTTGCCCAGTCGAAGCATTCCATTTCGATGGACTACATTATATCTTGACTAGTCAAAGTAGCCAGTTGAATTGAAACATCGATTGCCTTCATAAAACATCAATTGCTCTCATAAACATCGATTGTCTTTATAAAACATCGATTGCCTTCATAAAACATCAATTGCCTTCATAAACATCGATTGTCTTTATAAAACATCGATTGTCTTCATAAACATTGATTGTCTTTATAAAACATTGATTGCCTTCTTAAAACATCGATTGCCTTCATAAACATCAATTGTCTTGCATAAACATCGATTGCCTTGTACTTAATGTAACAACCTGGATTTTTAAATCCCAGATAAATGGGGATCAATTAATGGTCAAGATTGATTAAAGTCCCAATCAGGATAATTAAAGTAAAGAAGTGACATAAAGGAAGTCTTGGGATGCGTGGAAAATTCATAAAAAGGGAATCATTGGTACTCCCCGTTGGTTACAACTCACCAACCCTTCAATTGGTCAAAATATAATGATGTCAGCCGAAGCAGAACTTCGGATATGGTGAAGTTAGCTTCGTATATGATGAAGTGAAACTTTGTATAAAATAGAAAAAAACACAGTCAATCGAAGCAACACTTCGTATATGACTAAGTGGATGACGAAGTGGAACTTTGTACAAAACAAAAGAAAACACAGTCGATCGAAGTTAGCTTTATATATGACGAAGTGAAACTTCATATAAAATAGAACAAAACACAGTCAGTCGAAGCAACACTTCGTATATGACAAAGTGGATGACGAAGTGGAACTTCGTATAAAACAGAAGAAAAACACAGTCGGTCAAAGTAAGACTTCGTATATGATGAAGTTAGCTTCAGTTGATCATGTAGAAAATGTTCATGACGAAGTATAGGTAATCAATTTTTAAGTAACAATCGATGTTATTCCTTTAGTAATCAATGTTTAAGTGAACAAATTGATGTTCCTTTAGTAGTCGATGTTTAAGTAGTAATCGATGTGGGTCCATAATCAATGTTCTCTTCTACATTGATTACTTCTATGTAATCGATGTTTTATATAATCAATGTTCCCTTCTGCATCAATTACTTCTATGTAATCGATGTTACATAATCGATGTTCCCTTTTGCATCGATTACATCTATGTAACTTCTCCATCGGTTACTTCTATGTAATCGATGTTAGATAATCGATGTTCCCTTTAGCATCAATTACTTCTATGTAATCGATGTTTTCTTCTCTTGATTGCCTTGTTATATAGCAATCGATATGGCTCTTGAACACAAAGTGATGGAGGCCTTGTCCTCCCATCATAACAGGACTACTTGAAGACTTAAATATGGGAAAATTTGAATAGTTTGTGCTTAGAACTGACCCTTAGGCACATCACCTTAGGAGTTGGTAAAAAGGCCTAGCACAAGTATTGTAACACCTCGAAAATTTTATTTATTAAAAAAAGGTGAATAATTTGATGATTAAATATAACTATTATCATGAGATGTAATTAATCTTAATTTAGGATTTATTAGAGATAATAAATGATATTTCAAGTGTCGTACTCAGAGGTGCATGCTCTGAAAGGGCGACACCAGAATTCTGTAATGAAAATGAAATCCGAAACCACCATAATTTCTAGAAAAATGTGGTGATATCAGAAATATAAATATCCATAATTATTGACATACGGATTTCGAGATTAAGCCGACACAACTATTTTTCGGGCGATTTTTCACCCAGTGAAAAATAAATTCTAAAAATTAAACTAAAATCACCATAATTTGTAAAACCTTTTCATTAGCCTATGGTCGAAATTCCAACTTGATTGGATATCATTAGGACACCTAAATAAGGGGTTAAAGGGGCAGCAGAATTATCCTTTAATTACGGTAACCATTTTTGGGTTATTTCTCACCTACACATTAGGAAGCCATGTATCCCATTTAACATGGGGTAGATGATCACCACGTTTTACCCATATGTGTCACCTTTGCAAGTTGCATGGTGAACGTGGCCTTGGGAGGTTAAGGGGGCTTTTCACCTCAACACATGTATGGCCTATGTGCCATGCATGCATGAGGTGTGAGAGTTTATAAAACTCTCTCTTCACCCATCGAATAAGCCTTCCCACAACTGTCCAATCCTGCTTCTGTTTCTTCCCCCTTATTGCTATTGGTGAGATGCTGCTGGAGCCGTTGTTGTTGGAGCTGCTCTTGCCGTAGGAGCTGTAAGTTGCAACTACTTGTCGTGGATGCTGCTACTGCTTCTTCTTTTGGTGGCCACACTACACTTGCACCTGCTGTACATACTGCTTTCTCTTGCTACCGTGGACCTTTTCGTTGGGAAGAAGAGGGACTCTATCTTCCTCAAAGACTGGTAGGATTCTCTATTCTCTTCTCCATCCTTGTCTCCTACCTTTGCTAAAAGTTCATATCCACATATATACTTGTTTTCCAACCTTGTAAGCCATCTTAAGAGTTATGAGTTCATCTCTTGTGAACATGTCTTGTCCTGCGAATTGGGGAAATTCTTTCTGTTGAACATAAGTAGGTATTGGTGGAATTCATTCTTTTGATTATCAACTTGTAATTCTCCTTCCTTTCTAAGCCTTGGAATTCAAGCATCTGTCTTGATCCATATAGCATGGGTTCAGCAAGCTTGTTGGATTACCTTGTTACCCTTGAGTTCTTATGTATTGATAGGATTCCTTTGTAATGATCCTCTTTCTTTTTGTTCTTATACTTCCTTCATGTTAAGAAGTCCATGTATAAGTGTAGGATTCTATTCTCTTTTCTTTTCTCATCCTTGTTTCCTAACCTTGCTAAACAGTTCATGATCACCTACATACTTGTCTTTAAACTTGTGAATTCTCTTAAGAACTGTGTGTCCATCTCTTGTAATTATGTTTTAGTACGTGTGCCTGTAGGATTCTATCTTCTCTTCATACCTTCATCTTCTACCCTTGTTAGAAAGCTCATAGCTACATACATGTTGCCTTTGAACTTGTCAACCTACCTTGGATTAGTGTCTATATCTTCTGTTTATGTGTTTGCATCTTCAGACTTTTGTTTAACTCCTTCAATACCACTGAAATTATGTGTCTATCATGTAGGAATCCTCCTTTATAATGGTTGTTGTAGGAGTTATTCTCCCAGTTTCATGTTGTAGTAAGTTTCTAGCTACTCATGTGTAGGTTGTGTCCATTATGATTTATCTTGTTCAGTGTGTAAATTGATCTTGAGAGCTAGAAACAAGTCTTTCTAATTGATATTATTCTTGCTTAGATCCATAGGTTTCATTGGTTAGGTCCTTAAAGTGTTTATTAAGCCATTTATGGAAGTGGACTTGGCGGCTGCCGACAGATAGAAATCGCCTGTCAACAGACCCCATGCTTCTAGAACTCAAGTCTACTGGAAGTACCAATAGCTGTCGATAGATGATATCTGTCTGTCGACAGATGGGCTGGCCTGTCAACAACCAGATCATGCCTGTTGACAGGTACTGTCCCCATTCTAGAAAACTGGTTCTGGAAACCAATACCTGTCGACAGCCACTTCCTGGCTGTCGACACATACTATCCTAGCCAGTGTTCTGGCACCCTTTTATGTACAAACTCTTGTTAAAACTTCATGCTATTAAACTAGCAAGTTAGCATCTTCTTTCCTTTGGTAATCTACTGTTATATCACTACAGAGATCATCCACATTGTGTCATTTACCCTTCTTTGAATTACTCTTGAGTTTTCCAAATACAAGTACCATCTAGTTGGTTAAAACTCCCTATGTTCAGTAACTTGAGTTCATAAACCTGATGACATGAGAGTTTGGATATTTGAGTACCCCTGTTGGTTATGAATAAGTTATGATGACAGTTATTGGGTCCCTGGACCCCACTTGACTAATATGCCTGTGCAAATAAGACTGGTCCAGTCCTGGGAGGAGCACCCGAATTCATTTACGGGCCGTACGGAATGATAAAGGGCAACAAGATGTTTGGCATTGCATCAATACAGTTTGATTATGGTCATCATGTTACCTGTCTTGTGTGAATATAAATATGAGCCAGATTATGAGATTCACTGTGAATTCCTGAGCACGTTATGTATTTCAGTACCACTGTTCCAATTTCACTATCATGTTAAGATACTTGTTCATCTATTGTGATATCTGTCAAGTCTTTTTCCTTGATCATCATATAGCTTGATCCTTTTGATTTGAGAATTTGAATCCTACTGGGCTAGTTAGCTCACCCAACCCTACTTTTTCAGGTATCTACAGTTCTAGAAGGCGGGAACATCGGGATTTGTGTGTGGAGAGACCAACCTGGCAACGTCTTACTTTTGAGATTGTAAATGGAAAATCTTGTAATATTCATAGAATGATAGTTATTAAATTTTTATTTAGTAGAGGTCCCGAGCAATTTGCTGCTCATTTAGTTTAGGTTTTACTCTTGATTCCTTATTCGTTCACGTTCTGACATTTATAGTTATATTAAATGACGGGACGTGACAAGTATAGTGGGTCTGTCCTTTTTTTTTTTTCCAAACCAAGTCAAGGTTAGGTATGACAAGGAGTATGGCCGAAGGCATGACAGATATGTGACTATCTATCCTTTTTCCCAAACAAAGTCAAAAGTAGGAATGGCAAGGCATGGGTTAGGTATGGCCCCAGGGCCCATGTGTGGCCAAGTTTGACCTCCTGCCCCCATGAACTCTCTTGGAAAATAAAGAACAAGGACTTTAAATGGGGCAAGGGCCTTGTATAGACACCATGAGACCCTCTTGGGCTGACCTCGATGCCCTTTTCTGGTTTTGCTGAAACCTCTGAAACTTGAGAGTCTCCTCTGCCCTTTATTAAAAGCAACTGCTAAAGAAGCTTGGAAACCTGACACAATGGGGTGTTAGGATCGGATACTTGGTGATGGAAAAGCTAGAAGGGTGGGGGGGGGGGGTTGAATAGGTTTGCAATGGAAACTTAATCAATTTAAAAATTACTTCAAATTAAGGGATCTATTCAATTAAACCCCTCTGATCTGATGCAATGTGAGTGATTAAAATGTAAGAAACATTTTATCAATTAGTTTAAGCATTAAACATATTGTTGATGTGTGTGAACAAATTAATAATTAATGTGTAGACGAAATCCCTATGCATGCATCTAACGTAATACAAGGACAAACCACAATTCAAACCACAGTGCATAAGGAATTTTTAGGTGGTTCGGAGATCACATCCAGTGACTCCTACGTCCACCCCTCACACAGTGAGGACACATTACTCAAGGTTGAGTACAATACACACACTTGAACACAATGGCTCAACCACACACACACACGCTAGATCAAGTCCACAATAGATCAGATCCTCTAGCCTTGATCTGATCAACACACCACACACAAATCAGATCTGTGCATAAGCCAGCATAGATCACAAAACACACACTATGATCTGTACACAATGCTTGTACATATCACATGGCACAAACTCTCACAAGATCCATGTACTGATCTCAAATCAATACGCACACACACAAATATAAGAAAAGTTAAAGTGTATGAAGAGTTCAAAGTGATAGAACAGATTGAACAGATGAACTCTTCAAGTCCTTTATCCAGATGATCTTTAGACTTCACGTTGTAGAAGATCTGACGTTGATGCTTGAGACTTGTGGACGAATCTGCTCCAACTTTGTCTTCTAAGATGGATCTCCTTGTTGATGATGCTTGAGACTTGGAGCAAAAAATAGGGGAACCTTCTTCTTCTTCTTCTTCTTGGCTTGGGAATTGATGTGGAGGCTCCTTGCTTCGAAAAGGAGTCCAAAAGATCTATATATAGGAGTATCCTAGTCTCACACAACTCTTGAGATTCGTGAGAGAAGAGGACGCCTAATAGAGATCATATGTTTCTCACATGATGTGACTTAACTGGCGCCTATCGACAGATGCCCATTATCTGTCGACAGATACTGCAGCACATATGTCTTCGAGAACTGGATTTCTGAACCATTTACTGGGCTGTCGTTAGATGCAACCTGGCTGTTGACAGCTGTTGCTAATTTTGGTTTTCCAAAAGCCTTCAGATGAAACTCATCAGTGGTTGTCGACAGGTTACTTCTGGTCTGTCGACATGTATTCTTTTCTTTTGTTTTCCAGAACCTGATTGAAGGAAGCACTTCAGTGGCTGTCGACAGGTGAAGGTGGTGCTGTCAACAACTATGCTTGAATTCTTTATCCATAACCTTTCTTGGTTAAGGTTTCTTCATGTTGTGCACATCCTTTGTCATGTATTTTCCTACAAGAAAGAAGCTTCAAATTAGATATCATGTATGCATTTGTCTTAGACATTTTGTCATTATGTCATGTCATTTTATCACATTGTTTCAACATCAATTGTGTCATTATCAAAAACATGCAATCATCATGAATGTCATTCAATCATAACTCAACACATTCTCCCCCTTTTTTATGATGACAAAAATACAAACAATGTCTCCCCCTTTTTGACAACATTCAAAAAGATAGAAAATGCACGAGATCGTTAAAGAGACAAAATGTGATTTCATTGATAAGATAGTCTTTTGAACACATTACATTGCAAAAGATGAAAATTGAACTGACATGACATCCTAACAACCCATTTGCCCATCAGAAAGGAAATGCACCCTAGACATTTCTAAAGATTGTCATCCCCAGGAGGAGTGGGATGACATGGTCCATGAACATCAGAAGAAGAAATGTGGTCGAGCTGCCCTTGGATCTGAGCCTGATTGACTTCTAGTGCATCCATCCTAGTATTGATATGCTGTGTAAGCTGATCAAATCTATCGTTGACTTGTTGGGTGATGGATGTTTGGAGCTGAAGCATTTGATCTGCCAAAAATTGTCTCAAGTCTTCAGAGACTGTAGATTGAGGATCATGCTGAGTGTCCTACTCAGGGGGGAATTGTTGTACATCTTCATCACCACCCAAGACGTCCATGTGTTATTAGGATGGCTCCTCTACACTTTCCTCTTCTCCATCTGTATCTTGCTCATCTTCAGCTTCTTGCCCTTTGAGAGTCCTGGTGACTCTGCCATCTATCATCTTGTAGCCCATCCTATGAGCAGTGGTTATGTCATAGGCACTCCGTGACTTAAGGGTGACGGTCTCACCGCAGGTTATTGGAATTCAAACAAAGGAGAGGATGGAAGTGATGGACAAGCATAGGGTGATGATTAGTCCATCTCCATATAATTTTGTCATTTATCATATGTATTTTTGGTGATTAACAAAACCCTGAAAATTATTATCTAACATCATTTTCTGAAGTCTATCAACATGCATCAAATCAAACAAAATCAGTAAGTTGTCTACACTCACTATTCTGTGAAGTTCATTGCATATGTTTTTGTCTAAGTATACATTGACTTCTATGTAAAAGCTCACAATGACTTCTTTAGTAGAACATCGATTTCATTCAAGCAGAGACTTCATACTTAGAATAACGATTTCGGTTCTACATCGACTTCATACTTAGAACAACGATTTCGGTTCTACATCCACTTCATAATTAGAACAGAGATTTCCATTCTACATCGATTTCATATGAAACGACGACTTTGTTTCTACAACGATTTCAGTTAAACATCGATTTCGGTAGAACATTGATTTCATATGAAACAACGACTTCGTTTCTACAACGATTTCACTTAAACATCGATTTCGGTAGAACATCGATTTCATATGAAACAACGACTTCGTTTCTACAATGATTTCACTTAAACATCGATTTCATATGAAACAACGACTTCACTTAAACATCGACTTTGTTCCTACAACGACTTTACTAGAACAACGATTTCATCTGTACATCGATTTTAGTTAAACAACAACTTTGTACAGAACATCAATTTCATTACATTCATACATAGATTATGTTCCCATTGACTTTGTTTTAACATGGATTATGGTTATAACATCGATTTCATATCAACATCAACTCTCTCTGTACACAGACGTCTCTAAAACATCAACTCTCTTTTAATAATGAATGTTGTTTAGACAATGTTAAATATTTCTATCTACATTCTTTTCAGACATTATTAAGTACATTCCACATGATATTCAAATATAATTTCAAATCTCTATAGATCTCAAGTCTTCCCGCGAATCATGCTGTATCCTGTGCTCTCTAGCATTTATTGTGTTGGTACAATATCTCTGCACGATATATCTCTTTACTTACCACACTCATGTCATATAAAGTAACGCTCTATATGATGACAGAATGGAAGTTCCTTTTTAGTGTATCTTCCTATAGCATGACTACTAACGTTGACTGACAGTTTAGACAAAGATAAGTTGTCTATGCTTCAACATTTATGTGTGTGTAGGGTTCCAATAGAAATGCACGTTGCAAAATTGGAACTGTCAACCTGACGGAAGCAAGAAGAGATTTAGACAATCTTCCTTTGTGTAAGTGTCTATTCCAGCATTAAATGGCTGCAGGTTCTCTTGCTCCATACTTCGGACCAGACACTCCAACGTGCATGAAGATGTGAGACAACGGATACTTCAACGGTCAAAATCTTTCAAAGAAGATAAATAGAAGACTGGTGACTCTATGAAGACAGATCTTGAATCCTGATGAACCTTCGAAAAGCTTGAAGATCTTAGTCACCCAGAAGAAAGAAGAGCTCGCTCATCCACTCAAACAGTCTTTAGCTCTTAGCTCTCCACAGAAACCTGTTTAGCCTTTGAGAGCTTGTGTAGATCTGAGAGAGTTCATTGTGTGATAATCTTTGTCTCTCAGACTTTGCCTCAGATCAAGTAGTTTCTATAAGCTTGGTCTAGGGGCCACCACTCTCTAATCATTTGTTCTTGAGTGTTCCTCTTCGGTTGTGAAGAGAAGACCTGCTGTTGAGTGGGTGGGTTTCCCTTTGGTAAGAAGGAAGACTGTTTGCATCAGGTGGGTTAGTGCCCTTCGAGTAGAGAAGAGAAGGCAGCTGCGACTGGATGTGTAAGTGTTCTTAAGGGGGACTGTACCATTGCTTAGTGAAATCCCAAGTTGTTGCTTGGGGACTGGACGTAGGACTCCTGTGATAGGAGATCTGAAAGGATAAAATTACTGTTGTCTGTGTGATTGATCTTTTTGTGTTTGCTTTACACTAACTCTAACCATCGAACTTAGTGTCTTCTGTCAAAGCATTTTATTACAGGATTATTCTAAAAGAAATTTTAGCAATCCATTCACCCCCCTGGGCTTGCTATCTGGGCAACAAGTGGTATCAGAGCCAAGTCTCGAGTAAGTAGATCTCACGATTTGAAGAGCAAAGATAAATGGTAGCCCAAGGTTATACAGAAGGACAATCCGTCAACAGACCTCCTCTATTCGATGGTGAAGACTGTTGGCCCTTTACGTTCGGCAGCAAGGTAGCCTAGAGGGGGGGGGGGGTGGAATAGGTTTTTCCGCAATCTGAAATAGAAACTTAAACACAGAAATTAACACTGAAGATTTGGTTAGTTTAGTGTGATGAAGGAGTAGCAGTGCGAAAGCAAAAGAACAATCACACAAAGGACACAGGAGATTTATCCTGGTTCGGCCCTTCTCACATGGAAGTCCTACGTCCAGTCCCTAAGCAAACTCTTGGGATTTCACTAACCGAAGGTACAGTCCCCCTCAAGGACACTACAACACCCTGGATACCCCACCAGGTCTTCTTCTCTTTCCCGGGCAAGAAGGCAGCCCACTTCTTTTCTAGGCTCAGAAGCAAACCTACTTCTTTTACAGGTTCAGAAGTAAACCTCCTGGAACAAACCCCAGTGCGGTTCTGCTAGACTTAAACCCCCAGCTAGGTTACACACTGTATACAGTCCTACAGCTGGACACAGATCTTTCTTAGAAAGATCAGACTGAGAAGCTTTACAAGATAAACACTTGTGTAAAGCTCACAGTCCCAGATTCTCCCCAGATATACAATGAGCTCGGAGAGAAAACAGAAGAGAGAAAAAAAAGCAATAGTGCTTGAATGCTTGAACGTTTGAGATGCTTGAAAGCTTGAGTGCTTCTGCTGGGCTCAGGCTCTTTCTCTCTTTCTTTGAGTGTATATGTCGTTGAGGTTCCTCACTGGATGTACACTCTTTCAAAGATGTTCAGAAAAAGCTCTACCTTTTTCTTCAGCCATGCTTCATCTTTTATATGAGGATTCTTTGAACAGATCCGTTGAAGAGATAGCCGTTTGAGTTTTGGATCCGTTGGAGTTCTGACCGTTTCTTATCTTCTCTTCATTTGTCTTAATCAGACTCTTGTGGTCTTTGAGGTCTGTAAGCATAGAAGAGAGTGTTAGCATAGAAGATTGTTTTATGATAAACTGTGCATACCACTGTGTTTCTGCTAACATGCTGAAAATAGTAGTTCATATCTATTTGACAAGACTCTGAAATATGCAGCATCTTTTTCTGTCAGAAGATATTTTGTCTTTTCAATGAGCGCCAAAAACTCTTTCAAAATATGTAAGATAAATCGTTGTTCATTTACAAGTAAATCGTTGCAAGTTTATGAACAAATCGATGTGAAAGATAAGTCGTTATGATCATTGAAGAAATCGTTATGAACATGACTTATGAAATCGTTATGTGAAGAGTCGTTGCTCATTTGTAAACAAAATCGTTTGTAAGAGCAAATCGTTGTCTCACTTAAGAAGTCGATGTGATCACTTATGAAATCGTTATGAGATCAAATTCTTATCAAAACGTTGCGAAGGAAAATCGATGTGAGGGCAAATCGTTGCACTCACTTATCAAATCGTTGTGAGATCGATTTCCTTATCAAATCGTTATGAGAGCGAAATCGATGTGAACAAATCGTTGTGAGAGCA
The DNA here is from genome assembly GCA_014218235.1 of Colocasia esculenta. Lineage (NCBI taxonomy): Eukaryota > Viridiplantae > Streptophyta > Magnoliopsida > Alismatales > Araceae > Colocasia > Colocasia esculenta. The sequence continues at coordinate 95,878,432 of CM024754.1, read as the reverse complement.
AGTCGTTGCGCTCACTTATCAAATTGTTATGAGATCGATTTCCATATCAAATCATTGCGAAGGCAAATCGATACGGGATCGATTTCTTAACAAATCGTTATAGCGCTTGTTACTATGGCACTTAAAACTGAAATCGATTTATATGAATTAAACATCGACTTTATCATTATAGTGCGCCATATTGCATCAATGTGAGACTCAACATTTTGCTATGAGATTGATGCGACACAGATGAAACAAAAATATTTACGAGACTCATCATGTTAAAGGGATTGATGCAACACAGATGAAGCAAAAATATTTATGAGTACCTATATTTTATTATCATCTAAATGCATCATATATTTGTTATCACCAAAATACCAAGAACACAGATAACCATAGATTGGTTCAACAATCCCCCTTTTTGGTGATGATAAAATTTATGTGAATTTCTGAATAAAAAAAATTTAAGCTGAAAATTTAAGCAGAAATTCATAGAGCATACTTACTCTCCCCCTTTTTGTCAATAATCAAAAAGGTCTTACCGAGTATCTCCTTCGTTTTGAGAGAGTTTCTTACCATAGAGAGGTTCAAACTTTTCTCCCCTTACTCTTTACTCCCCTTAATCAGAGCTCCCTCTTAATGAGAGGCTCTATCACTGCCTTGAGCGCCCTTTGTTCTTGATGCTCCAAGGCTTCCCTGCAAACAACTCATTCAGATGTAGGTACCCAAAACTTTTTGGGTCCTTGATGGTTAGAGGCATGAAAGTATCCTTTCGGAATCCAAACTAAGTGCTTGGTTGTCAGGTGTTTACAGTGTGTCCTAGTTTATTGCAATGAGAGCAACAATGAATATAATTTGTTTTGTAGTTCTTATTGCCTTGTGATGCATGATTGGAACATAATTCTTTGAAACCTTTTTCTTTTGATAAAGCTTGGTTGTTTCAGGTTCCTTTCTCTGAGGCATTTTGGTTTCTTTTACAAATTTTGGTAAAGGATATTTTCCTGAGTTTATTACTTGTTTCCTTTTTCTGGAGGTATATAACCAAGCCCTTGTTTGTCATTTCCAGATTTTGATCCTTTTAAGCATAGGGCTAGAGATGTTTTTCCTTTAGTTAATTTCCTAACGATTCTTTTAAATATACGTTTTCTTCAGTTAGAGTTTTAATTTTCCTACTAGCTCTAACTTCTCATCCTCCTTCTTTTTAACTTTTCATTTTGAAGAGAGTTATTATCCTTGCATTCTTTTAACTGCTCTTCTAACTGTTCCAATTCTGACTTAAGATCAGAATTGGTGTTTCTAAACAGGTAAGGTTGCTCTTGAGATTTTTTAGTTCTTTTACCACAACCTTATGCTTATATATAGTTCATTTACGACTTTTTCTAAGTCTTCTGATTCTGACCCTGAATCTGTGCATGAATTTAATGAGGGTTCAGAGAGTACCTCATCTAGTCCCACATGAGGGCTAGATTACCTGCTCATTTTCTGATCCTGAGCTTGATGATTCTGAGTTTGAGGCCTCATCATTTTCCCAAGCAGCTGCCATGGCTTTTCTCTTAAATTCTTGTGCTGCTTCTTGTGCTTTACGGTTTGACCAGTCTTTCTGAGCCTTGGACAATCTGGTCTTAGATGTCCAGTTTCCTGCAATCATAGCACACTGGTTCTTTTCTTTCTTTCTTTCTTTTGGATCCTTCTCGATCCGTTTTTCTTCTCTTCTGCAAAAGCTTCTGGAGCTTGGACAATACTTCATCAACATTGTTGTCTTCAGAATCTGCATGTGAGAACTAGAAAAAGAGCCAGAAGAGCTGCTACAGTTTTAAGAGTGTTAGTGCATTTTATTTTAGATGAGCTTTCAGATAATCGCTCCATATTTATTTCATGTGCCATGAGAGAACCTATCAAATTATCGATCGATAATTTTGTTAAATCGTGAGCTTCTTCAATGGCAGTTACCTTAGGTGTCCATGATATAGTTAAAGACCTAAGTATTTTTCTAACATTTTCTTCATCAGAAAGATTTTTACCTAGAGAGCTTAAACTTGCTACTATGGTTGAAGAACGATTATACATAGTAGTAATGTCTTCATGAGGAAGCATTTTAAATTGTTCATATTGAGATACTAGAATATCTATCCTAGTTTGCTTCACTTTATCTGTTCCTTCATAAGTTGCCTGCAGTTTATCCCATATATCTTTGGCCGATTTGCATGCAGACACTCTACTGAATTCTTTCTTAGATAAAGTGCAACATAAATAATTTTTAGCTTTAAAATTTAGTGATAGCTTTATCTTATCCACTGTTGTGATGTTAGTAGTGTTTTCAGCAGAGACAAAAATAAAATCACCTACCTCAATTACCTGCCACAGATCAAAGTCTGTGCCTCGAATGAAGCATTCCATCCTCATCTTCCAATATTGATAGTCTTCTCCGTTGAAGAATGGAGGTCTGGTGACTGATTGGCCTTCGGCATATCCTTGAGCTGCCATGGATCTTTGCTCTAAGATCTTTGGATCTTCTTGAAAGTTCAGAGACCCGCTCTGATACCACTTGTTGGCCCTTTACGTTCGGCAGCAAGGTAGCCTAGAGGGGGGGGGGGGTGAATAGGTTTTTCCGCAATCTGAAATAGAAACTTAAACATAGAAATTAACACTTGAAGGTTTGGTTAGTTTAGTATGATAAGGAGTAGCAGTGCGGAAGCAAAAGAACAATCACATAAAGGACACAAGAGATTTATCCTGGTTCGGCCCTTCTCACATGGAAGTCCTACGTCCAGTCCCCAAGCAAACTCTTGGGATTTCACTAACCGAAGGTACAGTCCCCCTCAAGGACACTACAACACCCTGGATACCCCACCAGGTCTTCTTCTCTTTCCTGGGCAAGAAGGCAGCCCACTTCTTTTCTAGGCTCAGAAGCAAACCTACTTCTTTTACAGGTTCAGAAGTAAACCTCTTGGAACAAACCCCAGTGCGGTTCTGCTAGACTTAAACCCCCAGCTAGGTTACACACTATATACAGTCCTACAGCTGGACACAGATCTTTCTTAGAAAGATCAGACTGAGAAGCTTTACAAGATAAACACTTGTGTAAAGCTCACAGTCCCAGATTCTCCCCAGATATACAATGAGCTGGAGAGAAAAACAGAAGAGAGAAAGAAAGCAATAGTGCTTGAATGCTTGAACGTTTGAGATGCTTGAAAGCTTGAGTGCTTCTGCTGGGCTCAGGCTCTTTCTCTCTTTCTTGAGTGTTATATGTTGTTGAGGTTCCTCACTGGATGTACACTCTTTCAAAGATGTTCAGGAAAAGCTCTACCTTTTCTTCAGCTTTTATATAAGGATTCTTTGAATAGATCCGTTGAAGAGATAGCCATTTGAGTTTTGGATCGTTGGAGTTCTGACCGTTGCTTATCTTCTCTTCATTTGTCTTAATCAGACTCTTGTGGTCTTCGAGGTCTGTAAGCATAGAAGAGAGTGTTAGCATAGAAGAGTGTTTATGATAAACTGTGCATACCACTGTGTTTCTGCTAACATACTGAAAATAGTAGTTCATATCTATTTGACAAGACTATGAAATATGCATGCAGCTTTTTGTCTGTCAGAAGATATTTTGTCTTTTCAATGAGCGCCAAAAACTCTTTCAAAATATTTAAGAGAAATCGTTGTTCATTTACAAGTAAATCGTTGCAAGTTTATGAACAAATCGATGTGAAAGACAAGTCGTTATGATCATTGAAGAAATCGTTATGAACATGACTTATGAAATCGTTATGTGAAGAGTCGTTGCTCATTTGTAAACAAAATCGTTTGTGAGAGCAAATCGTTGTCTCATATAAGAAGTCGATGTGATCACTTATGAAATCGTTATGAGATCAAATTCTTATCAAAACGTTGCGAAGGCAAATCGATGTGAGGGAAAATCGTTGCACTCACTTATCAAATCGTTGTGAGATCGATTTCCTTATCAAATCGTTATGAGAGCGAAATCGATGTGAACAAATCGTTGTGAGAGCAAGTCGTTGCGCTCACTTATCAAATCGTTATGAGATCGATTTCCTTATCAAATCATTGCGAAGGCAAATCGATACGGGATCGATTTCTTAACAAATCGTTATAGCGCTTGTTACTATGGCACTAAAACTGAAATCGATGTATATGAATTAAACATCGACTTTATCATTATAGTGCGCCATATTGCATCAATGTGAGACTCAGCATTTTGCTATGAGTGATGCGACACAGATGAAACAAAAATATTTACGAGACTCATTCTGTTAAAGGGATTGATGCAACACAGATGAAGCAAAAATATTTATGAGTACCTATATTTTATTATCATCTAAATGCATATATTTGTTATCACCAAAATACCAAGAACACAGATAACCATAGATTGGTTCAACAAAGACTACAACTACTGGAGACAAGGATGGAGTTCTTCCTTCAAGGACTTGATTTCCAGCTGTGGACAATAATCAAAGAAGGAGATCTCAAAGTAACCAACAGTAAACATAAATGGACATATGAAGATAAGAATAAGCTATCCCAGAACAGTAAAGCGAAGAGTATCTTATGTTGTTCACTAAGTAAGAAAGAGTTCAACAGAATATTAGCCTGCAAGTCAGCCAAAGAGATGTGGGACAAGCTGAGGCTCACACATGAAGGAACTAACAAGGTAAAGGAAACAAGAATTGATATATTGGTAGCTCAGTATGAGAGATTCCAAATGCAGTTCGGAGAGTCCATCTCCCAGAAGTACAGTCGCTTCACAGACATTACCAATGGACTGGATGGGCTTGGAAAGACCTATGAGACTAGAGACATGGTAGGAAAGATATTAAGATCTCTACCAACTTCTTGGACTCCAAAGGTAACAACAATAGAAGAAGCAAATGATCTCAGTAGAATGTCCATCGAAAAACTCATTGGGTCCTTAATGGCTTATGAGATAAACATGGAAAAACTGGGAGAGTCCTCCAGCAAGAAGAAGCACATCAATGCTCTCAAGGCTACAGAAGACACTTCTGAGGGTGAACTAGAAAGTGATAAGAGTAATGAGAGCAGTGAAGATGAAGAAGCCTTTCTCTCCAGAAGACTGCAATGCATTCTAGCTAAGAAGAAATATCAGTCAGGAAGAAGGTATTTCAAGAGAGGTAGAGAATTCAAGAGATCTATAGGTAAAGAAATCAAGAGATCTAAACCCATATGCTATGAATGTAAGAAGCCTGGACACCTCAAGGCTGTGTGTCCAAAACTGAAGAAGACTGTAATGACCCTCCTTATACCGGTACGATTATACCAATTCACATCGATATAAAGGGCCCTGTCACAGAGGGACATTTACCCAACACTAAACAATTGGTTGAAACGTACATGAATAACAAAAGAGTACAGTGGAAAATAAACATTCTAGTCTTATTCCATCATCATCACATAATTCCACAGCCTATATCGTCAAAAATAAATAACAATGTTCACATTATTACATGACCAAATGATATACATTGTCCACAATATTGATTACATACTATGAAAGGAAAAGTAACAACGTAGCAATGTCCACAAGCAGCTACTCCTCATGCTCGGAGTCGCTCCTCACTATGTCCTCCTTAGAACGGGGACACCTGTCTCACCTGTACACCAAAGCAAGTATGAGTCTTCTAAAAAGACCCAGCAAGCAATCCAAAGATAGCACATTTACACATATCACATACACATGCTATTTTCCTTTAAAGTGAAAGTAAACACATGGCACATGCTGTCACGCCCCGATATTTAGCAGCGGAATAAATACCGGGGGACGTGAACGATACAAAATAGACGTATCACAGTTGAGTAACGTAGAGTAACAATTGAATATAATAACACCTTCAGATCATAATAACATCATCTAAGGTACTCTTTATTCCATTTCAATCCACTAATTACAACCTTTCATAAGAAGAACCAACTAAAGGGTCCATCATTCAATAAAACTTCCAGAAAAGTTTCACTATTACAGAGACTACTCAAATATCTACTTCTAAACTGTCCACTACTCATATGGCGGGTGCTCATCACTCTTGCCCTGCCCATCCGACTCCTCTGGTTCCTCATCACTACCTGAAAAGGGCAGGATGATAGGGGTGAGCGAACTAGCTCAGTAGGATTTACATCTCAATATTGTGCGGGCACTAATATACATGATTAACATTTTAAATAGGCAGATATGCACATGAATTGATGACAATGCATGCAATACTAACAGATTGAATAGCAGAGTAGAACAATATTCATATCAGATCAAATGTCGAATTGCATATGCAATGGATAGATATTTCAAGAGTAGAATCATATCAAAGAGATTGGCCATATTCAAACAGATATCATGTATTCACATGAACAGACGTATCATATCAAATCTTATCATATCATATCAAATCAAACTTATCATATCAAACGAAGGCACAACTTTCACAACTCTTGCTTATTTGTTTGTGCTATGCCAAGCACCAGAAGTCCATACTCCCGCGGTTAAAAAGTACGTGGGTGCTCCTCCCCAGGACCGGACCGACCCCTTTATTGCACAGGCATTGGATTAATTGGGACCGGAGTCCCTCGTTGTGCCGAACAAACAGATTCGTATTATGGCCACATAGTTTCAATAACAAGCTCGTAGAAAAAAGGAACATGATCATTCATAGAGTCAAGGAATAACAAACAGCTCAAAAGAACAAGGTAGGATAACGACGTATCTTATGTTTCATAATTCATTAATGTCTTGACATGAGGATGTTTCAAACGACAGATCATATACAGAAGATGTGCTCTCAATTTCCCAAGAAGGGTGTGCCTATTCATGTAAATACGTAAGTGACGAGTTACTGATCTTTCCTATCATGTATGCAATTGACAAATGATTATTTGAACATCGGAAAACATAAAACTATTGAAACTCATATGCAAATTATGACATTAACTCCACTAGCAAGTCCATACTAACCGTATTCATCCCCACATTCATATCATATTCTTATCTTATCAATTGACAATAAGCAAGATCACAAGATAATCTAATGGACATAAGATCAATCACAATTACACATTAGAATCGTTTTCATATCATTACTAATTTTCAATGGGTTGATTTATTTAGGTCCATGCATACTATATAACATCATGCACATGATAGTGGACATCATGAAATGATCAGACCCAAAATATGCAAAATTTTTGCAAGAGTAGATTCGACACTAGATCAAGTGGTGTCGACACAATGCCTTAAACACAAGATAAAATAATGCCAAACTGGTCAAGTAGTGTCGACACTAGGTCAGGTAGTGTCGACATAGTGCTTCAAATACAAGGCAAAAAGGTCAAGTAGTGTCGACACTAGATCAGGTAGTGTCGACACTAGAGACAGCTCCCAGAAATTTTCTGGGTCAAACTGGGACAGTGTGTCGACACTAGATCAGGTAGTGTCGACACTAGAGGGCTTCCCAGAACACTTTTTGGGCTGTTTTGGGACAGTGTGTCGACACTACCTCAAGTAGTGTCGACACTAGTGGCCCTTCCAGAACAAAACACATGGTCAGGTGTAACCAGAAAACACGTCTCATGCAGCGATTCACTTCCACCTATTATAACTCTCTAACGAATGACATTTAGATAAAATGTTCAACACAAAAGATGACGAGGACAACTAGTAAAAGAACTTTTATGTTGGGGGTTTGATCTAATTCAGTCTCGAATATTGATAAAACATATGAAGAACAAAAAGTCAAGTGTAGCCCGAAATCGCAGTATCATGCAGAGACTCTCTTACCATGCTCCTAACTTTCTAACGAAAGACTTTTGGACAAGATGTCCAACATAAAAGATGATCATGACTTCAGGTAGAAGAATGTTCATGAAGGACGTTTAGTAAAATTCGGTCTTGAATCATGTGCATAATATGAAGAACGGGAAACAACCCTAACTGGACACGACTTAGGGAAAACAACCAATACTCTATGCATACTCCATGAAAATTGGGCAAATCAAGTGCAAATGAACATAGACTCGATGCTCTACATGGTGATATAGGTTTTCTTTAATCTTGACCCGAGAACACCTACCTTTATGAAGATCTAAGTCCGGTCGACGTTCTGGATGCAACAGAGGATGCAGGGGATGGAACTCCGGGTTCCCAGCCTTTCTCCTGCTCCTCAGAAGCTCTAGCTTGCCTCCAAACGACCCCAACTCGTTGTTAAACCTTCCCCAAGAGTTTGAGGACGAGTTCTTATAGATTTAGGTTGTAGTTAAGAGTCCTAACGAGACTAGGAAAGGGGCTGCGAATTCTGCTCTCTGTTTTCCAAGAAATCTGGGACTCTTTCCTCCAAAGGAGGTAGTAATGGTTTAGGAAACCTCCTCTTAGGGTTGGGTCTGTTTTGGCTTACCATACATGACTAATCACCTTATTTTAACCCTAAATTGCCCTCTCTAATTATGGCATAATTACATACACGAATTTCTGGGTATTTTCTTGTCCCAATTTTATCCTTAGGCCAATGTGCTCCATTAGCCCAATCTGTTAATGAGTTATTAATACATGATATTGGAAGTCTCTCCAATATGTTTATTTAATTTATAGTTGGGTTATTTTTCGTGTTAACAATTTCCCGACTTAGTTCCTAATTCGGGTAACTTGGTCACGTGTGACGTACACTCGACCAATCAGATTTTTTTGGTTGTACGAATTCCTTCGTGGAACACTTAGGTACAATGTTTGGGGTTGATTTGTAATTTTTTTATGGGATTTTATGATGTGTTTTCTCACGTACAATAGTGGTACGTAAGTTCTATCATTCCGATAATACGGAAGTTATTTATTACTAATTTCATACTTGAATTTGTTCATGTGACATAAGTTGTTCATTGATCCAATTCCTTTTATGGACTATCCCCTCATATGTTTGGAGTCCACCATAAATTTCTCATTTAGTTTATGATCTCATTTATACACCTAATAATGGGTTGTCCAACTTATTTCCTAATTACGATAGGAAGTCACACTAACTCTTAAATATATCCCAAAAGACTTTTATTGACCCAAATTCTTGATGGATCATCAGAGGATATTATTTGAAGTCCATCTATGATTTTTATTTAATTTTCTGACTCATCGAAGTATGTGTGATAATGATTTCCCGACTTATTCCCTAATTACGACACTCAGTCGTAAAACGCCTTAAACTGGACCATCTGATTTTCCTTTGCATGAATTTATCTGTGGGTCATTAGGGAGTATTATTTAGAGTTGAACTATGATTTTTATGAAATTTTCTAATGGGTTTTTGTGTGTACGATAATGACACGTATTTTTACTATTTCACAAATATTAAATTTATCATTTTCGATTTATTTATATTTTTCCAATTACTCAATTTCCGGGGTGTTACATCCTCCCCCACTTAAAAGAATTGGTCCCCAAATTCACATGTGTTTATGAGCTAAACTTACAAAGAATCTAATTATGAATTGGCATAATATAATGATTGATTTGATGATGTAACTTCAGGGTCAAATAAAAGCGAGTTAGAAAGAATACCTCTCTCATACCTCTTTCCTTGGTTTATTCTGCCATTTATTCCCTGAGCTTGATTTCTCGTTAAGGCAATCCTTAACCTTGTGGTCTTGACTGCCACAACAGAAACACTTGCCCTGAAATCTCCAGCACTCCTCGCCTGATGATTTATTTTGTTGCAATGCTGACATCTTTCTACAGGAGTGGGAACTAGTTTCTTCTTGCACTTCTTGCACTTCTTTCTCTCGTGTGATCTGCTACTGTTGTTGGGCCGTTTCTCTCTGGCTATATGTTTGGAGTTTCCTGTGGTTGTAATTGGTTCTTTCTTATTAGTTTCGCCAACTCCTTTGTCATCCATAGACCTTTCCTTCCCATTTGTATCTCCCTTAGCCATTATTAGGGCATCCTCTAACAGTTGAGCAGCTTGTCGTCGTGCTTTGGTTAATCTTTGGACCGACCTTCGTCCGTCCATAGATGGTGTAGGTATATCCTCCATGGCTGTTTATTTAAGTTCCTTCAAAACAAACTATCACACGGTCAGTCTTCTTTACTCCTTGTTGATGCTATGTAACTTACAATATTTAGTTATTAATAAAGTTTTGGACTAAGCCCAAGTTTCTACCCAATCTCACCTGGTAGGTATAGAGTTCTTGACACAGGCTGAGGTTTTAACGACACTTATCCTATCATTCATGATTGCCTAGGACTTAGGGAAAGCCCGGCTCGCTCGACGACCATTAATGTATTAAGTACCTTTAAGATATTAATTTAAGTCAGTCATCTAAATATATCACACGTGACTTCTATTCCCATGGTTCTACCCAAACTCACATTAGGTACGATAGATTTTGACTCGTGTGATCTAGTTTCATCCTATGTTCCTATTCCCTTGGACCCTAAGGTTTAGGGCTCTGATACCAACTGTCACGCCCCGATATTTAGCAGCGGAATAAATACCGGGGGACGTGAACGATACAAACAGACGTATCACAGTTGAGTAACGCAGAGTAACAATTGAATATAATAACACCTTTCAGATCATAATAACATCATCTAAGGTACTCTTTATTCCATTTCAATCCACTAATTACAACCTTTCATAAGAAGAACCAACTAAAGGGTCCATCATTCAATAAAACTTCCAGAAAAGTTTCACTATACAAGACTACTCAATATCTACTTCTAAATTGTCCACTACTCATATGAAGGTGCTCATCACTCTTGCCCTGCCCCATCCGACTCCTTTGGTTCCTCATCACTACCTGAAAAGGGCAGGATGATAGAGGTGAGCGAACTAGCTTAGTAGGATTTACATCTCAATATTGTGCGGGCACTAATACATGATTACCATTTAAATAGGCAGATATGCACATGAATATGATGACAATGCAATGCAATACTAACAGATTGATAGCAGAGTAGAACATATATCATATCAGATCAAATGTCGAATTGCATATGCAATGGATAGATATTTCAAGAGTAGAATCATATCAAAAGAGATTGGCCATATTCAAACAAATATCATGTATTCACATGAACAGACGTATCATATCAAATCTTATCATATCATATCAAACGAAGGCACAACTTTCACAACTCTTGCTTATTTGTTTGTGCTATGCCAAGCACCAGAAGTCCATACTCCCGCGGTTAATAAGTACGTTGGGGGTGCTCCTCCCTAGGATTGGACCAGGCCCTTTATTTGCACATGCATTGGATCAAATTGGGACCGAGGTCCCTCTTGTGCCAAACAAACGATTCGTATTATGGCCACAGAGTTTCAATAACAAGCTCGTAGAAAAAAGGAACATGATCATTCATAGAGTCAAGGAATGACAAACAGCTCAAAAGAACAAGGCAGGATAACGATGTATCTTATGTTTTCATATTCATTAATGTCTTGACATGAGGATGTTTCAAACGACAGATCATACACAGAACATGTGATCTCAATTTCCCAAGAAGGGTGTGCCTATTCGTGTAAATACGTAAGTGACGAGTTACTGATCTTTCCTATCATGTATGCAATTGACAAATGATTATTTGACACTCGGAAAACATAAAACTATTGAAACTCATATGCAAATTATGACATTAACTCCACTAGCAAGTCCATACTAACCTGTATTCATCCCCACATTCATATCATATTCTTATCTTATCAATTGACAATAAGCAAGATCACAAGATAATCTAATGGACATAAGATCAATCACAATTACACATTAGAATCGTATTCATATCATTACTAATTTTCAATGGGTTGATTTATTTTAGGTCCATGCATACTATATAACATCATGCACATGATAGTGGACATCATGAAATGATCAGACCCAAAATATGCAAATTTTTGCAAGAGTAGATTCGACACTAGATCAAGTGGTGTCGACACAATGCCTTAAACACAAGACAAAATAATGCCAAACTGGTCAAGTAGTGTCGACACTAGGTCAGGTAGTGTCGACACAGTGCTTCAAATACAAGGCAAAAAGGTCAAGTAGTGTCGACACTAGATCAGGTAGTGTCGACACTAGAGACAGCTCCCAGAAACTTTCTGGGTCAAACTGGACAGTGTGTCGACACTAGATCAGGTAGTGTCGACACTAGAGGGCTTCCCAGAACACTTTTGGGATGTTTTGGGACAGTGTGTCGACACTACCTCAAGTAGTGTCGACACTAGTGGCCCTTCCAGAACAAAACACATGGTCAGGTGTAACCAGAAAACACGTCTCATGTAGCGATTCACTTCCACCTCTTATAACTCTCTAACGAATGACATTTAGACAAAACGTTAACACAAAGATGACGAGGACAACTAGTAAACAACTTTTATGTTGGGGGTTTGATCTAATTCAGTCTCGAATCCCAAGAAAACATATGCAGAACAAAAGTCAAGTGTAGCCTGAAATCACAGTATCATGCAGAGACTCTCTTACCATGCTCCTAACTTTCTAACGAAATACTTTTTGGACAAGACGTCCAACATAAAAGATGATCGTGACTTCAAGTAGAATTTTTTATGAAGGACGTTTAGTCAAATTCGGTCTCGAATCATGTGCATAATACGAAGAACAGAAAAAGCCCTAACTGGACACAACTTAGGGAAAACAATCAATACTCCATGCATACTCCATGAAATTGGGCAAATCAAGTGCAAATAAACATAGACTCGATGCTCTACATGGTGATATAGGTTTTCTTTAATCTTGGCCCGAGAACACCTACCTTTATGAAGATCTAAGTCCGGTCGACGTTCTGGATGCAACAGAGGATGCAGGGGATGGAACTCTGGGTTCCCAGCCTTTCTCCTGCTCCTCAGAAGCTCTAGCCTGCCTCCAAACGACCCCAACTCGTTGTTAAACCTTCCCCAAGAGTTTGAGGATGAGTTCTTATAGATTTAGGTTGTAGTTAAGAGTCTTAATGAGACTAGGAAAGGGGCTGCGAATTCTGCTCCCTGTTTTCCAAGAAATATGGGACTCTTTCCTCCAAAGGAGGTAGTAATGGTTTAGGAAACCTCCTCTTAGGGTTGGGTCTGGTTTTGGCTTACCATACATGACTAATCACCCTTATTTTTACCCTAAATTGCCCTATCTAATTGTGGCATAATTACATACACGAATTTCTGGGTATTTTCTTGTCCTAATTATATCATTGGGTCAAATGTGCTCCATTAGCCCAATCTTGTTAATGGGTTATTAATACATGATATTGGAAGTCTCTCCAATATGATTATTTAATTTATAGTTGAGTTATTTTTCCGTGTTAACAATTTCTGGACTTAGTTTCCTAATTCGGGTAACTTGGTCACGTGTGACGTACACTCGACCAATCAGATTTTTTTGGTTGTACGAATTCCTTCATGGAACACTTAGGTACAATGTTTGGGGTTGATTTGTAATTTTTTTATGGGATTTTACGATGTGTTTTCTCACGTACAATAGTGGTACGTAAGTTCTATCATTCCGATAATACGGAAGTTATTTATTTACTAATTTCATACTTGAATTTGTTCATGTGACATAAGTTGTTCATTGATCCAATTCCTTTTATGGACTATCCCCTCATATGGTTTGGAGTCCACCATAAATTTCTCATTTAGTTTATGATCTTATTTATACACCTAATAATGGGTTGTCCAACTTATTTCCTAATTACGATAAGAAGTCACACTAACTCTTAAATATATCCCAAAAGACTTTTATTGACCCAAATTTCTTGATGGATCATCAGAGGATATTATTTGAAGTCCATCTATGATTTTTATTTAATTTTCTGAATCATCGAAGTATGAGTGATAATGATTTCCCGACTTATTCCCTAATCACGACACTCAGTCGTAAAACACCTTAAACTTGGACCATCTGATTTTCCTTTGCATGAATTTCTCTGTGGGTCATTAGGGAGTATTATTTAGAGTTGAACTATGATTTTTATGAAATTTTCTAATGGGTTTTTGTGTGTACGATAATGACACGTGCATTTTTGCTATTTCACAAATATTGAATTTATCATTTTCGATTTATTTCTATTTTTCCAATTACTGAATTTTCGGGGTGTTACACATACTTTATGACCAATTACAAATATCCATAAACAACCTACACATGCTTTCTACACATAACATACAACATGATTCATGGTTCAACTCTATCCATATCATTGCACAATTCTACAAGTTTAGATCATGGAAATATATACAAGATAAATAACACACCTAGCATGATATCTAATCATTTTCACATGCTATTATATCACTTGTTCACATGTTTAGCTTTCCGTTTTAATATAAATAAATCACATTTACACAAATTCACATCTTTTCACATACTAACACATTCACATTACACTATCACATGTTCACTTTTCACATTTGCACATTTTCACACTTTACAATTAATTTTCCATGAAACATAGTCTGAACCACATAAGAAGGACACACATCACATACACATACCCGTCACCTAGGCAATACAGTGACGAATCTTGGTTAACTGCGCAGAACCGGGAGAAGCCCTCTCCACCCTAACCAGTGGTACTTGTCCACCTCCAGGATTTCATCCTAATGCCCATAGGATATCACACACATTGAGCCTTCCCATAGGGACTTTACTACAGTACGGCTCCATAGCCCTCTATGGTAGCAGTGTCAATATTGGCACAATTTCACATTATCACTTTATCACATTCACTTATATGTACAATTTATTCCTTTTTCACATGCACTTTAAATAACATTCATATTTTAGTTTACAAAGTTTAACCATACTGTTTCACAATGATAATTAAATCATAACAAAGTCCTAATCATGCTGCTAATCATTGAATTCCACATGATTAAAATTAAACATGCTTATCATGGTAAATTACCCTTGTTAAACTATTAACAGTACCTACTGTCATCAAAACAACATGAAACTTTTATCACAGGCTTCACACAGGTTATATATCACATACCTAAATTTTCATATTTTTCGCAATAGTAAAGTGAATTTTTATAATTTAAGCAGACTTCATGCTAATTTAACAATTTATTCACTTAAACAAGGTTCACAGTAAAACAGTAGTACCTAACAATTCTAATACCTGAAAACAGTAATCCTAATATCATGGAAAATTTCTGAAACCCTAACATGCAACAATTTCATTTATTCAGAATTTAACATTGTTAAATCATGTTCATTTCTCTAATACAGAAATTATATTAAATTAAACTATGCATAGAAATTCGACTGAACCTTATGATATGACCTATTGACCATACTCGACCCACCATAAAATTTATAGCATGAACAGACAACTATAAGTCTGAAATTCATAGCACATAAATCAAGTTCACATTTCTGAAAAACCTGAAGAACTTGGCGGCAGGGGCCTTGCCACCAACATGGGTTAACGACACACGATGTTGCCGCTAACTCAGGATCTTGACGGCAGCAAGCTTGTCATCAAGTTCTTATCTGCAGATAGTGCAGACTGAGCTCACATAACATGGAGAAATTGGGGTTCCAGGACATGAGGAAAAATCCATAAAAATGCCTAGGACCTAAAGGACATGTGTAGGGATGAAATCCCTTGATTACTTGCCTTTGAAAGATTCACTAATGGGTTAATTAGGTCGAAGAAGCTCTCCTCGGCCAAGCCAAGAAGATGCACAAACTCCTTCCAAATCCGGTCTCTGCGTTGATGTAGGTCGATCTCCGGATTCGAGGAAGGTTCACCAATGATGAGAGCACCTCCCAGTCGATGTAGATCGCCGGAAGAGACTCCCAAATCGCCAGATCGAGCTTGTAAAAGTCCGATTTTTCTCCCCCAAAAACCCTAGGTTTTCCTTTGGGCAAAAAGGCTTAATCTCGCCAGAAATTAAGTATTTTATAGAGACAAAGGGTCGGGGTACGCGTTGATTAAGTTTCCTACCGTTGGAGGGTAGTTTCCTGATTCAGAACGCAAGAAACGCAGCCATTTCCAGATCTGGAATCGCAACAAAACGGAGAAGTAGACGGCCACTTTGCTGCCGTTTACAAGAAATCAGCGTCCATCGATCTGGACGTCAACAAGAAGTCAATGGCACACTGATTGCCGTCAACCTACCCTTAACATCAAGGGATGCTGACGTTAATTGGCATTTCAGGTAGAACACAGAAATAAATAAACATGCATTCACACATCAAGTACATACATTATACACAATATTATTTAAATATAATATGTACAGAATTAAATAAAACAACATGTACAGAATTAAACATGTATGTACATAAGTAAATGAATAACATGCTACTTACAACAAATATCATATGCATATATATACATATACAAACATAACATGAACAAAGTTCAAGTAAAATGTACAAAGTTCGAGGGCCTTACAAAGACTGAATTCAAGAAAAAGGACAACATGAAGAAATTTAAGAAGTACAAGAAGAAAGCCATGGCTGCTGCATGGAACAATGAAAGTGACTCAGACAGTGAGTCAAGCTCCAGCGAAAAAGAAGAAGAAAAGACCAATCTAGCTTTCATGGCAAATGTTGACGACAAGGTAACTTTTGACTCCTCTTTTACTTCATGCAATGAATCTGATTCTGATAGCTTAGAAGATGCTTTCAATGAACTATATAGTAAATATAAAGATGTTTGTAAACAATTAAAATCTGTCAAGAAAAATTATGCATGCCTTGAAATAACCAACTCGGATCTAAATCTGAAACTGAACATCTAGAAAAACAAATTTTTGAACTAAAAAGAAGAAATGAACTACTATGTGAAGATGTAAAAATGAAAAATGAAAAGATATCAAATCTAGAAAGTCAGGAAACAATTATTAAACTTAAAAATGAAATTAATACACTAACAAAAGATAATGAATACTTGACTGCAACAATTGAAAAATTTACAAATGGAAAATCCTCCTTAATATTAAAAGAAGCAAAAAAATCAGGAAAGAAAAAATATGGTTTAGGGTATACTCCACCAGATAATGAAGAAACAGTTATTCATCCTAAAATTTATCCAATGCCAAAATTTGTAGTTGAACAAAATCCTAACTATAAATCAAACAATAATAAAAACAATAAGCCAAACAAGGGAATAAACAATATCTCTTGCTGCACTCATTGTAACAAACTAGGTCATATTAAAATAACATGTGCAACCAAACATTTAAAATGGATTCCGAAAAGAAACTGTGAAGAAGCTAAACAACCAGGACCCAAAAGAACTTGGGTACCTAAATCTCATTGATTTATTGCAGGGAAGCCTTAGAGCATCAAAGTGGTACCTGGACAGTGGGTGCTCAAGGCATATGACTGGCAACAAAAGACTGTTCCCGTATATCAAAGATGAAGAAGGTACATTAACTTATGGTGATAATGGTAAAGGGTCAGTAATTGGTTGCAGATCAATTGGAAGCCAAGATAAAATCCTGATAGAAGATGTTCTATGCGTTAAAGGACTCAAGTACAACCTAATCAGTATCAGTTAACTATGCGACAAGGGTCATCAGATCAAGTTTCAGGAATCTAAGTGTCTGATCATTAAGGATGGTACAATTATTTTTGAAGCTTGTAGAGAGAAAAATTTGTATGTACTACATCTAGAAGAGTTGAAGGATCAAGATGTCTGTCTAGCAGCAAGCAAAGAGCAGAATGTTGAACTTTGGCACAGAAGATTAGGACATTGCAGCTTGGACGGAATCAGAAAACTCATCAAACATGATCTAGTGGAAGGCCTACTGAAGATTAATTCAAGACTAGACAACATCTGTGAACCATGTGCAAAAGGAAAACATGCAAGATCCTCTCTCAAATCCAACACAGTAGTCACTACCTCCAAACCTCTAGAACTACTTCATATGGACTTGTTTGGACTAATGAGAACAACTAGTTTGGGAGGAAAGAATTTCGTATTTGTTATAGTTGATGATTATTCTAGATTTACTTGGGTATCATTTCTTGAGCATAAAGATGACACGTTTGAGAGCTTTGTAAAGTTCAGTAAACTAGTTCAGAAAGATAAGAAGTACAATATTATAAGTATCCAATCAGATCATGGAGGAGAGTTTTAGAATGACAGGTTTGCAGAACATTGTGATGATCTGGGGATTGAACACAATTTCTCAGCACCATGAACCCTACAACAAAATGGAGTAGTTGAGAGGAAGAATAGAACATTTTTGGATATGGCAAGAACTATGTTATCTGAGTATAATCTTCCAAGATACTTCTGGGCAGAAGCAATAAATACAGCTTGTTACATAATCAATAGAGTCATGATCAGACCAATTCTGAAGAAGACTGCATACGAACTGTCACTACAACAAATTGGGGCTATACCTACAAAATTTACCTACAGTAGGGTAATAGGTAGGTATATATCCCAATTATACATGTTAAATCCGTCCGTTGTAAGGTTATACACACGCTTTTTTTAGTCAAATGTAAATACGAATATATAGTTACGGTTTTTATAAAGCGTGAGAGAATATATTTATTTTAGCCATGGTTTATTAGTAAATGTAACAAAAATATGTATACACCTATGGATAGCTATTAAATATAGGTATTGATGCACTCATAACATCCCAGCAAAGTTGGAACCTTGTGTATAATGTTGGCGCCAATACATTTCCCTTGGGCGGGAAATAAAAAGGGTGAGATATTAAGGGGTTCCCCCTTGGGTGGTGTTCTAGATGTTGGCTGGGGATCGCATTCGCCGGAAGAGCACCTTCTGGTTACTCCCTTGCCGGGCCTCCTTCTGCCATTGTCCAAGCGACTGCGCTAGGCGCCCTCGGCCACCATGGTCGCCGTCCAAGCCGGACGCTGGAAGAGCACCTTCTGGTTACTCCCTTGCCGGGCCTCCTTCTACCATTGTCCAAGCGACTGCGCCGGGCACCCTCGGCCACCATCATCGCCGTCCAAGCTGGACGCCGACCACGCCCTCGGCCTCCATCGTCGCCGTCCAAGCCAAACGTCGACCATGCCCTCGGCCACCATCGTCGTCCCAGCCGGACGCAGCCGTGATCATCCACACCCTAGCACGCCCTAGGCGCGCCAATGGCTTCCTCGTCGGCCCCCCGTCCCGCCGCCGGCTCCTCCAGAATGGCGACCACCACCGCCACGATCTCTTCGGACTACCACTCCCTGATCATCGTAAGAGAAGCCTCTCATCTTTGTGCTCTCACCCCCTGGGAAACCCACCCCGACCCTGGAGCTTTCAACCCTAACCCTTCTCTCTTTGTCTATACTAAGGAAATCCGCAAGACAGTGGGAATGATCAAGAGCGTCGCCGTGAATCTGGAGAGAGACAAGAAGTTCGACGAGGTAAAATCCCCCGGATCCTCCTAGTGATGTGCTTATTCTGATCATCTGACCTTCCGTGGTGTGGGGTGGTGGGTTGCAGGTGCAGGAACTAGATGATGTGGTGCTGGAAATAATTAAAGCTTCCGATGAATGCTCTTATTTTTCGTCGGCCATCCAATCGGTTGCCGGAGGATACCAGCTCGGAGAGCAGGTGTCTGCTTTTCCTTTCTTTTTTTTTTAAATTTTCTGTCTGCGGGTTCTATCCGTTCGTGGTGATGTGGGCTTATGTATTTTTGGATTACTTTATTGGATCGCAGCCAACGAACTTTGGGAAATTGTTGGATGACGAAGTTAATAAGCTAAAGGTGGAATCGCCTTCCGATCCCCAAGCGAATTCATTTTACAGGCAGTTCAAGGAAGCCGTCTGGGTATGCATCTAAGTGTTGTGGGATCCTTTTACTGATTCTGAGTTAGATTTGTCTGACTTCGCGCTGAACTTTTTGTATGGCAAACATATTTTTCTATCACCTTCCCTACTTTTGTCTTTCGTCATGGATGTTAGAAAACAGGGTAGTAAATGTCTTTGTCTTTTTTTTTTTCATTACATTGAGACATCTGATGGTTGTGCGGAAGGATGGATTTCTTCCTCAGGTTTGTGGAGCCTTTTCTCAGATTCTCCTTGTAGTTGGTGGAACCCATGCAGAGAATACTTCTCCTTGCAGTGGGACTTTTGGGTTGGGAATAATCATGCTAAGGAGGCAGAAAATTTGTGGTAGTGTCAATGACTTGGGGGGAAATCTTGTGGTTTGTATCTAAAGTATTCCATTGAGAACAAACTTTTTATTTTGAGATACACTGGCCCTTTTTGTTGAGATACACTGGCCCTTTTTGTTGGACAGACTTTTTATTTTGAGATACACTGGCCATTTTTTTGAGATACACTGGCCCTTTTTGTTGAGACATACTTTTTTTTTTTAGATACACTTGCCTTTTTTTTGAAGTAGACTTTTTATTTTGAAATACACTGGCCTTTTTTTTTGAAGCAGACTTTTTATTTTGTATATGAAGGCCATGTGTGTATGGATGCTAATATGTTTTGTTCTTTCTTGCTATGGATGCTAGATCTTATATTGTTTCAAGAAAATATGAAAACTGTGAACTACAGGGTCAATTGTACTTAGATGGATTTGTATATGTTTTCTTGTGTTTCCAGAGCGAGAGGGTTGTTAAGCATATATATATATATATATATATATATATATATATATATATATATATATGTAAACCAGAAGATTGTTTGACAAATTGTTTGTGATGATACATGCTCCCTCTGGAAACGAGAGCTCCTTCAGAGCTGATTTTTTTCTGAAACATCAAATCTGGTAGAACCCAACTCCAGGTTTTTTTGTGTAGCTCTTTTGGTGTAGACTGCCACTCAAATGACATGTCTTTTGCCAATCACAGAAAATAGAATTCTGCCACTTGCTAGATCTAGCAAATGAATGTGAGGATCCTTACATGCGATTAGTGTATGCTTGTAAGTTTGCACTTCTCTTTGATGTATTCCTTGATGTCTTCATGCCATTGTTGATTTGGGTAATATGATATTTGGTTGTCCTTGCAGGATCTTGCAGTGATACTTAATTTAGTGACTGCTGGGAGTAGATGTATGGGCAAATCTTTGACTAACTTCTGTACACGGATGTAATAAGGAGTTATCATCATGATGCTTCTTTTTTTTTGTTCATGCATATAGAGCTGTTTTGATTTTGCACATAATCAGCTTGTGAATGTTTTGTTTAACAACTTATTTATTTATTTATAACCATGTTGGCTTACTCAATTATTGGTTTTCCATACAATGGTGCCATTTTATACTGCAAGTATTACAAGCATTACAAGTTTTAAACTGAAGTTATGTTTTTATGACAGCCAACTTTTCACTTCTTTGTATTGGATTACGATTTCCAACTGTGAATGCTTAGGTGCTTGCTTTAAATGAATCTGTTCCAGGAAGTGTAAAGTCTTTCTCTAAAATCTGCGTAAAATCTATTTTGTTCTTTCCTTCTATGGATGCTAGATCTTATATTGTTTCAAGAAAATATGGATGCTAGATCTATTGATTTTTCATTATTTTTTGGGTGTTCAAGGAGAAGGAAGTTGTATAATATATAAGCATCTTTAAATGGTGTTAGGAGGTTGTCAAGTCCCCTGCAATCACCTTTGCAATGGCAGCAGCTCTAAGGTACGTTACTCTCAGGCAATTCAAAATTTTTTTTTTTGGGGTAAATGGGAGGATTCCTCTACACCACATCAGGAAGATCCCTCTTTATTTGCATGCCAAAGACGCAAGCAATGTTTTGTTATAGCATCATTTATTTCATATTTGGACCAGATCATGAACTTCCTAAATTTACCAGATCATGCCATATCTTTGTTTATGTGGATATTTGAGTGAACATGTGAATGTTATGGATGTGAATGTGAATGTTATGGATTTGAATGTTGTTTTGCTTATGTGATATAGATGAGTGGATGTCACGTCCCGAGAATTACGCAGCGGATATTAATTCGAAGAATTCGAGTCGATATTTTGACACGTGGACAGTCGGAAAATAAGCCTCTAGCTAGCACGCACTAAATGTGTATCAACACAACATCATAATAGGGCCCATATGTTGAACTCAATATAAATTGTATTCAAATCTCAACTCATTGTATTTCAAATAGAAACTATTACAGGACTAAGACTCGATGAAAGGAAAGTACATAATACTTCTCACTTCCTACTACATGTTCTAACCCTCAAAACAAATTACTATAACTAGACTCATAGTTGGAAAGCTCATCACTCGGATGCATTCCCATCCTCGACTTGCTCTTCCTCTTGAACTTCATTGTCACCTAGATGGGGTAAAAGTAGGGAATGAGCAAACTAGCCCAGTAGGATTTATATCTCAATGTGCGGGCAATGATATAAGTGATTAACATTTTAGAACTAGGCAAGTACGATGAATGATATGCAAGTACAAATAAAAACTCGTTAAAACATGATATATAAAACAAGCCAGAGAGAGTGATTATGATAGAACAAGATTGGTGAACGAGATAGAACTAGCAATAGATTACTTTGCACAAGCACGCAAGATTTCAATTGATGTCAAGAAACGCAAGATATCATTAATTGCATTAAATGCAGGATGGCCATATCACGCAAGCAAGCAAGCAAGATTTCACAAGCACGATCAAGTAACACTAATCAGGCACGTAGACACCAATGTACACCAAGAAAAGATCCATCAAGAATGTACACCAGGACACGTGTATGTGGTTATGTATCTAACATTCAACAAGCAAGAAAGTACTCCCAGCGCAGATGCAACGCCAGTAATCATTATACCCCATGGTTAACAGTATATTTATGACTCTCCGTCATTGGGGCTAGACTGGAGCCCTTGGACACACGCCGTGCCCTGTCAGCCATCTCATGAAAATTTTAAATGTAGATACCCACAGTCATTAATAATGGCCAATGCGAGTTTCAATAAGTAAGCAGGTGTAATGTCATGTTCATGATGATGATGAGAAGAAGTAATAATTAAATTGAACATGATTTCATGAGAATAATGGTCAAGAGATAAATTCGGCAGCATAACGGTACAATTTATACTTTCGTTCAATCTTTACATTAATGGCTTTAGTCTAGTTTGTAAGTCACACTCACGAGATCAAGAAGAGAAAGGAAGTGCACGCTATCTCCAGAGAACTTCAATGGTACAACCAACTCGTCGGCCATGTGGGAATCCATGGTCAGAGGAGATTTACGGAGGCCTTGGTGAAAAGGTCGCTAGTCTACCGATTCGGAATGACCGGTAGAGAGTTTCCAATTTCCCAAGAAAAGGCTGCCTAATAGTGCTAGTGTGTAGTGCGGTACGCGTGTCTCAATTCACGAACCATCGGTCTCAAACTCGCAGGAAACACTTGACAATATAACATGGAATAAAACTATGCACTTTAACTAATCATGGATTGCAAGATTTTATGATAACCATTATCATTTAAACGTGAATGAACAGTAGGAAGATTAAATCACAAGTAGCACGAATGGATCATAACATTTAAGGAGCACTTAGAATAGCATTCATGTAATTAAAGCTTTTTAAATGGGTTAATCGCTTTTAAGCCATTAAACAACAATCATGTAATGATCAGACCCAAGACATGCAACTTACACGGTAAATATCATATTTAAACAGATCTTGGGTATATGCGGAAAACTATGCATGAAAACACATGGTTTCAGGTAAAGTTCTGAGATCGCGACATATCCCTATAAGGAAGGCGACGGGGTCGTCAGATCAGGCAGGCAGAAGGCGACATGGGTACTGTCGCAACCAGAACGCGACAGAGGTACTGTCGCGACCCGACCTCAGAA
Source organism: Colocasia esculenta (assembly GCA_014218235.1). NCBI lineage: Eukaryota > Viridiplantae > Streptophyta > Magnoliopsida > Alismatales > Araceae > Colocasia > Colocasia esculenta. The sequence goes on along the minus strand of CM024754.1, from coordinate 95,854,677 downwards.
TGCGACATATCGGGCCGTCGCGTTCACAGGGTCTGCGCCTGAGCCCGACATGGATCTGACATGCTCTTGGTTCAGACTACCATGATTTGACACAGGGTGATATTCATGAAACGCCTATATCTCTCTATATGCTGATCTTTAGACAAAACTCACAACATAGAAAATGTCGAAGACATCTATTTAAAGAACTTTTGTGTTGTGGGCTGGGTCTGAATCGGTCTCTAATTGCATGAAATACAGGAAGAATATGGTAAAGCCCTAAACATGCATGACTTCATGGCGACTTACATGTTAGACTTGTAACATGAGATCTACTGATATTTGGACAAAATGTCTAACATAAAAGATGACAAGGACAACTAGTATAAGAACTTTGTTGTTGGGGTTTTAACCTAATTCGATCTTGAACCTTGTGAAAAACATGAGTAAGTGAAAGTTAAATGCAACCAGAAAACGCAGTATCATGCATGACTCTATTACGAAGTTTATAACTCTCTAAATAATGATCTTTAAGCAAAACATTTAACATGAAAGATGACCATATCGATTAATACAAGAACTTTCATGTTGGAGGCTTGACCTACTTTGGTCTTAAATCTCAAGCAAAACAGGAAGAACCTAAGGCTAACTGCAAACCCGAAAACACAGTATTATGCATGACTCTCTTACGGGGTTCATAACTCTCTAACTAAAGAGTTTTAGACAAAACGTTGAACATGAACGATGATCGTGACTACAAGTAGAAGAACTTTTATGTTGATGATTTAGTCTAATTCGGTCTCAAATCGTGTGAATAATAAGAAGAACGGGAAAAGCTCTAACAGTGCGCGACTTTGGCAAAACGCTTATAATTCAAAATATACTAAATGAAATTCAATGAAACCAGTGGGAAATGAAAGTTAACTTGATTATCTACACATTGGTATAGGATATGTTAAGGTTTGGCCCGAGAAAACCTACCTTTGGTCGACTTCAAGAGAGTGGTTTGTGCAGGTCGCAGCAGATGAGAAGGGGAAGAAGAACGGCTTCTTGTGGTCGTTCCACAGCTCCTCAGCCACCAAGAGCTCCTCCACACGACCCTAGCAAGTTCTAAATTCGTTCCTAGGGTTTGGGTGAAGAGTATTTAAGTAACCATGGTGTTTAGGAGTCCTATTATAACTAGGAAAAGAGGATTTCGGGATTGGCATGTTTGGTTTCCTATTTTTGATGATTTCCTCCTCCCTTTGAGTGTGTGAGGCATTAGGAAACCTCCCCTCATAGTTAGGCACGAATTTGGGTTGCCATGAATGCATGATTGCATCCCAATTCAACTCTAATTGCCTCTTTTTAATTTCAGCTTATTTATGGTTACGAATTTCTATGTATTTTCTAGCTTCATTTGATTTTTGGGCCAAATGTTGTCCATTGGCCCGATTATGATAATGGGTCATCAATATATAATGTTGGAAGTCTCCCCAAGACTTTTATTTAATTTTTGATTGCGTCGTATTTCCGTGTTAACAGTTTTCCGACTTGTTTCCTTATTTAGATAATCGGTCGCAATAACTCTTAAACCTAGCCCAAATGATTTTTATTGAACCAAATTTCTTGATGGGTCATTATAGGATATTATTTGAAGTCCATTTATGATTTTTATTTAATTTTCTAACTCATTCCAGTACGTGTGATAATGATTTTCCGACTTATTCATGAATTACGGTAATAAGTCGCGAAACACTTTAAACTTGGATAATCTGATTTTTCTTAGCACAAATTTCTTTGTGAAACATTTAATAATAATATTTAGGGTTGATTTATAATTTTTACGGAATTTTCCGATGTGTTTTAGCACATACGATAATGATACGTATGTTTTAAATACTTGTTATAATGAAAATTATTTATTTCCATTTAATTGAATTTTTATATAATTGAAATTTCTTGGGTGCTACACCCTCCCCCACTTAAGAGAATTTGGTCCCCAAATTCATTGATCATTAATTGGATTTTGAAAGTTATGATCCTTGAGGTCGTTTCGGATTTAATTCTTCCAGCTTGTTTCAGCATCATGGATGCTAGTCCAACATCTACACCTATGGCCACCGTATTATTGATTTGGTTCCTTCCACTCCTGTTTTCCTTTCACAGTTGTTATAACTCCATCTTAATCCACCAGATGAACTATGGTATAACCACTAGATTATTCCTTTCTAATTCCTCCCTAATAATCTCCCCCACTTAGAAATGTACTAATAAGAAAACATCATAAGATCAGCTAGGGGTTTAACAATCATACCTCCTTCCGGAAGTTCCGCTTGCGTCATTGCATTCACGCGTCCTTGACGCTGTACCACTCCTTGGTTCCTTCGAACTTGGTCTTTTAACATAGGACAGTTCGGTATACGATGTTCGTGACTCCCGCATCGCAAGCAAGCCCCGGCCTTCTTCCAGCACTTGTCCGCTTGGTGCCCAAGCTTGTTGCAAAAGTTACAATATTCCACAGTCTTTGTTTCTTCTACCTTGATCTTTTTCTCCATGCCATAGTCCTTCCCAGTGGTTGGCCTTTTGTTGTTGTAGTTATTATTGTTGTTATTGGGGAAAGTTCCAGTTGTATCGACTGCTCCCCTTTTTTATAAAGGTCGGCTTTGAGATGTCCTTCCCCCTCATGCCTTCCACCTTAGCCATAGTGTCTTCTACCAGCTGAGCTCTTTGGACAATTTCAGTGTAAGTTTGAATATTATGTGGTCCGAGTCTTTCAATGAACATGGGCCTGAGCCCGTCCATGAAACGGTTAGCCTTTAATCTTTCCGTTCCCACCAAATGTGGGGCATAGTCGTGCGAACTTACTCGCCACGGTTAGCCTTTAATTTCCGTTCCCACCAAATGTGGGGCATAAACAGCAAGTCGTGCGAACTGAGCCTCATACTCAGCCACGGACATCCCTTTCTGTTTTAGTGCGGCAAACTCTGCTGCCTTCTTCTCCTTAACTCTCTCAGAGAAATACTTTCCTCGGAATATCTCCAGGAATCCGGCCCACTCCAGTTCAGCTACATTTGGTAGGTGGGCCGAGGTGGCCTTCCACCATGCTCGAGCATCTTTAGTAAATTGGAAAGTGGCCAGTACCACTTTCTCTCTATTAGTGCATTGCATCACCTGGAAAATCCTTTCTATCTCCTCTCGCCAATTTTCTGCCTCGTCCGGATCAGGGGATCCAGAGAAACGAGGAGGGTTTAAACTCCTAAAATTCCGGTGCAGATCACCGGCTCCATTCCTTGCAGCTCCAGCCTGATTTCCAGCCTGAACTACATTTTGTAATGCCTGGGTCAGTCCAGCCACGGTTTCTTGCATAACTTGCCACTGATTACGAGCCATTGCAGTTGAGTGTAAGAGTTATGGGGGTTCCTGAGAAAAGATGGAAACCAATTAATGTCTCTAGATACATTATCAGAGTCAATGGGTAGGAGTGTTTAATTCTTGCTAACATATTCCCAGTCTCTACCCATTCTCACCAGGTATTGTATTTAATTTCCATGACCTAGGTTCCATAGGTATCTCCTATTCCTGAGACATATCCTATTTGGTATTCCTAGGCTCTGATACCACTAAACTGTCACGTCCCGAGAATTACGCAGCGGATATTAATTCGAAGAATTCGAGTCGATATTTTAACACGTGGACAGTCGGCAAATAAGCCTCTAGCTAGCACGCACTAAATGTGTATCAACACAACATCATAATAGGGCCCATATGTTGAACTCAATATAAATTGTATTCAAATCTCAACTCATTGTATTTCAAATAGAAACTATTACAGGACTAAGACTCGATGAAAGGAAAGTACATAATACTTCTCACTTCCTACTACATGTTCTAACCCTCAAAACAAATTACTATAACTAGACTCATAGTTGGAAGCTCATCACTCGGACGCATTCCCATCCTCGACTTGCTCTTCCTCTTGAACTTCATTGTCACCTAGATGGGGTAAAAGTAGGGAATGAGCAAACTAGCCCAGTAGGATTTATATCTCAATGTGCGGGCAATGATATAAGTGATTAACATTTTAGAACTAGGCAAGTACGATGAATGATATGCAAGTACGAATAAAACTCGTTAAAACATGATATATAAAACAAGCCAGAGAGAGTGATTATGATAGAACAAGATTGGTGAACGAGATAGAACTAGCAATAGATTACTTTGCACAAGCACGCAAGATTTCATTGATGTCAAGAAACGCAAGATATCATTAATTGCATTAAATGCAGGATGGCCATATCACGCAAGCAAGCAAGCAAGATTTCACAAGCACGATCAAGTAACACTAATCAGGCACGTAGACACCAATGTACACCAAGAAAAGATCCATCAAGAATGTACACCAGGACACGTGTATGTGGTTATGTATCTAACATTCAACAAGCAAGAAAGTACTCCCAGCGCAGATGCAACGCCAGTAATCATTATACCCCATGGTTAACAGTATATTTATGACTCTCCGTCATTGGGGCTAGACTGGAGCCCTTGGACACACGCCGTGCCCTGTCAGCCATCTCATGAAATTTTAAATGTAGATACCCACAGTCATTAATAATGGCCAATGAGAGTTTCAATAAGTAAGCAGGTGTAATGTCATGTTCATGATGATGATGAGAAGAAGTAATAATTAAATTGAACATGATTTCATGAGAATAATGGTCAAGAGATAAATTCGGCAGCATAACGGTACAATTTATACTTTCGTTCAATCTTTACATTAATGGCTATAGTCTAGTTTGTAAGTCACACTCACGAGATCAAGAAGAGAAAGGAAGTGCACGCTATCTCCAGGGAACTTCAATGGTACAACCAACTCGTCGGCCATGTGGGAATCCATGGTCAGAGGAGATTTACGGAGGCCTTGGTGAAAAGGTCGCTAGTCTACCGATTCGGAATGACCGGTAGAGAGTTTCCAATTTCCCAAGAAAAGGCTGCCTAATAGTGCTAGTGTGTAGTGCGGTACGCATGTCTCAATTCACGAACCATCGGTCTCAAACTCGCAGGAAACACTTGACAATATAACATGGAATAAAACTATGCACTTTAACTAATCATGGATTGCAAGATTTTATGATAACCATTATCATTTAAACGTGAAAGAACAGTAGGAAGATTAAATCACAAGTAGCACGAATGGATCATAACATTTAAGGAGCACTTAGAATAACATTCATGTAATTAAAGATTTTTAAATGGGTTAATCACTTTTAAGCCATTAAACAACAATCATGTAATGATCAGACCCAAGACATGCAACTTACACGGTAAATATCATATTTAAACAGATCTTGGGTATATGTGGAAAACTATGCATGAAAACACATGGTTTCAGGTAAAGTTCTGAGATCGCGACATATCCCTATAAGGAAGGCGACGGGGTCGTCAGATCAGGCAGGCAGAAGGCGACATGGGTACTGTCGCAACCAGAACGCGACAGAGGTACTGTCGCGACCCGACCTCAGAATGCGACATATCGGGCCGTCGCGTTCACAAGGTCTGCGCCTGAGCCCGACATGGATCTGACATGCTCTTGGTTCAGACTACCATGATTTGACACAGGGTGATATTCATGAAATGCCTATATCTCTCTATATGCTGATCTTTAGACAAAACTCACAACATAGAAAATGTCGAGGACATCTATTTAAAGAACTTTTGTGTTGTGGGCTGGGTCTGAATCGGTCTCTAATTGCATTAAATACAGGAAGAACATGGTAAAGCCCTAAACATGCATGACTTCATGGCGACTTATATGTTAGACTTGTAACATGTGATCTACTGATATTTGGACAAAACGTCTAAAATAAAAGATGACAAGGACAAGTATTATAAGAACTTTGTTGTTGGGGTTTTAACCTAATTCGGTCTTGAACCTTGTGAAAAACATGAGTAAGTGAAAGTTAAATGCAACCAGAAAACACAGTATCATGCATGACTCTATTACGAAGTTTATAACTCTCTAAATAATGATCTTTAAGCAAAACATTTAACATGAAAGATGACCATATCGATTAATACAAGAACTTTCATGTTGGAGGCTTGACCTACTTTGGTCTTAAATCTCAAGCAAAACAGGAAGAACCTAAGGCTAACTGCAGACCCGAAAACACAGTATTATGCATGACTCTCTTACGGGGTTCATAACTCTCTAACTAAAGAGTTTTAGACAAAACGTTGAACATGAACGATGATTGTGACTACAAGTAGAAGAACTTTTATGTTGATTATTTAGTCTAATTCGGTCTCAAATCGTGTGAATAATAAGAAGAATGGGAAAAGCTCTAACAGTGCGCGACTTTGGCAAAACGCTTATAATTCAAAATCTACTAAATGAAATTCGATGAAACCAGTGGGAAATGAAAGTTAACTTGATTCTCTACACATTGGTATAGGATATGTTAAGGTTTGGCCCGAGAAAACCTACCTTTGGTCGACTTCAAGAGAGTGGTTTGTGCAGGTCGCAGCAGATGAGAAGGGGAAGAAGAACGGCTTCTTGTGGTCGTTCCACAGCTCCTCAGCCACCAAGAGCTCCTCCACACGACCCTAGAAAGTTCTAAATTCGTTCCTAGGGTTTGGGTGAAGAGTATTTAAGTAACCATGGTGTTTAGGAGTCCTATTATAACTAGGAAAAGAGGATTTCGGGATTGGCATGTTTGGTTTCCTATTTTTGATGATTTCCTCCTCCCTTTGAGTGTGTGAGGCATTAGGAAACCTCCCCTCATAGTTAGGCACGAATTTGGGTTGCCATGAATGCATGATTGCATCCCAATTCAACTCTAATTGCCTCTTTTTAATTTCAGCTTATTTATGGTTACGAATTTCTATGTATTTTCTAGCTTCATTTGATTTTTGGGCCAAATGTTGTCCATTGGCCCGATTATGATAATGGGTCATCAATATATAATGTTGGAAGTCTCCCCAAGACTTTTTATTTAATTTTTGATTGCGTCGTATTTCCGTGTTAACAGTTTTCCGACTTGTTTCCTTATTTAGATAATCGGTCACAATAACTCTTAACCTAGCCCAAATGATTTTTATTGAACCAAATCTCTTGATGGGTCATTATAGGATATTATTTGAAGTCCATTTATGATTTTTATTTAATTTTCTAACTCATTCCAGTACGTGTGATAATGATTTTCCGACTTATTCATGAATTACGGTAATAAGTCGCGAAACACTTTAAACTTGGATAATCTGATTTTTCTTGGCACAAATTTCTTTGTGAAACATTTAATAATAATATTTAGGGTTGATTTATAATTTTTACAGAATTTTCCGATGTGTTTTAGCACATACGATAATGATACGTATGTTTTAAATACTTGTTATAATGAAAATTATTTATTTCCATTTAATTGAATTTTTATATAATTGAAATTTCTGGGGTGCTACAGTGGATATGGATTTGAATTTTATTTTAGTTATGTGGATGTATTGTATTACATGTTAACATCAGAGCGGGACAGGTATTTGACTGGACATCTGAATGTTATGGATGTGATGTGAATATTATAGATTTGAATGGTGTTTTGCTTATGTAATGTAGATGGGTGGATATGGATTTGAATTTTATTGTAGTTATGTGGATGTATATGTATTTTATGTGCATGTGTATAGAATGCATGCTTGTAGAATATTTTTACATGCTTATATCAGATATGGACATGTAGTTTCTATTTGAAAAAAAAAAAAATCTACACATACGATTTTTAATATTCATGACTAAACATGATTAAAAAACCATCAGTATAGATAAATCTACACTTACATTTATTTATCATCATCTCAAAAATTTATTACTACAGGTACAAAACCATCAGTATAAATGGCAATACCTATGCTTTTTGGGTCTTTTACCTATGTTTTATATGATTCTTTACCTACGGTTAATATTCGTATGAATAAACCGATATATAACTACGATTATTTTTCTGTGGGTATAGGCTTTAGTCACGGGCGCATGCGTGTCGGATTCAAACCGTAGCATTTTTCGTAAGTAAAGGATTTTACCTTCGGATTTTGGGTATATACCTATGGTTATTATGCGAAGTTATAGGTCATTTTTTTTGTAGTGTGTACAAGCAAAAGAAGCCTAAGATCAGCCATCTCAGAACATTTGGATGCCCATGCTTCATTCACAACAATGGTAAGAGAGACATTGGTAAGTGAGCAATGTTTTGCACACGTCCGCCCCGGGAAAATGATTTGCCCGGGCGCCGAGCCAGGCCGCGTCCACATGGGGCACCCGGTCGCCCAGCAGCGCGCCCTGGCTCGTCCACCCGGCAAATCATTTGCCCGGGGGACGTGCATTAAGCATTTCTCTTGGTAAGTTGGATCCCAAATCTGATGAAGGTATTTTTATGGGGTACACCTCTAAACCTAAAGGTTATAGAGTTTTTAATAAAAAAGTTTATTAATTGAACAAAACTGTGCATGTTATTTTTGATGATTCTAACCCTTCCTTGAGAAAGGAAATTGGTAGTGATGATGAAGATGCAAAAAACCTTTCCAAGAAGCTAAAGGAAACAACCATCAAAGATGATGAAGATCCACCCTTGGAAGAACTACAACAAAAAGATATCATCCATGATGATCTTCCAAAGGAATGGAGGTACAAAAAGGATCACCCAATAGATAACATCATTGGAGATCCATCCGTTGGGGTAAGAACTAGAGGTAATATTATTCCTTGTGATTACTTAGCATTTGTATCTCAAATAGAGCCGAAGATAGTCAATGAAGCACTGTCTGATGAATCTCGGATTATAGCCATGCAAGATGAACTTAATCAGTTCAAGAGAAATCAGGTTTGGTCCCTTGTTCCTAGACCATCAGATCATCCTGTGATTGGCACCAAATGGGTGTTTAAGAAAAAATTGGATGAAGCTGGTGCTATCACTAGAAATAAGGCTAGACTGGTTGCTCAAGGCTCTTCCCAAGAGGAAGTCATAGATTTCGATGAAACCTATGCACCCGTGGCTAGACTAGAGGCTATTCGAATATTGCTTGCCTATGCATCTACATTAGATTTAAATTTTTTCAAATGGATGTGAAATCAACATTTTTGAATGGTTTTATAAAGGAGGAAGTTTATGTAGAACAGCCTCCTGGTTTTGATGATTCAGATTTTCCAAATCATGTTTTCAAATTGCATAAAGTATTATATAGTTTAAAACAAACACCTAGAGCATGGTATGAAAGACTCAGTGGATTTTTATTAAATCATGGTTTTACTTGAGGTCAAGTAGATAACACATTATTCATTAAATCAAATGCCAAAAATATATTACTTGTGCAAATCTATGTAGATGACATTATTTTCGGATCTACTGATGAATCTCTGTGCAAGTATTTTGAAAAGCTCATGCAGGGAGAATTTGAAATAAGCATGATGGGAGAACTCAACTACTTCCTTAGATTACAAATCAAGCAAAGCAATGAAGGAACTCATATCTGTCAAGCAAAATATACTAAGGATCTGTTAAAGAAATTTGGATTTGAGAATACCAAACCACTGTCCACTCCTATGAGCACATCAACCAGGTTAGATAGTGATCCGGAAGGTAAGAAAGTTGATCAGAAACTTTATAGAGGTATGATCGATTCCTTGCTCTATCTAACAGCTAGTAGACCTGAGATTCTGTTTAGTGTATGCATATGTGCAAGATATCAATTTGATCTTAAGGAATCTCATTTAATATCAGTAAAAAGGATCTTTAGATATTTAGCTAAGACTCATAACTTAGGTTTATGGTGTCCTAAAACCTGTGAAACTAGTTTAATTGGATATTCGGATGCTGACTATGTTGGATGCAAAGTAGATAAAAAAAGCACCAGTGATGGTTGTCAATTTCTTGCAGGATGCCAGATCTCCTTCTCTTTAAAGAAACAAAACTCAATAGCTCTATCAACAGCTGAAGCTGAATATGTAGCCGTTGGGAGCTGTTGCACTCAACTCTTATGGATCAAACAACAGCTTGAAGACTACTGACTGCACATCAAGACCATTCCATTGCTGTGTGACAGCACAAGTGCTATAAATCTCACAAAAAATCCAGTGTAGCACTCAAGGACGAAACATATAGAGGTTATATATCATTTTATTAGAGATCATGTAGCTAATGGTAATATTAGTATTTTATTTGTAGATACACAAAATTAGTTGGCAAATATCTTTACAAAAGTCTTACCTGAAGAGAGATTTACGTCTCTTAGAAAGGAACTAGGCATGTGCAATTTGTAACAGATATATCTATACGTAACTGAAATAACATAATAAATTTCAGAATAAGATTTATCCTTCCTCATGAAATTTAAGTAAATCCATTATCTTTTGCGTTATCATCGCCTATTTTGTCGTTATCCGCATTTACTGCTCTGTCATTTCAAAAGTCACTTTATGTCCTTCCATTATGACGAAATCCTTCCTTCACCGATTCACTCTCTCTCTCTCTCTCTCTTATCTCTTTCGACTCGAAGGCCTGTAAAACCCTCATTGTAAGACCCGGCCCCCTTGGGCCATTGGCCCCGTCCTCAGGGTCGCAACGGGGGAGCCCGTCGCGACAGAGTTTGTGTGATAACACACCTGGCCGTCGCGTTCTGGTCGCAACGGGGGTGGCCGTCGCGTTCTTATCGCGCCGTTTGGAGGCGTCATGACTACTTTTCTGACAGACTTTGTCACGTCCCGAGAATTACGCAGCGGATATTAATTGATTAATTCGAGTCGATATCCCGAGACGTGGACAGTCGGCAAATAAGCCTCTAGCTAGCACGCACTAATTGTATAACAACATACATCATCATAGGGCCCAAATATTGAACTCAACTAATCTTTTATTCAATCTCAACTCATTGTGTTATAAATGGATACTAGTACAGGACTAAGACTCAATAAAAAGGAAAGTACATTTATTCCTCACTTCCTACTACATGAATCTAACACTCGAAGCAAACTACTAAAAATAGACTCATGCTTGGAACGCTCTTCACTCAGACGCATTCCCATCCTCGACTTGCTCTTCCTCTTGAACTTCATAGTCACCTAGATTGGGTAAAAGTAGGGATGAACAAACTAGCCCAGTAGGATTTATATCTCAATGTGCGGGCAATGATATAAGTGATTAGCATTTTAGAACTAGGCAAGTACGATGAATGATATGCAAGTACGAATAAAACTTGTTAAAACATGGTATATAAAACAAGCTAGAGAGAGTGAATAAGATTGAGGAACAATATGACAAGATAGAACTAGCAATAGATCACTTTGTACAAGCACGCGAGATTTCACTTGATGTCAAGAACGCAGGATATCACTAATTGCATTAAATGCAGGATGGCCATATCACGCAAGCAAGCAAGCAAGATTGTACGAGCACGATCAAGTAACACTAATCAGGCACGTAGACACTAATGTACACCGAGAAAAGATCCATCAAGAATGTACGCTAGGACACGTGTATGTGGTATTGTATCTATCATTCAGCAAGCAAGCAAGACTCCCAGCGCAGATGCAACGCCAGTAATCATTATACCCCATGGTTATCAGTATATCTATGACTCGCCGTCATTGGGGCTAGATTGGAGCCCTAGGACACACGCCGTGCCCTGTCAGCATCTCATGTAAATTTTTAAATGTAGATACCCACAGTCATTAATATTGGCCAATGAGAGTTTCAATAAGTAAGCATGTGTAATGTCATGTTCATGATGATGATGAGAAAAGTAATAATTAATTGAACATGATTTCATGAGAATAATGGTCAAGAGATAAATTCGGCAGCATAACGGTACAATTTATACTTTCGTTCAATCTTTACATTAATGGCTTTAGTCTAGTTTGTAATCACACTCACGAGATCAAGAAGAGAAAGGAAGTGCACGCTATCTCCAGGGAACTTCAATGGTACAACCAACTCGTCGGCCATGTGGGAATCCATGGTCAGAGGAGATTTACGGAGGCCTTGGTGAAAAGGTCGCTAGTCTACCGATTCGGAATGACCGGTAGAGAGTTTCCAGTTTCCCAAGAAAGGGGCTATCTAACAGTGCTAGTGTGTAGTGCGGTACGCGTGTCTCAATTCACAAACCATCGGTCTCAAACTCGCAGGAAGCACTTGACAATATAACATGGAATAAAACTATGCAATTTAACTAATCATGGTTTGCAAGATTTTATGATAACCCTTATCATTTAAACATTGTAGAATCAGTAGGAAGATTACTCATAAGTAGCACGAATGGATCATAACATTTAAGGAGTACTTAGAATAGCATTCATGTAATTAAAGCTTTTAAATGGGTTAATAAATTTTAAGCCATTAAATAACAATCATGTAATGATCAGACCCAAGACATGCAACTTACACAGTAATTATCACGTTTAAACAGACCTTGGATGTATACGGTAAAATTTGCAAGAAAACACATGGTTTCAGGTAAAAATCCTGAGATCGCGACATGGTCATATGAGGAAGGCGACATGGGTGTCAGGCCCGGAGTCAGGTCGCGACAGGATCATGTAAGGAAGGCGACAGGGTGTTGTCAGGTCGGGGTCAGATCGCGATAGGCTCATGTAAGGAAGGCGACGGGTCGGGGCCAGAAGGCGACACAGGGGTGTGAGCATCGCGACGGAAATGTCAGATCAGGTAGTCGGATAGCGACGTAGCGCATGTCGCCTTGAGAAAGCGACAAGGACGGTGTCGCAATCAAAACTCTGAACGCGACCTATCGGGCCGTCGCGTTCACAGGATCCGTGCCTGACCCTGACAGAGCAAGGACAGTGCTTTAGATTGCGGACCAGTCTTTCCTTCTTTTGACACAGGGTTGTTCTAAAATAGAGAATAAATTGTACAGTGCATGAAAAATAACGAAACCAGTTTTAAAACAACCTAGACATACAAGGGTACTTCCAGTAAATCGGAATTGGACAATAAGGATGGTTTCGATAGGTTTTGATCAAGTTGAATACAAGGCCAGACTAAATGTAACCTGAAGACGTAGTTTCATGCAGCAACCCTATTACCACGCTTATAACTCTCCAACTGATGACGTTTAGACAAAACGTTCAACACAAAACCTGAAGAGGGTAACTAGTAGAATAACTTTCATGTTATGAGTTTACTCTAATTCGGTCTTGAATCACATGAAACATACGAAGAACAGGAAAAAACCCTAACAGTACACGACTTTGAGAAAACGCTTATAATTCAAAATCTACTCAATGAAATTCGATGAAACAGAGGGCAATGAAATCTAACTTGATGCTCTACACATTTGGTATAGGAGTTGTTAAGATTTGGCCCGAGAAAACCTACCTCTTGGGTTGATGAAGTCTCGTTCTTCAGAAAACCCGTGTTCAGACCACTGTTTGAAGAACGCTTAATACTCCCTGTATACTGCATGGAATTTGGGCATTCCACTTGGGTTAGGAAGTAGACTCGACCCTCTTTCCAGGGGTATAAGCCTTGCACGATGGGATTTAGGTTTGGCCTACCTTTGATCGGCTTCAAGAGGGTGGTTTGTGCAGGTCGTAGCAGATGAACGGGGGAAGAAGATGAGCTTGGTATGCTTGATCTCCTACTCTCCAGCCACCAAGAGCTCCTCCACACGACCCCAACAAGTTCTAAATTCGTCCCTAGGATTTGGGTGAAGAGTATTTAAGTAACCATGGTGTTTAGGAGTCCTATTGTAACTAGGAAAGAAGGGTTGCGGGATTGGCATGTTGGTTTCCTATTTTTGATGATTTCTTCCTCCATTAGAGAGTCTTGGCCATCAAGCAACTTCCATGGATGGGTAGGCACGAATTTGGGTTGCTAAAAGTGCACGATTGCATCCCAATTAAACCCTAATTACCCCTTTTTAATTTCAGCTTATTTATGGTTACGAATTTCCATGCATTTTCTAGCTTTATTTGATTTTTGGGTCATATGTGATCCATTGGCCCAATTATGATATTGGGTCATTAATATATAATGTTATAAGCATTTCTAACATTTTTATTTAATTTTTGATTGCGTCGTATTTCCGTATTAACGGTTTTCCGACTTGTTTCCTTAATTCGGATAATTGGTCACCATGTGATGCTCACTTGGTTAATCGAATTTTTCATCGCATAACTTATTTGTGGAACCCTTAAAAATAATGTGTGGGGTTGGTTTCCCATTTTTATGGATTTTTCCGATGTGATTTAGCACATATGATAATGATACGTATGTTTTAAACACCTTGATATTATGGAAATTATTTATTTCCATTTATTTGAATTTTTATATAGTTAAAATTTCCGGGGTGCTACAGACTTGACCGTTGTCCCGTCTGTCAAAATGATCTTGTCGGGTGTCAGGTGCGTACAACATTGACACGACCTGGTCAGCCGTCGCATTCTTGTTTCCCGGTCTTCGAGGTTTGACCACTTTTGGTGTCGTGCCGTGGGTGGCCGTCGCAACATGCTCGTTGTCGCGCCAGGCCGACCCGTCGCATCTTGGGGCCCATCGGTTTAAAACCTAGGGCTGCGCCCCATTTCCCTCTCTCACCCTTTCCTTCCTCTTCTTCCCCCTTCTTCTTCCTCCTCTGAGCTCTCTCCTCTCTGGCGGTTTCGTGGTGTGCTTGAGGTGCTCGTGGTGGGAGGTGACGCTCCGTTCGTGCAGGCGGCGTGATCGTGGAGCTTGGAGCGAGGAGGAGGTGGCCATTCCGATGTGAAGGCCCCAACAGGTCGGCTCTACACTTGGAGGTAGGGACCCTTGACTCCTCTCGCCCTAGCATGCCCCCTTCCCCCTTGAGATTGTGGTTCCTCGTGGTTTGGGGTCGTGAGAGTGTGAGAATCATGCTCGTGTGAGTGAGGCTTCCATCGAGCGTAGATTCGTTGTAGATCCATGTTTTGCGTGGTTTAAGGGTGGTTTGGATGATTTATGAGCTTTCCATATGTTTCCCATGCTCCCCTCCCTTATGGAATGAGATTGTACCAGATTTGGGGTGGTCTCCGAGAGGATCGTCCCGGAACCCCCCTCGACTGAAGACGCGACCGCTATAGAGGTCGTGATGATGTTGCGACCGGCAGGGACGCCGCAACATCATCGCGACGCTCTTGGGTGTCGCGACGAGGTCACGACGGCTTGGGCCACCGTGATAGTGTCGCGACAGGTCTGGGCATCGCGACAAGGTCGCGACGGCCTGATGCGTCGCGACTACAGCAGAGACAGGTAAGGTCTTGCGAAGTTCCATTTTCTGTGGAGTCTTCGCCATTTTCCGCTTCTTACTGTACCCGTGGCACTAGTGCTAGTTTCCTAGTATGGTCCTTCACTAGCCGTTCGTTGGGTGCTTGGAACCTGAGGGCTTGTCCCGTGAGAGAGGTTGTTACCGTTGCCTGGGACCCCCATCCTCGTGCGCCTTAGAGGGAGCGTTTGGGGCGACGAGCATACTCGAGTCACGAACTCTGGAGTTGAGGGGAAAATGGTGGTTAGGACAGCGGCGTCAAGTCATTTGCAGAGCTCTCTTGGTTAGCCTGGGACACCGAGGATGGCTGGAGTTCTACCCGGTGCAGGCTAGCCAGTCCTTCTTCTCAATACCTCGCTCTTTGTGGCCCCAGAACCACCTAGAGAGGCCAGACATGGGACCGTAGTCTGGCCAGACTACGGTGGTTACTGTTGTGTACTTACTGTTCCTGCCTCACTCTGACGAGACGTGGAGGTTTGGACCTAGGTCGAGGATAAGACGTCAGTGGACGCACCTGACCGGCTGTCACGTCCCGAGAATTACGCAATGGATATTAATTCAAATAATTCGAGTCGATATTCCGAGACATGGATAGTCGACAAATAAGCCTCTATCTAGCACGCACTAAGTGTATAACAACACAACATCATTATAGGGCCCAAATATTGAACTCAATGGAAATTATATTCAAATCTCATCTCATTGTATCAAAAGGAACTAATACAACTCTTAAACATTGTATAACAGGACTAAGACTCGATAAAAGGCAAAGTAAATTTATTCCTCACTTCCTACTACATTGTTCTAACACTCAAAGCAAACTAACTATAGATAGACTCAAGTTGGAATGCTCATCACTCGGACGCATTCCCATGCTCGACTTGCTCCTCTTCTTGTATTTCATACTCACCTAGAATGGTTAAAAGTAGGGGATGAGCAAACTAGCCCAGTAGGATTTATATCTCAATGTGCGGGCAATGATATAAGTGATTAGCAATTTGGAACTAGGTAAGCATGATTGTCATGATATGCATGTACAAATAAAACTCATGAAAACATGATACATGAACAAGCTAGATAGAGTGATCATGATAGAGCAAGATCTAGAACGATATAACGAGCAATAGATTATCAATAGTGAAGCATATAACAAACACGCAAGATATCACTTTAAATTGCAATAAATGCAGGATGGCCATATCACGCAAGCAAGCAAGCAATCACGAGCACGAACTTTTAACACGATTCACTTAATCAGGCATGTAGACACTAATGTACACCAAGGAAAGATCCACCTTGAAATGCACACCAGGACACGTGTTATGTGGTTATTGTTTCTAGCATTCAACACGCACGACTCCCAGCACAGATGCAACGCCAGTAATCATTATACCCCATGGTTAACAGTATATTTATGACTCTCCGTCATTGGGGCTAGATTGGAGCCCTTGGACACTCGCCGTGCCCGGTCAGCATCTTACTTCAATTTTAAATGTAGATACCCACAGTCATTAATAATGGTCAATGAGAGTTTCAAGATGTACGTAAGTGTAATGTCATGGTCATGATGATGATGAGAACAAGTAATAAGTAAGGTGAACATGATTTCATGATACAATAGTCAAGAGATAACTTTGGCAGCATAACGACGCAATTGATACTTTAGTTCACTCTTTACATTAATGGCTTGAGTGTAGATTGTAAATCACACTCACGAGAACAAGAGAAGATAGGAAGTGCACGCTAACTCCAGGGAACTTCAACGGTACAACCAACTCGGTCTCCATGAGGGAATCAACGAAGTACGAAGATTTACGGAGGTCTTAGAGAAAAGGTCGCTTGTATACCGATATGGAATGACCGATAGAGAGCTTCCAAATCCCCAAGAAAGGGCTGCCTAGATGTGCAAGTGTGTAGTGATGTACGTATCTCAATCCACCATCCATCGGTTTCAAACTCGCGGAAAGCACTTAACAATATAACATGAGATGGAACTATGCATTTAAATGATCATGGATTGCAATATTTTAAGATGACAAATTATCATTTTTACATGGTAGAACAGTAAGAAGAGTGAATCACAAGTTACACGAATGGTCATATCATTAAGAGCAATTAGAATAACGTTCATGTAATTATAACTTTTAAATGGTTTAATCACTTTTAAGCCATTAAACAAATATCATGTAATGATCAGACCTAAGATATGTAAATTACACACTGGATACCATGTTAAACAGTCCTCGGGTAAGCATGTAAATACGCGTCCTACACAGTGGACGCACTTGAAAACATAGTGCACAGCGAAAAACCAGCGAAACTGTGAAGATGGTAAATCGCGTCCACCTTGGTGGCCGCGTTTACACTTGAATCGCGTCGGTGCATCCGAACACATTCATGCAAATTCCTTAAAGAAATCGTTGGGCAGGAAAATGGCTAAACGTGTCGGGGTAGTCCACCGCAGTTCAGACAGGCTCCGACTCCTAGGCGGTGCGAAAACCCACACTCGCCGTTGACTGGTCAGCGTGAGAATCGCGTCGTACCAGACGGGCACGATTCACTGAATCGCATCGGCCACGAGTGACGCGATTCCAGACGCTTAAAATGCGTCGCCTAAACCGGACGCGGTTCAGGGATCAGACCGAAAACGCCGAAACATGCAGGAAACTGAGGTGCGATCAAAGAAAATGCTTATATCTTCTAAACTAGGGTTTTCATACAAAAGTCTGAACATGAAAGTTGTAGGGAACATGGAATAGGTGCGAACTATGATTTTTAAATAATTTAAAATGACCTCGAGATGTGCAATAAATCAACATGAACATGAAAAGTCCTTATCATGCGCGACTTTGGAAAAACGCCTATTACTCAACATGTACTAACTGGAATTCTATGAAACTAATTGGAAATGAAACTAGACTTGATGCTCTAGACATTGGTATAAGATTTGTTAATGTTTGGCCCAAGAAAACCTAACTTTTGGGTTGATGAAGTTTCGTTCTTTAGAAAAACCCTTGTTCAGACCACTGGTTGAAGAACGCCTAATACTCCCCGAATACTGCATGAAATTGTGCATTCTAGTTGGGTTAAGAAGTAGACTTGACCCTTTTTCCAGGGGTATAAGCCTTGCACGATGGGATTTAGGTTTGACCAACCTTTGGTCCACTCTAAGTGGACAGTTTGTGCAGGCTTGAAGCAGACGCGATGGGGTAGAAGAAGGGCTTGGTGTGCTCGGTCCTCTGCTCCCCAGCCACCTAGAGCTCCTCCACACGACCCCAAAAAGATGTAAACTCGTCCCCAAGGGTTTGGTGGAGAGTATTTAAGCATCTATGGCTTTTGGAAGTCATAATGCAACAAGGAAAGGAGAGTTGCGGTTTTAGCTTGTGTCTTTCCATATTTTGAAGATCTCTTCCTCCATTGGAGAGTCTTGGCCATCAAGCAACCTCCATGGATGGCTAGGCACAAAATTGGGTTGCCAAGAGAGCATTATTTCATCCAATTTTAACCCTAATTGCCTCATTCCATTTTCAGCTTATTTAGGGTTGTGAATTTATGTGTATTTTTCATGGTCCATTTGATTTATTGGACCAAAAGTGATCCATTGGCCCAATATCGATAATGGGTTATTAATATATAATGTTAGAAGTCTCTCCAACATTTTTATTTAATTTATAGTTGCGTCGTATTTCCGTGTTAACGGTTTTCCGACTTGTTTCCTAATTTGGACATTCGGTCACCGTGTGATGTACACTTGGTCCATCGGATTTTTCGTTGTATGAATTTCTTTATGGAACACTTAGTAATAATGTGTGGGGTTGATTTATAATTTTCATGGAATTTTCCGATGTGTTCTTGCACATACGATAATGATACATATGTTTTATACATTCAAATATTATGGAAATTATTTATTCCTATTTATTTAAAATTTTAAATCACTAAATTTACGGGGTGCTACGCCCTCCCCCACTTAAGAGAATATGGTCCCCAAATTCATGGATAGAAATTTATTGTACAAGTGAGTTGTACTTACTTGCGAATAGCTCCGGATATCTTTTGCGCATAGCTTCCTCGGTTTCCCACGTCTCATCCTCTTCTCTGCAGTGATTCCATCTCTCTCTTACTAATGGGATGACCTTGTTCCTTAGTTGACGTAGTTCTCGGTCCATGATCTTGATTGGCCTTTCTTGATAAGTTCTATCTTTGTTGAACTCCAGAAGTTCATATTCTATAACATGATACGGATCTCGTACATATTTCTTCAACATGGATATGTGAAACACATTGTGTATTCCATCCATTTATGGTGGTAGAGCCAGACGATATGCAACCTCGCTGACTCTTTCAAGGATTTCGAAAGGCCCGACGAATCTTGGTGATAACTTGCCTTTAATGCCAAACCGTCTGATCCCACGGCCTGGTGGCACTTTCAAGAATACATGATCACCAACCTGAAACTCCAGGTCTCTCCTTCTATTATCTGCATATACCTTTTGTCTATGCTGCACCACTGCCATTCTTTCCCTGATAAGCTTCACTTTTTCTGTAGTTTCCCTGATCATCTTTGGTCCTAGCATTTGTTTTTCACCAACTTCATACCAGCATATTGGAGATCGGAAACTCCTGCCATAAAGTGCTTCGAATGGTGCCATTTGAATACTATCTTGGTAGCTATTATTTTAGGCGAACTCCACAAGAGGTAAGTGTTCATGCCAACTACCTCCAAAGTCTAGGACACAGGCTCTAAGCATATCTTCAATCACCTGATTGGTTCTTTCCGTCTGACCATCAGTCTGTGGATGGAAAGTCATGCTAAAGTTTAGTTTAGATCCCAAGGAATAGTGCAGTCCTTTCCAAAAGTGGGATGTAAACCTAGGGTCTCTATTAGACACGATAGACACCAGTACTCCATGTAATCTGACTATCTCCTTCACATACAATGCAGCCAGAACATCTACTGACCACTTATTCTTCACTGGCAAAAAGTGAGCCGACTTAGTTAAGCGGTCGACTATAACCCATATGCCATCGAATCCACCTCTAGATTTAGGTAGTCCGAAAATAAAGTCCATCTCTATACCTTCCCATTTCCATGCCGGGATTTCTAGGGGTTTAAGATTACCTGCAGGTCGCAAGTGTTCCGCCTTGATCTTTTGACATGTTAAGCATCGGGCGACATATTCCGCCACTTCCCTCTTCATATTTGGCCACCAAAAGCTTCTTTTCAGATCCTGATACATTTTGGTAGTTCCAGGATGAATGGTATACATGGTCTTGTGAGCCTCATCCATAATCATCTTCTTTGTCTCTTCATGGTCGGGTACACATACTCGATTCCAGAACAATAGCCTTCCATCTTCAGTTAAAGAGAAATCCGGCCTCTAATCTAGATTAGCCTTAATCTCCACAAGCACAGGGTCATTGTCTTGGAGTGCTATGATGTCCTCCAATAGTGTAGGTTGTGTTCTAACACTAGCAATAAGACATCCCTTTTTCTTGATGTCAGCATCAATATTTAACTTGGCGAAATCTTCTAATAGTCTCCATTCTCCCACCATTAAACTTGACAATGTGATCATTGGCTTTCTACTTAGGGCATCTGCCACATCATTTGCTTTACCTAGATGATATTGGATAGTGAAGTTGAAGTCTTTGAGATACTCCAACCACCTCCGCTGTCTCATGTTCAAGTCCTACTGAGAAAACAGATACTTCAAGCTCTTATGGTCAGAAAATACAATGAACTTCTCACCATAAAGATAATGACGCCATATCTTCAAGGCGAAGACTACAGCAGCTAGCTCCAGATCATGTACAGGGTAATTGTCCTCGTGCTTCTTCAATTGTCTGGACGCATAGCAAATGACTTTCCCATTTTGCATCAGCACACAGCCTAGGCCGATCCTGGATGCATCTGTGTAAACTTCAAAACTACCCCCAACAACTAGCAGTGTCAGTACAGATGCTGACGTGAGGTGCTCTTTCAAGGCCCTGAAACTTTCTTCACATTCATCAGTCCATGAAAATGGGTTCTCCTTCCTTGTAAGCCTGGTCAATGGTACAACTATCTTTGAGAAATCTTTAATGAATTGATGATAGTATCCAGCTAAACCCAAAAAGCTCCTGATCTCCGACACAGTTGTCAGCCTTGCCCAATTCTTTACCGCCTCCACCTTAGATGGATCTACAGAGATTCCCTCCTTGGATATGATGTGGCCAAGGAAAGACACTTCCTCCATCCAGAATTCACACTTACTAAGTTTGGCATAGAGTTGATTATCTCTAAGCACTTACAAAGCAACATTCAAGTGTTCTTCATGCTCTTCTTTGGACTTGGAGTAAATAAGGATGTCATCAATGAACACCACTACAAACTGGTCTAAGTATGGCCTATAAATGTTATTCATAAGTTGCATGAAAGCTGCTGGAACATTTGTCAACCCAAACGGCATGACCACGAACTCATAGTGACCATATCTACTCTGGAATGCAGACTTGTGTATATCCTCTTCCTTTATTCTCAGTTGATGGTAGTCTGATCTTAGGTCTATCTTGGAAAATATTGTGCACTAGAGATCTGATCAAACAACTCATCGATGCGAGGTAATGGATACTTGTTCTTTATTGTCAACTGGTTCAACTGACGGTAGTCAATGCAAAGCCTCATTAATCTGTCCTTCTTCCTGACAAACAGTACAGGTGCTCCCCATAGGGATGTGCTAGGCCTGATGAAACCTTGATCTAGTAGTTCTTGGATCTGCCTCTTTAGCTCCTGCAATTCAACAGGGGACATGCGATACAGAGCTTTTAAAATAGGTGCTACCCATGAGAGTAATTCGATGGTGCAGTTTACCTCCCGCTCAGGTGGTATACCAGGTAATTCCTCTGGGAATACATCAGGATAGTCTCTGGCTATGGGAATATCTTCTAGGGTTGGTTTCTTCTTTTTAGTTGCCAAGACTGAAACTAGGAAAGCATCACAACCCTGGTTGATCAGCTTGGAAGCCTTTAAGGAGGATATCAAGATAGGGTGTTTATGGTAACGGGTGCCAAGAAGTGAAAAGGTTGGAAGATTTGGACTTTTAAAGGTGACCCTTCTATGGCGACAATTTACATCGACATCATATTCAATTAGCCAATCGACACCCAGTATGGCATCATAGCCCTTCATGTCTAAACAAATGAGGTCCGCAGGGAGATTGTGTCCTCCAATTATAGTTTCACATTTTGGCAGGTAGTGGGTGAGTTTAGATTCTGAGCCAAGTGGAGAGGCTACAGTGATCATGGATTTTAGAGGTACAGGTTTGACAGGTAGAGTTGCAGCAAATGTGATGGAAATAAATGACAATGCAGCTCCAGTATCAATAAGTACAAAAGCAGGTTGAGAGTGTATGGAAATGGTATCTTCCACCATACTCCCTTCCTCGGGTAGGACGGCATCAGGGACGCGGGTCAGCTTCAACGACAGCATTAAGGCGTCCCTGATGCCGTGGTACATTCTGAGCTTTACCTAGCTGATCCCTCAGCATAGGACAGTCAGGAATACGGTGGTCACGACCACCACATTTTAAGCACGCCCCGAGCTTCTTCCAGCATTTCTTAGCTCGGTGCCCTAATTTATCACAGAACTTGCAGTTCTCAGCAAACTGTCTTCCTTCTACCTTGACCTTCTTGTCCACAACATTGTCTCTTCTAGTATATGGCCTCTTGTTATTGCTATTGTTGTTGTTGTTGTTACGAAAAGTTGGAGCAATATTAGGTGCTCCCTTCCTGACAAAGACTGGCTTTGAGTTGTCCTTGCCCCTCATACCTTCCACCTTTGCCATGGTGTCTTCCACCAGTTGGGCTCTTTGGACCATCTCAGTGTAGGTTTGGATGTTGTGAGGTCCGAGCTTCTCGATGAACATGGTCCTGAGCCCATCCATGAACCGATTGGCCTTCAATCTCTTTGTGCCCACTAGATGTGGGGCATACACAGCCAGACGCATGAACTGAGCCTCATACTCAGCCATGAACATTCCTTTCTGCTTCAGTGCGGCAAATTCCGCTGCCTTCTTTTCCTTAACTCTTTCCGAGAAATATTTTCCTCGAAATATCTTCAAAAATCCTGTCCACTCTAGCTCAGCTACATTTGGCAGTTGGGCCGATGTGGCCTTCCACCATGCTCGGGCATCCTTAGTAAACTGAAAAGTGGCCAGAACCACCTTCTCCCTGTTAGTGCATTGCATTACCTGGAAAATTCTTTCTATTTCCTCTTGCCAATTCTCTGCCTCGTCTGGGTCAGGTGATCCAGAGAAACGAGGAGGGTTCAAACTCCTAAAGTTACGGTGTACATCACCGGCTCCGTTCCTTGCAGTTGCAGCCTGATTGCCAGCCTGAACCACATTCTATAATGCCTGGGTTAAACCAGCTACGGTTTCTTGCATAGCTTGCCACTGATTGCGAGCCATTGAAGTTGGTTGCAAGAGTTATGAGGGTTCCTGAGAAAAGGATGGAAATCAATTAATGTCTCTAGATACATTATAAGAGTCAATGGGTAAGGAGTGTTTTGTTCATTCTAACATATTCCCAGTCTCTACCCATTTCTCACCAGGTACTATATTTAATTTCCATGACCTAGGTTCCATAGGTATCTCTTAATCCTGAGACATACATCTTATTTGGTTTTCCTAGGCTCTGATACCACTAAACTGTCATGTCTCGAGAATTACGTAGCAGATATTAATTCAAATAATTCGAGTCGATATTCCGAGACGTGGTCAGTCGGCAAATAAGCCTCTAGCTAGCACGCACTAAGTGTATAACAACACAACATCATTATAGGACCCAAATATTGAACTCAATGGAAATTATATTCAAATCTCATCTCATTGTATCAAAAGGAACTAATACAACTCTTAAACATTGTATAACAGGACTAAGACTCGATAAAAGGCAAAGTAAATTTATTCCTCACTTCCTACTACATTGTTCTAACACTCAAAGCAAACTAACTATAGATAGACTCAAGTTGGAACGCTCATCACTCGGACGTATTCCCATCCTCGACTTGCTCCTCTTTTTGTATTTCATAGTCACCTAGAATGGTTAAAAGTAGGGGATGAGCAAACTAGCCCAGTACGATCTATAAGCAATGATATAAGTGATTAGCAATTTGGAACTAGGTAAGCATGATTGTCATGATATGCATATACAAATAAAACTCATGAAAACATGATACATGAACAAGCTAGATAGAGCGATCATGATAGAGCAAGATCTAGAACGATATAACGAGCAAGAGATTATCAATAGTGAAGCATATAACAAACACGCAAGATATCACTTTGAATTGTAATAAATGCAGGATGGCCATATCACGCAAGCAAGCAAGCACAATCACGAACTTTTAACACGATTCACTTAATCAGGCACGTAGACACTAATATACACCAAGGAACGATCCACCTTGAAATGCACACCAGGACACGCGTATGTGGTTATTGTATCTAGCATTCAACACGCACGACTCCCAGCACAGATGCAATGCCAGTAATCATTATACCCCATGGTTAACAGTATATTTATGACACTCCGTCATTGGGGCTAGACTGGAGCCCTTGGACACTCGCTGTGCTCGGTCAGCATCTCACTTCAATTTTAAATGTAGATACCCACAATCATTAATAATGGCCAATGAGAGTTTCAAGATGTAAGTAAGTGTAATGTCATGGTCATGATGATGATGAGAACAAGTAATAAGTAAGGTGAACGTGATTTCATGATACAATAGTTAAGAGATAACTTTGGCAGCATAACGGTGCAATTTATACTTTAGTTCACTCTTTACATTAATGGCTTGAGTGTAGATTGTAAGTCACACTCACGAGAACAAGAGAAGATAGGAACTGCACGCTAACTCCAGGGAACTTCAACGGTACAACCAACTCGGTCTCCATGAGGGAATCAATGGAGTATGGAGATTTACGGAGGTCTTAGAGAAAAGGTCGCTTGTCTACCGATACGGAATGACCGATAGAGAGCTTCCAAATCCCCAAGGAAGGGCTGCCTAGATGTGCAAGTGTGTAGTGATGTACGTATCTCAATCCACCATCCATCGGTTTCAAACTCGTGGAAAGCACTTAACAATATAACATGAGATGGAACTATGCATTTAAATGATCATGGATTGCAATATTTTAAGATGACAAATTATCATTTTTACATGGTAGAACAGTAAGAAGAGTGAATCACAAGTTAAACGAATGGTCATATCATTAAGAGCAATTAGAATAACGTTCATGTAATTATAATATTTAAATGGTTTACTCACTTTTAAGCCATTAAACAGACATTATGTAATGATTAGACCCAAGATATGCAAATTACACACTTGATACCATGTTAAACAGTCCTCGGGTAAGCATGTAAATACGCGTCCTACACAGTGGATGCACTTTAAAACACAGTGCACAGCAAAAAACCAGCGAAACTGTGAAGATGGTAAATCGCGTCCACCTTGGTGGCCGCATTTACACTTGAATCACGTCGGTGCATCTGGACGCGTTTATGCAAATTCCTTAAAGAAATTGTTGGGCGGGAAAACGGCCTGAAACGTGTCGGGGTAGACCGCCGCGGTTTAGATAGGCTCTGACTCCCAGGCGGCGCGAAGACCCAAGCGCACCGTTGACTGGTTAGCATGAGAATCGCGTCGTACCAGATGATCGTGATTCACTGAATCACGTCGGCCACGAGCGACGCGATTCCAGAAGCTTAAAACGCGTCACCTGAACCAGATGCTGTTCAGGGATCAAACCGAAAACACCGAAACATGTAGGAAACTGAGGTGCGATCCATGCAAACGCTTATATCTTCTAGACTAGGGCTTTTCAGAAAAAAGTCTCAATATGAAAGTTGTAGGGAACATGGAATAGGTGCGAACTATGATTTTTAAATAATTTAAAACGACTTCGGGATGCACAATAAATCAACATGAAAAGTCCCTATCATGCGCAAGTTCGGAAAAACGCCTATAACTCAACATGTACTAATTGGAATTCGATGAAACCAATTGGAAATGAAACTAGACTTGATGCTCTAGACATTGGTATAAGATTTGTTAACGTTTGGCCCAAGAAAACCTACCTTTTGTGTTGATGTAGTTTCATTCTTTAGAAGAACCCTTGTGCAGACCACTGGTTGAAGAACGCCTAATACTCCTCAAATACTGCATGAAAATTGTGCATTCCAGTTGGGTTAAGAAGTATACTTGACCCTTTTTCCAGAGGTATAAGCCTTGCACGATGGGATTTAGGTTTGACCTACCTTTGGTCGACTCTAAGTGGACGGTTTGTGCAGGCCTGAAGCAGACGCGATGGGGAAGAAGAAGGGCTTGGTGTGCTCGGTCCTCTGCTCCCCAGCCGCCAAGAGCTCCTCCACACAACCCCAACAAGATGTAAACTCATCCCCAAGGGTTTGGTGGAGAGTATTTAAGCATCTATGGCTTTTGGAAGTCATAATGCAACAAGGAAAGAAGAGTTGCGGTTTTAGCTTGTGTCTTTCCATATTTTGAAAATCTCTTCCTCCATTGGAGAGTCTTGGCCATCAAGCAACCTCCATGGATGGATAGGCACGAAATTGGGTTGCCAAGAGAGCATTATTTCATCCAATTTTAACCCTAATTGCCTCCTTCCATTTTCAGCTTATTTAGGGTTGCGAATTTATGTGTAGTTTTCATGCTCCATTTGATTTATTGGACCAAAAGTGATCCATTGGCCCAATATCGATAATGGGTCATTAATATATAATGTTATAAGTCTCTCCAATATTTTTATTTAATTTATAGTTGCATTGTATTTCCGTGTTAACGGTTTCCGACTTGTTTCCTAATTTGGACATTCGGTCACCGTGTGATGTACACTTGGTCCATCGGATTTTTCGTTGAACGAATTTCTTCGTGGAACACTTAGGAATAATGTGTGGGGTTGATTTATAATTTTCATAGAATTTTCTGATGTGTTCTTGCACATACGATAATGGTACGTATATTTTAAACATTCAAATATTATGGAAATTATTTATTCCCATTTATTTGAAATTTTAAATCACTAAATTTTCTAGGGTGCTATACCGACTAACTAGTGGTAGTGTTTTCCGTAGCTAGTGTCTCTTGTCCAGGCGGGGTTCTCCCTGTCTGCGTAGCCATCCGTGTGGTGGTCACGATGTGCAGGTTCTACGGAGTTTCCGACCGTGGTGTTCTCCGGACGGTTGGTAGTTAGTAGCTTTGCTTCCGCACTTCCGTTCATAGGTAGAAGATATAACTGCTGTCTTTTTATTAAGTACATAGTTTTGACTACCTGTTAGAGCCAGTAGGAGATTGGTAGTCCCTACTGAGCTTCTATTGTGAAGCTCATCCCTTCCTTTTCCAGGTGAGACTTCTCAGCAGCGGCAGGGCGCGCGCCAGGAGGAGGAGACGGTGTGGTAGCTGTGGCCCCCGTAGCTAGCAGTGGTTTCCCCCTCTCAGTTGTACATCACCCTCGGGGTATGCCCCTAGGGGACTTGTTCTTCCCTGTCTTTACTTGTACTAGTTGTGTGTGTTGGGACTGTACCTTGAGTGATACACAACGGTCTCGCTCTTCCTTCTTCTTCCGCTTGTGTGCTCCTAGTTAGCAGTTGACGTTTATTTCCTTTACACATTCTGTTAGACTTGTGTTATAGCCCTTCCAGGTCCCCAGATTTGTGGGTGGCGATCGCGAAAATCGGGTCCTCGGCTTGGGCCAAGGGTCCGGTTCTCGGGGTCGTTACAGTTGGTATCAGAGCGAGAGTCTGACAGGACTTGTAGAGGATCAAAACGTCAACAGGAAGTCCCTACAGTAGTACAAGTACACTGCTAGCCGCCCGAGTTGGTATTGTTAACCTTGTTGGTTGTGTGCCGTGCAGGACATGGCTCCACGCAGGCGTAGGCAGGCCAGAGAGCTGATAGAGCAGTAGGATGAGTCGGATATACCCGCGCAGAGGCAGGTTCAGGAGAATGTATCAACAGAGGAGTCTGTGGCACAGTCTCAGAGTGCAGTGGCAGCAGCAGCAGCAGGAGGGCAGCAGCATCAAGAGTACCAGCCTCAGCTACAACAGTATGCAGATTGGTTTCCCTTGGCTGAGTAGTTCTTCAGGACCCTGTACCAGGGAGTGTGGTAGCCCGGGCAGGCGACAGTGGGAGGTCAGCCTCCAGTACCTTCCCCAGCGGTACCAGAGTAGCAGGCAGATCCAGAGGTGGAGCAGCCAGCAGTTCAGCAGGCGTTAGGTACCGGGACCACCCGGGCCGGTCCTCCGCTGTCACTAAGGACAGGACTGCCCTCTTGGAGAGGTTCTTGCATCTCCGGCCACCGATGTTCTTCGATGAGTATGATCCAGACAAGGCAGAGAGTTGGATGCACGAGTTGGAGCACACGTTCGAAACTATGGAGTGCGCCGAGGAGGACCAAGTCAGACTGGCAATGTATCAGCTCAGAGGATCAGCCCATGAGTGGTGGAGAGTTCAGCGGTAGACCCACTTTCCACAGCAGTGTTTGGATCAGATCACATGGCAGCAGTTTTTGGGGGTCTTTCACGGTGAGTATTTTCCCGATTATGCTCGACGTGAGAGACGAGATCAGTTTCATGAGTTGGTTTAGGGTGATTTGTCAGTTACTCATTACCATCAGAGGTTCGTCCAGTTGTTGAGGCATGTTCCTCATGTTGCCAGTAGCGAACAGGCTTGTACAGAGAGGTTCATTGCAGGACTGAGGCCAGATTTGAGGTGGGGTGTGACTGCTCATATGTATGCCACCTTGGGAGAGGCCGTGGCTAAGGCCACCGCCTTGGAGAGAGAGACCTGGCAGCCCCAACAGCAGCAGCAGCAGGGAGGAGTTTCTTCGAGGTCCTCACCATACCAGCACCCCGCAGGTAGTCATGGCAATGTGACTTCTTCTTCTTCGGGCTCAGGAAGTTCAGGTAGTTCAGGTTTGCGCTAGAGGTTCAAGCAGATGGCCTCTCATGGAGGTGGTCGGAGGAAGCAGTAGAAGCGGCAGTCGAGGTTTGCGGAGCAGTCAGTCTAGCCGGGAGTTGAGTAGGGCAGGCAGGATGCAGTCTGCTACACATGTGGTTTGCCGGGCCACTTCAGGAGGGATTGCCCGATGGGGCAAGTCCAGTAGCCGTAGCAGCCAGTGCAGTACTCACAGCAGCTACCGCAGTACCAGTTCCCTCCTCAGCAACAGGCACCCCGTCCGCAGCAGTAGGGGTAGTACCAGCAGTAGCCTCAGTAGTTTCCGCAGTACCAACAGCCTCAGTAGTTCCAGCCATACCAGCAACAACATTCGTTTCCCCAGCACCAACAGCCACTGTAGTAGCAGTAGCCCTAGCAGGCGCTGCAGCGTGGGCGTGGTCGTGTGATGGCTCTTACCAGGTGTAGACTGCGTTTTCCTCCTCCCTTTTAGGGGGGGGGGGACGAAGAACACGGCTCACAAAGAAAAAGCGAAGAAAAATGACGAAAAATGAAAGACAAGGATCGTGATCGCCAGGTACTTTTCCTAAAAAGCACCAAAAGTAGGGACGGGTAGGAAAGGAGGTGTACCTTTCACCCGTAGAGTGATCGCGTCGCGGGAAGATGTGCGTGGGCTCTTTCCTCCTCCTTCCACCGGCTGGCCGGCGAAGGAGATTCAGCTCGGGGTACCTGTCACAAAAAGACAATGAAAAGAGACAACGGGATTAGCCCGGAATGTGCAGTATCAAATACAATAATGGAAATGAAAGACATAAATAGGAAAAGGGAAAGGACACACATTTTGGGTGGTCTTTAAACCCCTAAAAACTGGAAAGTGGTGTGTGCATGCATGATGTGTAAAATGAAAAGGAAAAGGGGCAACGTAAGGCCCAAATGAAAATGAAAAGGACCACGTGGGGTCTGGAGGAAGGGAGAAGTGGGGTGCTGCCCCGAGGAGGCCGGACGGCGTGACGGCGCGATGGAGGGAAAACGAGAGGAGGAAGACGACAAGCCGCCTCCGAGATGCACGAGTGCGAGGAAGCGGCGGCGTCGGGCCGGAGACGAGGACGGGGATGGCGAGGAAGACGGCGACGAGGCAAGGCTCTGCTGCGAAGAACCCCCCCTCTCTCTCTCTCTCTAAAACTCCCGGCCAAACCCAAAAATGAAAAGCCCCCCTTTGGAAAGAAGGCTGCTGGTTGAGTTTTTAGGTTCCGGGTCAAAATCGCGTTTAGGACAGTCGCCGCTTTTAAGAAGGTCGGTTCGATAAGTGCGAATTGCTGAACCGCCTTAAAATCGCGTCCAGTACTGGGGACGCGATTTAGACTTGCATGGTTTCGAGGCAACTGACCCGTGAGTACGGTGTCAGTCGACGGGACGTTGATGTGACTTTTCTGAATCGCGTTCACTGAAGTGGACGCCTTTTAATGTTCTTCCAAGAAATGCGTCGACCGGAACGGACGTGAATAAAGAGTTAGGTCGGTGACTATTTTAGCAACGGAACAACGACAGAATAGCGACAGAAATCTCATGAATCGCGTCCACCGAAACCGACGCCTTTTAATGTTCTTCAAGAAACGCGGCGACGCAAATGGACGCGAATTAAGAGGCGGTTCAGCGACAGAAAATTTTGTCATCGCTAATCCGTAGCTGATTGGCGACAGATTAGCGACGGAATATTGACCGTCGCTATTCCCTCGCTGAGTGGCTATTTTCTACCGCTAATTCGTCGCTGATTGGCGACAGATTAGCGACGGAAATTTATCAGTCGCTGTTCTGTCGCTGAGTGAGCATTTGCGACCAAACTGCTCCTAGGGGAAGCACCAAGAAAAAATGGGTGAAATTCAAGAAATATCAGAAAATTGCTCTTTCAAGGCAAAATGAGGGTCATTTTGAGCGTTACAACGCAACTTGAAAATTTGCCCGATTTAGGTAAAATTCGCGTGTCTACAGATGCCCAACCTTGACGTCTGCTTTGCAGGGGAGCGAGCGGAGGTACACGAAGTGAAGCGCAATGGAATGTAATGGAGTGAAATGGAGTGCAGCGTAGCGCAGTGGAGTGAAGTGGAGTGGACTGAAAAGTAGACGTCAAGGTTAAAAATAGACACGCGCTGAAGTGGCGAATGACTAGAGCTGTTCGTCAATCCATAATAAAGATGTTCTTCTGAAACTCTTCTAGAGAGGAAACTGTACCATCTTAGATAACTAAACTACAAAGCGAGATCAACTTTCGTCGTCGGGAAGTACCTAAGGACGTAATCCATTAGGTTTCACCTGCGTATGGGGCTGCCATGGCCGTAGGTGGATCAAAAAGTAAAGGAAATAACAAAGAACCATGATGGATGAGTTTCTTTCCGAAAAGAACATCTTCAAACAATTTTATGATAAACTGAGTACTGGGCTCTAAGTGGAATATTCGGGTTGCTTTGGAATTTGAGCGCGGATGGCCCTTAAATTGCCTTGGAAGAGCGGATTTCCACAATGATTTCAATATGCATGTATGCTGGGCTAAAAGGAAAAAGATTAAAAGGGGAGTAAAATATAACCAAGGATAATATTGTTACGCTGGTGAGTCAGGACCGGGGGGTATGCATGGGTCCGTCGTCCCCACAAGCCAAGCGTAACGGCCTATCCGTGCAGCTAAGAATCCTCTGGGATTATCATGGTTTTTTTGATGAAGGGGAACTCTAACCCCAGATTCTTCAGAGCCACAAGGTCCTTGGTGTACTCTAAAAGTATAATTATAGTAGATGCAGATAGGGATGGTGAAGGCAGCAGCCGCCTAATTGCGCCGGATGAGGTAACTCGAATCCTGCACTCAAAACTCGTTAGCTAAGATAAAACAAACATCATGGAAAATAGCATTTAGCATGGAGCATGCAGCATGGATAAAGCGTTTAAACAACAAGCATGGCTCATTCAATTGGTTTGTTTTAACCATGAGGATAATTGGACTTGGCCAAAGATAAAGTGCAAGATGGGAGGAACCCCAGATTGAAAGATTCGGTGCGATCTGACGCAGGCAGGAGGCGATTGCCTTGCAATACCATCATGATTTTTTTGGAGTTTTGAAGATATTCGAATTTTTGTGAATTTTGGAAATATTTGGTTTTTATGGATTTTTGGAAATATTTGATTTTTTGTGGATTTTAAAAATATTCGAATTTGTTTGTGATTTTGAAAATATTTGATTTTTGTAGATTTTGAAATATTTGATTTTTTGTGGTTTTGAAATATTTGATTTTTGTAGAATTTTGAAATATTTTGATTTTTGTGGAATTTGAAATATTTGAATTTATTTGTGATTTTGGAAATATTTGATTTTTGTTTGGATTTTGAGAATTTTTGAATTTGTTTGGATTTTGGAAATATTTTATTTTTTTTTATTTTGGAGTATTTGAATTTTTGTTTATTTTGGAAAATTGCCATGCCGTGGCGGCATTGAAATTATGAAGATTGACCGGCGAAGGGGTCCTTTGATTCCCGTGTCATTAAGGAATGCCCAGAGTAGGGCGTGCAGTTTAACGTGGTGCCCACGAGCCGATTGTACATGGTTAACAGTGTAACCATCAAAGCCACGCTTGAAAAGACAACTTAAGTCTGAAAAAAAAGAGAATTCTGGAGATAAGCTTGGATATGGGTATTCGAGGAGTTGGGTTCGGGTTCCTTCCTTGGCACAACCATCAGAAGGTTCTGTCTCATGAAGCGCTTGGACTTTTGAATCATATTTTGGAATTTTGAGTGATTGAATGACCATCTAAATTGTAGGGACATGCTTACGACCCTGTCCATTTGGATCTCCGCGGGGACTTTGCCCTCTTGACATGCCCTATTGATTTGATTTTTGATTTTGCATGCATACGGCCGGGTCCATTTGGATCTCCGCGGGGACTTTGCCCTCTTGACATGCCTTGGAAATTCATTTTGATTGGTCATTTGATTGGATTCTGATTCTGCCCATTCTGTTAAAGACTTCCCCTTCGTCAGGAGGGTGCTTCAGGAAGGTTCCCTCTGCCCAGCTACCCATACTACCCATACTTCTGCCGAATAAGGAGGAAAAAACAGACTTCGAACGCCGTTCAAGCGTGGCGGTGACGGTGACGGTGTCTACCAGGAGCAATCGGCTTAGGGAGCCGTGAAGTGTGTGCAGGTGCCCATGCCCAGGGCAAATCTTAATGACTCGGGAGAGAGTGCGGGACTCCTGGCGCGGAGTTCTCATAACGAAAAAATGCTGGGACAGCATGGCAATGCTAAACAAATATTCATCTTTTTATGGATTTTTTGACACTTGGTAGATAAAAATTTTCAAAGTAAGAACTTAGAGGATTTAAAAGAAGACGAATGCCCATGCCCTGCGCTGGGGGCGAGACTCGGGAGGTCTAAGGGAATTGACAAAATTCTTTATTAAAAATAAAAAGGACACGTGCGAGAAGGGTCGAAGGACCCGATTGAAAAATGGAGGTGACAATAAAATAAAAGATGAATGCCCTGCTGGGGGCGAGACCTGGGGGGTCTACACAAATTTACATTTTTTATTTGAATTTAAAAACATAAGTGGGGACTAAAGCCCCTAAAGCAATGCGAGAAGGGTCGAAGGACCCGATTAAAGATGGAGAGAAAAGAAATGCGGAAAGGATGAATGCCCTGCACTGGGGGCGAGGCTCGGAGGTCTAGAAGAATGTACATTTTTTATTCGAAATTAAAATTATACATGGGGGCTAAAACCCCGAAAACAGTGAGAGAAGGGTCGAAGGACCCGATTGAAAACACAGGGGTCAACACGAGAAGAATTATTTGAAGACTCCGGAGGGCCCGAAGGGATTGGAAGGACAATAGGGCGCGATGCCCTGGGTAGGAAACAAAAAGGGCGCGATGCCCTACTGAAGAAAAGGAATCTGGATGGCCCGGATGAACAGAAAACAAATGGCCATGAGGGGCTGACTGGAAAGCAGAAAAACGAGGGCCACGTGGGGCCGATAGAGAAAATAGAGATGCACAGCGTAGGGTGCTCAAGGATGTGCCGCGTGGGGCACGGACTGAACAAAATTGGGCGCGATGCCCAGAGTACGCTGAATCAAAAAACAAATGGAAATAAAAAGCCTCCCGTGGGGAGGGAACGCGGAGAACCCACGGGTCTGTACTAAGCAATATAAAAGAAGATCCAAAAAAAGAGGGTGGTGAAGGTCCCCTGGTCTGATGCCGTGCCCGGCGATCGGATTTGGACTTGGGGGTCGGAGTCTTGACCCGCAGATATCTCCTCACAAATCTTGCCCAACGGGCAGAAGGACGTGCTCTTCTCCGACTGGAGACTGATCGGCTCTCGAAAATCAATGGAAAATCGTTGACTTTGATGAAGTTTGGAAGAGGAGTAATAACTCCCTTGGAATGAAAGTTGATGAAAAGGTGGGGAGTTCCACCGGCAATGTCAGAAGCAACAATAAAGGGACTGTGCCCAAGGAATGCATCGTGTGACATAAGAGGGGGCATGCCCCTTGGGTGGTAGATTGTGCCAATGGTTTGGCTTCGAAGTGCGTGTGCACAATCTGCATGGTTGTGGCCTCCACTGGAGTGGAAAGGTTCAACAGTGGTAACTCCCTTAAAATATAGTCAAATGAAGGAGTGGAGAATCCCACCGGTAAAGTTGGAGGCAACAATAAAGAAGCGTTGGCTTCCATTGGAGTTTCAAGTGTGAGTGGTAACCCCGTTGAAATGATACTTGATGAAAACGTGGGAGGTTCCACTGTGTGATTTGGAAGCAACAACGAGGGGACCGTGCCCAAAGCTTGTATAATGTTTGATATGGAATGGGGCACGACCCCTTGGGTGATGGATTGTGCCAAGGATTTGGCGCTAGAGTGCGTTAGCACAATCGGGATTGATGACCCCTTCACTGGAGTGGGAAGGTTCACAACAACGGTGTGAGGGGTCATGAGTGCTTGGAGGGAGAGATTCCCTATGAGTATTTTCAAATGAACCCGGTTGGCAACGGGTATGATTGGCATATTCTTAGAAGGCCTCTTGACGGCCATGATTGGAGGGGAGGACTCCTGCTATTACATTTGCCCGGCATACGAATGATGACCGGCATGTGAAAAACGAAACAAGGAGTTTCGGAAAACATGCTGGTCTCTGGGCTGGAATGATTGGCAATTCAACAAAAGGCCTGGAGACGGCCTTGATTGGCGAAGATGACTACCTCTCGGAAATTGTGCCCGGTATCTGGACAATGACCGGCATGCGGGGAATATATTTGGGGGATTGAAAAAGCATGCCCGGTCCCGGGATTTCCTTCTTCTTTTGCTGACTCTTGCTCTTTAAAAATTTACGCCTGCTCCAGCGAAGGGGAGCGGATATGATGGGTGTAGTGGAAGGTTGTATGGCATGTGGAGGCGTAATGGATGGTTGTAGAGCCAGTAGTGGCTCGGTGGATGGTTGTATAATCGGTAGGGGCGTGACGGGTGTCACAGCAAGGGGTTGCTCGGGTTGGGTCGCCAAGGGTGCTGGCAGTGTGGGTGGTGGAATGACTGGTGTCATTGTGGGTATAGTGGAAGGCTTGATTGTGGAGGGTGTGGGTGGTAAATGGCGTACGGAGATGACCTCAGAAGGTTCATCATTGTAACGCCAAGTGGTTTCTTGGAGTGGTTCGGTATTGGCAACTTCGGTCCGAGCAATAGGCTGTGATGGAGGTGGAGGTTGTTGTGGTGGAGGTATGGGAATCGGAGCAGGTGCAATGTGGTGCACTGGAGCTTGTTGATAAATCGGGGCATCGTAGGGCCCTGCTGGAGGTTGATGGGTTGGGAAAGGACGAATCAGTGGACGCCTGGGTGGAGGCATGCCATGGTAAATGGCGGTATGCGGAGGCGCATATGATGTGGATGTTGTATGGTGGTGAGGTGGATAGCGGATGGCGTCCACTGATTCGTTCTGACTCGGATGAATTTGATCAAAAAGTTCCGCGATCGGGGAGTCCATTAAATGGGCTTGAATGTAACGTCCCCGCTCGTAGAGCTCTTCCATTGTAGTGATGTAATTCATGGCCAGGATGTGCCTGAACCTCGGAGTAGAGTTTGAAATGATAATTTTGATTTGCTCTGACTCCGAGAGCTCACGTTGCAAGCGCATGGCCATTGACCTCCAACGGTCAGCAAATTGTACAAAGGCCTCGTTGGCCTCCATCTTCTCGGATGCCAGATCCGTGATAGAGAGATAGGGGCTGACGCGATCTTTGTACTTGAGAAGGAATTTCTTTTGCAGTGAGTGGAAATCTCCTGCCTCGCTTGGCTCCAGGGAGTAGAACCATTCAAGCGCAGGGCCGTCAAGAGATTTTCTAAAAAGATATGCCAACGTGATGGGATCACGTTGCCAATGGGAAGACTCATAGAGAAATTATTTGACATGAATATAGGGGTTACCCGTGCCATTGTACAGTCGGTACGACGGTATCTCCGAAGGAGGAATGTGAATTTTTGGGAGAGCCGGCATGGCGACGACGGGGTCACCTTTGGAATTTGAAAACTTATTTATTTGTTTCTCCAAATTGTTCAATTTCTGGAGAAGAGAGTTTTGGAGTGGAGTGGGAGGCTGCTGGGCCTGCGAGGGAGTACATGGGGGTGGCCGTGAATGAGTGGGCCTTCCCAAGGGACGGTCTGTACGGACTGGAGCACGGGAGTGCAAATGGCCAGGGGGCCGGGGTGACGAAGAATGTATAGGGGTACGTGGCGAAGTTGCCGGAATATACATAGGCGCCTAGGAGAAGGAGAGGGAGAAGGAGTCGCAGCTGGAGTCACACCCTCAACTAAAGATTGGATCATATTAAGTTGTTGAGGGGTGAGCTGATCCAGTGCATGCAGGACATGCTGGACTGTGGGGTCCCTGGTCAGGATAGGCTCCTGCCGGGTTCTGATTGGAGGCAAATGCGAGGGGACATTAGATCGATTAGTACGCGGTGTGCGCACATGACCATAGGAAGTGGACGTTTGTCCCTCACGGTGGTGAGATGGACGGACATGAGATTGGAAAGATTGGACACTTGAATTATCCTTATAGTCCTCATAATAATCAGCATGATAATATGGGTCCATTTTAACAAAGCAATAAGCAAACAAGTTGAACAAAGATTAATCAATCAATGTGTGGTTCAAACAAGTTGTGATGCTTAACGCTTGTTTTTAGGAGTTTCACAATTATTTAAATGGATTGAAAAATATTGTGTCACTCCAGATGAGATTCTAGTTGGGTAAATGAAGAGTACTTCGGCGTATAGCTAGAATCACAATCTCACCACGCAACAAATGGATATCTAACTTGGTTCAACGAAAGGGTACCGCCAGCTCGGTCCGCCGTGAGGGAATCCATGGGGTACGGAGTCTTATGGGGTTCCGGAAGAAGGTTCACTAGTCCAAAGGGACGGAATGCCCAATGGAGAGTTTGCCCTCACCGGAAGGGGTGTGTGGATCCTAGGAATATGAGGGAAGGAGGTCCCCCGACCGATGCAAAATGTCCACAATGCAACAGTTTATAACACAAATGGCAGAAGAAGGCGTTTTTGTCAACAGTTAAAATCGCGACGAGCACAGCCGCCGCGACTAAAAAACACGTCCAGTCACTGCTACGCGGCAAGGAAAGCCCGCGCGAGGTCCCTGTGGACGGTCTCTGTAAACAAAAACGCGTCGACTTCTGCCGCCGCGAAAATAAACATGCACTAAATCGCGTCCACTAGGTATGACGCACATCAACTCAGAAATCCCTTCCCCGAAAAATTTCAGAAATATAAAAAAGACTGAATAAGCATGCGTCGGCTGTCCCCGACGCGATTCAATCCAGCAACCCGCCCTAGGAAAAAAAAACAAAACTGCGCAAATGGAGGCGGCTGTCCCCACCGCGATTCACGCCAGTAACCCAGAAATCAAAAAATTTCACAGAACGAATAGAACACACATGCACACACTGATGAAATGAAATGAAATAAAACTCTAAACACTAATAACAAAACTAATCACTAATGACACAACTAAATAACTCAACTAAACATGGATTTAAATAAATAAAAAAACGATAAAAACACAATAAAACAAAAATGCCCCGCGGGGCAAAAAAGTGGCACACATGGGTGCCAAAATGTAACGCCACGTGGGGCATAAAAAGAGGTACCCGAACTAAAAAATGAGCGTCCCACCGTGATCGCCAATTTGTAGACTGCGTTTTCCTCCTCCCTTTTAGGGGGGGGGGGGGACGAAGAACACGGCTCACAAAGAAAAAGCGGAGAAAAATGACGAAAAATGAAAGACAAGGATCGTGATCGCTAGGTACTTTTCCTAAAAAGCACCAAAAGTAGGGACGGGTAGGAAATGAGGTGTACCTTTCACCCGTAGAGTGATCGCGTAGCGGGAAGATGTGCGTGGGCTCTTTCCTCCTCCTTCCACCGGCCAGCCGGCGAAGGAGATTCAACTCGGGGTACCTGTCACAAAAAGACAATGAAAATAGACAACGAGATTAGCCCGGAATGTGCAGTATCAAATACAATAATGGAAATGAAAGACATAAATAGGAAAAGGGAAAGGACACACCTTTTGGGTGGTCTTTAAACCCCTAAAAACTGGAAAGTGGTGCGTGCATGCATGATGTGTAAAATGAAAAGGAAAAGGGGCAACGTAAGGCCCAAATGAAAATGAAAAGGACCACGTGGGGTCCGGAGGAAGGGAGAAGTGGGGTGCTGCCCCGAGGAGGCCGGACGGCGTGACGGCGCGATGGAGGGCAAACGAGAAGAGGAAGACGACAAGCCGCCTCCGAGATGCGCGAGTGCGAGGAAGCGGCGGCGTCGGGCCGGAGACGAGGACGGGGATGGCGAGGAAGACGGCGACGAGGCAAGGCTCCACCGCGAAGAACCCCCTCTCTCTCTCTCTCTAGAATCCACTCTCTCTCTCTCTAAAAACCCTCTCTCTCTCTCTAAAACTCCCGACCAAACCCAAAAATGAAAAGCCCCCCTTTGGAAAGAAGGCTGCTGGTTTAGTTTTTAGGTTCTGGGTCAAAATCGCGTCCAGGACAGTCGCCGCTTTTATGAAGGTCAGTTCGATAAGTGCGAATTGCTGAACCGCCTTAAAATCGCATCCAGTACTGGGGACGCAATTTAGACTTGCATGGTTTCGAGGCAACTGACCCGTGAGTACACTGTCAGTCGACGGGACGTTGATGTGACTTTTCTGAATTGCGTCCACTGAAGTGGACGCCTTTTAATGTTCTTCCAAGAAATGCGTCGACCGGAACGGACGTGAATAAAGAGTTAGGTCGGCGACTATTTTAGCGACAGAACAGCGACAGAATAGCGACAGAATAGCGACAGAAATCTCATGAATCGCGTCCACCGAAACCGACGCCTTTTAATGTTCTTCAAGAAATGCGGCGACGGAAATGGACGCGAATTAAGAGGCGGTTCAGTGACAGAAAATTTTGTCATCGCTAATCCGTAGTTGACTGGCGACAGATTAGCGACGGAATATTGATCGTCGCTATTCCCTCGCTGATTGACTGCTGTGTGCCCGGCTATTTTCTATCGCTAATCCGTCGCTGATTGGCGACAGATTAGTGACGGAAATTTATCAGTCGTTGTTCTGTCACTGAGTGAGCATTTGTGACCAGACTGCTCCTAGGGGAAGCACCAAGGAAAAATGGGTGAAATTCAAGAAATATCAGAAAAACGCTCTTTCAAGGCAAAATGAGGGTCATTTTGGGCATTACAACGCAACTCGAAAATTTGCCCGATTTTGGTAAAATTCGCGTGTCTACACCAGGGAGCAGGCCGAGGCGTCGAACCTGGTTATAGGTACCTTGCCCATCCTTGGTAGAGCTGTTCGTGTTTTGGTTGACCCCGGTGCTTCTCTTTGTTTTGCTTCCGAGGAGTTTTACGAGTCTCTGGTTCATCACGCGCCTGAGAGGCAGTGTGATGTGATGGTCGATCTCCCGTCTAGTGATTATATGCGTTCTTTTGGTTACTTGGAGGGTGTCACAATTGAGGTTTAGGGACACCAGTTGCCAGCTAGGTTGTACATGTTGCAGCTTTGTGACTTTAATGTCATCCTGGGCATGGACTGGTTGGAGGCTCACTTAGCTGTGGTGGATTGTCAGCGGAAGACCGTTCGGTTTGAGCTACCCGGAGCACTTGTTCTATGCTTCCGAGGTATCCAGTCTACCCATCGACCTTTTATCTCTTTTTGTAGAGCTCATCGTTTGATCTGTGATGGCTATGTAACATATCTTGCTTCTGTTTGTTCCTTGGAGCCTAGCGGGTCGTCAGTTTTTGATGTGCCTATTGTTTGTGAGTTCTCTGATGTTTTCTCAGAGGATCTACCTGGGTTGCCGCCTGAGCGGGAGGTAGAGTTCTCCATTGAGCTTTTGCCTGGTACAATGCCTTTGTCTAAGGCACCTTACCGGATGGCTCCGGCTGAGTTGCGCGAGTTGAAGCGCCAGTTGCAGGAGTTGCTTGAGTTGGGTTTGATCTGTCTAAGTCATTTTCCGTGGGGAGCGCCAGTGCTGTTCGTGAGGAAGAAGGATGATAGTTTGAGGTTGTGCATCGATTATAGGCAGCTGGACCAGGTAATAGTGAAGAACAAGTATTCGTTGCCGAGGATAGATGACTTGTTTGATTAGTTGCAGTCAGCCAGGTGTAGACGCGAGATTTGGCCCATCTCCGCCTGGTTCATGGCCCAATAAGGCTTGTTTGACCGCTTGTTGACTTGCCTCGGATCCCATGTTAACGTCAACATCGATTGCCGCTGACTCCAGGTTGACGACAATGTCCCTTGATGTCGACTCCGGTTGACGTCCACATCTGTTGACGTCTGCATGGGGTTGGTGGCAACATAGCTTGACGTCAACCTGGGTTTACTTGGTCTGCACAATTGCCCGAGATTCTAGCCCACTTGCGCCCTTCCCTCGCCCATGCAACGCATGGGGCCATTCCCAATGGGAAATGGGCCACCTTGGCACCCTCTTGACCCAGTAAAAGTCCTATGTGGACCCCTCCTATTGCTTTAACCTTTTTACATGGATTGCCACACTTGAGCATCCTAGGCTCCCTAGCTCCGCCCCCACTGCCTATATATGTCACTCCTTAGCCTAAGTGAGGGGGGAGATGTTGGACGAGCTAGTGCTTTAACACCTTGAGAGAAGAGAGAGAAAAGTGATCTTAGGCCTTTGAGAGCTTCCACATTTGCTTCCTCTCTTCCTCTCAACACTTGGAGTGTAACGTCGCACGTTTTTCGGATCATCGTGGATCCGTGTTTAGTGGGTTTGGTGGCCAATGTGTGGCCCATTAGTACGTGTTTCAGGTGTTACGCGCGTTGTGAGGCTTGGTGGGCCGTCAGATTGGGCCCAAAGTGCTCACAGGTTTTCTGCCCGTGAACGCGACAGGGGTATGCGCCGCGTTCTGAACGCGACATCCCTGGTGGTCGCGTTCCTGTTGCCGCCATTGAGCGTCGATGTCTGCATACGCGCCAAGTGTCGTGCGCTGGGTGGCCTGCTGACGTCAGGAGTGTGAAGGCGACGACCTCCCACATCGCGTTCAGATCGCGACGTAGGACTGCATCGCATTCTTAACCGTTGTGCTATTTTTAAGAACCCCGGCCGAATAGAGCTTTCACAGGCTCTGCTCGACCAGGGGGAGCTGCTGCGGGGTTTCTTTGAGCGATTCGAGGTTTTGGAGGTGCGTGGGGCATGTTCTCGCCGCATGGACGTTGCGGGGAGCGAGGGAAACGTCGAGCGATCTCCGGTTTTTGCGTTCTTCGTGAAGGTAGGGAGAACCCGCCTTATTTTGATGTTTGGATCGTGTGTATGGTGTGGTTGATGTGTTTTCCAGTTTATAAACCATAGATACCATTCTAGGGTATCCATTAAAGCATGTAAAATGAGAATTAATCGTGGTTTGAATGGTCTGGGGTGGTGATCCATGGAGTTCC
Organism: Colocasia esculenta; assembly: GCA_014218235.1. Taxonomy (NCBI): domain Eukaryota; kingdom Viridiplantae; phylum Streptophyta; class Magnoliopsida; order Alismatales; family Araceae; genus Colocasia; species Colocasia esculenta. The sequence goes on along the minus strand of CM024754.1, from coordinate 95,812,506 downwards.
TCCCGGATTAGGGTTTGCGCCTGTAAAGGCGACAGACCCTGCCGTCGCGACTAGGTCGTGACAGGCCGACCCGTCGCGATAGGGTTTCCTATTGCGACAGGTCGGGGCGTCGCGTTCTGATGGCGACCTGGCCCCTTGTCGCGACCTCAGCTGAAAGGTCTGGTTATGCATGCTTTTAATGTTTTAGTTATTCGATTATTTGTAATTGTTGTGCATGGCAATGACAAGTGGAGCCAGTGCACTTGTTACGCTCATGGAGCGTATAGCTCACGAGGTGGGCATGTTTTACGTGGTTATTATGTTATGTACGTAATCAGTTTGGTGTTTACATAGTATTTGTGGTGCGTTGGCACCCGTAGCGCTCTTGGAGCATGTTGTCCATGTGTTGGACATGTTGTTTACGTGAATGACGTGTGGTGCACCTGGCTGGTGTATTATACACGTGGTGTCTATATGGTTTGGATGTCGTACTTGTGGTTTGTGTGTGCATGGCACATCGCACACCATTGTGTTTATTGTATCTTAATTATTGTGGTTAGTTCGTGGCATTGTGGCGATGAGGTTCACATTTGAACCTAGCCTCGATCCTCTAGGATCTTTTGTAAATTAGTCTGGATGAATGATTAGTAAATTGTAAGTTTAATTATTATGTGATTATCATGGTCAGTGTTTAGTGTGACCTCCACTGTCACAAGGTGACCGGTGACAGGCCGTGGTATTATTAATAATATGGTTTATATGTGTTATGGTGTAGGCTAGCTTGTGAGTCACGTGTGACCAGAACAAGCTATTCCTCACATATGTACCACGGTTTGTAATAAAGATGGAACTTGTAAGTATCGTGATTTGTGCTAGCCGAGTGTGGTGGTCCGGCGCCTATTCCAGAATGCCTCTCTAGTTGGGTACCTCAGGTTCTTTGTGAGCCAGACACGTGTGTTTGCTGTGCTCGGGGTTTGTCCCGGTACAGTGTGGTACCGTCGAGGTCTGTGTCGTCTTCCTGGACACCCTCACTCTTGTGTTTGAGTTGTACGTCCGGCTAAGGGAAAGACGACAGTGGGGCAGCGGCTTGTGTTTGTGGGTGTGCAGTCGCTTGTAGCGCGCTCGTAGTTGGGGGTACGGACACCAGTAGTCGACACTGGTCCCCAGCTAGTCCTATTTTCCAGTGCCTCACTTTAGGGTGCTCCGGCCAGAGACCCTAGAGGTGCCAGGCATGGACCTGCAGCAGTGTGTCTGCAGGTGTGGTGTTGGTTGGCCTCCACAGTTGTTTGACTTGTTCTCATGGAGCGGCAGTTGGACCTTTCGTCCGTGACTGCGAGACTGAGAGGTTGTTCTTGTGTTGTGTTGTCCGGGTTGGATACTGGCCTGATCAACCAGTAGACCGTTCCCGTGTGGTGGCGTCGTTCCGTTCCGACTCGTGCTTTGCCACTGGCTGTGGTTCGTGAGTTTGTGACTCGTAGTTGAGGTTTGACTCGTTCGAGGTGTGCCATGGTGTTGGCACAGTTGTGACTGCGGTTGTGGCTTGTGGTGTGCCCGAGTGGTGGCACAGTTTTGGTTATGGTTGGTGAGCGTTGACTCACGAAATGTGGTTTAGCTCGCTATGGTGTGCCCTGTTACGGCACTGGTTTACTTGCAGTTTCTGTGCTGGTACCTTGTGGTAATAGGTACCTGTACCCCATGTGGGTAATGGTTTGTGGTGGTACGTCATATACCAGTCTGTTCTGGTGTTGACGTGGAACTGTGTTTTGTGGAGGTCATGTGGTGTGACCTTCCACTCAATGTGCTTTACTTTCCTCGAGTAAGCTTCCGTATATGGTTTTAATGTGTTATGGATTGGCTTCGTGGTAGCCATTCCTGTTATCTTGTGTGTAGCTTTCGACGTAGTGTGGTTCGGGGTATAAAGGGCCAGCTTTTGGTTAGCAGTCCTGTTACCCATGTACTTGAGACTCGCCTGGAAAGCTTGCAGCCTAGGTAGTGACTTGCCTGTGTGGCTTAAAGCGTGGACGACCAATTCTTATTATGGTTTGCCTGTGAGGCTTAAAGCTTAGGCATTTCAGTTGTTGTGTGGACTAGCGATGTGAAACTAGTCCTGTTGTTTCTTCTTACCTTCCAAGGTTATGTTTGATTAAGGTGTTTATAATTAATTGTAGTTTAAATACAATTGTTGTGAGCACGAAATGGTTTAGCTTTTGGCGTTGCCAATGAGACCCTCTGGGGTTGAGGTGTCCGTAGTTTGTTGTTGTTTTGGGTAGCCCCTACTAAGCCTGTGACTTGTTGAGGCTCACTCCCCTACAGTTCTTTTCAGGGCTTGCCGTGTGTTTGGCTTGTAGTGGTGTTGTGGCAGACTTGTACCACCAGCAGTTGAGTTGTAGTTAGTTAGTGTTGTGTGATCCTGTGCTCCCTCGGGATATGCCCCAGGTGGTTGTACTTTTTAATTAGACATGTAATAATGTAATGGGACAGTTGTAAATTGTTATACGCAGGTATGAGCACATGTACTTTCTTGTGTCTTATACTGTGTAGTTGTCTTTTATATTTTTACTGGACACGTGTGTGAGATATCCCTTGCGAGACTTCGGTCCGTTCGCGGGAGGCGGATCTGGATATGGAGCCTTATCGGGCATAATTATCCAGGGCCGTCACATAGAGCGTCGAGGAGGCTTCACCACAAGCTGGAGGAGCCCATAAAGCAATCATCCATGCCTGCAAACGAGTATCATCTCCCTCTTCTCCTTCTCTTTCCCTTCTTCTCTCTCTAGCTTTGCATGTTATTCACTCCACACACACACACTAGGCACTAATGCACATCCCTACACACCTAAAGGGGGTTTTCCAAACCAAAAATGGAGGGAAGAAGGGTGGTCATAGTATTTGGCCACCCCTCTTCTCAAGCCCGCAACCGGTATAGAGCTCACCTTTTTGGTCTTTTCCTTTGCTTTTGGACGTTTACTACACTTCCCTAAAGTCTCATAGAGCTCTTTTTGTTGCAGGAGCACCTCAAAAGAGACCGCAGAGCTTATTCTCTTTGGCCGGCCGAAGAGGGGAATGTTGGAGTCCCGCCATCATCCGCTACGCGAGGCAACATCATCGGCGCGATCCAAACACCTCCTTGGTCACAGGTAAGGCCCTAGCGATCACATCCCGTTCAGTTTCTTTTCTAGTTTCTTTGTTTTCCCCTCGGTCAACTTGGTCAACAGGAGTCAACGAGAGAGGATAAGGGTCAACCGACATCACACACCGCCAATGTCGCCATCGAGGGAGCCATTTAACGTTCGGGGATCTTGCCGGAGTTCACATTCGGGAGCGGAACGGAACGGAATGTCCACAACTCTTCTTTGGCGATCACGGTGCGACAACTTCTACTTCCGAGGTAAACGTCCACTGTTCCTTCCGTTTAGTTCATCTTAGCATCAACATCCTGTGCCGTCAACATTCTGTCAGCATCCATCGATCCTGCCGTTTACTGTTTTCTGAGGAACTTAATGTCACTTATGTTGCCGTTTATTTCACAGAAGCTATTTTTGGTTGGATTTTCTTTCTATTTGCTTTTGTTTGCATCCTTTTTGATCACTGATAGTCCTGAGTCACGAGGTGGGTCTATTTTCTCTTCTGTTCTAGCCTCCCCACACATTTTAGGATACCCCTTCTTGATTTACAATCTTTTACTCGGGATTCCCTCTCGGGTAAATCGGATTGGCTTCAAGAAGAATTCCATAAGTCCCTAAATTCCCTGGATTCCCTCACGGTACGGGGCAAGAGGACCTTTACCCTCCCAGTTAGTTCGCCTATTCACCCGGTTTTGAGTAAGAGGTGAGATAATTATTGGCCCTCATAAGTTAAGTTAACACACAACCTAAACTTTTAAAATTTTTGGGATGTTGTTTGACCACATTATTTGTGTAGAAATCCACATTTCTTCTAATAACAGTGTAGTTAATCAGCCTAATCATGTTAAAATTAGTAGGTTGTGTGCTAATGGATGTTTGGTTGAACTTTGTCAGCATGACTAACAATCTGGCTTTTGAATATGATGATAATATCAATGATGAATTTGTCAGAATGATTAACTCTAACGTTCAGCCTGAAGAGTCAGTCCATTCTTCCTCTCAAGGTGATAATGAGGAGGTGAGTTTGAGGGTCAATCCTACTTATGCTCAAGAAACCCAAGATGACCCCGAATTCTCCAAACTCTTGTCCCGCTATTCGCCTGAGGACATTATTTCTATGCTTTCCAAGCATACCGTTCGGGCGATGGCTTCCCCTTCCTCACCTTCTCCTTTCAATGCCTCTTCATCTACGCCCACTCCTAGGCCGGTCACCCCATCCCGGGTTCCCATCTCCCCTCTTCCTCCCACCACTCCTGCACCAACTCCCATTCCAACTCCTCCACCTGTCTATCCACCCTATTTCCAACCCACACCCCCACTCAATCCAAATCCATCTCCAGGTTGGAGATGGAGGGCCTTATTAGGAAACTCTTGGCTGAGTCCTTGTCCCTGTCTAAGCCTCACTCCCTTCAAAACTATTGCAAGCTTCTAAATACTTACTTTCCCCCAGGTTTCAAGGCCCCAAAATACCGCAAGTATGACGGGACCTCCGATCCCTAATTCCATCTTGCTGGCTTTCTCATGGATTCCCACTGGTGGCTATATGATTGGGTCCTCATGGTTCACCTCTTCCAACAATCGTTAGAAGGGGAGGCTTTGAGGTGGTTCACCTCCCTACTCGCATCCGATCTCGTTAACTTTGGCATTGTCTCTGAACGCTTCATCTCCCATTTCTCTTACATGGCCACTCAAGTCCCTACACTTCTTGACTTAGTCGTGGAAAAGATGAGGCTGGATGAAGAGTTTGTCACTTTTGCCAATTACTGGAGATCCATGGCTTCAAGGGCCGACCTCCCCATCCCGGAGTCCCAAGCCATTACCATGATAGTCACCAATACCACCCCCTTGCTCAGATCCATATTGATGCTTAGCGAGTTTCCCTCCTTTGCACACCTTTATAATCGAGCTAGGGTGGTCCAAAACCAAATCAAGGACTCATCCCTCCCGCCATTCTTTGAAGGGAAGCCTAAGGGACGCAAGGCTCCTGCGGCACCTACCACCAAGGGGGTGTCTGTCAACGAGTCCATTAGTGCTTGCAGTCAGCCATTGAAGCACCCTAACAAACCCTCCAATCCCACTTCCAATCCTCACCAATTCCCATCACATCCCTCTAGGCCCTATTCTGCTGTTCCTCCACTGTCTGGCTATACTCATCCCGATCCCAAGAGATCTCACTATCCTACCCTCCTTGAATCCCTTGGGGACATTTTCTTTGCCCTCATGTCTTGCGATGCCATCCAACTTCCCCCACAAAAGGATGGTGTGCACCCGAGGGCCGATACCTCAAAGTACTGTCCCTATCATAGGGCCCCCGGTCATGAAATCCACAATTGCTTCACTTTCCGTGACTGGGTGTACAACATGAATGATCAGGGTAGGATCAATTGGGATGACGTCAAGGTCGCCATTGCCAAGTCTAGGTACACGAGAAGGGATTTGGGTATAGTGTAGAACCCCCTCCCCAACCACCAAAACAACAACAACCCATCCTCCTCCAAGCCCCAGGAGAAGGTCAACACAATGACGCATCAAGAACCTCAGGTTGTGAGGAGAGAACAACAGTGGGGGGTAGAAGGTTTCGAGGAATGGTACCCATGTCCTTCCGTATAGTCCCATGAACCTTCCACCACTGTAGATGCTATCCTAGAAGAGTGGCCCCTAGTGCTTATCTGACCCGTTCGCCAGGATACCCATTCCATTCCCATTCCCTCCTCCTATGAGTCGACCACCTATGGCTCCCACCCCTCGAACTCATTCTCCCTAGGTCCCAGGAGGACGTTCATGTCACCCTCCGGAACCGGATTGTTCCCCCACTTCCACGACCATCTCAAGATGAGGAGGACAATGGACCCCCACCACCTGCCCGCACCAAATATGACATTCTTCAACATTTGGATAAGACTCCCACAAGGGTTTCCATTTTAGAATTGATTCGGAGGTCACCATCACATCAGTCCACTCTCCTATAATTCATCCAAAAGATCATGGTCAATGATGACCTTCCTGCTAGTGGGGTGACCAATGCCATTCTCTCCCTCACCCAAGGACCCTCCATCTCCATCTCGGACAAAGATCTAGCAGCCTCCGAGTGTCGTTCACTTCCTCTTTGCCTCACCGTCACCCTCAACGGAGTCTCGGTGGACTCCACTCTCATCGACACTGGGGCATCCATCAATGTGTGTCCGATGAAGACCATTAAACAATTGGTATTAGGGGAAGAAAATCTGGAAAAAATCTGCTCCACCATCGCTGCCTATGACAACTCTAAGAGGGTTTCCAAGGGAAAGATCGCTCTTCAATTGGAAATAGGACCGGTTACCATGTCTTTGGAGTTTCTAGTCTTAAGACATCGATCCGGCCTACAAGGCCATCCTCGGTCGTCCTTGGTTAGAGCAAACTCTAGGGGTCCCTTCCACTGCCCATCAATGCTTCAAGTTTTCATTCAATGGGCGGGTTATCAAAATCAAGAGCATCCCTACCGTGGAAACCCTCAACTCCATCACTTCGGAGCAGATGCCACACCTATTCATTCCAAACAAGGGGAAGAAACCCATCATGTCTATCATTGATCTTCCATCTCCCCTTGATTTGAACCAACCTCCCTTCATAGATAAAGAGTATGAGACCACCACGTGTCCTCAAGGGAAAGGTTGGGAGGCGATGGCGAAGATTGGCTATATTCATGGCCGAGGGTTGGGTAGAGACAGGCAAGGTCCTGTCAGTAGTGTCCAAGTGAAGAGGTTGTTATCTAGGGCTGGTCTAGGCATCCATCCAGACCCTATTCATCCGGATCCATTCATACCTTACACACCTCTTACATGGACCCTAAAGGAGCATTTCATTTGGGGACCCATTCAACCGGGAACAAGGGAGCCCGTTGTAGAGGAGCTGTCTGAGTCAGAGAGTGAAGAAGAGGAGGAAGCTGCTGAAATTGAGGAAGTCTGTGATGACTTCAGCCTTCTCTCACTCTTTGATTCCGACCTCCCACCCTCATCTCCTCCATCTCCTTCAGATGAAGTGCGCTCGGCACACGAGCCTCCTTCTTCAGCCACTTCCCTCCCCTTTCTTTCTCAACCTATCCTCCCTCCATTCCTCACCTGGCCAGTCAGGGCAACCGCGAGTCAACAACTCATGGTTCTAAGCCTTGACTCCCCCTCCCCCCCCCAAAAAAATGCCAATTTTCAAAGGTGGGAATGTGAGGTCTCCATCAGCATCCTTCCTCTGTGGAGTCTCCTACCATCGGCTAGGGGCCGACTCTCTTCAACTTGAATTCCCATTCTCACCCGTCTAGGGGCACTTCTCTTGTACATAGTCTTGTACATAGTGGTTTAGATTCAGGCTTAGGATCAAGTCTAGACTCAGGTCTAGGTTTAGAAGAGTCTAGTCTCTCTCAGCCATGCATTCAAAAAGAGAAGGGTAGGTAAGTCCCTGCCCGTTATGTTTTGGCCTTGGCTGAGAGGTGTGTTAAATTAAGTCAAGTCCCAGAGTTTGTTGAGCTAACATCATCCCTGTGATGAAGAAGGACGGTAAGGTTAGGATCTGCATAGATTTCTCATGACCTTAATCATGCTTGCCCTAAGGACGATTTTCCTCTCTCCCACATAGATGTCCTAGTGGACAATACTACCAGATTCAAGATGTTGTCTTTCATGGACGGTTTCTCTGGGTATAACCAGATCCGTCTGGCGGAGGAAGACCAGAAGAAAACTTCTTTCACCACGCCATGGGGAACCTATTGTTATGTTGTGATGCCCTTCGGTTTGAAGAATGTGGGAGCAACCTATCAAAGGGCAATGATGGCAATTTTTCATGACATGATGCATGTGCACATGGAGGTCTACGTTGATGATGTTTTGGTTAAATCTAGAACTCGACATGGCCATGCTGAGGTCCTCCAGGCAGTTCTCCAACAGTCTAGAGAACATGAGCTTAAGATGAACCCCAAGAAGTGTGTCTTTGGAGTTTCCTCAGGGAAGTTGCTTGGGTTCATAGTTAGCAAGAGGGGAATTGAGATCGATCCCAACAAGACCAAAGCAATAATCGACATCCCTCCTCCTAGGAATATCAAGGAAGTTAGAGGGCTGATTAGCAGACTTCAGTTCATTAAGAGATTCATTTCTCAACATTCAATCCGTTGTAAGCCCTTCTATGAGATGCTTAGAGGAGAGGCTATGTTTGATTGGAACGATAAGTGTCGAAAGGCCTTTGAAGAATTGAAGAGTTATCTTTTCAATCCCCCTGTTCTCGCTCTTTCGGTCCTGGGTCGGCCTTTATTGCTCTACGTGTCAACCATTGAAGATTCTATTGGAGCAGTCTTAGCCCAATATGACGATGAGAAGAAGGAGAGAGCGGTGTATTATCTATCCAAGTTGTTTAATGAAGTTGAGAAGAGGTACACTGTTATGGAAAGGACATGTACGGCCGTCGTCTAGGTTGCCTAGAAGTTGAAGCATTATTTTCTAGCTCATGAGGTGAAGCTTCTGGCACGAATGGACCCAATTTGATACTTGCTTGAGAAGTCCGTTCTGACTGAGCGTTTGATGAGGTGGAAAAGTTTCCTTAATCAATTTGACATCACCTACGTGAATCAGAAGTCAATCAAGGGGCATGCCACTGCCGAACATTTAGCCCACCATCCCTTACCTTCATATTCTCCCGTTGATGAAAGCTTTCCAGATGAAAAATTAGGAGTCATTATTGATGGTGAACCTTCATGGATTCTTTACTTCGACGGAGCTCTCAATTCTAAAGGGGGTGGAATAGGGGTAGTCCTCCTCTCACCAGAAGGGGTAGTGATTCCGTACGCCTACCAACTAACCTTCCCTACCACGAACAATGTGGCCGAATATGAGGCACTCCTAGTTGTACTGAAGATGGCATTGTTGCTCGGAGTTAAGGAATTAAGGATAATCGGAGAATCGCAATTGATACTCCGGCAGTCCCTTAGCAAGTACCAGACCCGGGATCCCAAGTTGAAACCATACCAGGACTTGGTAGGAAGAGTAATCTGGTAGTTTAGGAAGCTCATTCTAGTTCACACTCCTAGGGCTCAGAACATTCTAATAGATTCACTTGCTTCCCTAGCTTCCTCTATCCCTATCCCGCTAGGGAGATCTTCTGAAACCATCTTCGTCCAAAGATTGAAAACCCCTTCTCATGCTGATACCTGGTTCTCTCAACTCAAGTCTCCCTCCCTTCGAGTCCATGCACTTTCAAAAGAGCCAAAATAGACCTTGATGATGGCCATCCTTGGTACTTTAACATTGAAAACTATCTCAAAGATGGATCATTCCGTGATTATGCTACCTCTTCTGATAGACGGGCCATTCGCTGCGTCTCTGAACATTACAAGATCATAGGTGGCATTCTCCACAAGAAATCCCTTAGTGGGGTCTATCTCCGTTGCCTTGATGAGATCGAGTCCCAAAGTATTGTTGAAGCCGCTCACTCTAGTGAATGTGGTGGCCATGTCAATGGTAGAGCAATTGCCCAAGTTGCTAAGACACTATTACTGGCCTACCATGGAAGAAGATTGCACTCATTTTTTTCGTCACTGTGCTAAATGCCAACTTCATTGTGACAAAATCCATACTCCTTCCTCTTCTCTTCACCCTCTCATTGCTCGATGGCCTTTCGCCATGTGGGCGTTCGATGTGGTCGGTCCACTCGAGGACAGAACCAGAGAAATCCATAAGAAGTCCTTCATTCTGACTGCCACCGAGTACTTCATGAAGTGGGCTGAAGCAGAAGCATTCATAGAGGTTAAAGCTTCAACGGTCGTCAAGTTTATCAAGCGCAACATCCTTGCAAGATTCGGCGTGCCTCGGAACATCGTCACCGATAATGGACCACAATTCACTTCACAGGAACTTCACGACATGTGTGGTAAATATAGTATTAACTTGCATCATTCATCTCCATATTATCCACAAGGTAATGGACAAGCGGAAGCTACTAATAAAACTCTCATTAAAATTATAAAGAAAACTTGCAGATCTCACAATAACGCTGACTGGCCAGACCGCTTAGTTGAGGCTCTGTGGGCTTACTGCACCTCGGTCCGAACTCCTACGGGGAAAACCCCCTATGCTTTGACATACGGATCAGATGCAGTACTCCCATATAAGATCTTCGTCCCTTCACTAAGAGTTCAGTTGGATTCCGAACTTGACCCCGGTCAATGTCGGGAGGCTTTATTAGCATGACTTGAACTCTTGGACGAAAGGCGAATGATAGAAGCCGACCATGCATAGGTTGATCGTCAAAGAATTGCACGTTTTTATGCCAAGAAAGTCCTTGAGAGAAAATTTGAAGTAGGTGAAATGGTCCTAAAATATAAAGTCATTAAGGCACCAGGTCCCAGGAGTAAATTGCAAGAAAATTGGGAAGGTCCGTTCATTGTCAAAGAAGCGTACCCGGGGAACGCTTACATAGACGTCGAGGGAATTGAGTTGTCACATCCATGGAATGTAGTCTACCTCAAGAAATTCTATCCTTAGTTGGTCAGTCAGTCAAGTCTGTCGTTCATCACTCGTCAATGTCATGGGTTTGAGACTCTGCTCTTTCACTTGGCCATTAGTAAGGTAGGGTCTCTTCACACACCACACGATGTTGGAGTATTGACCAATAGCTGGAAAATCATAAGTACACTTAGATGTGTCTAATTTGGTCAATGTAACCTCTTTTCTCTTCTCGCTCGGTCAAGTTTGGAAAAGGGGCAAACTACAAGTAGGGAACCACCCACTCTCACCTGAAAGACAAAGTCTTGATAAACAGGGGCAATGAAAAAAAAAGTGGTTTGAACCCAAATCCTCACATGACTTCCTATTTACTTCTTCCAATTTCTCCCTTTAAGGTCAATTTGACCTTCTAAAACCTTCCATGGTGGAAAATATCAAGAAGGCTGGGGAAAATCTCCAATGTCAACGATATCATGCACAACCCTCCTTGTGCATGGCCTCTATGATTAGGCGAATTTTGAAGACCCTATACCTTGACTTGTGATGAACATGTGTCTTAGAGTAAAAATGATGAAAAAATCCAAAAAAAAAATAGAAATTGGAAAAGGAAAAAGAGAGTCTGTTGATGTGTACATATTTCTGTTGATAGTTCCACTATGTACATATTTCTCCTTTTATTAAAAAACAAAAATTTAGAAAAAAAAAAATTAGTGGTATCATGTACATATACTAACATGTTTCCTTATTTTCTTATTCACAAGAAAAAAATCAAAAATAAAAAAAATGCATGTACATATTTCCCTTCAATATTTTATTTGTGTTCCTATCTTTAATTAAAGTTTAGCCCCTTGACCAGATCTCAAGAAAGGTACATCTTTTAGGCAAGGGGCTAAAGACAGATCTACACTAACCTTTTGCCTTTAAGTGTTGTGAATGCAGGAACAGATTTGGAAAACCATTCAAACACACATGGGATGAACAAAATGCACAAAAGTCCACTAAGGAATCAAGTTTTGTACATAGCATGATAGGGGCATACCCCTAGTGGTACATCTGGAGCCTCGCTCCTCACTCCTCTCTCCTCTCCCCCTTGCTAGGCCTCTGCCTACGTGAGCTACTCACCTCCTCCTCCTCCCTCTCCCGATGCCGGTCTGGGAGAGGAGGTCTCGTCGCCATCGATGCCTCTGGTCATGGTCCTTCTCCTCATCCCACCGACGGGTCTCCCAAGGATAGGATATCGTCGAGGGACCTGAAGACTGACCCCGTCCTCCCTGGCGCCTTTGGCTGGGCCTCTCGCTGCTACTCTCGGCGCTTCTTCAGCACCTGGTTCTTCAGGAACTCCAAATCTGCGACAGCCTGAGCTCGGGCCCTCTCTGCCTGGACCTCCCTCTCCCTCGCCTTGAGTAGGAGACCCCGCGTCGTCAGCAAGTCCACCCTCAGGCTCTCCATCTGCGCTTGGAGGGTCGCCCCCGCTCCCTGCCGCTGCACATAAATGAGCAAATATGTTAGATCAGTCAAATCATGTGCAGAAAGGTAGTGATTCAATATCTTACCTCCACCTCCAGCTCCTGGATCCTCGCCTCTGCCCTGTCCAGGGCCTGTCGCACGCCCGCACCCTCGCTAGCTCCTCTCTCTGTAATCACATACATTGGTCAGTCAATCAAATCAAATCAAATCCAAATTGTGGTCAAGGGTGAGTTGTGACTTACCAAGGACCACGTCTCGGCACAGAGTCTCTCCACCTCCACCTCCTGCTCCGCCAGCCACCCCTCCAGGAGCCTTACCGCCTCGGACTTGGGCATCTGTCATCCACACTTGCACGTTAGAATCAATTGATTAGATGCCAAGAGGTTAGGGTAGAAGTCACTCACCACTCTCCGGTCTAGCTGGAGTCGCCCGACGTAGCGTGCCTAGTAGTCAGCCAGGTATGCTGCACTGTCCTGGAGGTTAGTGCGCTGCAGGACCTGCTCCCCTCCGCCCCTCCAGTAGGCGACGGTGCTGCCGTGCTCCTCGCCCCAGTCATGGTCCTCGGCGAAGAAGCGTCGGCGGGAGTGTCCCTCTCTCCCTAGAGAGGGTACCTCTAGGGCCGGCTGGTGCCAACCTAGAGTCCGTACTACCAACTCTAGGAAGAGGGGCTCACAGGTCCCCAAGCAGAGCAACAACACGTGGCGGTCGAAGAGCAGGCGACCCACCGCCACGGCTGGGTGAGACGCGTCTGCCTCCCCTTGGTATGGGGTCCACACCACCTGCAAGAAGAAGAAGTCTGGTCAGTCAATTCACATCAAATAGCAAATGAGAGCAGAAGAGAGAGTAGGTTGAGAATTATACCTAGTCGTGTGGGAAGAGGCCCAGTCGCGCACGCACGTCCTCGACGCGCCGATCAGTCACCCTCGGATCGGGCGTCACCTCCCACTGAGCCATGAGGGGTACCATGGCCCGGCTCCCCTCCGTCTGCACACCTCGCCCCATGGGGAGGCGGGTGTACCCCCAGATCTACAAGAAGAAATCATGTCAGTCAGGCATCAAGTTTATATTCAATGATGAGCATTAAAGAGAGTTGCATACCTGTAGGAAGGGGGTGAAGCCCCCGGTGATCTGAGAACGCCGCGAGCTGCTGAGGAGGAGTGAGAAAAGATGTCCCAGCACTGCGGTGCCCCAGTCGTAGTGGCCTTTCTGCTTCAGGTCTCGCAGCAGAAGCATGATCTTGTAGTTCATCTACGATGACTGCGTTAGGAAGAGGAGCCGTCCAATGAGGTATGTCACGAAGATCCGGACGGACTGCTCCTTGCTCCGTCCTCCCAACTGGATCGACTCCCGCACCTCGGCACCGAACTCCTCCAGTGTCTCCAAAGGTCCTCTCCTCCCCCCTCTCAATCCCACTATCTCCGATAGAGCTCCCAAAAGGATGCTCCGAATCGGCCTCCTCCACCCGGCCACGAACTCCGGTCCCAACAGCTCTACCACATCATCGTGGTAGTCCCTCCTCTCCTGTCCCACTACCGGCTCTCCCTGAACCGGTAGTCCTGTGAGATACGCCACATCCTCCAATGTGGGTATCATGTGCCCCCAAGGCATGATGAATGCCTTGCAGTCCTCATCCCACCTCTCCCTCAGTGCCTTGAGGTAAGGGACATCCACATGGAAGGGCCGCCCTGCCAGGAGGTGCCCAAACCCCATCCGTGCAACCCGTGTCTGCTGGGTCTCCAGCAGTGCCGTGTACCATGCCCAGCACAGGTCCCATGTCACTCTACTCCTCATTTGGTCCTTTCCCTGCATAAAACACAGAAAAGTCAACATCAGCATCGATTGTCGTTTATTAAAAGTTGATGGCAACATTGTTGCCATTTACAAAAATTAGGCGTCCACATGTCTGCCATTTACCCAGGGTTAGCGTCTAGGGTTGTGTTGTTTACTCAGTGTTGACGGCCACATTGCTGCCGTCAAGTTCATCAGGCATCCAACCCCTTGTCGTCAAGTTAATCTTGACGGCAACAGGCTGGCCGTTTACAGGAACTCGACGTCAACCGATGTTGATGTCAAGTTCTTGGTGAACCTGACTCTATCTCCCCTGTTTTCCCTTCTTTTCCATTTTTACATACATGCACACAGGGGGGTTTAGGGTCGGTTTAACCTACCTTTGGCTGGCGTGGGATCCTCCGGGGCACCTCTGCTTCCATCTCTTCCTCCCTCTCCCTGTCACTTCCCGTCGTCTCCTCCCCCTCCGGCATGCTGCCGCCGGCCTCCGTGGTCGGATCCTCCTTCGTCGTGTTCTCCACTGTAGAACCCCCTGTCTCCTCCTCTTCTTCCTCCATCTGGCGGGGGCAGTCGCGGAGGGCTTGTTTCTTAGCTCTCGCCATCGGAGCAAATTCCAATCCAACACAGTCCCGAGAAGAGTAGTAGAAGAAGAAGGAATCAAGGATGAAATTAGGAAGAGTTAGAAGAGTGAGAGAAGGTGAGAGTGAGAGTGTGAAGAAAGATGGAAAGGCGCTCCGTCGGTTTTAATGGGGTGAAGGAGGCGCCGAAGATGGCCTCAGGCACAAAAGCTACGTTTTGAAATTGACGTTTACATGGTGGCTGTTGATTTCAAGTTAATGTCAGGTTAGTGGCCGCTAATTTCAAGTTGACGTCAATGGGTTGGCCATCTATATCTTGTCTTGAGGTACCCTGTCAGACCTAGTACCATGGTCGACGGCCTGACTGTGGATGTCGACGACCATCGATCTGGACGTCTATCCTCAGTCTAGAGGTTGACGGCAGACTTGTGGCCATTTACCTGTGGTTGACGTCCATCGATGTGGACGCCAACCCTGCTGTAACAGTATGGTCGTTCGGATCTGGGTTTATCGGGTCTATGTGTGGTGTTCTTGACCAAGAGATGGCCAATGGGCTGTGTTTGGGTTTTCTGAGCACAGAGTGAGTAGTGTGGGCCGGATATGCCAGCCCATTTGCACTGTTGGTTCACTATTTTGAAACATGGTAGAGCCAAGCGACGCGATTTGAACGCGTCGTACATGCCGGACACGATTCAAGGAACTGCCTTTGTGACACGTGGCGTGTGGCTTCCGTTTGGCGTCGGACTAGGCAGACGCGTTTAAAGGGTTTAAACGTGGCGTCTGCCTGCGATGCGATTTTGATTGTGACTTAAAAGGCTTTGTTTCGGCCCGACAGAGCAGAGGATGCTCTGTTCGTCGCAGGGGAGGTTGCTGTGGCGCCTTCCATGGGGTTTTTCGGTGGATTTCGACTCCGGGGGCTTGTGCGGCACGGGAAGCACGCGAGGACGATGCTCGGAGCATGGGCGTGCCGTCGGCGAGGAGGCTTTGGGGCATTCTTCGACGTCTTCTGTCGGTAGGGAGACTTCCTACCTTGTTTTGAGTTTAAGAGCATGATTGATTTGGTATAAGGGTTGGATCATGTGTGGGTGGTGTGCCATGGTTTGGAATAATGTTTACAACTTTAGACGGAAAGAGTGCTTTGATTTCTTGTTGGTTCTCCTATGGGGGAGAGTGGGTTCGGCCCATGAGCTGAACCCACTGTCATTGTTGAAACACGTCCAGGACAGTCGACGTGTTCATGTTGAACGCATCGCATTGAGCTGACGTGTTCGGGTTTGTCTGTTGCGCTATGGCGATGTTGGGTTCACGTCTACTTGACCCGACACGTTCATGTGGAAACACGTCGGTATGGTCGGACGCGATTAAGGTTGACCAAGGTTTTGATTGGTTTGGGTCTAAAGGTGTCGTGTCGGGCCGACTCGACTTGGTCGCGTCACTAAGGTCTGTCGCGACAGCATTTTGATTGGCGTCCGAACAGATTGACGCGATTTGAGAGGCGTCGCCTGTGTCCGACGCGGTTTGGTTTCCAAAGGGAATGTTGGGTGTTGGGCAGTGAAGGTCTTGTGTTGACCTAGCCCTGGTCTGTGGTTATTCTTTAAAGATTGTTGTAATGTTTAATGTGTTAAGTGGTGTGCGTTGCCATGGAGGTCACGGGGTGACCAATGACAGGCAAGGTTACGTTCCGATGTTGATATGATATGCTTATGATTTGTGTTAAGCATGTTAATGTATTCAGATAAGTGTTTAATGGTTAATGTGTGTAAGTCTAATGTGTGATCTTGGTGGTCGTGTGATGACCCGTGATTAATGAATTGCTGTGTGTAGAATGTTGGGTTGAGTGTAATTTCATATCATTTTCCCTCCTATTTTGATGATGACAAATGTGATTTGAATGCAAATTATTTGAAACATGATAAACACACTTCACCTGAATTACATATTCAAAAGCATGTTTCAAAGCACACTTATCATTTGCACTAATAATAAAATATTTTACTAATGATATATGTGTTTATTTTTCAGGTACAAACACTTTTTGCAAAAGAAGTGTCGACACACCCTACAATGGTGTCGACACAACACCTCAGTATCAAAGGCAAAAAGGTGAAGAAATGCTGAGAGTGTGTCGACACTAGTCTAGAAGCAGGTCGACACGAGTTGCAGATTCCAGGATTTTGCCTACTCAGGTCGACGCACTCTCAGGGCAGGTCGACACTGGACTCAGCTCCCAGAACAGCATGTTTGCAGATTTGGGACAGCAGGTCGACGCAACACCAGAGCAGGTCGACACTGGACTCAGTTCCCAGAACAACCTTTTCTCAGGTTTGGGACAGTGTGTCGACACCACCACCAGGGCAGGTCGACACACTACGGAAAGATTCCATCTTAAGATGGATGTTTGCCACGTGTCAGCCTAGGGCGATGGGGTATCAACCTAGAATCGTGTGCCCTTGTACCCAAAGGGTATCTTTGGAATCTTTTGGGTATAAAAGGTCCCTAATCGGCCCCCCATCACATCAAGAGACCCAACTAACTCTTAGAGCCTCCCAAAAGTTTCCTGGCGGCTACAAGAGGTCGTCTCCCTCCTCTGCTCTCGTGTGCTTCCAGAAGACCAATTCTCACCAATTCAAGTGTGAGAATTGGAGTGTGATCCCTTGTAGAAACCTCTGAAGCATCCCAAGGAAGCAGATCCAGTAGAAGCCTTCGTTGGAGAAGAATTCAAGGAAGATCCAACAATTCCAAAGTGCAGAGCATCGGTTTTGGACTTCAAGATTGCAAGCCTCTTCCCAATCCAAGCTTCTACAAGGGAGTACACTTGAAGAACGAAGTTATTTAATACAATTCATTGTACTTCTGTTCTTCTGAGATATCTTTTGAGATTATGCAAGTGCTTCTGCATAGCTCTCATTAGTGCTCTCATTTTCGACTAGATCTGTTGCTAGAAGGTCTATGTCTTGAGTTGGTGTCTAGCAAGTCTTGTGTGAGCATTGTGCTCAAGTTGTGTGAGCATTGTGCTCAGGTTGTTGTGAGCCGTTGTGCTCAGTTTGAGTTGTCTAACTCAAGGTTGTGTTGAGCAGTCTTGCTCAGTTGTTCTAGAGTAGTCTTACTCTAGAAGTTGTGTGAGTTGTAAGCTCTCAAGTGTTGGAGTTGTCAGGCTCCAGTGGGTGTGTTACCCAGTTGTTTTAGTGAATCCTCACGGGGTGTGAGGGGTGGATGTAGGAATCACTTGGGTGATTTCCGAACCACCTAAAAATCCTTGTGCATTTGTCTAATTGTGGTTTGATCATTTCATCCGTTAGATGCTTGCATAGGATCGGTTAATATTCACTTAATCAACTTGTTTCACATCTATTTTACCAACTCACTCAAATCTCATCAGATCTGTGGTTTTTCACTGATAAAATTGCCTCTGATTCAAAAGTTTTTAAACTGTTTAAGCTTCCGCAAAAAGTGGCTTAGATCTATTCATCCCCCCCTTCTAGATCTTTTCCACACCTTCACTTCGATCCTTCAATTGGTATCAGAGCGGGTTTACTTTGATCTGATTTGATCTGAGCAGTTTTTGTTTCTGAGTGTTGTGTGTTTGAGTGTTTGCCTGTTTGTTTGCTAAGCATTTTCTTTCTGCTTTAGAGTCATGGATTCCAAAGGTTTCATAGCTGAGGGTCATTCCATAAATAGGCCACCATTCTTTAATGGGACGGACTATTCTTACTGGAAAAACAGAATGCAAGTATTTTTAAGGGCCCAGAACTATGAGATCTGGAAAGTAGTGGAAGTGGGTCCCTATGAAAACCAGGGAGAAGAAGACACCTGGACTAGGGAACAAATAAGGAAAGCTACATTGAATTATAGTGCCATGAACATGATTCAATGTGCTGTCCATCCCAAGGAGTATTCGAGAATCTCAATGTGCAAATCTGCCAAAGAGATGTGGGATAAACTCGAATTACTCTATGAGGGAACATCACAAGTAAAGGAGACTAAGGCAAATATTCTAGTTTCAGAATATGAACTTTTTATGATGAAGTCTAACGAAAATATTTCTGAAATGTTTGCCAGGTTCATGGTGATTGTGAATGGATTAAAGGCCTTGGGTAAGGAATATACAGATGCAGACTTGGTAAGAAAAATCTTACGTTCACTTTCTTCAATTTGGCATACAAAGGCCACTGTCATTGAAGATTCAAAAGATCTGTCCAAAATCTCTTTGGATGAATTGATTGGATCCTTAATGACATATGAAATCAACTTAAAAAGAAATGAAGAACACATAATTAAGACCAAGCCTATGGCACTTAAGGCCTCTTCAAGCAATAAAGATAAAAGTCAGGAAAAGACAAGTTCTGAGGAGTCTGAGTCAAATGAGGATGAAATTGCCCTCATGACCAGGCAATTCAGAAAATTCTTGAAATACAGAAAAGGAAAAATGTCTGGGAAAAAGAAGTTTTTCTCAGGTAAGAAAAACACTTCCTCTTCTAATTTCAACAAGAATCACAAATCTGACGAAAATATTGTCTGTTACAGGTGCAACAAACCAGGACACATGAAGGGAGAGTGTCCTGAGAACAAGAAGGAAAAGCACAAGAAGTTCCAGAAATTTAAGAAGCCAAAGGCCATGGTAGCCACTTGGTCTGATGAAGACTCAAGTGAGGAAGAAGAAGAGAAGAAATCCTCAAGCTCTGAAGTGAGGAGGTTTGCTTCATGGCCAACAATTCTGAAGAAAAGGTAAATACTTCTTTTGAAGACTTTACTGTTGAAGATTGGCAGGATGTGTATGCAGAATTAGTTGAAAAATATTCTGAATTGAGAAAAGAAAACAAACACATCAAAAAGAAAATTGAAAATCTTTATAATAACCAATCTTCAAACAACAGAACTTGTGAACTAGAAAATGAGATAACAGAATTAAATGAAGAAAAAGAAAATCTCATGAACCTTATTGATGAACTAAAACTTGCCTCTCAAAAGGCCTCCCAAGAATTCAAAAACTTAACTGAAAAGCTGGAAATTGAAAAACAAGAAAAACAACAGAAGATTGAAGAAATTGAAACTCTTAAAAACCAGCTAAAAGAAAGGGATGAAGTTATCCAAACCTTCACAAAAGGTAAAGATAACTTAGAGGCACTGCTAGGAACCACCATGACAACCACCTCTCATGGATTAGGATTCAACAAAAAGAAACCCATGAAAGACAAATCTGGTGAGAAAAAGGGCAAAGCACCACTAATTAAATTTGTCAAGGGTCCTAATCTTGAGAACACAGAAATTCAACAAACAGCAAACAAAACCTTAAACAAAACACAAAACAAAGCAAAAACTCAAAAACAAAAGAAGACAATCAGGTCGACACAGTCCCCTGACAGGTCGACACCAGTCCACAAGAACAAGGCTTCTGTGGCTGCTATGTCGACACCAGTACAGGAGAGGTCGACCTGCTCAACATCAAAAGCTGCAAACAACTCAACCAAAAATTCAAATAAAAATTTGAAAAATAAGAAAAAGTCAAAAGAAATAATTCATGAAAAACCTTGGACCTCCAAGACAACATTTCAAGATGATTGGACCAATCCTTGGAGCCAATGGTATGAAAACCCATGTTGGTATCATCCTCAATTCCTTTATCCAAATTTCTTGATGTACCAACAAAATCCCTGGATTCCACCTCCTCATCTGAACTCCAATTTTCAAATGAAAAACTCCCCTCCTACCAAAAACAAAAATCTTGGTGCTTTCATTCCTAAAAGAAAGAACAAACAGAAAAAGGATGAAAACACCAATGTAACAAAACAAAAATCAAAAACAGGTCAAATTTGGGTGAGAAAAGATTTACTGACAATGTTCAAACATTCTGATGGTCCCAACTCTGTTTGGGTACCAAAATCTTCTCTCCACTGATCTTTTTGCAGGAAGGTCGTGCACCCAACACCAATGTATGGTTTCTTGACAGTGGGTGTTCACGACACATGACGGGAGACAGAGCCAAATTCTCATTCCTGCTTGAAAAGGAGGGAGGGTCAGTTACATTTGGAGGTAAAAATAAAGGAAAGATCATTGGATCTGGAAAGGTTGGTCAAACTTCTTCAAACTCAGTAGATAATGTTTTATTAGTTGATGGTCTTGATTATAATTTGCTCAGTATCAGCCAACTATGTGACAAAGGTCACAAAGTTGTGTTTGAATCTGATTTTTGTAAGATAATTGATTCATCAACTGATAAAATCAAATTCTTTGGAAAAAGAGAAAACAATGTCTACATGATCAACCTTAATAAAAACTTTTCTGAAAATCTTTGCTTTGTTGCAAATAAAGATGAAATTGCATGGACTTGGCACAAAAGACTTGGCCATGCAAGTTTCAGAACATTGAATAAGTTGTTAAGACTGAACTTGGTTAAGGGTCTTCCTGAATCTTTTTCTAATGTTGAAGATCAAGTTTGTGGGATATGTGCTAAAGGAAAACAAACTAGGAAATCTTTTAAAACCTTCAATGAGGTACTTACATCTAGGCCACTAGAACTTCTTCACATGGACCTTTTTGGGCCAACAAGAGTTCTAAGCTTAAGTGGCAAGAGATATGGGTTTGTAATCATTGATGACTTTACTAGATTTACTTGGGTTATCTTTCTATCCCACAAAAGTGATACTTGCCTTGAATTCAGGAATTTCTGTACCACTATCTTAACAACTTATCCATATAAAATCAAAAACATTTTAACTGATCATGGGGGTGAATTTGATAACACATCCTTTTCTGATCTATGTGCTGAATTTCAAATATTTCACAAGTTTTCTTCACCTAGAACTCCAGAACAAAATGGAGTTGTGGAAAGAAAGAATAGAACTCTTGTGGAAATGGCTAGATCCATGCTCTTAGGAAGTAATCTGCCCAAATCCTTCTGGGCTGAAGCTGTTAACACAGCCAATCATATCCTAAATAGAGCTTTGATCAGACCAAAGATCAGAAAAACCCCCTATGAATTGTTGAAAAACAAAAAGCCAACTGTTTCTTATTTCAAAACTTTTGGGTGCAAATGCTTTGTACACAATAATAACAAAGAAAACCTTGACAAGTTTGATGCTAAGAGTCAGGAAGCTATCTTCCTTGGCTATTCTGAAGTGTCAAGGGCTTTCAAAGTGTACATTCTAAAAACCAAAACTGTTGAAGAATCTCCACATGTTATTTTTGATGAAAATTCCTTTTCCACTAATGATTCTAAATCTTGCAGGGAAAGACAAGACAATGAAGAGGATGACCTCATTGTGGATTCTTCACCAACTGTTGAGGAGCTTGTCAATAATGAAGAGAACCTGAACAACAACTCACCATCTTCAAGTGGGTCAGGTAACATTGCTCCAGAAGTGGGTACTTCTCAACAGGTAATTTCTGAACCTCGATATCTGAGAGATCACCCATTAGACAGTGTAGTTGGCAATTTGAATGATAGAGTAAGGACCAGATCATCCTTCTTGCAAAATATTGAAGAAGACCCACTAGCTCTAATTTCCCAAATTGAACCCAAGTCAATTGATGAAGCCTTATCCAGTTCTGATTGGATTAATGCCATGCATGATGAGCTTCATCAATTCGAAAGAAATCAAGTATGGGAATTAGTACCTAGACCTAGTGACCAAGCAGTGATTGGTACTAGATGGGTTTTCAGAAATAAGTTAAATGAAACTGGTCAAGTAATAAGAAACAAAGCTAGGCTAGTTGCAAAGGGGTATAACCAAGAATTTGGAATTGACTTTGAAGAATCATATGCCCCTGTAGCTAGACTAGAAGCTGTCAGAATTTTCCTTGCTTTTGCATCCTCCATGAAATTCAAAGTCTATCAAATGGATGTCAAAAGTGCATTTTAAATGGATATATAAAGGAAAATGTTTTTGTTGAACAACCTCCTGGATATGAAAATGAAAAATATCCTAACCATGTTTTCAAGCTTAATAAGGCTCTCTATGGTCTTAAGCAAGCTCCAAGAGCTTGGTATGACCGGTTGAGTTCCTTTTTACTTGAAAAAGGATATTCTAGAGGTAATGTTGATCAAACATTGTTCACAAAAACAGTTAAAAATCAAATAATTGTAGTCCAAATTTATGTTGATGACATAATATTTGGATCAACCAATAAAGGCCTTTGCACTGAATTTTCAAATCAAATGAAGAATGAATTTGAAATGAGCTTAATGGGAGATTTAACATTCTTTTTGGGATTGCAGGTTAACCAAACACATGAAGGAATCTTCATCAGTCAAACCAAATATGTCAAGGAGCTATTAAAGAGGTTTGACTTTCAGAACCTTAAGCACTCAAGCACACCAATTGCAATTAATGCTAAACTAGAAGAAGATCCATCTGGTAAGTCAGTAGATCCAAAGACCTACAGAGGTATGATTGGCTCTCTGCTCTATCTTACAACTTCTAGACCTGATATTCAGTTTTTGTGTGTTTATGTGCTAGATTCCAATCTAATCCTAAAGAAAGTCACATGCTTGCTGTTAAACGAATCTTCAAATATCTTGTTGGAACATGTGACTTAGGCATTTGGTATCCTGCTGGTTGCAAGTTAGATCTGTTTGCCTATTGTGATGCTGATTATGCTGGGTGCAAATTAGATAGAAAAAGCACAAGTGGCTTGTGTCTATTTCTAGGTGGGTGCCTTATCTCTTGGGCTTCTAAGAAGCAACATTCAGTTGCTCTGTCAACTGCAGAAGCTGAATATGTTGCAGCAGGTAGATGTGGAACTCAGATTCTCTGGGTGAAACATCAACTTCTTGATTACAACCAAGATTTAGGGTGTGTACCCATCCTATGTGATAACACTAGTGCCATAAATTTGTCTAAAAACCCCATTCAGCACTCCAGAACAAAACACATTGAAATTAGGCATCATTTCTTGAGAGATGAGGTTGCCAAGAAATCCTTTGAACTCCACTTCATTGAAACTGAAAAACAAATTGCAGACATATTCACTAAACCCCTTCCTGAAAACAGATTTTCATCTTTAAGGAGAGAACTTGGTCTTTGTAAATGTCCACCTTCATGATCTCTCTCAAGGTTTGGGTTGAGTGTTATGCATTGTCTAAGGGGGAGTTCTTTGCATCTCATAATTCTTTGCTTCCTTGAGTTACATTGTTCATATCTCTCTCACTTTCAATTCTATTTCCCTTTTTACAATAAATTCTCCAACTCTTATTGTGTTGAAATTTCTTGGTATATCAAATGGTGATTTGGAGAAGGACAAGTTATGCCTGTCTGGACACTTTCACTATGCGAGAGTATATGTCTCCGCCAAGTACTAAGAAATTGATATGCAATTGTTGAGGGGGAGCTTCTATTGTTCAAAGAGGATACTTTTTCTGATTTCAAAATCTTGCTTATTTTCACTTCCATTTCTTTTTGATAATGAATTCTTCAACTCTTATTGTATTGAAATTTCTTGGTATATCAAATAGTGTTTGGAGAAGGACAAGTTAGGCTTGTCTGGAAACCTTTCATTATGCGTGAGTATATGACTCCGCCAAGTACCAAGAAATGGATATGCAATTGTTGGGGGGAGTCTTTGTTGTCCAAGAAGAAAACTTTTCTGATTTCCAAAATTTACATATCTTTATTTTGATGAAAAGTGATTGAAATCATCATCTCAGGGGGAGCTAGAAAATTCACAAGTCATGACTTTGCAAAATTCAAAACTTTTCTTGAATCTCATCAATTCCTTGCATGATGTCATCATTTCGAAGTCTAGAGTCTCAAAATGAACCCTTGAGTGATCTATTATATTTTTTACTAATCAACTTTCAACTATATCTCTCAACCCACAGAAATTCAGATCTCTTCCTAGACTAAACATCAACTTGTGCCTTGAATTTAAAACATTTCCTTGTTTGCAACTGATGATTGGATGTATTTGATTTCTATCTCACAAACTCTCCAAATTTTTTAAAATCCAACAGAGCAATGGCACTTGTGCTGAGAAACTGCACACCTTCACAATGAATGAAGTGCCATGTATGTCATGAGGCACTATTGCTAACTCTGTTCAAAGGGGGATCAAAATAAAAATAAATTCAAAACAAAAGCAAAATGTGCTATGTTTTTTTGATGATGACTGAGTAACTGGAAATATTGGCGTCTACAAAACGTATATTTTCATGTCAAAAGGCCATCATTTACCCCTTTGAGACTTGACAATGACTAAATCTTAAGTATCCAGGGACTATGGTGTGTAAAAAGCACTAGTACTTGAGTGAAAGAGATTTATATCATTTGATAGTTTGTTAAAAGAACAAAATGTGAACATTATTGGAGATGTGTCTAGAAAGAATCATCTTCATTCCTCATCCAGTTGTTCTTTGAGATTGTGTTTTATTTTCAACACAATTGTATTTAGTCTAGATGACATCTTTAATTCTTTGAAGTTGAGAAATATGGTAGTTTATAGTTGATTGTTAGATATATTATATCCCTCAATTTCTCATTTTGTTGATTCAAGTCTTGGAATGCTAATATCCTGTTGGAAATTGTTTGAAAACTTGAATTGTGATGAATTTTTGCAAAATATAACAAATGAATTTTTAAGCCTCTTAAAAATCCTTGAAATGATAATTCCCCTCATTGCTTATCATTCTAAAGATGTCCCAAAATTTCTCAAATTTTTTCTCTCACAAAAATTCAAATTTTCTTCAAAGGTCAGGTCGACACCATTCTATCTCGTGTCGACACACTTCCTAGGTCAGGTCGACACTACCTTCTTCCTGTGTCGACACTGCCCTCTTGCCAGAACCTTTTAAGTCGTGGGTTCCAGATAAGCCCTTGTTGTTCCTGCGGGGCAGTGTACCACTGCACCCCTTTTAGGCATCAGGTCGACCCGACGGCCACATTCTCATCATTTCCGGCAAGAAATCTTCACCATTTCTCTCTAAATCTCATCCTTCTTTCAATCACCTCTCCACTCTTCCATCCTCTACGAATTCCACTCCTTCCTTGCACCATGGTCAGGAAGTTGGGTCCCCGCCGTGGCGCAAGGTCCAGGGCCTCTTCAAGGCCGATTCCGGCAGACATTGCCGTTGCCCAATCCGAAAGAAGAACTAAAAGAAGAAATGATCTGTCGAGCAACCAGGATCCTCTTCAGCACCTCAAAGGGCAGCCAAGAGAGGTAGACCCTCTTCTTCGGGCAGAGGTAGGGTTTCCAGTCTTGAGAATCCAGGCTCTTCTTCTGAAGACTCTTCAGATTCATCATCATCATCTTCAGAGACTTCCAAGTCTCCGGACAACACTAGTGAAGCCAAGCTCATTCTAAAGCCCAGGATAGTGGACTTATCAGATGTTCAGCTAGCAGACACATTTCCAGAAATTCAAACCTATTTTTCCTTTCAGTCTTGGTTACCATTCATTTCTGAGTTTCAAATTTCTTATCCAAGACTTGTTAGGGAATTCTACAAGAACCTGACATGCACAGATGAAGGGTATGAATCAAAGGTTAAGGGAATAGCAATTGATATGCCAACTGATATAGCTGCCTCTATTTTCAAAGTACCAGATGAAGGGGCAGATTATCATCAATTTGAATTTGATCTTCATGAAGCCTATTCCATCATGACAGGCCTACCTTCTGATGCATCTGATCCCAAACAAACCCATGTTACCAGATTCAACACAAATTCCTTTCCCCCTGTGTTGAGAGTCCTCCACCACATTTTGACCACCATTATCACTCCTCAAGGTGGTGGAAGGGACAGATTGACAGATATTCAGAGGTTTATTCTGTATTGCATGGTCAAAGATATCAAAATCAATCTTCATGTCATTATGTATCAAATCATATCTGAAACAACAAGGAAGGACCTCAAAAGATCTCTACCATATGCTGCACATCTGACCTCAGTCTTCCAGCATTTTAGTGTGCCCTTGGAGAATGAAAAATCCCAATCTATTCCTAAGCCCAACATCTACACCTTTAAGAATATTCAAAAATTTATGGGATTTAGACTGGAGGGAAATCAAGTTAGGAGAGGGCCAGTTGTGGTTGAGGCCCCCCAAGCTCAGGAGGAACAGCCTCATGATCAAGGGGAACAGCCCCAAGCTCAGGAGGAACAGCCTCAAGATCAAGGGGACCAGCCCCAAGCTCCAGAGGAACAGCCTCCAGCTGAAGGGGACCAGCCCCAAAGTCAAGAGGATCAGCCTCCTTTGAATGAGGAACAGCCTCAAATTTCAACTGGAGGTGACATTCCTTTACATGCCCCACTCTCACCTCAGTTTCCTCATTTCTCTCCACAACCCAATTTTCAAGCATCCACATCTTCTGGTGGGCCTCCTGTTCCACCAGAATTGATCTCCTTCCTGAATGATAAGTTTGAAACCTTGAACTCCTCCATCCAAACCATGTCAGAAACATTTGAGTTGAGGATTCAAAGATTGGAGAACACAGTGTCTGCCAAGTTTATAGAGCAAAAAGCTGCCTCAGACTATGCAGCTCAAAGATTCAATAGGTTAATTGGCACACTGGGAGATGCTTCAATAGAGCTCAAAGAACATCAAGACAAACTAGAGCAGGTTCTTAAGGGAATTTTGGCAAATTCCCAAGCTGATGTGTTCAACACTAAGCAGACTCTACATGAGATCACCAGCACTAGACTGTCCTTTGCTCATTTTGTGGATGATTTGGAAAGCATGAGGAATTTCAATGCACACATTGACAAGCAGATCTCTGATTTGACAAAGGAATTCAAGATCATGCAAAGACTTGGTTGGTCAGCTGGATCCTCTTCCTCTTCACAACCTATCTCAGCTGATCTAGCAAGAATTCAAGCTACTTTGATAGAAAACTCAGACAGAATGGAGCACTACTTGCATACAAGACTTACCACCATTCAAGATCAAATGAAGACTAGCTTGACCTTCATGGAGAAAAGAATGTCTGATATTGAGCAAATCTTACTTCCCATTCCTCCTCCTCCACCTTCTTCATAATGTATTTACTCTTTTTTTGATGATGTCAAAGGGGGAGAAGAAAGTAAGAGAAAAAGATCAATGATTGTACTCCTTTTGGATAGATTGTAATGCCTATCTTGAATGAAATGAAATGTTTTGCTTGGCTTGAATGAAATCTACATTGTGACTTTAATGTGAATGAAAATCTTTATGTGAATGTGATTATTTGAATACTTGTCAAGTTGCTTGACTTCTGTGTACAAAAATTCTCATTTCAAGTAACATTGTGTTCCACAAATACATCATCAACTGTTACTGAAAAATATCAAAAGGTCTTTGACAAGTTTAAACAAAAAGAAAATAAAAATGTGAATAACAAAAATTGCTTAAAATCACACTTCATCAAAACCACATTGTAATATGGATTTATTGTTGCCATCATCAAAAAGGGGGAGATTGTTGGGTTGAGTGTAATTTCATATCATTTTCCCTCCTATTTTGATGATGACAAATGTGATTTGAATGCAAATTATTTGAAACATGATAAACACACTTCACCTGAATTACATATTCAAAAGCATGTTTCAAAGCACACTTATCATTTGCACTAATAATAAAATATTTTACTAATGATATATGTGTTTATTTTTCAGGTACAAACACTTTTTGCAAAAGAAGTGTCGACACACCCCACAATGGTGTCGACACAACACCTCAGTATCAAAGGCAAAAAGGTGAAGAAATGCTGAGAGTGTGTCGACACTAGTCTAGAAGCAGGTCGACACGAGTTGCAGATTCCAGGATTTTGCCTACTCAGGTCGACGCACTCTCAGGGAAGGTCGACACTGGACTCAGCTCCCAGAACAGCATGTTTGCAGATTTGGGACAGCAGGTCGACGCAACACCAGAGCAGGTCGACACTGGACTCAGTTCCCAGAACAACCTTTTCTCAGGTTTGGGACAGTGTGTCGACACCACCACCAGGGCAGGTCGACACACTACGGAAAGATTCCATCTTAAGATGGATGTTTGCCACGTGTCAGCCTAGGGCGATGGGGTATCAACCTAGAATCGTGTGCCCTTGTACCCAAAGGGTATCTTTGGAATCTTTTGGGTATAAAAGGTCCCTAATCGGCCCCCCATCACATCAAGAGACCCAACTAACTCTTAGAGCCTCCCAAAAGTTTCCTGGCGGCTACAAGAGGTCGTCTCCCTCCTCTGCTCTTCGTGTGCTTCCAGAAGACCAATTCTCACCAATTCAAGTGTGAGAATTGGAGTGTGATCCTTGTAGAAACCTCTGAAGCATCCCAAGGAAGCAGATCCAGTAGAAGCCTTCGTTGGAGAAGAATTCAAGGAAGATCCAACAATTCCAAAGTGCAGAGCATCGGTTTTGGACTTCAAGATTGCAAGCCTCTTCCCAATCCAAGCTTCTACAAGGGAGTACACTTGAAGAACGAAGTTATTTAATACAATTCATTGTACTTCTGTTCTTCTGAGACATCTTTTGAGATTATGCAAGTGCTTCTGCATAGCTCTCATTAGTGCTCTCATTTTCGACTAGATCTGTTGCTAGAAGGTCTATGTCTTGAGTTGGTGTCTAGCAAGTCTTGTGTGAGCATTGTGCTCAAGTTGTGTGAGCATTGTGCTCAGGTTGTTGTGAGCCGTTGTGCTCAGTTTGAGTTGTCTAACTCAAGGTTGTGTTGAGCAGTCTTGCTCAGTTGTTCTAGAGTAGTCTTACTCTAGAAGTTGTGTGAGTTGTAAGCTCTCAAGTGTTGGAGTTGTCAGGCTCCAGTGGGTGTGTTACCCAGTTGTTTTAGTGAATCCTCACGGGGTGTGAGGGGTGGATGTAGGAATCACTTGGGTGATTTCCGAACCACCTAAAAATCCTTGTGCATTTGTCTAATTGTGGTTTGATCATTTCATCCGTTAGATGCTTGCATAGGATCGGTTAATATTCACTTAATCAGCTTGTTTCACATCTATTTTACCAACTCACTCAAATCTCATCAGATATGTGGTTTTTCACTGATAAAATTGCCTCTGATTCAAAAGTATTTTTAAACTGTTTAAGCTTCCGCAAAAAGTGGCTTAGATCTATTCATCCCCCCCTTCTAGATCTTTTCCACACCTTCACTTCGATCCTTCATAGAATGGCTTGAGGGTCACAGGGTGACTGATGATAATCCATTCTTTACACTTGTGTACCGTGGGTTGTACATAAAGGTTATATAAGTATGTATATCGTGGTTTGTGTGCTTACCGAGTTAGGTGGTCTGGCGCCTATTTCGGAATACCTCTTCAGTCGGGTACCCCAGGTTCCTAGGAGAGCCAGGCACGTGTGTTGTGCTCGGGGCGTGTGTCGGTACGTGTGTACCTCAGAGGTCTGAGTCGTCTTCCTAGACACCCTCACTCCAGAGTTTTAGTAGTACGTCTGGCTGAGGGAAAGACGACCGAGGGGCAGCGACTTGTGTTTGTGGGTGTGCGGTCGCTTGTAGCGCGCTCATGGTTGGGGGACGGATACCAGTAGACGTACGTATTGGTCCCCAGCTAGTCTTGTGTTTCCAGTGCCTCACTTTAGGGGGCTCGGGACGGAGTCCCTAAAGGTGCCAGGCATGGATCTATAGGGTGTGTGACCTACAGGTGTGGTGTTGGTTGGTCTCCACTGTTTTTTGGTTTGTGGTTGTGGAGCGGCAGTTGGACCTTTCATCCGTGACTGCGAGACTGAGGGGTGGTTTTTGTGATGTGTTGTCCGGGTTGGATACTAGCGTCATGAACCAATAGTCCGTTCCCAAGTGGTGGCGTCGTCTCCGTACCGAGTCCTGTTTGACCACTGGTTGTGGTTTGTGTGTGAACTGCTGGTTAAGGTTATAATCGTAAACCGTTAACCGTTGTGGTGTGCCCTGGAGGTGGCACGGTTCCGTGGTTCAATGTTGTACCTCGTGGTAGTAGGTACATGTACCCCTTGTGGGTAGAATTGTGTTGTGGTGGTACGTGAGTCCCGACCTCAGCTGGTGTTGAGGTGAGACCGTGCGTACTGTGGAGGTCTTGTGGTGTGACTCTCCACGTGTTATGTGTTATTTATATTTATACAGTGTATTTCTAGTTATGGTTTGGTATGTGGGTGTAGGTTGGTTGTTGCCAAATCCGATGCCTTGTGCGGCTGGTTTGCCTGTGAGACTGTAGCTTAGGCAGTGGTTTGCCGGTGAGGCTTGTGGTCGAGGTGGTTTGGTTGTAGGGCGGACTAGCGGTGTTAAGCTAGTCCTGTGTTTCCCTTTAGTTTCCGAAGACCGAGGTTTAGACGGTGTGTTATAATTAGTGGTTGTTTAACATGCTTGTGTGTGCATGTTAAGTTTCGGCTACCGGTGTTGCCAGTGAGACCCTTGAGGGTTGAGGTCTCTTGTGTAGTTTTGTTTTAGTTGTGGGAGGTCCCTACTGAGCCGGTGACTTGTTGAGGCTCACTCCCTTACAGTCTGTTTCAGGTGTTAGCTAGTTTTGTGTGGCTAGCAGAGGCGTTTGTGGCGGACTTGTACCACCAGCAGTAGAGTAGTTGAGTTGTGTGAGCTTGTGCTCCCTCGGGGTATGCCCCAGGTAGTTGTACACTCTTTTATTTGGACATGTATAATTGTAATGGGACTTTTGTACATTGTGGTTTACAGTCATATACACATGTACTTCTCTGTGTTATATCCTGTGCTTATGGTCTTTTATATTCTTACTGGACACGTGTTAGTGATATCCCTTGCGAGACTTCGGTCCGATCGCGGGAGGCGGATCTGGATATGGACCCTTATTGGGTATAAATATGCAGGGCCGTTACAGTTGGTATCAGAGCAATGGTCTAGTTAGAATATGAAAGGACATTGAAGGTACAATGTCCCAATACATGGATTAATGTCTACTGCTGGTAGTAAGTCTGTGGTTTTACGTGATTTAAAATGGTTTTCACATAAGATTTTTGTTATGTGAATTGTGTGTTGATTGGGTAGTTGTTGGTAGTAGTAGGAACAGAGATGATTAGTAAGAAATGCAATTTGTGGAAAGTGAATGAATATGAAAAAGGTTGTGTGTAAACCTAGCAGATGTTAGACATGGCAGAAAAATGGTAAGATTAGAGATAGAGATAAAGGAAGATATGAGGGAATAGAAGAGGAAACATATGTATAATGAGGAATAGAGTAGTGTATAGTTAAAGAAAAGTTAGTGTGCATTAATGGTTGAGAACCTCAGCAGAGGTGATCATTGTGTTAGTTGATATCAAGGAACAGTTTGGAAAACAGTATGACTGGTGTTAAGGAAGATTTGGGATAAGTGTATAAAGTGGGTGAGCCCCATATGAGAAAATGATAGCAGAAATACAAGAATTGTGGCAGCCAGACTCAAGATGTGTGTGGTTAGCAATGGTTGTATTTGCAAGTTTGGGAATAAAGAATTGTTATGAATAGTGGTGGTGTAAAGAAATTGAGATAATAAAGATTTGGGGAAGAAAGATATCTACTTGGCAGATGATCGTTTATGGAAGTTCTGCAGAAGATTTTATTGGGGACTGCAGAATTAGTGTTGTTTAGAAGCTGTGC
This sequence comes from Colocasia esculenta, assembly GCA_014218235.1. Classification (NCBI taxonomy): domain Eukaryota; kingdom Viridiplantae; phylum Streptophyta; class Magnoliopsida; order Alismatales; family Araceae; genus Colocasia; species Colocasia esculenta. The sequence continues at coordinate 95,780,609 of CM024754.1, read as the reverse complement.
TCAGTTATGGAATTTTTAATTGAGCAGAGGTATTTGTGTAAGACATTTCTGAGGTAATGTAAAAAGAAAAAGGGCAGATCAGTTAAGGAACAGTGAATATGACCCAGTATAGCAGAATAGAACCGAAAGAGAGAAATGTGATGCAGATAATTGGAATGGATAAGCACAGAAAGAAAAGGATGATCAGTTGAGTAAGGAAAAAAATTTAAGATAATGTGGCACTTGTGTGCAAAAGAGTTAGTCAAGAGAAATATGGAATTTGTGCAGAATAGTCAGCACAATATTATATGAGATAAGAAATTGTAGAGTTAAAGTGATGAGGACAATATTTTGGAAATAATGAAGAGGCAGTGTGAAAAATCAGCTGAAGAAGATGGTTTAAAGATAAAAAAAGGTACAAGGCAAGCAAGATGTGCCAACAGTCATGAGGTAGAATGCAGAATTTAAAGATAAAGCACAAATATATGTGATATAAAAAGAAAAGCAGATCAGTAAACTTCAGTGTTTTAGGCCAGTGATAGTTTGTTGAGCAGAATAAATAGAAAAATACGTGAAATGAGAATTGAGTCCAGCTGGGATTCGAGTAATAGTGAAAGTGGAAAGCAAGTAAAAGTAGAAACGGAAACAAAATTTATGAAAGATTGTGCCGAGTGGTCAGTATGATCAGAGTAGCGCAGCGGAAGCGTGGTGGGGCTACACCCCACAGGTTCATTTGTTCGAAAGAGGAATTGTAGATTTTGGCACAATTAGGAAAGTGGTCGAGAAATTTGAGAAAAATGAGTTAAAGAATGTGAAGCAGAACATCATGAAAAGGTAGGAAAGTCAGAAATGACAGTGAGTTTCCCGTGAAAAGTTAGCAGTTGAATGTATAAAGACAGAAGAAAGAAATATAAAGCATAGAACAGTTGAATGTCATGAGTAGAGAAGATATGACACTGCAGAGAGCAAGGAAAATAAGATGGTTTTAAATGGCAGATGAGAATATAAATACAAATGAGGCAGAATAACAACAAAAAATGATAAACAAAAATGAAAAGACACTGGAAAATTTGAGAATTGGAAGAGGTTATGACATGGTAAAGCCTCACAGTGGAGTAGTGTTTAGTAAACAAATTGAGGAAGTAAAGTGGCCCAGAAAAGGATGTTGCAAGCACATCCAAGAAAATGTGGAAGCAGGTTGAGTCTAAAGAGATAAAGTGCCAACAACAAGGTAGAATTGCTTACAGCTGAAAGATACGGAAAGAGCAGATTGCAGCAGTCGGGCAGAACAACTATGAAAGGAATTAAAGAGAAAGAAAAAGAAAAATGAGCACGAAAAAGAGCAGATTGAAATGGTTTGAAAGGCAAGTGCAGAAGAAATGTATCCTACTTGTTCTGTATATGGTTTTATTTCTTTTTAGGTGTTAGTTTGACTAGTCGTGGTTTCTCCCTGAATGTCGAGGATGACATTTCTTTTTAGGTGTTAGTAATGTAATAGTACGATCGTTCGGATCTAGGTTTATCGGGTCTATGTGTGGTGCTCTTGACCAAGAGATGGTCAATGGGCTGTGTTTGGGTTTTCTGAGCACAGAGTGAGCAGTGTTGGCCGGATATGCCAGCCCATTTGCACTGTTGGTTCACTGTTTTGAAACACGGCGGAGCCAGGCGACGTGATTTGAATGCGTCGTACATGCCGGACGCGATTCAAAGAACCGCCTCTGTGATATGTGGTGCGTGGCTTCCGTTTGGCATCGGACTAGGTAGACGCATTTAAAGGGTTTAAACACGGCGTCTGCCTGCGACGCGATTTTGATTGTGACTTAAAAGGATTCGTTTCGGCCAGACAGAGTAGAGGATGCTCTGTCCGGTGCAGGGGAGGTTGCTGTGGCTCCTTCCATGGGGTTTTTCGGTGGATTTCGAGCGATGTGGGAACCACGCGAGGACGATGCTCGAAGCATGGGCGTGCCTTCGGTGAGGAGGCTTTGGGGCGTTCTTCGGTGTCTTCTGCCGGTAGGGAGACTTCCTACCTTGTTTTGAGTTTAAGAGCATGATTGATTGGGTATAAGGGTTGGATCATGTGTGGGTGGTGTGCCATGGTTTGGAATCATGTTTACAGCTTTAGATGGAAAGAGTGCTTTGATTTCTTGTTGGTTCTCCCGTGGGGGAGAGTGGGTTCAACCCGTGAGCTGAACCCACTATCATTGTTGAAACGCGTCCAGGACAGTCGACACGTTCATGTTGAACGCGTCGCATTGAGCCGACGCGTTCGGGTTTGTCTGTTGTGCTATGGCGATGTTGGGTTCGCGTCTACTTGACCCAACGTGTTCATGTGGAAAAGCATTGGTATGGTCGGATGCGATTAAGGTTGACCGAGGTTTTGACCGGTTTGGGTCTAGAGGCGTCGTGTCGGGCCGACGCAACTTGGTCGCGTCACTAAGGTCTGTCGCGACAGCATTTTAATTGGCGTCTGGACAGATTGATGTGATTTGAGAGGCGTCGCCTGTGTCCGACGCGGTTTGGTTTCCAAGGGGAATGTTGGGTGTTGGGTAGTGAAGGTCTTGTGTTGACCTAGCCCAGGTCTGTGGTTATTCTTTATAGATTGTTGTAATGTTTAATGTGTTAAGTGGTGTGCGTTGCTATGGAGGTCACGGGGTGACCAATGACAGGCAAGGTTACGTTCCGATGTTGATATGATATGCTTATGATTTGTGTTAAGCATGTTAATGTATTCAGATAAGTGTTTAATGGTTAATGTGTATAAGTCTAATGTGTGGTCTTGGTGGTCGTGTGATGACCCGTGATTAATGAATGGATGTGTGTAGAATGGCTTGAGGGTCACAAGGTGATCAATGATAAGCCATTCATTACACTTGTGTACCGTGGGTTGTACATAAAGGTTATATTAGTATGTATATCGTGGTTTGTGTGCTTACCAAGTCTGGTGGTTCGGCACCTATTCTGGAATACCTCTTCAGTCGGGTACCCCAGGTTCCTAGGAGAGCCAGACACGTGTGTTGTGCTCAGGGTGTGTCCCGGTACATGTGTACCTCAGAGGTCTGAGTTGTCTTCTTGGACACCCTCACTCCAGAGTTTGAGTAGTACGTCCGACTGAGAGAGAGACGACCGAGGGGCAGCAACTTGTGTTTGTGGGTGTGCGGTCGCTTGTAGCGCGCTCATGGTTGGGGGATGGACACCAGTGGACGTACGTACTGGTCCCCAGCTAGTCCTGTGTTTCAAGTGCCTCACTTTAGGGAGCTCGGGCCGAAGTCCCTAAAGGTGCCAGGCATGGACCTATAGGGTGTGTGACCTACAGGTGTGGTGTTGGTTGGTCTCCACTGTTATTTGGTTTATGGTTGTGGAGCGGCAGTTAGACCTTTCATCCGTGACTGCGAGACTAAGAGGTGGTTTTTGTGCTGTGTTGTCCGGGTTGGATACTGGCGTCATGAACCAGTAGTCCGTTCCCGAGTGTTGGCGTCGTCTCCGTACCGACTCGTGTTTGACCACTGGTTGTGGTTTGTGTGTGAACCGCTGGTTAAGGTTATAATGGTGAAACCGTTAACCATTGTGGTGTGCCCTGGAGGTGGCACGGTTCCGTGGTTCAGTGTTATACCTCGTGGTAGCAGGTACATGTACCCCTTGTGGGTAGAATTGTGTTGTGGTGGTACGTGAGTCCCGACCTCAGCTGGTGTTGAGGTGAGACCGTGCGTACTGTGGTGGTCTTGTGGTGTGACTCTCCACGTGTTGTGTGTTATTTATATTTATACCATGTATTTCTAGTTATGGTTTGGTATGTGGGTGTAGGTTGGTTGTTCCCAAATCCGATGCCTTGTGCGGCTGGTTTGCCTGTGAGACTGTAGCTTAGGCAGTGGTTTGCCGGTGAGGCTTGTGGTCGAGGTGGTTTGGTTGTAGGGCGGACTAGCGGTGTTAAGCTAGTCCTGTGTTTCCCTTTAGTTTCTGAACACCGAGGTTTAGCCGGTGTGTTATAATTAGTGGTTGTTTAACATGCTTGTGTGTGCATGTTATGTTTCAGCTATCGGTATTTCCAGTGAGACCCTTGGGGGTTGAGGTCTCTTGTGTAGTTGTGTTTTCGTTGTGGGAGGTCCCTACTGAGCTGGTGACTTGTTGAGGCTCACTCCCTTACAGTTTGTTTCAGGTGTTAGCCGGTTTCGTGTGGCTAGCAGAGGCGTTTGTGGCGACTTGTACCACCAGCAGTAAAGTAGTTGAGTTGTGTGAGCTTGTGCTCCCTCGGGGTATGCCCCAGGTAGTTGTACACTCTTTTATTTGGATACGTATAATTGTAATGGGACTTTTGTACATTTTGGTTTACAGTTATATACACTTGTACTTCCTTGTGTTATATATTGTACTTGTGGTCTTTTATATTCTTACTGGACACGTGTTAGTGATATCCCTTGCGAGACTTCGGTCCGATAGCGGGAGGTAGATCTGGATATGGACCCTTATTGGGTATAAATATCCAGGGCCGTTACACCTGCGCTCTCAGTCACTCACAGAACACTCAATTGAAGGCAATTTCACACAATTCAACTCAATTCCACCATTCAACACACTCAACACATTGGGCTCAATGATATTTCATTGTTTATTCACTAAAATTTTGTTACACTTATTGAAATGAAAAGTACATCACTTTGCTCTACGAGCCATAAAGAAATCACATCAGATGGGGTGAATGCTGTCAATGTACTCCTCATAGGCCAAGATGTCCTTCCAATTCTCTTGCACAGCTTGTCCCACTTTCTGACTCACTGTGTACTTCTCCCATGTCTTCTTAGCCTTCCTCATCAATTTCTCATTCCTTCCTGAGATGATCATGGTAGTGCAGTGAGATGAAGCTGGAATTCCCCGTGGTATTTCGAGCGGACATTGGCACCGGTGTGGCTGGTACACCACCATCTGATCAGGACCAGTCAGCCACATGTCTCAGTCCTCCCTGATGCACACTCTGAACTCGATGGTCCACTGGGAAGTAGCCAAGGTAGTCACACCACGTGTCTCTGCTCTTCAGGTGTGCTGTCACACACTTGATCTCCTCCTCTCACTCATACATGCCCTGATGCAGTACACTGAACTCCGAAGGAAGATTCTGGAGGGGGTAGGTTGTCTCTTAGCATAATCAAACTTTAAATGAGCCTCCATCCATACCTGAAGTAGAAACAAGCTCCCGCATGTGCATCCGCCTAAGCTCATCGTAGTGAGGGAGCTATAGAGGGGTGCTAGCACTGCAGGGGCAAGTGACTGCCCATGCCACAGTAGTGATAGAATTCCCACATGCTCGTATAGGAGGAAATCACCACTGGTAGGGAACAGAAACACACCAGCGAGGCAGAGTGTCAGCCCATGGGTCGCCCTCTCCCCGCCTATCTCCTTCACGTGCTGGATCAACCACCAGGCTAGCCAGTCCAGGAAGATGCCATTCTTGTTCGTCATCCTCAGCACCTCCTTCTTGTCCTGCACGATGTCTGCCAGGATCTCTTCCCACGGGAGAAGAGGAGTTATTGTGTCATACTCCAGGCAGCGTCTCCAACCCAGGAATAGTTCCACCTCCTCCAGTAGCACCGTCACCTCAAATCCCTGGAACATGAATGTGTGTGTGTGTGGGTGCCAGTTCTCATTGAGTGCTCCCAAAGCATCGAATCCCCATCACATGTCCTTCATGTTCTTGGCTAGGACGATCATGAAGTTTAGATTCCATGCACCAATATAGCTCCTCATAGCGATTGTTATTGCATTCATCAGGTTGATCAGCCAAGAGAAGACCTGTACCTGGCCTTGGCTTGGGAATGCGGGTACCTCCTACACACCCAGGAAGCATCATGAGAGAAGCTTGGGGTGTTTTCAGAAAGAGAAGAAGCAAGAACAAGCAATACGTACCTCCCCATTGGCCAGTCGGGTGCTCAGATGACCCGGAACCTCGCTTAGAACATCCGGGCTCATGGTTGTAGACATCCCAATTGATGTAGAGGCCATGGAAGCTGCTGCAAGTCGTCCAAACTTTCTCTGGTTTGACGTTGGGGATGAGAGAATGGAGGTTGAAGATGGAGGAGTCCTAATGGCCTCCTAATTGCTATTTTTTTGGTTTAATTTGCTGGCATGTTAACGTCAACATCGTTTGACGTCAGTTTACTATTGACGACAACATATGTGGACGTCTACTCTGGTAGACGACAGCCTATGTTGATGCCAACTGTGAGTTGGCTGCAATCGATATGGACGTCAACCTCGGCAAAATTTTCAAGCTCCCTTATTCATATGACCATTATTTCTCATCTTGTGCTTCAAGTTATTTTGCAGGATGAGTGTTGTACAGGTATGTCTAACATAGGATTAGTCACCAGAGGAAAATAACTTGGCGACCATGAACCCAGAGTTCCCCTTTACTAAAAACTATGACGGGTTTGCGATCTCTCAGTTATTTGTATGGCCTTAGTTTTTCCTCTGGTTCTAACTTGCATTTTAGATAGGAAACCCACACCAACATGCATTTAGGTTTTCACTGCTAACTCAAAAAAAAGGAGATTTTCCTCAAATCGCTGTGTGGCACTCCGCTCAAGTGGCCAATCAGCACTACCTTCCTGAATATCCAAGCTGATACTGGGTCTTTGTTGCCCATTCTCCAACACTCCCACCGTGCAAATGACAAGTAGCCAATCAGTCTTATTGAGTTCATGTGAACCTTTTGCTAGTCCTGAGCTTAATTCTGGACTTTCGGCTTTCCAAACAATGATTCTAGTTAGAATCTTTTGATAATCCTTTGAGAGTACAATCAATCCCTTTTGTCTTCACAACCCTCTGATTGGACAAATGTCCTGATTATGTCAGCGGGTCCCGACGGACTTCGGTTGTGAGATTTTCCTGATTCAACCATCATATTACAACTCCTTTGACTCAGACAACACCAAAAACTAGTCAAAGTCCAACTTCGCAATGCCGGGAACCCTACCGTTGGGTTGCAGTTGTAGTTACATGGGTAGATCACCCTCCCACCTTTTCACACTTTTCTCTCAGATGATTCGTCACTTGTTTCTAGCCTAACTCATTCGTGTGGCTTGCTAGAAATCCTATCCTCGGAGATGGTCCTTTCATCAACTCTCCGCGTCCTTTGTTTACCGAGACACCAACCTTTCAGTCCGCTTCACTCCCCTACAAGATCGGATGTCTCAGAGGGGCATTTGTAGATGCGAGATTTGGCCCATCCCCATGTGGTTCATGGCCCAATAAGGCTTGTTTGACCGCTTGTTGACTTGCCTCGGATCCCATGTTAACATCAACATCGATTGTCGCTGACTCCAGGTTGACGGCAATGTCCCTTGATGTCAACTCCGGTTGATGTCCACATCTGTTGACGTCTGCATGGGGTTGGCGACAGCATAGCTTGATGTCAACCTGGGTTTACTTGGTCTGCGCAACTGCCCGAGATTCTAGCCCACTTGCACCCTTCCCTCACCCATGCAACGCATGGGGCCATTCCCAACGGGCGAATGGGCCACCTTGGCACCCTCTTGACCCAGTAAAAGTCCTATTTGGCCCCCTCCTATTTGTTTAACCTTTTTACATGGATTACCACATGTTCAAGTGTGTTTTCTCACACTTGAGCATCCTAGGCTCCCTAGCTCCGCCCCCACTGCCTATATATGTCACTCCTTAGCCTTCTAAGTGAGGGGGGAGATGTTGGACGAGCTAGTGCTTTAACACCTTGAGAGAAGAGAGAGAAAAGTGATCTTAGGCCTTTGAGAGCTTCCACATTTGCTTCCTCTCTTCCTCTCAACCCTTGGAGCATCCAGGAGGCTTCACCACGAGCTGGAGGAGCCCACAAAGCAATCATCCACGCTTGCAAATGGGGATCATCTCCCTCTTCTCCTTCTCTTTCCCTTCTTCTCTCTGTAGCTTTGCATGTTATTCACTCCACACACACACACACTAGGCATGTAGTGCACATCCCTACACACCTAAAAGGGGTTTTCCAAACCAAACATGGAGGGAAGAAGGGTGGTCATAGCATTTGGCCCCCCTCTTCTCAAGCCCACAACCGGTACGGGGCTCACCTTTTAAGTCTTTTCCTTTGCTTTTGGACATTTACTACACTTCCCTAAAATCTCATAGAGCTCTTTTTGTTGCAGGAACACCTCAAAAGAGACCATGGAGCTTTTTCTCTTTGGCCGGCCGAAGAGGGGAAAGTTGGAGTCCCGCCATCATCCGCTACACGAGGCAACGTCATCGGCGCAATCCAAACACCTCCTTGGGCATAGGTAAGGCCCTGGCGATCACATCCCGTTCAGTTTTTTTGCTGGTTTCTTTGTTTTCCCCTTGGTCAACTTGGTCAACGGGAGTCAATGAGAGAGGATAAGGGTCAACCGGCATCACACACCGCCAACGTCGCCATCGAGGGAGCCATTCAATGTTCGGGGAACCTACCGGAGTTCACATTTGGGAGCGGAACGGAACGTCCACACCAGGGTGTGCTCGAAGATTGACTTTAGGTCAGGATATTACCAGTTGAGGATCAGAGAGTCAGATATTGGCATGACAGCTTTCCGTTCGAGGTACGGTCACTTCGAGTTCGTTGTGATGCCGTTTGGGCTCACGAACGCACCCGCAGCTTTTATGGATTTGATGCATAGGGTGTTCAGTGAGTACCTGGACTGGTTTGTGGTCATCTTTGTAGATGACATTTTGGTCTACTTGACTTCTGAGGAGAAGCACGAGGAGCATCTGAGGATCGTGCTAGAGACGTTGCGGAGTCACCAACTTTATGCCAAGTTTGACAAGTGTGAATTTTGACTGAAGGAGGTGCACTTTCTCAGGCACATGATCTCAGGTTCTGGTGTGGTAGTGGACCCTGCCATGGTTGAGGCAGTGTTGTCTTGGGAGCAGCCCACTTCAGTGTCAGAGGTTCGCAACTTTCTAGGTTTGGCAGGCTATTATCAGAGGTTCATCCAGGATTTTTCTAGGATTGCAGAGCCGTTGACCAGATTGACTAGACTCGAGGTCAGATTTTTTTGGACTGAGGACTACGAGCAGAGTTTCCAGGAGCTGAAGATGAGGTTGACTTCAACACCAGTGTTGGTCTTGCCGTCAGGTAGCAGTGGTTTTGTGGTCTACACTGACGTGTCGAGGTCAGGTTTGGGCACAGTGCTGATGCAGCATGGTGGGGTCGTTACCTATGCTTCTCGGCAGCTCAAGAAGCATGAGGAGAACTACCCTACCCACGGCTTAGAGTTGGCAGCAGTGGTGTTCACTCTAAAGTTGTGGAGGCACTATTTGTACGGCGAGGCGTTCGAGATCTTCATCGACCATCAGAGTTTGCAGTATATATTCACTCAAAAGGATTTGAACTTCAGGTAGCGCAGATGGATTGAGTATTTGAAGGACTACGACCATACCCTCTCCTATCACCCAGGAAGGGCTAACGTCGTGGCAGATGCTTTGAGCAGGCGTGTTCGCTTGAGTTTGTTGATAGTCAGAGAGTGGAGGCTATTTGAGGATCTGTCCTAGGGAGTTTTCTACCCTTCGAGGTGCAGAGACTGTGTAGTATGACTGTGTCACGTCCCGAGAATTACGCAACGGATAGAATTTGAGTCAATAATTCGAGATGTGAACAGTCGGAAAATAAGCCTCTAGTTAGCACACACTAAGTGTTTAACAACACACCATCATCACAGGGCCCAAATGTTGAACTCAATATAAATTGCATTCAAATCTCAACTCATTGTATTCCAAATAGAAACTAATACAGGACTAAGACTCAATAAAAAAAAGAAAAGTACATTTATTCCTCACTTCCTAGTACATGAATCTAACACTCAAAGCAAACTACTGTAACTAGACTCGTAGTTGGGACGTTCATCACTCGGACGCATTCCCATCCTCGACTTGCTCCTCCTTCTGAACTTCATAGTCACCTAGATTGGGTAAAAGTAGGGGATGAGCAAACTAGCCTAGTAGGATTTATATCTCAATGTGCGGGCAATGATATAAGTGATTAGCAATTTAGAACTAGGTAGTACGATGAATGATATGCAAGTACGAATAAAACTCGTTAAAACATGATACATGAACAAGCTAGATAGAGTGATCATGATAGAACACGATTTTTGAACAGGATGACAAGATAGAACTAGCAATAGATCACTTTGTACAAGCACGCAAGAATTCACTTGATGTCAAGAACGCAAGGTATCACTAATTGCATTAAATGCAGGATGGCCATATCACGCAAGCAAGCAAGCACGCACGAGCACGATCATGTAACACTAATCAGGCATGTAGACACTAATGTACACCAAGAAAAGATCCATCAAGAATGTACACCAGGACACGTGTATGTGGTTATTATATCTATCATTCAACACGACACGCACGACTCCCAGCGCAGATGCAATGCCAGTAATCATTATACCCCATGGTTAACAGTATATTTATGACTCTCTGTCATTGGGGCTAGACTGGAGCCCTTGGACACTCGCCGTTCCCGGTCAGCATCTCACTTAAATTTTAAATGTAGATACCCACAGTCATTTATAATGGCTAATGAGAGTTTCAACAAGCATGTGTAATGTCATGTTCATGATGATGATGAGAATTAGTAATAAGTAATTGAACATGATTTCATGATAACAATGGTCAAGAGATAAATTCGACAACATAACAGTACAATTTATAATTTAGTTCAATCTTTACATTAACGGCTTTAGTTTAGATTGTAATTCACAGTCACGAGAATAAGACGAGAGAGGAAGTGCACGCTATCTCCAGGGAACTTCAATGGTACAACCAACTCGTCGGCCATGTGGGAATCCATGGTCAGAGGAGATTTACGGAGGCCTTAGAGAAAAGGTCACTAGTCTACCGATTCGGAATGACCGGTAGAGAGCTTCCAAATCCCCAAGAAAGGGCTACCTAGATGTGTAAGTGTGTAGTGATGCACGCGTGTCTCAATTCTCAAACCATCAGTTTCAAACTCGCAGAAAAAGCACTTAACATGAGGGCACAGATTGAACAATGCATTTAACTACACATGGGCTTGCAAGATTTAAGAACGATAATTATCATTTAAACATGGTAGAATAATGGAGAGATTAAATCATGATTTGCATGAATGGATCATAACATTTAAGGAGCAATTAGAATAGCATTCATGTAATTAAAGCTTTTAAATGGGTTAATCACTTTTAAGCCATTAAAATAACCACCATGCAATGATCAGACCCAAAACATGTAAATTACACACTAAATATCATGTTAACCAGACCTCGGGTATAGCGGTTAGATTTGCAAGAAAATAAGTGAGGATTTAATGCAAAATCCTGAGATTGCGATGGGTGCATATGAAGAAGGCGACAGGGCGGTCAGACCGGAAGGTTAGGTCGCGACGGATCCCCATAAGAATCGCGACGGGTTGGGAACAGAACGCGACACTGGGATGTGAAGAACGCGACGGGGCAGTCAGATCAGGCAGCAAGGTAGCGACGGAGCGCTTCGTCGCGTTTAGAACGCGACGGGGTATGCTGTCACGTCAAGACCCCAGAACGCGGCCTATCGGTCCATCGCATTCATAGGGTCTGCGCCTGAATCTGGCAGAGAAAGGACATGTTCTTGGATTGCAGTCCAGAACAGCCTTATATTGACACAGGGTGCTTCAAAAATAGAGAACAAATTGTATAGTGTATGAAAAATAATGAAACTAGTTTTAAACCAACTTAGACATGCAAGGGTGCTTCCAGTAAATCGGAATTAGAAAACAAGGATGGATTCGACAGGCTTTAATCAAGTCAAACACAAACATAAAACCAAGTGCAACCTGAAAATGTAGTATCATGCAGGACCCTCTTACCATGCTTATAACTCTCTAACTATTGACATTTAGACAAAGCGTTCAACACAAGACATGACTAAGACAACTATTAGAAAAACTTTCAAGTTGTGGGTTTGCTCTAATTCAGTCTTGAATCACATGCAACATATAAAGAATGGGAAAAGCCCTAACAGTGCGCGACTTTGGCAAAACGCTTATAATTCAAAATCTCCTCGATGGAATTCGATGAAACCAGTGGGAAATGAAAGTTAACTTGATGCTCTACACATTGGTATAGGTTATGTTAAGGTTTGGCATGAGAAAACCTACCTTCTAGGTTGAAGAAGTCCCGTTTTTCCAGAAAACCCATGTTCAGACCACTTGGAGGAAAATGCTTAATACTCCGTGTATACTGCATGGAATTTGGGCATTCCACTTGGGTTAGAATGTAGACTTGACCCTATTTCCAGGGGTATAGGCCTTGCAAGGTTTGGTTATGGTTTGACTCACCTTTGGTCAACTTCAAGTGGACGGTTTGTGCAGGTCGCAGCAGACGAGAAGGGGAAGAAGAACGGCTTGGTGTGGGCGTTCCACAGCTCCTCAGCCACCAAGAGCTCCTCCACACGACCCTAGCAAGTTCTAAATCTCATCCCTAAGGTTTGGTGAAGAGTATTTAAGCAACCATGGTGTTTAGGAGTCCTATTATGACTAGGAAAGCCAAGTTGCGGTTTTGACATGATAGTTTCCTATTTTTGAGGATTCCTTCCTCCCTTTGAGTATGTGAGGCTTTAGGAAACCTCCCACCATAGTTGGACACGAATTTGGGTTGCCAAGAATACATGATTGCATCCCAATTCAACTCAAATTGCCTCTTTCTAATTTCAGCCTATTTAGAGTTACAAATTTCTATGTATTTTCTTGCTTCATTTGATTTTTGTGTCATATGTGGTCCATTGGCCCAATTATGATATTGGGTCATTAATATATAATGTTAGAAGTTTCTCCAATATTTTAATTTAATTTATGGTTGCGTCGTATTTCCGTGTTAACGTTTTCCGACTTGTTTCCTAATTTGGATAATCGGTCACACTAACTCTTAAACCTAGACCAAATGATTTTTATTGACCCAAATTTCTTGATGGGTCATTAGAGGATATTATTTGAAGTCTGTATATGATTTTTATTTAATTTTCTGACTCATCCAAGTACGCATGATAATGATTTTTCGACTTATTCATGAATTACGATAATAAGTTGTGAAACACTTTAAACTTGGCTAATCCATTTTTTCTTGGCACAAATTTGTTTGTGAAACATTTAGTAATAATGTTTATGGTTGATTTATAATTTTTACAGAATTTTACGATGTGTTTTAGCATGTACGTTAATGATACGTATGTTTTAAATACTCCGATATTTATTTCCATTTATTTGAGTTTTTATGTAATTAAAATTTTCGAGGTGCTACAGACCGGTTTGTCAGTTCGTCTGTCAGTGCACCGTCAGGTGTTGGAGGCACAACAGGCAGACTCAGAGTTGACAGATATTTTACAGATGCCAGATGTTGAGCTAGACGAGGACAGTGAGGTCAGATTCAGACCTAGATTGTATGTTCCTGGTGATGCGTGCCAGGCACTATTGTCAGAGGCACATCGGTCGAGTGTTCATCCTGGTTCTACCAAGATGTATCATAACCTGAGGAGGTTCTTCTGGTGGCCAGGGATGAAGAGGGGCGTGGTAGAGTTTGTCGCTCGGTGCCTTACCTGTCAGCAGGTGAAGGCTGACCATTAGCGTCCTGGTGGTGAGCTACAGTCGTTACCCATTCCCGAGTGGAAGTGGGACGACATCACCATAGACTTTGTGGTTGGTTTGCCCCGTACTCCGTAGAGGCATGATGGCATCTGGGTGATTGTGGATCGATTGACCAAGTCAGCGCACTTCCTTCCAGTCAAGATGTCTTTGTTAGTGGACAGGCTTGCCAGGCTGTACGTGGACCGAGTTGTTTCGTTGCACGGAACCCCAGTTTCGATCGTCTCCGACAGAGATCCGAGGTTCACATCAGGGTTTTGGTGTAGTTTGCTGAGAGCTCTTGGTATAGAGTTGAGGCTGAGTTTAGCGTATCACCCGCAGTCAGATGGACAGTCAGAGAGGATGATTCTGACTTTGGAGGATATACTGAGAGCGTGCTATTTGGACTGGAGCGGCACTTGGGAGTCGCACCTTCCGATGGTAGATATTGCATACAACAACAATTATCACTCGAGCATCGAAATGGCACCATACGAGGCCTTGTATGGTCGCCCGTGCAGGATACCACTTCACTGGTTCGAGGTTGGTCAGAGGCAGCTTTTGGGACCAGAGATGGTGCAGCAGTGTGCAGACATAGTCAGTTTAGTCAGGTAGAGGTTTTAGGCAGCGTAGAGCAGGCAGAAAAGCTATGCAAATGTCCACAGGAGGCCGTTGCAGTTCAGCGTGGGTGACCTTGTGTTCTTTCGGGTTTCGCCGACCAAGGGTGTTATGAGGTTTGGCAGGAAGAGAAAGCTCAGTCCTAGGTATATTGGGCCTTTTTCTATCACAGAGAGGATCGGAGAGTTGGCTTACAGGTTGAGTCTTCCGGCAGAGTTGGCAGGCGTGCACAGTGTTTTTCACGTGTCGCAGCTCAGGAGGTACATCGCAGATCAGTCGCACATGTTGGACTACTCGCAGCTTGAGGTAGCGCCAGGCTTATCAGTGCCAAAGTACCCGGTCAGAGTTGTGAACTGCAGAGTGCAGCAGTTGTGCAGGAAGCAGATTCTGCTTGTCAAAGTTGTCTGGGAGAACTGCGTGGGTGGCGAGGCCACTTGGGAGCACGAGGATGAGATACGAGAGCAGTTTCCGTATTTGTTTGACCAGATACGAGAGTAGTTCCTAACATGAAAGAGACCGGTTTTATCCAAGACTAAAGGACCTTTACAATTATGAGGAATACTACTAGACCCCCAATACACCTTGTTTTCCTTGGACAAACAGCCAAAGTTAGCTAAACCATCCGCCACTTGATTAGCCTCCCGATATACATGACCGAGTGAAAGGTTCTTCTCATGGATCATAGAATAAGCTTCACGCCACCAATAATAAGCTTTCCATGAAGGACATCTTCTGGATTTGAGAGAGTTCACGAAAGCTAAAGAATCTGAATGAACCATAGCAATCCGAAGTCCCAGAAAATCTGCCAGGCAGATACCACCACAAAGAGCTCTAGCTTCTGCAATAATGCTATTCCCAAAACCATAATAGTGAGCGAACGCCACCAACACTACACCCTTCTTATCACGAATGCATCCTCCTCCCCCACAGACACCTGGATTTCCCTTACTAGCACCATCCACATTCAAACAATAGTCCATAATAGGAGGTATCCAATGTATGAGTTTGAGCTGCTTGGTAGAAAAGTTGGGAGAGAAACCAAATAACATAATAACCTGCATTTCTTGAGGAGAAGGCGCCACTTTGAACTAAATAGAAGCAAGAGAATGAGCAACCATAAATTTAATGTTTCTGATCACTGCTCCTACAGAAGGTTTTTGTCTTCAAATCTCATCCCGCATCTCCCCTTCCAAATCTCCCATAGCATGAGAATTAGACAGTGAAGAGAAACAAACCCCAAAGCAGTAGAAGTATTAGTAACCATAAGAAAACTCCATATCCTCGTAGTAATGTGACTGTGGAGGTGAACCTTTGAACTGGTGAGCGGCAAGAACCAGTTCCATAGGGAAAGAGCCAACTCGCCATTTATAAAAAGGTGATTATAATCCTCATTGTTGGGAGACCAACAACAAGAGTAGCAAGATACCATGGCAATTCCACTTTCTGTAATTCTTTGGTCCACTGGGACCGCTCTGTTAAGAAGCTTCTAGCAGACCAAAGAAGCTCTTCTGTAGAAACTATTGTGCCAAATTTTAGTCATAGCATATCTCTTAATACTAACCGAACGAACCAGGTTGTATGCTGACTTAACAGAAAAATTCTCATCCTTAGATAGCTGCCAAACACATTTATCATTTTCTTCATTCAGCACAACCCCCTGGAGGACGCCACTGGGGAGAAGGGGTCTGATAGGATGATCAGGAGCTGAGATGACCTCCTTAAGCGCAATTCTATCCCCTCATAAGGAGAGCTCAAAAAGTCTGCCAACGGCTTATCCCCAATCCAAATATCAGATAGAATGTCAATATCTTGCCATTGCCATGGATCCATATAGTATTATCGTGAACTAGCTGTTGAGTAAGAGACCAGATTTTAGAAGACATGCCCTTGAAGATACACTTCCTGCCTATTATATAATGTTTCCTAGCATACTGAGCCCAGAAGGAGGCGCCATGGTAGATGTTCCAAATGGACTTCACTGCTAAAGCAATTTGAACCTGTTTAATACTGTGAATCCCCAAGCCTCCTTCATCCATGGGATGCTGAATGGTAGACCAAGCTACCCAGTGGCGACGCCTCTTACCATCTGGGTTATTCCAGAAAAAAGCAGCAAAAGTTTTATCGATATAATTCAGAATACTTACCGGAATGGATGAAGAAGTAGCCATGTAAACCAGTAAGGATGTTAGCACCGAATTAATAAGGGTAACTCTCCAAGCTTGGGAGATATGTCTGGGCTTCCAGGATGCTAGTTTTCCATTTATCTTCTAAATGAGCAGAGAGAAATCAGAAGCCAAAACTCTGCCAGGACGCAGCGGAACACCAAGATAAATTAAAGGACCCCTTTGCCTTTTAAACCCAGTTGCCACCTTAATTCTATTGATCACTTGAGGTGAAGCTTTCTCCGATATCATGAAGGAACTCTTTGCTGAGTTGATGAGCTGACCCGAGGAGGAAGAATATCTGTTGAGGAAGCCAATCAATCTCTTCACATTGTGGATCCCACCATTAAGTAAAATGAGGGTATCATCGGCATACAAAAGGTGGGAGATCGGCGAGCAAGCTCTTGGGCCAGAATACTGATGGAGCCTACCCGTATGCACCAGGTTTCTGATTCCTCTACTTAGAGCCTCTTCCATGATGATGAAGAGGGCTGGAGCAATGGGATCACCTTGTCTAAGGCCCCGAGTGGAGTGAAAATAGCCAGTAGGCGAACCATTGAAGAGAACTGAAAACCAACAGTTGCTGATCAACATACCAATGTAAGAAGTGAATCTGTGGGAAAAACCAAACTTTTTCAGCACCGCAAAGAGGAAGTCCCACTCCACACTGTCATAAGCTTTTTTAATGTCCAACGTCATCAACACATTGTGCCCTCTAACCTTTCTACCAATGTCTCTAACCAGCTGTCTAGCAAGAGATATATTATCAAGGATGAACCTGCCTTTGAAAAATGCCCCTTGTTCCTCGGAAATAATCTGAGGAAGAATATTAATCAGCCTAGAACAATGAATTCTAGAGACAATCTTGTAGCAGAAGTTACACAAGCTAACCGGTCTATAATCACCAAAAGAAGTTGGGTTACCCATCTTAGGAACCAAAGTAATCAAAGTAGAGGTCACCCCGCTAGGCAAAGGAAAACCATGAAAGAAATTGACCACCGCATCCACAACCTCTTGCTGAATAATGTCCCAATAAGAAGTGAAAAAATGCCCCGTTAAACAATCAGGGCCTGGGGCACTATTAGCATTCAAGCTCCAGATTGTCGCTTTAATGTCTTCCTTAGTGGGAGTTACAGTGAGAACACAATTTTGATCATCAGTAACCAACGTTGGAATGACATGGAGAAGGGAATCATCAATAGCATGGTTTGAGGATTGAAGAAGAGACCCAAAATAATTGACCGCCTCCTGTTTAAGAGCTTCCTAGTCCTCAGTCCAAGAGCCTGCCACCTGAAGCCTATGGATAGCATTGCGCCTCCTTTTCCCCTTTACAACAGCATGGTAGAAAGCGGTGTTCTTGTCCCCATTATCCAACCATTGCACTCGAGCTTTTTGAGCCCAGAACATCTCCACACAGTTGATAGCCTTCCTTAAATTTGCATTAGCTGCACCCAACGCAGAACGATTTTTCAGAGAGGGAAACTCGTCGAAAGCCTCCTACATCGCCTTGGCCTGCTCTTCATGAAAAATCAGATTATCATTTATGTTGCCAAAAGTTACCTTGTTCCAGGTGCGTAAGGCTGATCTAACTGCCTTAAGCATCATGTGAAGGATAACGAAGGGATTATAGTGCCAACCAATTGGAACTTCCTAGACTGCTTTAACTGTTTCCTTAAAAGATTCATGAGACTTGTCTACGCTGCGGGTATATAGCTACCCTCTTATTGTCTTACCTCTAAAATGGTGCCGCCGACCTCTTCTGGGTCGCCTTCTTCTCCTCCATGTACTGGTCCATCCGCTCTTCTGTCTACATGCTGCGCTATGAGCCTCATCTAAGGTCCGGTGTAACGACCTTCTTTATACCGGTACGATCATACCAATCCTCATCGATATAAAGTGCGCCGTCATAGTGGGACATGTACCCAACACAACACAGTAGGTAGAGATGTACATAAATAACAAAAGAAAGTACAACAGAATTAAAAGATAATTTTATCCCGTCATCATTCACACATTCCACAGTTTATATAGTAGCAATGAAAATAAACTCAATGTCCATAATTATACAAGTCCATATAATAACATTGTCCACATTTTGGTAAATGAAAATTGTAGTCTAACAGGTAGTCTCCACAAACACAACTACTCCTCTCGCTTGGAGTCGCTCCTCACTATGTCCTCCTCTAGCACGGGGACACCTGTCTCACCTGTATGTTAATGCAAGTATGAGTCTTTACAAAGACCCAACAAGCAACTCATTGGCACATCCTTACACATATCACAATCATGCTATTCATTTACACAATAAGAGAAGTATTTGGCACATGATTTATGTCAAATAAGCAAGTACACATGAATAACCTATAGCATACTTTCTACACATGGTCTTTAACTTGATTCATTGTGTCAATTTCATTCATATCATCTCATATTTCTAAACAAATAGATCATGGGATTTAGCGCATGGTTACTAACAAACCTAGCATGATATCTAACACTTTTCACATGCTTTTATATCACATAACCACATTTTTTACTTGCTGTTTTAACATAAATAAACATATTCACATGATTTCACATCTTTTCACATGATAACACATTAACACATCACTTTCACTTGAACACTTTGCACATTTACACACTTTTCACACTTTTACACATTATTTGCCGTGACACATAGTCCGAACCACCATAAAGAAGGACATACATTCACATAACACATACCCCTCACCTAGGCAATATAGTAACGAATCATAGTAACTGCGTAGAACCGGGAGAAGCCCTCTCCACCCTAACTAGTGGTACTTGTCCACCTCCAGGATTTCATCCTGATGCCCATAGGATATCACATACACATTGAGCCTTCCGATAGGGACTTTTCTATAGTATGGCTCCACAGCCTTTTATGTTAGCATTGTCAATATCGACACATATTTCACTTGAACACATTATCTCACTTAATCACATGATTAACATCATTTACATGCACTATTTAGCCCATTCACATGCACTTTATTTAAACATATATACTTAATATAACAACCCTCTTTATACCGGTACGATTATACCAATCTATGTCGGTGCAAAGTGCGTCATTACAGTTGGACATTTATCCAACACTTAACACTAGATTGAGATGTACACAAATATTACACGATTACAGTGGAATAAATAAATAATCTCATTCTCATTCCATCATCATCATCATCAAATATCCACAGTCTAGATAGCAATAAAAGAGAACCAACGCCCACATTATTACAACCCAGATAAATTACATTGTCCATATGAATTACATCATTTATTGAATACATACTTATGAAAGAAAGGTACAATGAAGAATATCCGCAAATGAGCTACTCCTCGTGCTCGGAGTCGCTCCTCACAATGTCCTCCTCAGGAATGGAGGTACCTGTCACACCTGTACGCCGAAGCAAGTATGAGTCTAAAGAGACCCAGCAAGCAATCTAAGAACAAGACCCTTACACATATCACATGCACATGCTAGTTTTCTTTTGCATTTAGGAATCAACATGGTACATGCTTCAAGTTACTTTAACAACTAAATATAAACCCATAGCATGTTTTCTACACATTCTATTCAATTCGATTCATGGATCTAAATCATATTCAAATCATTTTACAACTATACCCAATTAAAGCATGGTACTATGTACAAAGTAAATAACACACCTAGCATGATATCTAATCATTTTCTCATGCATTTCTCACACTTGTACACACATTTTGCTTGTTGTTTTGACATGAATTAAACACAATCACATGGTTTTACATTTATTCACATGTTAACTCATTCACTTAACAATTTCACATATTCATACTCACATTTTCACAATTCACATGTTCACATGCACATATTCACATTTTTACACTTAATTGCCGTGACACATAGTCCAAACCACCACTAGAAGGACACACATATACACATACACATACCCATCACCTAGGCAACACAGTGACAGATCTTGGTTAACTACGCAGAACTGGGAGAAGCACTCTCCACCCTAACCAGTGGTACTTGTCCACCTCAAGGATTTCATCCTAATGTCCATAGGATATCACACACATTGAACCTTCCCGTAGAGACTTTACTACAGTACGGTTCCACAGCCCTCTATGGTAGCAATGTCACTAACGGCACATATTTACACATTCCACTTTATCACATTATCACATGCATTTTTAACATATTTACATACACTTTTAAGTAACTACACATGCTTCAGTTTAGCCAACATAATGTTACTATTTCACTGTGTTAATCAAAACATAAGACAATCCTAATCATGTTGCTAACCATCGAATTAAACATAATCAAACTTAACATGCTCACATGGTCATTTTCTCTTATTAAATTAATAACATTACCTACTTTTATGAAAACAGTGCGAAATTTTTATCACAGGTCCTAACCAAATAACATGTCATACACTTATTTTTTCAAATTTTTCGGATCTGCAACACGATTATAACAATTTAACCAAATTTCAAGCATATTTATCACTAAGTTCACTAAATTAGGTTTTAGAGTAAAACTGTAGCAACCTGGATTTTTTGAAAAATAAAAATTTAATAATATTAAAAATTAAGTCAATTGAAAAATCAATAAAAAAGAGAATTAATTAAAACCTATTAAATCGAAAGAAGTAATGGGCTTTATTAAATAGACCCTCTAAAATTTATTGGGCCAAATTAGGAATTTTTAAAAGAGAAATAATAGGAAATTACCCTATATTCGTAACTTAAATATTACCTAAATGGAAAAAAGGGTAATAAAGTATCAAAATAAGTAGTTTGAATTGGAATTGGATTTCTAACCCTACCCTAATTGCTTGGCCACGAATTTAGATCCCATCCTAACCCAATTAGGAGTTCACATGCTTAGAAGGAGGAGAGAAATAGGAAATCCCGAAATTAATAGGAGTTAGAGTCCTATTAGGAAATAGAAAGGGAGAAAGCTTAAATACTCTCCTAAACCCTCCATGGCCGGCCCTAGCTCGTTGCCAAGGGTTGCTGGTCGAGGAGAGGAGGCCAAGGAAGGGGAGATCTCGTGGGGAGAAGGATCTCTCAAGCCATCAACCCCGTTATTCAAGTTCTAACCCAAGAAGAGGGAAACGAGCCAAAGGTAGACATTCTCACGAGCAAAACCTAATTAAACTTTTCTGTAGATTGTTCCATGCATCAGGATCGAAATCCCTTTCGTTTCACAATTTTTCGTTCACTCTACATTTCGTTCTTGATTTTTGAAGTCCTGCAAACCCTTCAACCCTGAACCTTCATGCTTATCTTATATCTCTTTGAATACCCTATCCCATGCCATGAAATTTTTACTGGTGATACTGATGATTGTTAGGAATCTTTTGCCTCTGAAAACCCTAATTTTCATCCACCCTACTTCGCGAATTAATTATTTTACCTCAACTATTCATTGTTCCCTATTCTTCTTGAATACTCATGACTAAAGCATGCCAAAACCATGTATGTTTTCAAATTCTGATTTACTTTAAGTATCCTCATATGTCTAGATCAATTTGCAGGTGATTTCGTAATTTTTCGTCAACTGTACATTTAGTTATGAATTTTTGAATCACCCTATGTCAAAATAGGGAAGGCTTGGACCGCAATCTAAGGCCTGTCTTTTTTCCCGCTCGGACTCAGGTGCAGGACCTGAGAATGCGACGGCCCGATAGGCCACGTTCTTAGGGCTGTCGTGACACAGTACCTATCGTGATCTGATCGCGACAGGCTACACCGTCGCATTCCTGCTGCCTGATCTGACAAACCTGTTGCGATCCTCAAACGATCTTGTCGCGTTCTAACCGACCCTGTCGCGACCGTTACAGGGGTACGTCACGATCTGGGATTTTTGCATGAAACCCCCTATTTCTGCAAGTCTTGATTTTCTACAGAAATACCATGTCCTGTTAACTCTTTTAAACACAGTAAACGAAGCTTTTAATCTTGGATATATTTTAATTAATTAAAATCCTTCACATGACCTTTCATGCCCATGATTTTTCATGACACATGCACACACTTTGAACCATCCATTATGGCTTAACTTGGTATGAAATATCTCATAGTACATCTGGTAATTTAATTCAAATTGTCATAATTTTTAAATGAACTTGTCTGCGTTTTCATGCGATGTTTGGGAATACCGTTATCGACGCTCCGCTGTTCTAGAATTCCTATAGAACGTCGGGCACTTGTTTCTATATACACACTTTCTCTTGACTCGGATGAACTCTCCATCAGATACTCCTTCTGTCGAACTAGTGAATCCTTGTTCAAGGCCTCCGTAAGTCTCCTCTGTCCATGGGTTCCCACATGGTCGACGAGCTGGTTGTACCCTACACCTATGATACCCTTTAGGGATCAATATGATCCAAACGGCTATTATAAATTCACTCTTATCTTAAATCACACCGAACCTCTGGACCTGAGCTTAACATGGCCAGCAGAAGGATAGTGAGTTCCACCTGGCTGCCAACACCCATCGCGCGTGTTGTGCAATTGTTACTATCGAATGTTAGTCGATGTTTTATATACTATGACCTATAGTTCTCATCTATACTCCACTCGCTCATCTATTCACTATCTCGTCTATTCATCTAGTACTCTCATCTATTTCTTGGTACTCTCTATTGGCCATTGACTGATTGTCTAAAGATAAACAATATAACCAATGCCTAGCAATATATAAAGGGCCCGGTCTGGTCCTGGGATGTGCGCCCAAAAGTGCTATTTGCCCATGGGAGTTAAATGACTAGAGTGTTTGGCATTACACTCAAGTGCTATCTATCTCGACTATCTAAATGACAATCAAAAGTGTTATGTTCTTTCGTTGTCTATTGACAACAAAGTGCTATACCATATACGTTGTGCTATTGCTATACCTTGTGCTATTTGTGCTATGGCCATCCTGTTATTTGTGCTATACTCGACGCTTGTGCTATATTTGGAAACTTGTGCTATTTAAATCACATGCTATTGTGCTATCTCTTACATTACTTGACTCTCTCACTCCATCATTAGTTATTCTGCCATTTAATATGTTAATCACTTAAAGCCTACTTGACCCTGAGATTTAAGTCCTACTGGGCATTATCGCTCACCCTGCGTTTTTGGTTATGTGTTCTCAGGTGAGACCGAGGAAGAGACTTACACTCAAGAGGATGGGAACGATCAGGAGTGAAGTCAAGCATACCCTAGCGTCTTAGTGGTTATTAGAGTTTGAGTTTAGTCTTTTGCTTTTATTCAATGTAATTGGGCCCTATAGAATGGCTATGATATTAGTGGTTGTAACTAGACATTTGATGTAACACCCTCCTCCGACTTCACACAAACACATACGTAACCTTTGATCGGAAGAGGGGTTACGCTGACAAACTCTCGTTATGGGTAGATATATCCGCGCAATGCACAAAACTGGCAAACCATTCCACAAAGGTATCTTCGAACACATTATAATACACAAGGTGACAATAGTAGCAACACTCATTATTTACAAAAGTCAAGCTTCTCTCTTTCTAACTTAATACATTATCAACTAAAAGAAACTACTAAAACTACATTATTCTTCTTCATTTCTTCATCATCCGCAGCGGAAATAGGATTCACATGTAGCTGAGATTATACACACCTTCAATCTGAAAGGGTTGAAGGAAACAAAGGCATGAGTCGAAAGGACTCAGTAGGTATAAGTAAACATAGAGTAGAAGTATCAATTTGCAGAACTGAATGATTATTCAAATAGTGCATATGTGGATCAAAACATAATTGCTCATGAATTTCATACTTAACATAAACATATGGCCCAAATTAATTTCATGACGGCTCAAACGAATATCAAAACAAAGTCATATTTGTCTTTCAAAATTCATATCATAACTTGATTTCGGAACAAACTTGACAGGCATCACTGCTCTCAAGAGGTTACTATATAGACGTAATGTACCATCCTCAGTGCCTAGGCGATTCCAGCACCTTAGATCTTATTCATTGCGCAAGAACGGGGTATAATTATTTTGTTACCCACCATCGTCAGTCCATTGACTTGGATTTACTTATGTACAAACTGTCGCCCTCAGCTGATCACAAGTAGCGGGTGCTACTACAAGTAATCCTAAACCCTCTTTTGAAGAGAGCACTGTCTTCAAATCATAAATTTCTTTTCATGAGCATAACGGAAATGAGAAATCCAAAGGAAGATTTGATTTATGATTAATACAAATATCTTGGTGACAAAGTAGTTCAGAGTTCAAGAAAATAAGAAGGACAATTAGTTGAGACAAGGTGATGACTCAAAGCCGACAACTTCAGAAGATTTAAATCACATAAAAACCCAAGAAAATGAGGGTACACAGTTGTCATCACAAGTATTCATATCTCATAAGGTGTTCAAACATATGAACTCTCAAGTGGTCAAGTTTTATAACCTTCATTACCGAACATCGAAGAATAGACTCAATCGGAGTACTATTCGTAATTGCTAACTTTAAGAATAACTTAAGGGAGATTAAGGTACATAATGTGGGTAAACTTTGAGGTAGTATGACAATAAATATCAAGGTAAATGAGAGGGTAACTTCCTTGGCTTTTAGGATGAAGTTCTAGCATGAATTTAGACAAGAAATGGTGCAGAAATTCAAATCAGGGCTGCACCTGTCGACAGCCAAGAAGGACCTGTCGACAGATGGCTGTAGACAGAACATCATCTTGCTGGACTGTATGTATCTGTCGACAGATGCAAGATGTCTGTCGACAGATGCACACAGTCCCAGTTATTCCTGAGTTCAGGAAGGCTGGACTGTCGACAGCTATGAGCTGCCTGTCGACAGCCGCCAATTTTTCTTGCATAAGGGACTTTGTATTCATCCTAAAAACTCTAACATTGGAACTTATAATCAAGGCATGATTTATATCATTGGAACTCTTAAATCGCTCCATGATGGAAGGACCACCATGGCCATGCTCCTGGGGAACTGGAGTTGGAGCCTGAGCCTGCCACAACAAACAACATAAGCAACATAATAGAAATCATATATTTAATAAAAATAGGATACTTCTATCTAACAACGCTAACTTGAGCTTCCAGTTGAGCCTGAAGTGTAGCCTGAGTGTGTGCCTGAGTCTGCATAGCCTGCACTAGGCCTTGCATGAACACACCATAATCTATAGGCGGTGGTGGAGGAAGAACTGTAAGACCCTGTGGTGCTGGGGCCTGCTGCTCACCCCTGTCCTCATGCCTCTGCTCATCATCTCGAGTATGAGCACCACGCCTACCACGAGAAGCCATAGCCTGAAAAATAAATTAATCTAGTTAGAAACTAAGTGATTAACCCTAACCATTTTCTTAGCTATCTTTAATTCATTATTAAATATTTTCTACATATGTGGACAATTCTATAAAGACTTAGCATATTGTGAAGATGATGGTTTATTCATGTACAATCTCAACCTGGGTGGCTTTGATACCAATCTCTATAACGACCCTCTTTATACCGGTACGATTATACCAATCCACATCGGTACAAAGGGCGTCATTACAGTGGGACATTTATCCAACACTTAACACTAGATTGAGATGTACACAAATATTACAAGATTACAGCGGAATAAATAAATAATCTCATTCTCATTCCATCATCATCATCAAATATCCACAGTCTAGATAGCAATAAAAGAGAACCAACGTCCACATTATTACAATCCAGATAAATTACATTGTCCATATGAATTACATCATTTATTGAATACATACTTATGAAAGAAAAGTACAATGAATAATATCCACAAATGAGCTACTCCTCGCACTCGGAGTCGCTCCTCACAATGTCCTCCTCAGGAATGGAGGTATATGTCACACCTGTACGCCGAAGCAAGTACGAGTCTAAAGAGACCCAGTAAGCAATCTAAGAACAACACCCTTACACATATCACATAGACAAGCTAGTTTTCTTTTGCATTTAGGAATCAACATGGTACATGCTTCAAGTTACTTTAACAACTAAATATAAACCCATAGCATGCTTTCTACACATTCTATTCAATTTGATTCATGGATCTAAATCATAATCATTTTACAACTATACCCAATTAAAGCATGGTACAATGTACAAAGTAAATAACACACCTAGCATGATATCTAATCATTTTCTCATGCATTTCTCACACTTATACACACATTTTGCTTGCTATTTTGACATGAATTAAACACAATAACATGGTTTTACATTTATTCACATGTTAACTCATTCACTTAACAATTTCACATATTCATACTCATATTTTTACAATTCACATGTTCACATGCACATATTCACATTTTTACACTTAATTGCCGTAACACATAGTTCAAACCACCACTAGAAGGACACACATATACACATACACATACCCATCACCTAGGCAACACAATGACGGATCTTGGTTAACTGCGCAGAACCGGAAGAAGCACTCTCCACCCTAACCAGTGGTACTTGTCCACCACCAAGATTTCATCCTAATGCCCATAAGATATCACACACTGTAGCAACCTGAATTTTTCGGAAAATAAAAAATTTAATAATATTAAAAATCTAGTCAATTAGGAAATCAAAGAAAATGGAATTTATTAAAACCCATTAAAGGAAAAGAAGTGATGGGCTTTGTTAAATGGATCACATAAAAGTTATTGGGCCAAAATAGAGATTTTTAAAGATGAATAAATGGAAAATACCCTAAATTCGTAACTTAAATATCACCTAAATAGAAGAGGGGTATTAAAGCATTAAAATAAGTAATTTGGGTTAGAATTAGATTCCTAACCCTACCCTAATTGGTTGGCCACGAAATTGCATCCCATCCTAACCCAAATAGGAAGTGGAAAGCTTAGAAGGAGGATAGAAATAAGAAATCTTGGAATTTAATAGGAATTAGAGTTCTATTTGGAAATAGAAACCCAACAAGCATAAATACTCTCTAAACTCTCCATGGCCGGCCCTAACACGTTGCTGGGGCTTGCTGGAAAAGGAGAGGAGGCCGTGGAGCAGAGGAATTCATGGGGAGAAGGCTTGACCAAGCTTCAACCCGTGTTCTTCAAGTTCTAACCCTAGAAGATCAAACGAGTCAAAGGTAGGCATTCTTACGAGCAAAAATCAAATAATTTCGTTTGCAGATTGTTCCATACCTCAGGAACAAAACCCTTCTTGTTTCAAAATTTTCCATCAAGCCCATCTTTTCTTCTTGATTTTTGAAGTTTTGCAAACATCATGACCCCGAACCCTCAACTTAAATATAAATCTCCATGTATACTCGACCCTATACCATGAAAATTTAGCTGGAGGTACTGAGGGATGTTAGGCATCTTTTTCCCCTGAAAACCCTAATTTTCATCCAGTATGTTGCTCGAATTAAATCATCTACCCTCACTATATACCATGTTCTGTGTTACTCGTGCTTGATTATGTTCTAAACTAGTCAAGACCATGTTGATTTCAAAATCCTATTTACTGGAAGTACTCTTGCATGTCTAGATCCGTTTAAAACTAGTTTCATAAATTTTCATTGCTTGTACATTTAGTTTTGTATTTTTGAACAATCCTGTGTCAAAATAGGGAAGGTTTGGACCGCAATCCAAGGCCTATCCTTTTCCTGCTCGGACTCAGACGCAGGACCTGAGAACGCGACGGCTCGATAGGTCGCCTTCTCAGGGCTGATCGTGACAGAGCCACCCGTCGCTTTCTGAACACGACCGGCGCTGGCGTCGTGTTCAGGTAGCCTACTCTGACCGACCCGTCGCGTTCTTTGCATGGCCCTATCGCATTCTGATTAGACCATATCGCAACCCTTACAGGGGTATGTCACGATCTGGGGTCTTTGCATGAAAACCCATGATTTGTGATACTCTAACTATCAACAGTGCATATACCCTTGTTAACAGTCACTAACGCGGTAAATAAAGTTGTTATAAATCAAACAAGTGTTTAATGACTTAAAAGATATACACTTGATCTTGTCATATCTATGATTTCTTGTCACATGCACACACTTTGAACCATCCGTTATGGCTAACTTGGCATGAAAATATCTCATAATATCTCTGGTACTTTATTTCAATTATATATTTAAATTGTCATATTTTTAAATGGACTTGTATTCGTTTCTCGCGATGTTTTGGGAATACCGTTACCGACGCTCCACTGTTCTAGAATTCCTCGAGAACGTCGGACACTTGTTTCTATATACACACTTTCTCTTGACTTAGATGAACTCTCCGTCGGATATTCCTTTTGTTGAAGTAGTGAATCCTTGTTCATGGCCTCCATAAGTCTCCTCTGTCCATGGATTCCCACATGGCCGATGAGCTAGTTGTACCCTAACACCTATGTTACCCCTTTAGGGATCAGTAAGATCCAAACGGCTTTAGTTGCTCTCGCTCCTATCTTGAATCCACCAGACCTCTGGACCTGTGCATAACATGGTCAGTGAAATGGTAGTGAATCCCACCTTAGTGCCAACACCAATTGCGCGTGTTGTGCAACTGTTACTATCGCCTGTTACTCGACATTTTATGTGCAATGACCTATAGTTCTCATCTATACTCGACTCGCTCATCTATTCACACTCTCTCTACTATCTCCTCTATTCATCCAGTACTCTCATCTATTTATTGGTACTCTCTATTGGCCATTGACTGATTGTCTAAAGATAAACAATACAACCAATGTCTGGCAATATATAAAGGGCCCGGTCTGGTCCTGGGATGTGCGCCCAAAAGTGCTATTTACCCGCGGGAGTTAAATAACTAGAGTGTTTGGCATTACACTGGAGTGCTATCTATCTCGACTATCTAAGTGACAATCAAAAGTGCTATATTCTCTCGTTGTCTATTGACAAGAAAGTGCTATACTATACACATTGTGCTATTGCTATACTTTGTGCTATTTAGCTATGGCCATCCTGCTATTTGTGCTATACTCGACGCTTGTACTATATTTGGAAACTTGTGCTATTTCAATCACATGCTATCGTGCTATCTCTTACATTACTTGACTCTCTCGCTCTATCATTAGTTACTCTGCCCTTTTAATACATTAATCATTTAAAGCATGCTTGATCCTGAGATTTAAGTCCTACTAGGCGTCATCGCTCACCCTGTGTTACTGGTTATGTGTTCTCAGGTGAGACCGAGGAAGATACTTACACTCAAGAGGACGGGAACGACCAAGAGTGAAGTCAAGAGTACCCTAGCGTCGTAGTATTATGTTAGAGTTTGAGTTTAGTTCTTTTTGCTTTATTTTAGTGTAATTGGGCCCTATAGAATGGCTCTGATATTAGTGGTTGTAACTAGGCATTTGAGGAATTATTAATGAAATGAATTTGGCTTTTTGCATTATTCTTTGTTTAATTGTTTGGTGCCTAGTACTCGCTCTATACCTGTTTACTTGCAACTGCCTCGCGTTCTGAAATATCATGTCGGGGCGTGACAGTTTTGTGGTATCAGCGCCTAGGTTGTTCTTAAGTATAGGATGATCTAGGTTGACTAGCTTTGACTAGAGTCAGATCTTCTACCTATGTGAGCTATGGTTAAAGCCATGGGTAACTAGCTAAAATAAAACTCCCCATCAATATCCTAACAACAAATTATTTTGTAGGAACTTAAGCAACCAAGATGACTGTTGAACGTGCTCAAATGAGGGGCATGCAACAAACCATCCAAGAACTCACACATGCCAATATGCAAGCTACCCAAGGTGGTGGAAATCACGGTGGTGCAGGCAAGCTGCATCATAACTTCAGGAGTTTGAACCCACCTAGGTTCAGTGGATCCACAGATCTGGATGAGGACGAGCACTGGCTAAAGGAGACGGAAAGAATTTTCCATGTTATGCAATGTGCAGCGGGGGATAAGCTGCTACTAGCTACTTTCCAATTAGAGAGGGATGCCCGCGCTTGGTGGGAGTCAATAGAAGCGACCAGTGCTAATGGTCAATTTACTTGGGCGGAATTCAAGGAAGCTTTTAACTCCAAGTATTTCTCGGAGCGTGTCCAAGAGAGGAAGGCTGTGGAATTTGCTGCTCTTAAACAGAGGAGCTTGACTGTGGTCGAGTATGAAGCCTAGTTTTCAAGACTGGAATGTTATGCTGAACATCTGGTGAACACTGAAAGGATGAAGGCTAAGTGCTTTCTCAACGGCCTTAGGCCACAATACATCACTCAACTGGCCCCTCTCAACATCCAGACCTATGCTGAGATGGTAAAGAAAGCTCAACTACTAGAAGATGCTACGAACTTCACTGACCGTATCAAAGGGAAGTTCGTGAGGAAGGAAATGACATCTGGTCCATCACTTGCTAAGCTGACCAACGCAAGAAGCGTCCCTTCAACATCACGGAGGGACCCAGCCAAGAAAGGAAACCCAAAGCTATTGTCCCCAGCACTCCAGCGAAGAGCAACTGCAAGCACTGTGACAAGCTAGGTCACACAGCAGGTGAATGTTGGAGGAAAGTCGGTGCATGTCTACGCTGTGGAAGCCGCAAGCACCACATCCCCAAGTGCTCGCTACTGAAGGAAAATTAAAGGCACCCAATATGCCTAAGAAACAGGGCAGACTGCAAGCCCTGCATGATGAAAAGCCCACTGAGGAAGGTGGCATGGTAGAAGGTACCCTACAAGTTTTCTCCTTATCGGCATTTGTTTTATTTGATACTGGAGCAACTCATTCATTCATATCTCAAAACTTTGCTGATACTCTGAATGCTAAACCTATATCCCTGGGATGTGAGTTCTCTATCACAACACCACTAGGAGAAAAAGAGAAATTGAACAAATACTTTCCATCTGCCGATGTAATGATCGGAGACGATAACCTAAAAGTCGACCTAGTGTGTATGCCCATGGAAGGCTATGATGTCATTTTGGGAGCCGACTGGTTGTCCACGTATGGGGCAAGTGTCGATTGTAAGAAAGGGAAAGTTACCTTTAGTGATTTCCCTAAGTTGTTATTCACGAGGATTTGACATAAGAGAAGGATGTCTCTAGTCTCTGCCATAAAGGCCCACAATATGATAAGAAAAGGTTGCATTGCTTTCCTTGCGACCGTAGTAGTTGAAAAGAAAGGCTCTAAAATAGAAGACATACATATAGTCTAGGATTTCCTAGATGTGTTCCCCGAAGATCTGCCAGGGATTCCCTCGGAACGAGATGTCAACTTCACTATAGAGTTGATCCCTGGAGCTGCCCCGGTATCACGACAACTGTACCGGATGTCACCTGCCAAGCTAAAGGAATTGAAGGCGCAACTGATGAAGCTATTAGAGAAGGGGTTCATTAGACCAAGTACTTCCCCATGGGGAGCACTTGTGCTGTTCGTTAAGAAGAAAGATGGATCGATGAGGCCATGCATCGACTATCGTCAGCTCAATCAGCTAACCATCAAGAATAAGTATCCATTGCCTCAGGTCAATGAACGTTTCGACCAAATATCTGGCGCTCAATATTTCTCCAAGATCGACCTTCGATCTGGCTATCACCAAACGAGGATCAAGGAAGACGATATCTTCAAAACGGCTTATAGGAGCAGGTATGGACACTATGAATTCGTCGTTATACCTTTTGGTCTAACCAATGCTCCTACAGCCTTTATGCAACTCATGAACAACATATATCGGCCATACCTTGATAAGTTTGTGGTCGTCTTCATCGACGATATCCTCATATATTCAAAGACCAAAGAAGAACATGAAGGACATTTGAAGATCGCATTGCAAGTCTTACGAGACAACAAATTATATGCAAAGTTGAGTAAGTGCGAATTCTGGCTCGAAGAAGTGTCCTTCTTAGGCCATGTCATCTCCAAGGACGGCATCTCTATTGATCCCTCCAAAGTCGAAGCTGTACTCAATTGGGAGAGACTAACTAATGTCACAGAAATCAGAAGCTTCTTAGGACTGGCTGGCTACTACAGGCAGTTCATAAAGGACTTCTCAAAGATCGCCGTTCCTCTCACGCGTCTGACACGAAAGGAGAATCCCTACTCCTGGAGTAAAGAGTGTGAGAAGAATTTTCAAACTCTAAAAGACTGTCTTACCTCAGCACCTATTCTCGCACTACCAATAGAGGGAGAAGGTTTCTCTGTCTACACCGATGCCTCAGGAAATGGGCTAGGTTGTGTATTGATGCAAAAGGAGAAGGTCATTGCCTATTCTTCAAGACAACTGAAGACACATGAAGTCAACTACCCTGTGCATGATTTAGAGTTGGCTGCCGTGGTCTTCGCCTTAAAAATCTGGAGACATTATTTGTATGGAGAGAAATTCACTGTCTACTCAAACCACAAGAGCTTGAAGTATTTATTCTTCCTGAAGGAACTCAACATGAGACAGACAAGATGGCTGGAATACTTGAAGGATTTTGATTTCAACATCCAATACCATCCAGGCCAGGGAAATGTTGTGGCTGATGCTCTTAGTAGAAAGCCAATGGCATTTGTTTCAAGTCTAGTCCTTGGCGAGATGCAACTACTAGAACAATTCACAAGGTTAGACTTGAATATTGAACATAGGGATGACCAAGTCTTGATTGCCAATATCAAGATTCAATCCGACATGCTGGAAGAGATTAAAGCTCAACAAGACAGCGATCCATTCTTAGTTTGCATCAAGGAAACCTTAGCCAAAAGACCTGACTTTGCTTTGACCGAGGATGGAAGGCTGGTGTTCCAAGGGAGGACATGCGTCCCGACAATGAAGAAATGGAGAGGAAATTGATGGATGAAGCTCACAAGACAAAGTATACTATTCATCCTGGAGGTACCAAATGTACCAAGACATGAAAAGAACGTTTTGGTGGCCGAACATGAAGAGAGAGGTAGTCGAGCATGCCGCTCATTGCCTTACTTGTCAACAAGTAAAGGCGGAACACATGTGCCCTGCTGGCGTGCTTAGACCACTAGATATCTGGGAGTGGAAATGGGAAAGCATTGGCATGGACTTCATCATGGGTTTACCCAAGACTCGTGGTGGACTCGACGCCATATGGGTCATTGTTGACCGTTTAGCCAAATCCGCTCACTTCCTCCCTATAAAGAGTAAGTGGTCAGTAGAGGTACTAGCTGCCTTATATGTCAAGGAGATAGTGAGATTGCACGGAGTTCCATCATCTATTGTCTCGGATCGGGATCCGAGATTTACGTCTCACTTCTGGAAAGGACTACAAAGTGCACTGGGTACTAAGCTCAACTTTAGTACCGCATTCCACCCACAAATTGATGGGCAGACCGAGAGAACCAACCAAATTGTTGAGGACATGTTGAGAGCATGCACTATTGACATCCAAGGTTATTGGAATGAGCACCTATCTCTAATAGAGTTAACCTATAACAATAGTTACTAGGCGAGTATTAAGATGGCACCGTTCGAAGCACTTTATGGTAGAAACTATAGATCTCCTACATGCTGGAATGAGGTTGGAGAACAGCAATGGCTAGGCCCAGACATGGTGCAAAATACAACAAGGGACATTCAGGTGATTAGAGACCGACTTAAGATTGCTCAGTTCAGACAGAAGAGCTATGCTGACAGGAGAAGGCGAGATTTAGAATTTCAAGTTGGTGATCATGTACTCTTAAAGGTGTCACCTACTCGGGGCATCCAAAGATTTGGTGTAAAAGGGAAGCTCAGTCCTAGATTCATCGGTCCTTTTGAAGTGCTCGAAAGGGTTGGTGAGGTTGCATACCGACTGGCATTGCCACCAAACTTGGCATGCGTACATAATGTGTTCCATGTCTCCATGCTTAGGAAATATGTTTATGATCCTACGCATATCATTCACCATGAGAAGTTGGTGTTGAACAAGGACATGACATACGAAGAGAAGCTAGTCAAGATACTCGAACGGAAGGTGCAGCAACTCAAGAACCGTCTCATCCATGTGGTTAAAGTCCTATGGAATAATCGTGGAGTGGAAGAAGCCACATGGGAACCCAAAGGAATCATCAGACGGAACTACCCTGACCTTTTTAGTAAGACATTCTCTCCATTGTGACCAAATTATTTTAAGAGGGGGAGGATGAAGCAACCTGAATTTTTCGGAAAATAAAAAAATTAATAATATTAAAAATCTAGTCAATTAGGAAATCAAAGAAAAGGGAATTTATTAAAACACATTAAAGGAAAAGAAGTAATGGATTTTATTAAATTGATCACATAAAAGTTATTGGCCAAAATAGAGATTTTTAAAAGAGGAATAAATAGAAAATACCTTAAATTCGTAACTTAAATATTACCTAAATAGAAAAGTGGTATTAAAGTATTAAAATAAGTAATTTAGGTTGGAATTGGATTCCTAACCCTACCCTAATAGGTTGGCCACAAAATTGTATCCCATCCTAACCTAAATAGGAAGTGGAAAGCTTAGAAGGAGGATAGAAATAGGAAATCTCATAATTTAATAAGAATTAGAGTTCTATTAGGAAATAGAAACCCAACAAGTATAAATACTCTCTAAACTCTCCATGGCCGGCCGTAACACATTGCTGGGGCTTGTCCAAGGAGTAGAGAAATTCGTGGGGAGAAGGCTTGACCAAGCTTCAACCCGTGTTCTTAAAGTTCTAACCCTAGAAGATCAAATGAGTCAAAGGTAGGCATTCTCACGAGCAAAAATCAAATAATTTCGTCTATAGATTGTTCCATACCTCAGGAACAAAACCCCTCTTGTTTCAAAATTTTCCATCAAGCCAATCTTTTCTTCTTGATTTTTGAAGTTCTGCAAACATCATGACCCCGAACCCTCAACTTAAATATAGATCTCCATGTATAGTCGACCCTATTCCATGAAAATTTAGCTGGAGGTACTGAGGGATGTTAGGCATCTTTTGCCCCTAAAGCCCTAATTTTCATCCAGTATGTTGCTCGAATTAAATCGTCTACCCTCACTGTACCATGTTCTGCACTACCCGTGCTTGTTCATGTTCAAAACTAGCCAAGACCATGTTGATTTCAAATTCCTATTTACTGGAAGTACTCTTGCATGTCTAGGTCCGTTTAAAACTAGTTTCATAAATTTTCATCGCTTGTACATTTAGTTCTATATTTTTGAACAACCTTGTGTCAAAAGAAGGAAGGTTTGGACAGCAATCCAAGGCCTGTCCTTTTCCCGCTCGGACTCAGGCTTAGGACCTGAGAACGCGACGGCCCGATAGGTTGCGTTCTCAGGGCTGATCGCGATAGAGCCACCCGATGTGTTCCGAACACGACAGGCGCTGGCGTCGCGTTCAGGCAGCCTACTCTAACCGACCTGTCGCATTCTTTGCATGGTCTTGCTGTTGGGTTGAGTGTGTTTTGGAACTTCCTAAAGTTGTTTTTTAATGATATCCAATGAACATCACTCATACCTTAATTTTGATGATGACATACTGTGATATTGATGATGACATATCATGATGTTAATGATGAGATATTATGATCTTAATGAAGACATGTTGTGATTTTAATAATGATATATTGTGATTTTGATGATGACATATTGTGATTTTGATGATGACATGTTGTGATTTTGATGATGATATATTGAACATGTTATATATTTTATACATATCACAATAATGCTTAAACAACATGTTTTTGATGTTTAATATCTCATATTTTAATTATAATATCTTGTACTAATGGTTTATGGGTTAAATTTTCAGGTTCACACATTTTTGTCTTGGTAGTGTCGACACTAGATCAAAGTAGGTCGACACTAGTCCCAGATTCCAGAAGACCCAGTTGCCAGACTGGGACAGCAGGTCGACACTAGTCCCAGATTCCAAAGGGCAGGTCGACACTAGACCCAGTTTCCAGCAGACCAGTTTTGCAGAAATGGGACAGCAGGTCGACACTAGTTCAGGGCAGGTCGACACACTCCGGCTGAAAGTCAAAATCGTGAATTTCTCTGTACACGTGGCTGCTTGGGATTTAGGGGATTTGACCTAGGGTTCCGTGCCCATGCACCCCAAGGCACTTTATGGACATATGGGCTATAAATACCCATGTTCCTTGTACCCCAAAGACAAGAGAGCCATACACTTCCTGAAGAACCTTTTTGGCGGCTGAAAGGGGCTTTCCAGATCTGTCTCCATCTCCAGAAGCTACAAGCCATACTTTCAAGAGGAAGTACAAGGGAATCAAGGGGAATCCCTGGAGAGAAGCTTGCTGTGCAAGGCAGGGGAGCAGATCCAACTGAAGAGGCTCAGGAGAAGAAGGATTTCTGGCATTTCAGATGCCATCAAAGCAGAGCATCGCCAATTGAGGAGAATCTCCATCGATTTCCATCAAGCCTCCTGAATTGAAGTCTCTGCAAGGCCTCTTCATCGAAGAACACTCTTTCTACATCCATTTCCCTCATCTCAGAGTTTGTTCTTCCTTATTTCGTCTGTGATATTTGTGCATGAAGTTCTGCACAAATTTCTGTGTACGAATCTGTCTTGAATCATCATTGCTAGAGGATCTGATCTCTTTTGTGTTTGATCTAGCTTTTGTACTATGAGCCGTCGAGATCTGGGTTGTGAGTCATCGTACTCACTGTGTGGTTTGAGCCGTCGTGCTCAATTTGGAGTCGTCGTACTCCGGTTGTTGTTTTGAGCCGTCGTGCTCAGTTTAGAGTCGTCGTGCTCCAGGTGTTTGGAGTCGTCGTGCTGCAAGTGTTTCTTGAGTCGTCGTGCTCAAGGGTGTTTGGAGTCGTCGTGCTCCTGTGTGAGTTGTACTCAAGGTTTTGAGTAGTGTGGCCTCACTGTGTGAGGGGTGGACGTAGGAGTCACTGGAGGTGATTTCCGAACCACCTAAAAATCCTCTGTGCAATGGTTTGAATTGTGGTTTGTCTTTGTATCTCGCTAGATGCATGCATAGGGATTTCGTTCACACTACTAATTGATTTGCTCACACACACTAATCACACCTCAGATCAGTAAATTGTTTGGGTGAATTGATCTCTGATTCGAAGTAATTTTTAATTGCTTAAGCTTCCACGTTAATTGGTGTTAGATCTATTCAACCCCCCCTTCTAGATCTGATCCATCCACCCATCCGATCCCCAACAATTGATATCAGAGCGGGTTAATGTCTATCTCTGATCTGATTTGATTGCTTCTGTTTGATCTCTGTATTAATTGCTTGAATTGTTTGCTTGCTCTTTTTCATTTAATTCTAATTGATGGATTCTCGAGGATTTGTAGCTGAAGGCCATTCCATTAATAGACCACCATATTTTGATGGGTCTGATTATTCATACTGGAAAAATCGCATGCAAGTTTTTCTTAGGGCCCAAAACTATGAAATATGGAGGATTGTTGAAGTGGGTCCTTATGAAAATCAGGGAGATGAGGAAAATTGGACAAGAGAGCAGATTATGAAAGCTACTCTTAATTACAGTGCCATGAACATGCTTCAGTGTGCAGTCCACCCTAAAGAATATTCAAGAATATTCATGTGTAAATCTGCTAAAGAAATGTGGGATAAACATGAATTAATGTATGAGGGAACATCTCAAGTTAGGGAAATCAAAGCAAACATACTTGTTTCTGAATATGAATTGTTTATGATGAAATCTGATGAATCGATTTCTGAAATGTTTGCTAGGTTTATGATAATTGTCAATGGACTGAAGGCATTAGGTAAGGAATACACTGATGCTGATCTGGTAAGAAAAACTTTGCGCTCTCTATCATCTGTTTGGCACACAAAGGCTACAGTGATTGAAGATTCTAAGGATTTATCCAAAATCTCTTTGGATGAACTCATAGGATCTTTAATGACTTATGAAATAAATCTGAAGAGAAATGAAGAACACATGATTAAGGCTAAACCAGTAGCACTTAAGGCTTCATCAAGCAACAAAGAGAAGATCAAGAAACATCAAGTTCTGATGAGTCTGAGTCTAATGAGGATGAACTTGACATCATGACTAGACAATTCAGAAAAATTTTAAAATCAAGAAGAGGAAAATTCAATGGAAAGAAAAAATATTCTTCTAGTAAAAGGAATGCCCTTTCTTCAAACTTTAATGCTAGTAGAAATCAAAAACTGATGAAGATATTGTTTCCTATAGGTACAACAAGAAAGGACACATGAAAAGTGAGTGTCCTGAGATCAAAAAGGACAAATGCGAGAAGAACAACAAATTGAAGAAGCCAAAAGCCATGATTGCAACTTGGTCGGATGAAGACCAAAGTGAGGATGAAGAAGAAACTCTTCAAGTTCAGCAAATGAAGAGTTATGCTTTATGGCCAACAACAGTGATGGAAAGGATTCACAAAGAAAAGGAGCAAAAGAAATTCACAAGCACTTATTGGCAAAGAACAACTTCAATGAATCCAGAAAATCAACAATTCAAAAGACTTTGGCTCTAACAGCACATTCCATGAGATCAGAGCATTCTTCATCCTCTTTAGAACACAAGAGTTCAAATAAGTCTACAAGGTCAGGTAAATCAATTCCAGACCCATTTATGTATTCTAATTCTGATTCTGATGCAGATGAAGGCATGTCTTATGCTGAATTGGTTGAGTTCTGTGAGAAGATACAAAATCTTAATGCAAAGCTGAACACTAAGAATAAAGATTTGAAAAAGACTTTAAAACATTGCCATAAAGAAATTGAAAATTTAACAAAGACACTTGAATTGCTCTAGAACAATGATAAAGATTTTTCAGAAGAAAATGAGAATTTGAAAAATGAAGTTGAAAAATTAAATTATGAAAAAGAGAATTTGGAAGATGAAGTCCAAATCTGTGAAACTAAACTGAATAGATTGAAAGAAACCATGAGCTATTGAAATCAAAAGTCATTGATCTGGAAAATGAAAAAGAAGAATTGATTGATCTCAATAACAATTTCAAATTTGATAATGATCAATTAAACAAACAAATTTCTAATATGGCTCATGATCATCAATAAATGAAAGATGCAAACAACTTGTTGAAGAAAATCATCATTTAAAAAGGAAGATTGAATGCTTGTACCATGACAAACCATTGGACAATGAATGTAGCAATTTGAGTAATAAAATTGCCGATTTGGAAAAACAAATTGCTCAATTTGAAAATGAAAAGAACAAGATGAAAAATGGTTTGGATGTCATGCTAAATAAACTTCAAATTTCAGAAAAAGAAGTTGTTGCATTAAAAGCTGAAAAACAGAAGCTTGGATATGAATTGAAAAATACTAAAAACACAAGTCTTGCTTCTATGAGAGATAAGAAAAATGGAAATAAGACAAAAGTAACATTTGTTAAAGCTGCTGTAAACAAGAACTCTGCTAATTCTAATGGAAAACTTGTGAAAGTTCTTGTTCAAAAACAGACAGGAAAAAAGAAGAATGCTACTGTCAAGAAGAGTCATCTACTTCCTCCATCAGTCCAAAAAGCTCCAAGGCAAATTCCAAATTCACATCATACCAAGAGCTACAAAAGGTACATCCTTCTCCTCATGGTAAGCCTCCTCACATGAAAAGGAGATTTCAGCAAATGCATACATGCCAAGGTAAGTACCAGGTAAAAAATGCTCTCATTTGCTTTAATTGTAATAAACCTGGTCATCTTGCCAAACATTGTTAGAATAGAAATCAAAATTTCAATAAACATGCCAAATCAGTCCAATGCTTTCATTGTCATAAAATTGGTCATATTTCTAGGGACTATTGGTACATAAATGATTTTGTTGTGCATGCTCAGAAATTCCAGTCTAATGCACATGCTCATACATATAGGAATAAACATCATGTTCATACTGAAAATGTTCAGAAATTCCATGTGTATAGGCATAGAAATGTTGCACAAAATCATTTTGTTTCTACTCATATTAAAAATCCAAAAAATAGAAAATTTCATGAAAACATAGATGCATTGATCAAGGCAAAAAGAAAATCTTGAACTAATTCTGCTCATAGTTCTATCAATGAAAGAAATGCATCTATACAAAAATTAAAAGCATTTTGGATTCAGAAGTCTTTGTTGCAATCTAACATTGATTTCATTGCAGGACCCAAACAAGTGTGGGTCCCAAAACTAGCTTGATCAGCAAGCTGAGAAGTCTTGCAGCCATACACTGTAAATGGATTCAAGATATTGGCTGTGCAAGGCTAGAAATGATTGGAGAACACAGGTAAAATCTTTGAGAAAGAAATGAAGACTGTTCATGTAAAATTTCTTTATCATTTCAAACTTGAATTGCTTGAATTGGAATGAATGTTTAATTTTTATCTGAACAATGTGAAATGTGTTTCAGTGCTTCTCCCAACAATGAACTTCATGTCATAACAATTGGAATCATGTTTGTGTTATCATGCATGCTTAACTATTCCCATGAGTCTGTGTGCATGCCAACTGATTTGACTTTTTGGTATATCAAATGATGACATGTGGAAAAATAAGTTATGCTTGTTTGGAAACTATCATTATGCGTGAGTAAAATACTCCGCCAAGTACCAAAAGTCATGTTATGCTTAAAGCTAATTGTGCTCATAATCATGTGTGAATTGTTTGCTAGCTTTTTCATTCCATGCACATATTAAGGGGGAGTAAATTTGAAAAAGTGCAAAAATGTTTTCAATAAATGCATTGAATTTCATGCTAAAAATAAAGCGTAAATGACCCTTTTTGCAGTGACTATGTGGTATATCAAATGGTGAAATGTGAAAGGACAAGTTAGGCTTGTCTGGAAACTATCATCATGCGTGAGAAAAATTCTCCGCCAAGTATCAATAGTCTTTTCTGCATAAAGATCATCAAGCAAAATGAAAATCTCAAAAACTTTATTTTGAGTCTTTGCAAAATTCTTCTCCTTCAATAAATTGCCTGTTGAAATATGCTTGATCATGTTCATGCTCTTTCTGTGCAAATTGCTTGGAATGAACATATCTGAATTGCTTAAATGATCATTTCATATCATGCATATCTTATGGGGAGTGAATTCGAGAGAATCTTTGAGTGAAATGCTGGAGAAATTTGCTGGAAAAATATTCTGTCATATCTGATTCATCATCAACTCTCATTCAGTTTGTTGACAAATATTCTTGCTCATAAATTCCTCACTCTCACATTGCATTGGTATTCTTGGTATATCAAATAGTGATTTGAAGAAAGGCAAGTTAAGCTTGTCTGGACACTTTCACTATGCGTGAGTACATGTCTCCGCCAAGTATCAAGATTCCTTTATGCAATTGTTGAGGGGGAGTTATTGTCTATTCTTCACTAATTTTTCTTGACAATTGTTGTCTATCTTGAACCCCAAAATCATCAGAATTTTTGAGTCCTTGTGCTATTTTCTTATGAGAGAATTAAGACATTGAAACTAAACTCATTGTGCATTTAGTTTAATTTCAAAGATTCAGTATCATTTCAAGGTTAAGCAAACATAATACTGAATGTTTTTAAAATGATTTGCAAAACACTATTATAGGCACATGAGTGGCTTTAATATTTCACTTGCATATGTTTAAGCTTTATTTTTACCACATGTTAAGAATAATTTTTCTAAATTGTAATCATGACTCTTCTGGTCAAAGCAAATATATTTCTGTAAAATATCAAAAGAAAAATGATCAATCTGGAAAGATACAAACAGAGCAATGCAAATGCTTGAACCACTGAGTAACCGGGCCATTTCACCTGACAAGTGATTTGTTTCGATAAAAAAGTGGAAATCAAAATTTTGAACTCTGTATAAGATAATGAAAGTTAAACCACTGAGTAATCAGGAGGTCTTGCATCTGATCAATGTGATCTCTTGCACTGAAAAGTGAGATTTAACTAATTTATTCTTGTATTCTTTCCCAGTTAAAATTGAAAGAAAATCAAAAAGACAGGATAGAAAAGCTTAAGACCTTAATTAAGTTCATGTCTACTGAGTTTAGATCTATTATTTTACATTGTGTTAAACTTAAAGCTCCTAACATCCTTGTTAAATATTTCTGCTCATTCATATAGGTCACTTTCTTCACATTTGCATCATTATTTTAACTACATTCAGCTCATTATAATTTGCTATTCTTTGTGTTGAGTGTGTCTTTGTGATTAAACTGTGTTACACAATAAATAAATAAAAAACATTATCTTTTCTCTCATTTGACAATATCACTTTGCCTCACTTATTTTGATCATTTCTGAACCTTCATTTCCCACTTTTTATCTTTTGGTCTCCGACCATCATTGTGTCTCTCTCTTATCCATCTTTTTGATGCTGTCAAAAAGGGGGAGAAAGTTCCTTGAAAGGGGGAGAAAGTAAAAGTTTTGAAAGGGGGAGAAAGTAAAAGTTTCTAAGGGAAGAATGCTCTTTATGGGGAGAAAGTTCAAAGGATGCATATGGTCAAGGGGAGTTATTGCAGTCAAGGGAGATATGTTTTGTCATCATCAAAAAGGGGGAGATTGTTGGGTTGAGTGTGTTTTGGAACTTCCTAAAGTTGTTTTTAATGATATCCAATGAACATCACTCATACCTTAATTTTGATGATGACATACTGTGATATTGATGATGACATATCATGATGTTAATGATGAGATATTATGATCTTAATGAAGACATGTTGTTATTTTAATAATGATATATTGTGATTTTGATGATGACATATTGTGATTTTGATGATGACATGTTGTGATTTTGATGATGATATGTTGAACATGTTATACATTTTATACATATCACAATAATGCTTAAACAACATGTTTTTGATGTTTAATATCTCATATTTTAATTATAATATCTTGTACTAATGGTTTATGGGTTAAATTTTCAGGTTCACACATTTTTGTCTTGGTAGTGTCGACACTAGATCAAAGCAGGTCGACACTAGTCCCAGATTCCAGAAGACCCAGTTGCCAGACTGGGACAGCAGGTCGACACTAGATCAAAGCAGGTCGACACTAGTCCCAGATTCCAGAAGGGCAGGTCGACACTAGACCCAGTTTCCAGTAGACCAGTTTTGCAGAAATGGGACAGCAGGTCGACACTAGTTCAGGGCAGGTCGACACACTCCGGCTGAAAGTCAAAATCGTGAATTTCTCTGTACACGTGGCTGCTTGGGATTTAGGGGATTTGACCTAGGGTTCCGTGCCCATGCACCCCAAGGCACTTTATGGATATATAGGGCTATAAATACCCATGTTCCTTGTACCCCAAAGGCAAGAGAGCCCATACACTTCCTGAAGAACCTTTTGGCGGCTGAAAGGGGCTTTCCAGATCTGTCTCCATCTCCAGAAGCTACAAGCCATCCTTTCAAGAGGAAGTACAAGGGAATCAAGGGGAATCCCTGGAGAGAAGCTTGTTGTGCAAGGCAAGGGAGCAGATCCAACTGAAGAGGCTCAGGAGAAGAAGGATTTCTGGCATTTCAGATGCCATCAAAGCAGAGCATCGCCAATTGAGGAGAATCTCCATCGATTTCCATCAAGCCTCCTGAATTGAAGTCTCTGCAAGGCCTCTTCATCGAAGAACACTCTTTCTACATCCATTTCCCTCATCTCAGAGTTTGTTCTTCCTTATTTCGTCTGTGATATTTGTGCATGAAGTTCTGCACAAATTTCTGTGTACGAATCTGTCTTGAATCAGATCATTGCTAGAGGATCTGATCTCTTTTGTGTTTGATCTAGCTTTTGTACTGTGAGCCGTCGAGCTCTGGGTTGTGAGTCGTCGTACTCACTGTGTGGTTTGAGCCGTCGTGCTCAATTTGGAGTCATCGTACTCCGTTGGAGCCGTCGTCGTGTCTCCAGGTGTTTGGAGTCGTCGTGCTCCAAGTGTTTCTTGAGTCGTCGTGCTCAAGGGTGTTTGGAGTCGTCATTCTCCTGTGTGAGTTGTACTCAAGGTTTTGAGTAGTGTGGCCTCACTGTGTGAGGGGTGGACGTAGGAGTCACTGGAGGTGATTTCCGAACCACTTAAAAATCCTCTGTGCAATGGTTTGAATTGTGGTTTGTCTTTGTATCTCG
The DNA here is from genome assembly GCA_014218235.1 of Colocasia esculenta. Lineage (NCBI taxonomy): Eukaryota > Viridiplantae > Streptophyta > Magnoliopsida > Alismatales > Araceae > Colocasia > Colocasia esculenta. The sequence continues at coordinate 95,736,290 of CM024754.1, read as the reverse complement.
CTAGATGCATGCATAGGGATTTCGTTCACACTACTAATTGATTTGCTCACACATACTAATCACACCTCAGATCAGTAAATTGTTTGGGTGAATTGATCTCTGATTCGAAGTAATTTTTAATTGCTTAAGCTTCCGCGTTAATTGGTGTTAGATCTATTCAACCCCCCCTTCTAGATCTGATCCATCCACCCATCCGATCCCCAACACTTGCCGCATTCTGATTAGACCCTGTCGCGACCCTTACAGGGGTACGTCGCGATCTGGGGTCTTTGCATGAAAACCCATGATTTGTGATACTCTAACTATCAACAGTGCATATACCATTGTTAACAGTCACTAACGCGGTAAATAAAGTTGTTATAAATCAAACATGTGTTTAATGACTTAAAAGACATACACTTGATCTTGTCATATCTATGATTTCTTGTCACATGCACACACTTTGAACCATCTGTTATGGCTAACTTGGCAAGAAAATATTTCATAATATCTCTGATAATTTATTTCAATTATATATTTAAATTGCCATATTTTTAAATGGACTTGTCTTCGTTTCTCGCGATGTTTTGGGAATCCTGTTACCGACGCTCCACTATTCTAGAATTCCTCTAGAACGTTGGGTACTTGTTTCTATGTACACACTTTCTCTTGACTTGGACGAACTCTCTGTCGGATATTCCTTTTGTCTGACTAGTGAATCCTTGTTCAAAGCCTCTATAAGTCTCCTCTATCCATGGATTCCCACATGGCCGACGAGCTGGTTGTACCCTAACACCTATGTTACCCCTTTAGGGATTAGTAAGATCCAAATGGCTTTAGTTGCTCTCGCTCCTATCTTGATCACACCGGACCTCTGGACCTGCGCATAACATGGCCAGTGGAAGGGTAGTGAATCCCACCTGACTGCCAACACCAATTACGCGTGTTGTGCAACTGTTATTATCGCCTGTTACTCGACGTTTTATGTGCAATGACCTGTAGTTCTCATCTATACTCGACTCGCTCATCTATTCACACTCTCTCTACTATCTCGTCTATTCATCTAGTACTCTCATCTATTTCTTGGTACTCTCTATTGGCCATTGACTGATTGTCTAAAGATAAACAATATAACCAATGCCTGGCAATATATAAAGGGCCCGGTTTGGTCCTGGGATGTGCGCCCAAAAGTGCTATTTGCCCATGGGAGTTAAATAACTAGAGTGTTTGGCATTACACTCGAGTGCTATCTATCTCGACTATCTAAGTGACAATCAAAGTGCTATATTCTCTCATTGTCTATTGACAACAAAGTGCTATACTATACACGTTGTGCTATTGCTATACTTTGTGCTATTTGTGCTATGGTCATCCTGCTATTTGTGCTATACTCGACGCTTGTACTATATTTGGAAACTTGTGCTATTTCAATCACATGCTATCATGCTATCTCTTACATTACTTGACTCTCTCGCTCTATCATTAGTTACTTTGCCCTTTAATACATTAATCATTTAAAGCATGCTTGATCCTGAGATTTAAGTCCTACTGGGCGTTATCGCTCACCCTGCGTTACTGGTTATGCGTTCTTAGGTGAGACCGAGGAAGATACTTACACTCAAGAGGACGGGAACGACCAAGAGTGAAGTTAAGAGTACCCTAGCGTCGTAGTATTATGTTAGAGTTTGAGTTTAGTCCTTTTTGGTTTATTTCAGTGTAATTGGGCCCTATAGAATGGCTTTGATATTAGTGGTTGTAACTAGGCATTTGAGGAATTATTAATGAAATGAATTTGGCTTTTTGCATTATTCTTTGTTCAATGGTTTGGCGCCTAGTACTCGCTCTATAACCATTTACTTGCAACTGCCTCGCGTTTCGAAATTCCGCATCGGGGCATGACACACACATTGAACATTCCCGTAGGGAGTTTACAACAGTACGGTTCCACAGCCCTCTATGGTAGCAGTGTCACTAACGGCACATATTTACACATTCCACTTTATCACATTGTCACATTATCACATGCATTTTTAACATATTTACATACACTTTTAAGTAACTACACATGCTTTAGTTTAGCCAACATAATGTTACTATTTCACAGTGTTAATCAGAACATAACATAATCCTAATCATGCTGTTGACCATTGAATTAAACATATTCAAACTTAACATGCTCACATGGTCATTTTCTCTTATTAAATTATTAACATTACCTACTGTTATCAAAATAGTGCGAAAGTTTATCACCAGTCCTAACCAGATAACAAGTCATATACTTAATTTTTCAGATTTTTTGGATCTATAACACGATTACAACAATTTAACCAAATTTTAGGCACATTTTTCAATAAATTCACTTAAGTAGGTTCAGAGTAAAACATTCATACCCAACAGTGTCAATACCTGAAGACAGTCATCTTATGATCGTAGAAAATTTGTGAAACATTAATACATCATGAATCTAATTAATCAAGAATTACTCATATCAATCACGATGTTGCCGTCAACTCAAGAACTTGACGGCACACATGTGGTCGTCAATATCCTATCTGCAGAAACATAGACTGAATGCACAAAACAAGAGAAATTGGGGTTCTAGGACATGAGATAAAATCTAATAAAATTCTGAGACCTAGGAGACATGAGTAGGATGAGATCCCTCGATTACTTGCCTCAAAAAAATTGCCAAAGGGATAAATTTTGCCGAAGATGCTCTCCTCGGCCAAGCCAAGAAGACTCACAAAACCTCCCAGATCCGGTCTTTTAGGTTGATGTAGGTCACACAACGGAGTCAGAGAAGCTTCACAAATGTCCAAAGTATCTTCCAGTCATTGTAGATCGCCGAAAGATGCACACAAATGCCAGATCAAAGCTTCCAAAGTCAGGTTTTCTCACAGGCTTCTAGGGTTTTCACAAGAGCCAAAGGAACCTATCTGACCGAAAATGGTGTTTTTATAAGCTAAGGGGGTCGGATACGCTTTAGGGTTGGAATCCTACCGTTGAGGGGGTTTCCAAACCGGGACCGGAGGAAACTCTGCTGTTTCCAGATCTGAAACCGCACAATTTCTGGGGAAATAGACGACCACATTGTTGCCGTTTACTGGGAATTGGCATCCATCGATCTAAACGTCGACTCCCCATAAATGTCCACACATGTTGACGTCAATATGCCTCTCGGCCAGAACATAGAAATGCAGAATAACATGCATACACTATTTATATATACACACAATATGTAATGTATAACTTAAGCACCATATGTACAATGTAAGTAAAACAATATATACATAGCTATCAAGCATACATATATAACTTTATATGTACTAGGACAAACATATACATACATTTACATAGCTCTATACACAAGTGACTAAACACCATATGACAAAGTCTAAATAAATAACAAAGTTCGAGGGCCTTACACTTAAATTTATAGAACCTATCATGACTGTTTCACAGTGTCAAATCATTCATAACAGTACCCAAACATGCTGCTAATCACTTTTTTTTTAATTAAAAGGCCAACAAAGGCCGAATTTATTAATAAAATGAGATTGTAGCTATCCGAAGGAAGCCAAGTACAAAACCAACAAAATTTAAAATAACCAATCTAAAATTCCATGGAAGATCTATCCCATGAGTGAGTTCGTCGAAGGACAGCCCGAGGACGTAAACCTGGTCGTCGAGAACAACGCTCCATAATTTCTTCATCCGATTCCATTTCAGATAACTCTTGATCAAATCGAAAGTCAGGCATGAAAATATTTTCTGCTTTAGCAAGGTCAGCAATGACCAAAGCTTTCATCTGCATATCTAAAGTTGGAGAATGTGCTGTCATATCGATGGCATCATACGGGCGTAGTAGGCTCGGAGAACGTTCTCGAGTGCTCGGGAGGCAAATCCTAACACCCCCTTTGCGAGATGGACGAGATATACGTCGACCAGAAGATGTTCCATTGGACGGAGAATTAGAGGAGACACCAATAGTAGCCTTCCCCTGGATAGCTGGGGACTGACGCACCACTTGAGCAAATGTCATGGGCGAATTTACCTGGGTAGTAACCGGATCGGTTAAAGCAACCATGTGAGTCACCTTGGATGGGCCCTGCAATGGCCCATGGGCTTCAACAAGCCCATCAGCGATAGGAGAAGGTTGTTCTGAGATCCCCATGAAGCTGGCAACGCCAGCTGGTTCCCTAGCCAAATCCGCCTCGCCAGCTAGGCCACCAGCCGCCTTTGCCTGCAAACTAGCCACGCAAGGGAGAGGCGCAGCACAGCTTGCTTCGCCAACGGGACTTACCTCAGCTGCCGCGGTATCACTGCGTGGATCATCCTCGCCAGCAAGACTTACTTCAGCTGCCGCGGTATCACCGCGTGGATCTTCCTGTGTTGCATTGCCAGCGGGACATACCTGAGCTGCCGCAAGCTCTTGAAATACCTTTTCTTAATCAATCACGCTTAACATGGCTTTAATACCCTTATAAATGCAAACAATACCTACAGACATCAAAATAGTCCCAAATTTTAACTACAACCCTACACATGGGATACATCATATGGCTAATTTTTCAGAAGTTTTGTATTACAACTATTTTTAACATTTAATATAGGTTACATGCAATTTTAGCAGTATATCACACTTTAACATGATAGACAGTAAACAGTCAGTTCTCATAGTTTTAAAACATGTAAATAGTAACCCTAGGATCATAACAATTTTATGAAATAATTTCCCACATCAATTCTATTTATTCAGAATTTAATCATGTCCAATCATGCGTATTTCTCCATAACATAAATTATATTAAATGAAAGCATGATAAAAAATTCGACAAAAATTCTTGGTTTGACCTAAAGACAATACCTGAACATCCACAATTTTTACAGCATGAGCAAACATCCAGGAATCCGAAATCATATCACATAGGTGAAAATCACAATTCTGTAAAAACCAGAAGAACTTGGCGGTAAGGGTCTTGCCGTCAAAGTGGGTTAACGGCACAATCGACTGCCGTCAACTCATGAACTTGGCGGCAACAAGGTTGATGATCAGTCCATCTCTATATAATTATTATTTATTATATGTATTTTTTATGATTAACAAAACCCTGAAAGTAATTATCTAACATCATTTTCTGAAGATCTTCAATAGGCGCCAAATCAAACAAAATCAGTAAGTTATCTACACCTACTGCTATTTGAAATTCATTGCATATGTTTTGTCTAAGTATACACCGACTTCCATGTAATAGCTTACAACGATTACAGTTCTACATCGACTTTACTTAAACAACGGTTTCCTTAGAAGAACATCAATTTCGAGTCTACGACGACTACATAGTTAGAACATCGATTTCGTTGTTACATCGACTTCGTTTCACTTAAACATCGATTTCGTTGCTACAACGACTTCATAGTTAGATCATCGATTTCGTTGCTACAATGACTTCATAGTTAGAACATCGATTTCGTTGCTACATCGACTTCGTTTCACTTAAACATTGATTTCGTTGCTACATCGATTTCGTCGCTACATCGACTTCGTTTCACTTAAACATCGATTTCGTTGCTACATCGACTTCATTTCACTTAAACATCGATTTCGTCGCTACTTCGACTTCGTTTCACTTAAACATCAATTTCGGTAGAACATCGACTTCATATGAAACAACGACTTCGTTTCTACAACGATTTCACTTAAACATCGATTTCGGTAGAACATCGACATCATATGAAAAAATTATTTTGTTTCTACAACAATTTCACTTAAACATCAATTTTGGTAGAACATTGACTTCATATGAAACAACGACTTTACTTGAACAACGACTTCGTTTTAAAGAACGATTTCATCTGCAGATCGATTTCAGTACGACAACGACTTCAGTTAAACGACGACTTTGACAAAACATCGATTTCATTACATTCATACATAGATTATGTTCACATCGACTTTGTTTTTAACATGGAATACATTATCACATGAATTATGTAGCAACCTGAATTTTTGAGAAAAATAAAAATTTAAATAATAAATTAAAAACTCAGCTAAAGGGATATTCAATGAAAAGAGCATTAAATAAAACCCATTAAATGGAAAAGAGTAATGGGCTTTGCTTAATGGATCCTCTAGAACTTATTGGGTCAAAATATGAATTTACAAGTAGTAAATAAAAATAAAATTCCCTAAATTCGGAGTCTTAATATCTCCTAAATAGAAAATGACTTTTTAAGCATTAAAAGAGGCAATAAGAGTTGGAATTGGATTCCTAAGCCTACCCCTTATGACTTAGCACGAATTTAGATCCCATCCTAACCTAAATAGAGGTTGGAAAGCAAGAAAGGAAGGTTGGAGTTAGGAAATCTCGTAATTAAAGAGCAATTAGAATAGAAGTAGGAATAAGAACCCATACATGCTTAAATACACCTCTTAAACCCTCTTGGCCGACCCTAGCTCGTTGCCAAAGGTTGTTGGACGTGGAGAAGAGGCCAAGGAGGAGAGGATCTCGTGGGGAGAAGGAGTTCTTGGAGCTTCTTCCTCGTTCTTGGAGATTTTAACCCTAGAAGACAAATCAAGTCAAGGTAGGCATTCTCACAAGAAAAACTAAATCAAATCCATCTATAGGTAGTTCCAATCACCAGGAACAAAAGTCCTCTTGTTTCATAATTTTTCATCGAGCCAATCTTTTGTTCTTGATTTTAGAAGTTCTGCAAACATGATAACTCTGAGTCATCATGTTTGAATCATATCTCCATGTACACTTGATCCCATGCTACGAAATGTTACTGTAGACACTTCATGTTGTTAGGGATCTTTTGCCCCTGAAAGCCCTAATTTTTGTTAAGTTTGTTGCTCGAATTAAATCAATCTTGCTCTCTGTATCATGTTCTGTGTTACTCGTTATTGTTCATGCTCAAACCATGTTCAAAACATGCTCTCTCTCTAATTCCTATTTACTGGAAGTACTCTCGCATGTCTAGTTTCATTTGCCACTGGTTTCATGATTTTTCATCGTGTATACAATTAGTTATGATTTTCTGAACGACCCTGTATCAAAATCTGATATTTCTGGACCGCAATCTAAGACAGAGCAGAACTCTGTCAGACTCAGGCCATGGACCTAAGAACACAACGGCCCGATAGGTCGCGTTCTCAAGCCCGTCGCGACGCTTTCCTTGTCGCGTTCTGAACGCGATAGTACCCTACGTCGCGTTCTGGCCTTCTGTCCTGGCAGCCCTGTCGCGACCCTTTTCAGGCCCTATCGCGATTTGCCCTGACCCTGTCGCGATCCTTATTGGCGTACGTCGCGTTCACAGGATTTTGATGAAAATGCCTTTTTAGCAATCATACACACAATAAAAACACCTGTTTTAAAATGGAGCTATATTGAATGCTTTAAAATACATATTCACGACTTCTTTTCTATCTATGATTTCTCTTACACATACACACACATGAACCATCCATATATGGCTGAAATCTGGCATAAAATATCTCAATGTATCTGGTAATTTATTGCAATAAAGTATATTAATTACCTATTTTAAAGGACTTGTATTCATTTCTTGCGTTGTTTATATACCGATATCGACGCTCCACTGTTCTAGCTTCCTCTAGAATGTCGAGCACCTGTTTTTATATACACACTTTACTTGGCTTGTGGTGAACTCGCCGTCGAATATTCCTTTCGCCGGACTAGTGAACCCTTGCACAAGGCCTTCGTAAGTCTCCTCTGATCATGGATTCCCACATAGTCGACGAGCCGGTTGTACCCTAACACCCATTACACCTTTAGGGATCAATATGATCCAAACGGCTATTAGAAGTTTGCTCTTACCTTGAATCACGTCGGACCTCTGGACTTGTGCATAACATGGCCAGCGGGAAGATCGTGAATTCCACCTGACTGCCAATACGACGTGCGAGTGTTGTGCAACTGTTACTATCGCCTGTTTACTCGTTGTTTTACGTGATGTACCCTTAGCTCTCTATCTCTACTCTACTCGCTCGTCAATTCACGTTCTCTCTACTATCTCGTCTACTCATCTAGTGCTCTTAACTATTCTTGGTACTCTATATTGGCCATTGACTGATTGTCTAAAGATACAATATAACCAATGCCTGGCAATATATAAGGGCCCGATCTGGTCCTGGGATGTGCGCCTGAAAGTGCTAGTGCCCATGGGAGTTAAATGATTAGAGTGTTTGGCATTACACTCAAGTGCTATCTATCTCAACTATCTATATGACAATCAAAACACAAAATGTGCTATACTCTCTCGATGTCTAGAATGACAAACAAGTGCTATACTCGTCGTGCTATTATTATATTTGTGCTAGTTGTGCTATGGCAATCCTGCTATTCGTGCTATACTCGATACTTGTCCTATTTTTAGAAACTATACTCGATCTCGTGCTATTGTACTATCCTGTTACTTGTTGTACTATCTCTTGCTATATTTTGACTCTCTTGTACCTGCTATCTTTAGATACTCTGCCATTAAATGCGCTAATTATTTAAGCCTGCTTGAGCCTAAGATTAAGTCCTACTGGGCGTTATCGCTCACCCTACGTTATTTGATGTTGTGTTCTCAGGTGAGACCGAGGATGACACATACACTCACAAGGAAGGGAATGACCAAGAGTGAAGCCAGGAGTACCCTCGAGTCATTATGTTATCTTAGAGTTGTAGTTAGTTATTTCCTTCTATTGCAATGTAATTGGGCCTATAGATGACTCTGATATTAGTGGTTGTAACTAGACATTGAAAAGTATTAACGAAATGAATTCGCTTTAGTATTATTCACTGTGCAATGGTTTGATGTCTAGTACTCGCTCTATACCCTTTTCTTGCAACTGCCTTCACGCTCTGATATTCCGCTCTATACCCTTTTCTTGCAACTGCCTTCGCGCTCCGATATTCCACGTCGGGGCGTGACAAATTATGCTTATAACATCGATTTCATATCAACATCGACTCTCTCTGTACACAGACTGTCTCCAAACATCAACAGTCTTTTAATAATGACTATGTTTTAGACAGCTGTTGAATATTCCTATTTAAATTCTTTTAGAGATATTCTTAAAAGTTATTCCACATGATATTCAATATATTTTAAAATCTCTGTGGATTTCAAGCCTTCACGCGTATTACGTTTATCCTGTGCTCTCTAACATTTATTGTGATGGTACAATATCTCTACACGATGTATCTTTGCTTACCTCACTTATGTCACATAAAGAAACGCTTTATATGACGACAGAATGGCATTTCCTTTTTTAGTGTATCTTCATATAGCACAACTACTAACATTGACTGACAGTTTAGACAAAGATAAGTTGTCTACACGTTAGTATTTATTGTGTGTAGGTTTCCGGTAGAAGCGCATGTTGCCAAAATGGAATTGTCAACTTGACAGAGACTAGAAGAGATTCAGACAATCTTCCTTTGTGTGTGAATTCTACCCCAGCATTAATGGCTGCAAGTTCTCTTGCTCCATATTTCGGACCAGACACTCCAACATGCATGAAGATGTGAGAGAATAGATACTTCAATAGTCAAAATCTTTCAAAGAAGATAAATAGAAGACTGGTGACTCCATGAAGAACAACTCTTTCAACCTTTCGACAACTTTTGAATAGCTTGAAGATCTTAGTCACCTAGAAGCAAGAAGAGCTAACTCATCCATTCAAACCTTCTTCAGCTCTTAGCTCTCCACAAAAAATTGTTTAGCCTTTGAGAGCTTGTGTAGTTTTGAGAGAGAGAGTTCTCTGTTGATAATCATTGTCTCTCAGACCTCACCTCAGATCAAGCAGTTTGTATAAGCTTGGTCTAGGGGCCATCCACTCCTTACTCATTCTCTTTGAGTGTTCCTCTTCAAGTGTGAATAGAAGACCTACTGTTGAGTGGGTGGTTGTCCCATCGGTAAGAAGGAAGACCTGTTTCATCAGGTGATTTAGTTCCTCTTTGGTTAGAGAAGAGAAGGCCAATTGTGGCTGGATGTGTAAGTGTCCTTAAGGGAGACTGTACCCTTGTTAAGTGAAATCCCAAGTTGTTGCTTGGGGACTGGACGTAGGACTCCTTATGACAGAAGATCCGAACCAGGTTAAAATTCCTATTGTCTATGTGTTTGATTTCTTTGTCCTTTCGTAACATTAACTCTAACCATCGAACTTAGTGTCTTTTGTTAAGCGTTTTATTTATAGGAATATTCTAAAAGAAAATTTCAGCAATCCATTCACCCCCTCTCTGGGCTTGCTATCTGGGCAACAAGTGGTATCAGAGCCAAGTCTCTTCGAGTATGTAGATCTCACGATCTAAAGAGCAAAGACAAATGGTAGCTCAAGGTCATGCAGAAGGACAATCCGTCAACAGACCTCCTCTATTTGATGGTGAAGATTACAACTATTGGAAGACAAGGATGGAGTTCTTCCATCAAGGACTTGATTTTCAGCTTTAAACAATAATCGAAGAAGGAGATCTCAAAGTAACCAACAGTAAAGACAAATGGACAGATGAAGATAAGAAGAAACTGTCCCAAAATAGCAAAGTAAAGAGTATATTGTGCTGCTCTCTAAGCAAGAAAGAGTTTAACAGAATATCAGCATGTAAATCAGCCAAAGAGATGTGGGACAAGCTAAGGCTCACACATGAAGGAACTAATAAGGTAAATGCAACAAAAATTGATATTGGTAGCTCAATATGAAAGGTTTCAAATGCAGTCCAGTGAGTCCATCTCCCAAATGTACAGTCACTTCACAGATATTACCAATGGACTTACTGGGCTAGGAAAGACCTATGAGACTGGAGACATGGTAAGAAAGATATTAAGATCTCTACCAACCTCATGGACTCCAAAGGTAACAGCAATAGAAGAAGCAATGATCTTAGAAGAATGTCCCTCGAAAAACTCATTGGGTCCTTAATGGACCATGAGATAAGCATGGAAAGGCTGGGAGAATCCTCCAGCAAGAAGAAGCACAGTAATGCTCTCAAGGCCATAGAAGACACCTCTGAGGGCGAATCAAAAAGTGATAAGAGTAATGAGATCAGTGAAGATGAAGAAGCCTTTCTCTCCAGACGATTACAACGCATTCTAGCCAAGAAGAAATATCAGTCAGGAAGAAGGTATTTCAAGAAAGGTAGAGAATTCAAAAGATCTGAAGGCAAAAAAGTCAAGAGATCTGAACCCATATGCTATGAGTGCAAGAAGCCTGGACACATCAAGGCTGAGTGTCTAAAACTGAAGAAGATGGAATTCAAGAAGAAGGACAACATGAAGAAATTCAAGAAGTACAACAAGAAAGCCATGGCTACTGCATGGAATGATGAGAGTGACTCAGACAGTGAGTCTAGCTCCAGCGGAGAAGAAGAAGAAAAGGCCAACCTGGCCTTCATGGCAAATATTGATGACAAGGTAACTTCTGAGTCATCTTTTACATCTTGCAATGAATCTGATTCTGATAGCTTAGAAGATGCTTTCAATGAACTATACAATAAATATAAAGACGTTTGTAAGCTATTAAAAACAATAAAGAAAAATTATGCATGCCTTGAAATAACCAACTCAGATCTAAAATCTGAAACTGAACAATTAGAAAAACAAATTTCTGAACTAAAAAGAAGAAATGAACTGTTATGCGAAGATGTAAAAGCTAAAAATGAAAAAATAGCAAACCGAGAAAATCAGGAAACCACAAGCAAACTCAAAGGTGAAATTAACACACTAACAAAAGATAATGAATATCTAACAGCTACAATTGAGAAATTCACAAATGGAAAATCTTCCTTAATATTAAGAGCAAGAAGATCAGGAAAGAAAAATATGGTTTAGGATATACTCCACCGGATAATGAAGAAACAATTATTCATCCTAAAATTTATTCAATGCCAAAATCATAGCTGAACAAAATCCTAACTATAAATCAAACAATAATTATAAAAACAATAAGCCAAACAAGATAATAAATAATATCTCTTGCTGTACTCATTGCAATAAATTAGGTCATACTAAATAACTGTATAACCAAACATTTAAAATGGATTACGAAAAGAAACAGTGAAGAAGCTAACCAACCAGGACCCAAAAGAACTTGGGTACCTAAATCTCATTGATTTGCTGCAGGGAAGCCTTAGAGCATCAAAGTGGTACCTGGACAGTAGGTGCTCAAGGCATATGACAGACAACAAAAGACTGTTCTCGTATATCAAAGATGAAGAAGGTACCGTAACCTATGGTGATAATGCTAAAGGGTCAGTAATTGGTTGTGGATCCATTGGAAGCCAAGATAAAATGCTTATAGAAGATGTTCTATGCGTCAAAGGACTCAAACACAACCTAATCAGTATTAGTCAGCTATGCGACAAGGGTCATCAGATCAAATTTCAAGAGTCTAAGTGTCTGATCATCAAGGATGGTACAATTATTTTTGAAGCTTGCAAAGAGAAAAATTTGTATGTACTACATCTAGAAGAATTGAAGGATCAGGATATCTGTCTAGCAGCAAGTAAAGAGTAGAATGCTGAACTTTGGCACATAAGATTAGGTCATTGCAGCTTGGATGGAATCAGAAAAGTCATCAAAGATGATCTAGTGGAAGGTCTACCAAAGATAAATTCAAAACTAGACAACATCTGTGAACCATGTGCAAAAGGAAAGCATGCAAGATCTTCTTTCAAATCCAAGACAGTGGTCACCACCTCCAAACCACTAGAACTACTTCGGACTTGTTTGGACCAATGAGAACAACTAGTTTGGGAGGAAAGAATTTCGGATTTGTTATAGTTGATGATTATTCCAGATTTACACGGGTATCAATTCTTTAGCATAAAGATGACACATTTGATAGTTTTGTGAAGTTCAGTAAGCTAGTTCAGAAAGATAAGAAGTATAATATCATTAGTATCCGATCAGATCATGGAGAAGAGTTTCAGAATGACAGGTTTTTAGAATTTTGTGATGATCTGGGGATTGAACACATTTTGCAGCACCAAGAACCACAGGAAAATGGAGTAGCTGAGAGGAAGAATAGAACACTTTGGATATGGCAAGACCAATTCTATCTGAGTATAACCTTCCAAGATATTTTTGGGCAGAAGCCATAAATACAGCTTGCTGCATTATCAATAGAGTCATGATCAGACCAATTCTAAAGAAGACTACATACGAGATGTACAAGCAAAAGAAGCCCAAGATCAGGCATCTCAGAACTTTTGGTTGTCCTTACTTCATTCACAACAATGGTAAGAGAGACATTAGTAATTTGGATGCCAAATCTGATGAAGACATTTTTATGGGGTATACTTCTAAGCCTAAAGGTTATAGAGTTTTTAATAAAAGAAGTTTATTAATTGAACAAGCTGTGCATGTTATTTTTGATGAGTTTAACCCTTCCTTGAGAAATGAAATTGGTAGTGATGATGAGGATGCAGAAAACATTTCCACTAAGCTGAAGGAAACGACCATCAAAGATGATGAAGATCCACCCTTGGAAGAACTGCAACAGAAGATATCACTCATGATGATCTTCCAAAGGAATGGAGTACCAAAAGGATCATCCAATAGATAACATCATTGGAGATCCATCAGTTGGGGTAAGAACTAGAGGTAATACCATTCCCTGTGATTATTTAGCATTTGTATCACAAATAGAGCCGAAGACAGTCAAAGAAGCACTGTCTGATGAATCTCGGATTTTAGCTATACAAGATGAACTTAATCATTTCAGGAGAAATCAGGTCTAGTCCCTTGTTCCGAGACCATCAGATCATCCTGTGATTGGCACCAAATGGGTGTTTAGGAACAAGTTGGATGAAGTTGGTGTTATCACTAGAAACAAGGCTAGACTGGTTGCTCAAGGCTATTCCCAAGAGGAAGGCATAGAGTTCAATGAAACCTATGCACTAGTGGCTAGACTAGAGGCTATTCGAAAATTGCTTGCCTATGCATCTGCATTAGATTTAAATTTTTTTCAAATAGATATAAAATCAACATTTTAAATGGTTTTATAAAGAGAAAGTTTATGTGGAACAACCTCCTGGTTTTGATGATTCAGATTTTCCAAACCACGTTTTTAAATTGCATAAAGCATTATATGGTTTGAAACAAGCACCTAGAGCATGGTATGAAAGACTTAGTGCATTCTTATTAAATCATGGTTTACTAGAGGACAGGTAGATAGCACATTGTTCATTAAATCAAATGCCAAAAATAGATTACTTGTGCAAATCTATATAGATGATATTATTTTCGGATCTACAGATGAATCTCTGTGCAAGTATTTTGAAAAGCTCATGTAGGGAGAATTTGAGATGAGCTTGATGGGAGAACTCAAATACTTCCTTGGATTACAAATTAAGCAAAGCAATGAAGGAACTCACATTTGTCAAGCAAAATACACCAAGGATCTGTTAAAGAAATTCAGATTTGAGAATGCCAAACCACTGTCCACCCCCATGAGCACATCCACCAGGTTAGACAGTGATCTAGAAGGTAAGAAAGTTGATCAAAAACTCTATAGAGGTATGGTTGGGTCATTGCTTTATCTAACAGCTAGTAGACCTGATATTTTATTTAGTGTATGCATGTGTGCAAGATATCAATCTGATCCTAAGGAATCTCATTTAATATCTGTTAAAAGGATCTTTAGATATTTAGCTAAGACTCATGACTTAGGTCTATGGTATCCAAAATCCTGTGAAACTAGTTTAATTGGATATTCGGATGCTGACTATGCTGGATGAAAAATAGATAGAAAAAGCACTAGTGGTGGTTGTCAATTTCTTGCAGGATGCTTGATCTCTTGGTCTTCAAAGAAACAAAACTCAGTACTCTATCACATTTGAAGCTGAATATGTAGCCGCTAGGAGCTGTTGCACTCAACTCTTATGGATCAAACATCAGCTTGAAGACTATGGATTGCACTAGTAGGAAGTGTGTGGACAAAGACCTCTGGTGGCAGAGGAGAAACCATCATTGGAGAAGCATTTGAAGCTCCACCTGTAACATCCCATGTTACACTGACCAGTCGCCCTCCATCAAGGGTGGCGACACAGGGTATGTCGCCTTCTGAAGACGACATGTGGCTTGTCGCCTTCTAGTTGGGAAGGCGACTGGCCCTATGTCGCCTTCTGTCTGTGCTGCCAGCCACATGCACCTTTGTCGTGTAGTTGTCTGAAGAGGGATGACAGGTGTCAGCATCTGGCAGTAAGGAGCGACAGGTCCTATGTCGCCTTCTGGTGTCAGGCCTGCATGGCTGACACGTGGTGATGTCGCAGGTCGACTTGACCGTTGAGCAGGGGATAGCGACATGTCCTATGTCGCCTTTAGGTTTACTACTGAAGGCGACAGGGCCCATGTCGCCTTCTCATGTTCAAAGGGTTAAGTGCTCAGGCTGAGAGCACAAGCCTCAGTTCGCCCCTTTGCTCTGTGCAAGCCTTATCTCCGGCGACTGAAGCTTGGGAGCTCCGTGGAGGCTTGGGAGGAGGTTGTTTGACCCTCTTACAAGGTAGTTGCTCTTGGCTGTTCTTATTTGTTTTGCCCTTGTGTTGCCCTTTGGTTGATCTCTCCCTCATTGTGTCTTCACCTCTCTTTGCATGCTTGGATGCTCTTCAAGGAAGGGAAGTGCTCGGTTCGTGGGAGGAGGCTCGTGGATCGTCAGAGCTCGGAGGTGGAGGGTTGCTAACCTACGAGAAGGGCCCTTAAGGTTGGATCTTCATCTCGAGATAGGGAACCCAACCTTCCGCCTAGATCCACTTGCTAGGATCCTCACCTCTTCCAAGCCTAGAACTTGCATGCTAGGTTGTGTTCATGCTTTGGTTGTGGATGTGGTTTGTGTGGTGCCTTGCATGCAATGGTGCTTGGGTTTGAGGGGTTCTCCATGTTGAGTGAGATGCATGCGAGTGTAGGTTATTGTGCATGCTTGTTGGGGTTTCTAGAGGGTATTTGAGCTCTTTAGAACCATGTTTAATAGCCTACATAATCCCCTCCCCATGGATGTGTTTGTGGTGAGGTTGAGGCCCTGAAGAGGGAGCCTCGGTGTGTTGGCACCTGGTATGCGACACCTTGGGTGTCGCAACCCAGGTGGCGACACATCGATGCGTCGCCTTCAGAACTCCTGAAGGCGACAGCATCTATGTCGCCTCCTTGGTGGCGACATGGAGGCCGTCGCCTTCTGCCTGTTTTTTCCCGTTCCGGTTCCTGTGTCTGTTCTGGAGCACTGACCTGGTCGCGACCAGGCCTATGTCGCAACCAGATCAGTAGGGTTGCGCCGGCCTGGGTGTCGCCATCATGATGGCGACACCAGGCATGTCGCCTTCTCAGTCAGAGAAGGGACTTGGCAACTTGCTTAGTGTCTGCTTCCGCTGCGACTCGGTTTTCTGGCACCCCTGTGTTGTTCCTAGTACAGTGCTACTGCTAGTCTCTCTTCGCCTAGTGCTAGGCACTTGAGGGCTTTTCCGCGATACAGGTTGTTACCGTTACCTGGGACCCCGGTTCCCGCGCGTCTGTGTCAGAGGGTGTTGCTCCAGACGCGGGGTTTGCTCGAGTCGTTGACTTTTGGTAGCATGAGGTAAAAACGGTGGGACAGCGACGTGGTCGTTTGTGGAGCTCTCTTAGCTGAGACTGGGATGCCAGTAGTGTGTGACTCGTACGGCGCAGTTCAGCTAGTCCGTTCTCCTGCCTCACTCTACGTGGTTCCGGTACCACCTAGAGGCGTCAGCGTGAGACCGTAGTCTGGCCAGAATACGGCAGTTGTGGTTACTTGTGGTTCCGTGTCTCACTCCGACGGGAGGTGTCAGACATGGACCGTTGGTCGAGGGTAAGACGTCGTGGCACCTGACCAGCTGACTAGAGTAGTGTACTGTAGCTAGTGTGCTTGTCCAGGCAGTTCGCTGTCTGTGTTTACAGCTGGGTTCTTGTGGTGCCTTGGTTTACACGGGTTTTCCGGTCCCGCCGAGTGGCTTAGACCGACGACTGTGTAGTTCTTTCACGCTTCCGAACTTTACTTGTTTAGTAGATTAGACCTTACTGTTTTATTTAATATTGCACTAGTCTATATGCTTGTGGAACCAGTGGGAGATTGGTAGTCCCTACTGGGCTTCTTCGTGAAGCTCACTCCCTATTTTGCAGGTGAGACTTCACAGCAGTTCCCTCCGTGGCGTAGCGAGGAGACGGGCCCGCAGTAGTCGGCGTCTCTAGCGGCAGTGTTTCCCCCAGTTTTGTACTTCACCCTCGGGGTATGCCCCTAAGGGACGTGTTATTCCTTTTCTGTTCTGCACTTGTACTTTTACTACTTTGGGACTTGTACTAGACTTGCACGTTGTGTTAGACTTCTTCTTGCACTAGTTGGTACATTTTTAGTACAGTTGTCGTTATTTACTTTCCGTCACATATCTCGTTAGACCGATCCGTTAGCCCTTCTGGGTCTCCGGACCGTGGGCGGCTGTGCCGACGGTCGGATCCGTGGTGGGAGCCGGGGACCCAGGCGCGGGGCGTTACAGTGGTATCAGAGCAAGGGGTCTATCAAGACTTGTGGTGGAAATGAGTAATGACGTAAAGTCCCTTAGAAAGTATAAGTGAACACTACTAGCCGCCGGAGTCTTAAATGTCAATAACTAAATCTGGCTGTTTTGCAGATCATGCCTCCACGCACTCGCAGGCAGGCTCTTAACTTGGTGGAGCGTCAGGAGACTGAGTCGGACAGTTCGGTTGCTGCCGAGCAGGTGCCGTTCGGTGCTCAGCCCCAGCAGTTCGAGCAGCCTGACGACCCGTTGCCGCAAGGTGGGCCGTAGCAGCAACAGGAGCAGCAGCAGTGGTATCCACCTGCGCCCCCGCCGGCCGTCATGGAGCAGTGGTGGAGAGCGATGCTTCAGGGTCCGTGGCAGTACCCGCCGCAGCAGCAGTACCAGCAGATGCCAGCAGGAGGTCAGCAGTTTGCAGAGATGGCAGCAGAGGAGCAGCCACCACCGACCCCGCAGGCAGCACCGGTTCAGCCAGAGGTACCACCCGTAGTTCGGCAGTAGACTCCAGCAGCAGCAGCAGCACCTGAGGACTGCACCGTGCTTCTGGAGAGGTTCCTTCGTCTTCGACCTCCTACGTTTGTAGGCAACCGCGATCCGGATAGAGCAGAGAGTTGGGTCCATGAGCTCGAGCGCACCTTCGAGACCATGGACTGTGCAGAGTTGAATCAGGTTATCGTGAAGATAAGTATCCTTTTCCCTATCGATGACTTGTTTGACCAGTTGCAGACAGCTTCAGTGTTCTCGAAGATCGACTAAGGTCGGGTTACTACCAGTTGCGGATTCGGGAGTCAGACGTTCTGAGATCAGCCTTTCGCACCCGCTACGGCCACTTCGAGTTTGTCGTGATGCCTTTTGGGCTCACGAATGCCCCAGCAGCGTTCATGGAGATGATGAACAGTGTTTTCAGCGAGTACCTGGACCGGTTCGTGGTGGTGTTCGTCGACGACATCCTGGTGTACTCAGCGACGGCGGAGGAGCACGAGGTTCATTGAGGCTGGTATTGCAAACTTTGAGGAGTCACCGACTTTATGCCAAGTTCAGCAAAAATGTGAGTTTTGGCTAAAGGAGGTGCACTTCCTTGGGCACGTTGTTTCTGGTGCAGGTGTGGCGTTGATCCCGCCAAGGTTGAGGCCGTTGTTCTTGGGGCCAGCCCACTTCAGTTGCTGAGGTTCGCAGTTTCCTGGGGCTGGCAGGCTACTACAGGAGGTTCGTGCAGGACTTCGCCAGAGTTGCAGAGCCTTTGACCCGTTTGACCAGGCGGGAGACTCGGTTTGTGTGGACGACAGAGTGCGAGCAGAGTTTCAGGAGCTGAAGAGTCGGCTGACTTCAGCTCTGATCCTTGTTGTTCCTTCTGGCACTGGCGGCTTTGTTGTCTACACAGACGCTTCGGGTACTGGTTTGGGTGCTGTGTGATGCAGCACGGTCGAGTAGTTGCCTATGCTTCTCGTCAGCTGAAGAAGCATGAGCAGAACTACCCGACGCACGACCTGGAGCTTGCAGCGGTCGTGTTTGCCTTGAGGTTGTGGAGGCACTACTTGTACGGTGAGGTGTTTGAGGTCTTCACCGACCACCGCAGCTTACAGTACGTCTTCACGCAGAGGGATCTCAACCTCAGGCAGCGCAGGTGGCTCGAATACTTGAAGGACTATGACTTTAGTCTTTCCTATCACCCAGGAAGGCTAATGTCGTGGCAGATGCTTTGAGTAGGAGAGCCCACCTGAGTTCTTTGTGGTTAGACACTGGAGACTCCTGGAGGATGCCGCTCGAAGTGTGTTGTACTGTCGAGCCTCCGGGGAGGGCAGTGGCAGCCGTCCTGACCGTTCGTCCATGGATTTTTCAGCAGGTACTTGAGGCTCAGAGTGCAGACGAGGACTTGGCAGACGTGTTGCGGTTGCCCGAGGTAGCACTGGACGAGGACAACGAGGTTCATTTCCGAGGCAGACTCTACGTTCCAGAGGACGCCAAGGAGGAGGTACTGTCCGAGGCTCACCGGTCGCGATACTCTATTCATCCAGGCTCTACCAAGATGTACCATGACTTGAGGGTACTCTTTTGGTGGCCGGGGATGAAGAGAGATATCGCTGAGTTTGTTTCGCGTTGCCTTACCTGCCAACAGGTGAAGGCAGAGGACCAACGTCCTGGTGGTGAGTTGCAGTCGCTTCCCATTCCAGTGTGGAAGTGGGAGCATATCAC